>OW240915.1:222064885-222386567 GCA_933207985.1 Pelobates cultripes
TGAGGGTGGTTGGGGGTGGTGATGCTGAGGGTGGTTGCTGGGTAGTGATTCTGAGGGTGGTGGGGTGTAGTGAGGCTGAGAGTGTGGGGGTATTAAGGCTGAGGGTCTGGGGGGTAGTGAGGCTGAGGGTGTGGGGGTAGTGAGGCTGAGGGTGGAGGGGGTGAGGCTGTGGGTTGTAGTGAGACTGAGGGTGGTGTGAGTGGTAGTGAGACTGGAAATTTACTCATATAAACGGATGATAGGATAACATCTCGTTCAATCCTCGGGGTGCCACAGTGTCCAATTCCTGTATCCAAAATATTTCCTGTCTTAATAGTGCTTTGCCTCTATCTCCTCCCCTCCTGCACAGGGGTATATAATCTATCGCTACAAATTTTAATGTAGCCAGTGGGTGTTTGTACTCTAAGAAATGCTTCGCCACTGGCTTGTCTGTGCGTCCATCCCTATAAGCAGTCCTTATATTAGATCTATTTCCTCTGATCCTCTCACAAAGTTGTGTCTCGGTTTTTCCGACGTAAGCCAAACCACAGGGCATGTTATTTTGTAAACGACAAACGTTGTTCTGCAAGTAATAGTATGTCGTATCTTGTAAACCTTATTTTTGTGTGGATGGTTAAAACTTTTTGATGGTACCATCAGTGGTGTATCCTGGTTTTGTGATGCCCTAGGCAGGACAAAACTAAAGCACTCCCTCCCCCCGCGCCACCCCCACCCAACCCTTCCCCCCGCCCCACCTTCTAAATACACACACACACACAAACAGTCAGTCACACACACACACAGTCAGACACACACACACACAGACACACACACACATACACAGTCAGACACACACACAGTCACACACACACACAGTCAAACACACACACAGTCAGACACAAACACACACAGTCAGACACAGACACACACAGTCAGACACAGACACACACAGTCAGACACACACACACACACAGTCACACACACACAGTCAGACACACACACACAGTCAGACACACACACACAAACAGTCAGACACACACACACAATCACTCACATTAACACTTTTTTTTTTTTTATTTAACCCCCCCCAGCCTCCTTACCTTTGGGAGTGCTGGGGGGTTCCTCAGCCAGCGTTTTTTGCCGCCCCCTGAAAAATGTCGCCCAAGGCAAATGTCTTGTTTGCCTCGCGGCTAATACGTCCCTGGGTACCATATGACCACAGGTCACACATCCTAAACATCTAATGCACCCCCTCACTTGCGGCTTCTCTTGTTGGGTATAACTCTCCACTGGATCTGTTTTTATTACTATATCCTTCAAATTTCGATTCCTCCGAAAACAAATCATAGGTGATTCCTTCAATTCCCTTGGTAGGGTATCATCCCATGCTTACATATTCCAATTTCTCTTCACTATATTGGATATTTTCCGTGATCTGTTGTGAAATGTTATCGGAAAAAACAATTTGGGGTTTCTGGGGTTTCTAGTGGTATCTTGCTGCGTGGTCGCTTTCCTCTTTGCTTCTTCCAACGCTCAGTCTAAGATCTTTTCACTATACCCTCTTTCAAGGAATTTCATTTTCATCTGATTTATTTGCTGTTGCTTTACATTCTCTTTAGAGTTATTCCTCATAACTCTAAGGAATTGGGCTCGCGGTATAGAGATTTTCAAATTTGTAGGGTGAGCACTGGTGTAGTGTAGTATTGTGTTCCTGCCTGTTGACTTCGAATGGAGGCTATATACAATTTTGTGTTCTTCCACCGATAATTCAAGATCCAAGAAATGGACTTTCTCTGAACTTACTTCAGCCGTCATACGTACTGGTGTATCTAGGTGGTTTATATATTCCACCATTTCATGAGCTTGTACTATGGTGCCACCCCATATTATCAAAACGTCATCTATAAAACGAAAATATTTTATGATATTCTGTTGGAAAGGTTTCAATATATGCTCTGTCTCAAATACGTACATGTACGCATTGGCGTACATGGGCGCCATGGCCGCACCCATGGACGTTCCTGATACCTGCATGTACGATTGTTGTTCGAAGCGGAAATAGTTGTTCTTCAAAACTATTTCTAATAATTCCAGCGTATATTCTATGGGGGGACCCTTATACATTGAAGAGGCACAAAGGACTTGTCTCATGGCCTCTATACCACCATCATGTGGGTTGATGGTATAGAGGCTTCCAACATCCATCGTTATGAGTACTAGCTCTTCCACCTCTATATACAATTGTTCCAAGGCAGTTAGAAGAGAGGGAGTGTCCTTGATACATGTATGTAAATTCTGGACTGTATCCTTGAACTGGGCGTCTAGCCATTTTCCGATTGGTTGTAACACCCCCCCTACCGCGGACACAATGGGCCGCCCCGGTGGGTCCGTCTGGCTTTTATGTATCTTTGGTATTGTATATATAATGGGTGTCCTCTGATTTTTCTGGATTAGATACAAATATGGATTTTGGTCTATATAGTTAGCTCTCAGTCCCATAGTTAGTACTTCTATTCTTGCCTGTATCTCTTCTGTGGGATCACCAGACAAAGGCTTATATGTATTTGTATCCTGCAGTTGTCTTTTCACCTCTGTTACATAGTTACATAGTTACATAGCTGAAAAGAGACTTGCGTCCATCAAGTTCAGCCTACCTCCCATTTGTTTTTTGCTGTTGATCCAAAAGAAGGCAAAAAAACCCAGTTTGAAGCACAATTTTGCAACAAGCTAGGAAAAAAATTCATTCTTGACCCCAGAATGGCAGTCAGATTTATCCTTGGATCAAGCAGTTATTACCCTACATTGAAAGATTATATCCTTGAATATTCTGTTCTTGCAAGTATGCATCTAGTAGCCGTTTGAACATCTGTATGGACCCTGATAAAACCACTTCTTCAGGCAGAGAATTCCACATCCTGATTGTTCTTACAGTAAAAAAACCTTTCCTTTGCCATAGACGAAATCTTCTTTCTTCCAGTCTAAACGCATGGCCTCGTGTCCTATGTAAAGTCCGGTTTGTGAATAGATTTCCACACAATGGTTTGTATTGGCCCCGAATATATTTGTATAATGTTATCATATCCCCTCTCAGGCGACGTTTTTCTAAACTAAATAGGTTTAAATTTGTTAACCTTTCTTCATAGCCGATATGTTCCATTCCTTTTTATTAATTTTGTAGCCCGCCTCTGCACTTTTTCTAGTGCCATAATATCCTTCTTTAGAACAGGTGCCCAAAATTGCACAGCATATTCAATATGGGGTCTTACCAGTGATTTATAAAGAGGCAAAATTATATTCTTGTCCCGAGAATGAATGCCCTTTTTCATGCATGACAATACCTTACTGGCCTTGGCCACTGCTGATTGACATTGCACATTGTTGCATAGTTTGTTGTCTATAACAATTCCCAAGTCCTTTTCATGTGTTGTTATCCCTAATTCGCTTCCATTAAGGGTATACGTTGCTTGTGTATTCTTTACGCCGAAGTGCATAACTTTGCATTTTTCAACATTAAATTTCATCTGCCATTTGAGTGCCCAGTCCCCCAGTCTATCTAAATCCCTCTGCAGCAAAGTAATATCTTGCTCACATTGTATTGTTTTACAAAGTTTGGTGTCATCTGCAAACACTGAAACATGACTTTCAATGCGGTCTTCAAGATCATTTATAAACATGTTAAATAGAAGGGGTCCCAGAACAGACGACTGAGGGACACCACTTGCCACCTCTGTCCAGCTTGAAAATTTACCATTAATGACAACTCTTTGTACTCTGTTTTTAAGCCAATGTTCTACCCAAGAACAAGCATTTTCATCTAGACCGATTTCCTTGATTTGAACACTAATCTATTGTGTGGAACTGTATCAAATGCCTTGGCAAAATCCAAATAGATCACATCCACGGCAACAACCTGATCTATACTTCTACTTACTTCTTCGTAGAACGCGATCAAGTTAGTTTGACAGGACCTGTGCTTCATAAAACCATGCTGATTTTTGCTGATAACCATGTTCTTCTCAAGGAATTCTTGAATATTATCCCTTAATAACCTTTCAAATATTTTACCAGCCACAGAAGTTAAGCTCACAGGTCTATAATTTCCAGGCAAGGATTTTGAACCCTTTTTGAATATAGGAACCACATCTGCCTTCCTCCAATCCTCCGGAACACTTCCTGAAAGAAAAGAATCTTGAAAGATTAAAAACAGAGGTTCACTTATTTCTGCACTTAGTTCCTTAAGTACACTTGGATGGATACCGTCAGGCCCTGGAGCTTTGTTTATATTAACTTTCTTTAGTTGCTGCAGCACCTGTTGCATCCTTGTCATAGTCCATTAGGACTATACCACCACCCTTGTCGGCGGGGCGTATTACGATGGATGGGACCCGTGCCAAATTGTCTAAAAGTTGACATTGTTTTTTGCTTAAATTATTACATGGCTTCTGTTGATTCAAACTGAACTGTAAACCATTTTAATATTTGCTCTGTTGTTCTGTGGGTCAAAGTTGAATTGTGTCACTGCTGCTTCCTGGTTTTGTTGTTGTATTTGTGGTTTATTGAAGTAATCTTTCAAACGCATATTCCTACCAAAGTTAAATAACTCCACATTCCAGGTAAACGTATTCGGGTTGGTCGTAGGTACAAATGAAAGTCCTAATTTTAGGATTTCTATTTCCTCTTCTTGTAATCTCTGATGTGATAGATTAAATACTGGCACTACTTTTTCAGTGGGGGTTTCCCACAGGCAATGCATTTTCCCTTTATTGCCTTTCCTTGTCCTCCTCCGTTTGTGCCTCTGCCTTTCCTTCTCGTAGTTGTACCTGCCACTGTTGTTTCTAAAAATGTTGCTCCATCATTATGTAGCTCTGTGTCCGATGCAGACTCACCGGAGGTGACGTCTATGGTGTGCATCTTTGGCTTCGCAATTCTCCTCTGTGGACATCTTGGTCTGTTTTGGTGTTCTCCACTCAACCACTTATAAACACAATGTTCCATATAGTCCTGTTGGACATATTCAAATTTTTGTGTTTTAAATCTAATGAAATCGGTTTTGTACTTCAACATCTCTTAATTTATCAAGCAACTTTGTGCCTTTTTTTACAATTCGATGTGTATTATGTATTCTTTGTATTTCTGTTTGATCACCTGTACGCTATAAGGGAGACAAGTACCAGCTCATTATATACTTATTTTTTTGTTTACCATGCTACCAGGGAGCCTGGAATTAAGCTGGGTAACCCTGCTAACTAAGGGAAATTTTAACACGCTACTTCCAGGTAGCGATCTGTGTGCACATGCACAGAACAAATGAGAGATGCTGTATGGGGGATCAGACCTGGCGTATAATATATTTTATATTTGTTTTGGTTTACCTGGTTGCCGGGGAGCCCGGAGCAGCGTCAGGTAACCCCAGTAACCAAAGGTGACGTCAATACGCTACTTCCGGGTAATGGCATATTCACACATGCGCAGAAGTAATTGAGAGACGCCGAGGAAATAGTAGTACAGGTGGTGAGTGTTTTTTATGATTAATTAATATGTTTGTATAGCTATATAAGTGTGTTGGATATCATATGTAATTGTGCTGTATTGATCCTGATGAAAGCCATGGAAGATGGCTAAAACGTTGATCATATTTTAAAAGGAATAAAATAAAGGATTATTTTATGGAGAAAAAACCATGAGTGCAAGCCTTCATTGACTGTATTATAATTGTTGGCAATGGCTGGAATGCACCTGGCATTTTGAAGAGGATAAAATCTTTTGAGTGTGAGTGCAAGGAGCAAAAGGGACTTTATATATGTATGTATGTATATATATATATATATATATATATATATATATATATAATTAATACAATGTTAAACAAAAATCTGCACACCAGTCAAGCCATAAGACTTGTTTTCCCCACATAAATCCCTAAATTGCAGCAATGTTACAAATGCAAAGGATTCTGGGTGGGCATATGCAAATTAGTTTAACAAAGAATCACATTTTTGCCTCATTCCATTTTAAACATGGATTCCTTTAAATCTGTGTTTGCTGTATACAACAGCTTGAAACACAATATAGGAAAAGATGCAAAACCAGTGAACCATTCATGGACAGCTGTTTCGTTGTTAATGCAACTCATCAGCATGAGTTACTGGTGTGCTTATTGAGGCTTGGTAGTGCTTGGGAAGCAAAATCCAAATAGGTCATGGTGGGGAAAAATTGTGATTGAAAACCCCTTCCACCTGAAGTCTGTGGATAATTAATACAATGTTAAACAAAAATCTGCACACCTGTCAAGCCATAAGACTTGTTTTTCCCACATAAATCTCAAAACTGCAGCGATGTTACAATCGCAAAGGATTCTGGGTGGGCATATGCAAATTTGTTTAACAAAGAATCACATTTTTACCTCATTCCATTTTAAACATGGATTCCTTTTAATCTGTGTTTGCTGTATACAACAGCTTGAAACACAATATAGGAAAAGATGCAAAACCAGTGAACCACTCATGGATAGCTATTGTATACAAACACAGATTACAGACACAGCAAACCTTCTTGCCACAGGTCGCATTGATGTGCCATCCTGGATGAGCTGCACCAACTGAGCCACTTGTGTGGGTTGTAGACTCCGTCTCATGCTACCACTAGAGTGAAAGCACCGCCAGCATTCAAAAGTGACCAAACATCAGCCAGGAATCATAGGAACTGAGAAGTGGTCTGTGGTCACCACCTGCAGAACCACTCCTTTATTGGGGGTGTCTTGCTAATTGCCTATAATTTCCACCTGTTGTCTATCCCATTTGCACAACAGCATGTGAAATTTATTGTCACTCAGTGTTGGTTCCTAAGTTATTTCACAGAAGTGTGATTGACTTGGAGTTACATTGTATTGTTTAAGTGTTCCCTTTGTTTTTTTGAGCAGTGTGTGTATATATATATATATATATATATATATAGATATATATATAGATATATATATATATATATATATATATATATATATATATATATATATATATATATATATATATATAAAGGAGTAGTCTTGGCACTAACCCTGTTGCAGTGAGAAAAAGATTTTCTTGCCTGGGTGCAAACCTCTGCGTTAGTATATAACCAAAAAATAGATAAAAGGTGCACTCACACTGATATGAAGATTCGTTTATTTAGTGATGCAAATTACATGTGCAAAATTTTTTTTTGATCTACGTTTTGACCCCTATAGGGTCTTTTTTAATCTTGAATAAGACCCTATAGGGGTTAAACGTTGATCAAAAATGTTTTTTGCACATGTAATTTGCATCACTAAATAAACAAATCTTCATATCAAGACATGTGAGTGCACCTTTTATCTATTTTTTGTTTATATACAGTTGCAAGAAAAAATATGTGAACCCTTTGGAATGATATGGATTTCTGCACAAATTGGTCATAAAATGTGATCTGATCATCATCTAAGTCACAACAATAGACAATCACAGTCTGCTTAAACTAATAACACACAAAGAATGAAATGTTGCCACTCGGGAGATGTTGATGAACACATATTGGGGTGTTCTTTGTCAGTAACACATAACAGGAACTGAGAATCCATGCCTAAAGTACAATGTGAGAGAAAAATAACACAAAAAATTACTACCCAAAAGACTGGTGGTAGAATTAGTGCATGGAAAGTGTTAAAATATCACCATTTGAAATACCCTAAGGTCTACTTTTAAAAAATATATGGTTTGATCGGGGTAAATTACATTGGTCTTCTCAAAAATGTCCCAAATAGGACATGGGTGCATGATGACCTTCTGTGAAAATTCCAAGTTGGAAAACTGGAATGAGCACCCTCCAAATAAGGTCTTTTAGCCCACAGAGAACCCGACACAACTATACATGGGGGGTATCACTGTACTCAGGAGATGTTGCTGAACATATATTGGGGTGTTCTTTGGCAGTAACCCTTAAAGTTCTCCGTACATGTATTCTTAAATACATGTGTCAAAAAAATCACCAGTTATTTTTGTTTTTAAAAACAATTTGGCATAGATTGATGGTAAAATGGTTGCATGAAAAGAGTCAAAATACCCCAACTTTAATACCTTAGGTTGTCTTCCTTTGAAAAATATATACATGTGAAGAGTTATTCAGGGATTCCTAACAGATATCAGTGTTAAAATATAACTTGCGTTCATTTAGAAAAGAAATGGTTTGGAAATAGCAAAATTCTACTTGTACTTATAGCCCTATAACTTTCCAAGAAAAGCTAAGAACATGTTAACATTGGGTATTTCTAAACCCAGGACAGAATTTAAAAACCTTTTACATGGGTGTTTTTTGGCAGTTGTAGTTGCATAACAGATTTTGGTGGTCAAAGTTAGAAAAAGTGTTGTTTTTTTTTTTTTTTTAAATGTTTTGATATTTTTTTATAGTAAATTATATGAAATGATGAAAATAATGGTATCTTTTGAAAGATCATTTAATGGTGAGAAAAAATGGTATATAATATGTTTGGGTACAGTAAATGAGTAAGAGGAAAATTATAGCTAAACTCAAACACCACAGAAATGTAAAAAGAGCCCTGGTCCTTAACGGTAAGAAAATTGAAAAATGGTCTGGTCACTAAGGGGTTAAATGAAGGGCCTGTTATCTTATATTTGTGCTTTTTACTAGCATTCCCCAGCTCTATAGATAGATTTATTGTATGTTGTTTTCAAATATCAAGGTCTACAAAATTGTATGATAGCTCCTAAGCTTTGTGTCGAAGAGAAAGGCTATATGTATTGTCTGTACCGCAGAAATGTAAAAAGAGCCCTGGTCCTTAACAGTAAGAAAATTGAAAAACGGTCTGGTCACTAAGGGGTTAAGAAATAATAACATCTCATATAGATGGGGTTTTCCTACTAATCTTTTGATACATTATGGTGACAAAATCATCACGATAAATGATCCTACAGAACATCTGGCTAAACTGGGGATAGTCATAGGAAACTAAACTGTTATAGTGAAAGTCACTGATATATACAAATAATAATATAAGTAAAATCTTTAGAATAACTAACCAAAAATACAGAGAAAATAATTGTTGGTATAGGTAAAAAGTTCTTGAAGTAATCTGGGATAGTAATTTAACATTAAATGACACCTTTGACACTTTAAAATAAATAAAGATATAGTACTAATTTGAATAGAAACACTATTAACCCCTTAACGCCGTTACGGCGTTCTATGCCATCGCAGCTTTAAAGGGCTTTAAAGCCGTTGCGGGGGCATAGAACGCCGTAACAGCTTAAGCCCCCAGGATGTCCGGCATACTTACCTCCGCCGCGATCCTCTTCTGGAGGGCTGCCTCACAGCCCAGGAAGCCCTCCTCCGGCAAGTGAGGCCCCCGGGGGCCATGTGATCACTCTCAAAGAGCGATCACATGGCCCCCTATAGCTGGCTGTGGATCTGCCAGCAGGGGGACTGTCTGAAATATAATTCTATATATATCTATCTATTTATAAAATACAAATAACCGCAAATATGTATATCTATATATATAGATAAATACATATAATTACATAAAAGATTACATTAGTATACACATTAAATACCTATAAATGCATATATATTAAAATTCTATGTGTATATTTAAGTAATCTTTTAACTTAATTATGTGATTTGATTAATTAAAATTTGATTGACATGCCTGACAACACAGGGAGAAAATGCAGAGAATTTAATTCGCAAGCACTACATTTGACCCTGTAACTCTCCAAGACACCATAAAACCTGTACATAGGGGGTACTGTTTCACTCAGGAGACTTAGCTGAACTCAAATATTCGTGTTTAAAACTGGTAAATTGTATTACAACAATGATATTTTAAGTAAAAGTGATGTTTTTTGCATTTTTTACAAACGAACAGCACTTTCATGGACTATATTATTGTTGTAATAAGTTTTACTGTTTCAAAACACTAATATTTGTGTTTAGTGAAGTCTCCCGAGAATAACAGTACCCCCTATGTACAGGTTTTATGGTGTTTTGGAAAGTTAGAGAGTCACATATAAGGCTTGCATTTAATTATTTTTTACATTGAAATTTGCCACATTGGTTATGTTGCCTTTGAGAGCTTATGGTAGCCCAGGAATGAGAATTACCCCCATGAAGGTATACCATTTGCAAAAGTAGACAACCCAAGGTATTGCAAGTGGGGTATGTCCAGTCTTTCTTAGTAGCCACTTAGTCACAAACACTGGCCAAATATTAGTTTTTTGCTTTTTTCACACAAAAATAAATATGAACGCTAACTTTGGCCAGTGTTTGTGACTAAGTGGCTACTAAAAAAGACTAAACATACCCCACTTTCAATACCTTGGCTTGTCTACTTTTTCAAATGGTATGCCATTATGGGGGTAATTCTCATTCCTGGGCTACCACACCGTCTCAAAGGTAACATTACTAATCAGGCAAATTTCATTTTGAAAATGGAACATTCTATATTTGACCCTGTAACTTTCCAAAACACCATAAAACCTGTTATTGGGGGGCACTGTTGTACTCATGAGACATTGCCGATTACAAATATGTGCATTTTGTGCAGTAAAACCTAACAGTATTATGACATTAATAGCTAAAATGTCAGACAGAAATACAAATGTAAACAAAAATCTTATTTTCTCATTTTTTAAAATTTTTTATTCATAATAAATTATGTTCCATATATGAATAGTTAACGATAAATTAAAGCCCTGTTTCTCCTGAACAAAATGATATATAATAAGTGTGTGGAACTTAATGTGACAGCGGTGAATTACGGGTGAACAGACATAGAGCGCAAATTCCAGTTTTTGTTTACGTTTTGTTTTGATCAGAACGTGTACTATTGACTCCGTCCTGAAGGGGTTAAGGGGATTGGTGAAAAAAACAAATACAAAAAAATAAAAATAAGTAAATAAAATAAATAATATAAATAAATTTAAAATAAAAATAGAAACAATATTTTATAAGTTTACACAATATTGAATTTAAAAAATAAACACATACTTTTAAGTGAAATAGTGTAATCCCCGTTCAAACTAAATTTTACACAATAAAGACACATTTACACCTCCGTATTACATTTTTTAGGAAATATCCCTAGGAAATCAGAGAAAAAAAATCACTTGAAATGGTTAAATTTGAAGCACCCTCTATATTATAGTAGACTTTGACACATATATAATCCTATAGATATAAATACTATAAGTAATCTATTTACAGATTAATTTAAGATTTAAATGAACAGCGTTTAGAATATTCCTACTAATATACATCTGTATTGTATAATCAAATGATACCCTCAGACATTTTGATATTAATAGAAGAGAACGGGAGAAAAGAGGGGAAGGGGAGAGAAGAAAGGAGAGAAAAAAGAAAAAGGGAAAGGAAAGGGAAAAAGAGAGAGAAAAAAAGCATTCCCAGATCAATTTAAGGATATGTTAATTAGGTTAAATCTACTGACCTCTCTTTAAGTTTTAAAATCTGAATTTTGTCCTGATAAGATCTCATAGCTCCCAACTATATATTGAATATTAATAATAAATCATTTAATTTTTATATTTTCCTGTACTCCTAGATATGATTTTCTAGATTAGAGATTGAGATAACTCCCTTTACACTTGTATGCACAGTTGTATGACTCTCTGCTAATCCATGGAATGGGTATAGAAGGGAAATAAACTGTTAGTTCTTCCCCATAGCCCCTGCTCGAGCCAGCAACTGTACCCTAGCTTTGTGGTTTAGATTTTATCTTTATTGCTATGGATTAGTTTAGTCATGACTAGGTACAAATTTTCACAGTATGAAAGGATTCAGGATGAATGGTTGGTTTGAGATATAGGAGCTGCTGTCAAGGGGAAGGGGGGGTCAAAGTGGTCACCGCTGTTTAGTAAGAGAAAGATATGGCACCTTTGGTCTTAAATGACTGTTAAGGTGTTTTCAATAAACTCCCAGGGATTAAACTCCCCCCAGAAAAGGGGATTTCTTTACGATTCACTAATAAGGGGAAATGTGGATGTGTATATCACACAGGAAACTCATTGAAGAGAAGGAGATACTCAAAGGTGGTGATTTAAAAATATACCCCCTGATCTATACATCCAGTTTTCCACACAAGAATAAGCGGGGTGTAGCGATTATAAACATAGCATGATTCAAATTTGAGTTGATACTGGAACAAAAAGATTCCAAAGGCAGTTATCTTATAATTCTTTGCAAAATCAATAATATATTATATACCTTAGTAAATATTTATGAACCAAATATATACTCCCAACATTTCTTTCTAAAATTCAGAAAGGAATACTATCAATAGTCAGCAGACCATGCTCTGATAACCTTGGAGATCAGGGAAGAATATAGGCTGAGGAAAAGAGCACCCTAGAGATTAAATGAAAATATATTGAAATCAGAAGAGAACTATATACTTTTGCAAGGCTTTATAGGAGAGTTTATTGAATTAAATGACAATGAGGAAGTTAATGAGGAAGTTACACTCTATGGTGTGCATTTAAAAGTTACATACAAGGTATTTTAATTAAAATGGAGATTCATAAAAAGGGAACGATGGGGAAACCTCTTAAAGATTTGTATATCGCCTTGGCTCAACTAAAAAAAGAAAATAAATAGAATATTAACATACATAAAATAAATCAAATAAGAACCCTCTAAAAAGAGATAAAAAACAGATTAGAATATAACACATCATGGGCAATTTTTAAATTTAATCAGCACTGGTATTTTGGAGATAACAGGGTGGGTAAGGCTTTCTTAAACAAATTAAGATTAAAGACAACTTCAGCTCCCATCAGAAAAATAGTTAGGGGTAATACGCTATATTTAACTCCAGATTTAATGAGCAAAGCCTTTGGGGATTTCTATAAATCCTTATATAACTTACCCGCCACAAACTTATCATCTGAAATGGTGGCAGAATTTCTAAAAATGCTGGGGCTACCAAAAGTGGATGAGATGTGTTAGATGAATTGAACCCTCCTATCACTCTGAAGGAGATCTGGCCCAGATGGTTATTCAGCAGCCTTTTATAAGAAATTTGAATTTTTGATATCTCCACTATTATACAAAGTATTTAACAGGTTAGTAAACAGAAAAATTTTCCTCAGGAAATGCTTCAGACCCTTATAACCCCAATTTTAAAACCAGGTAAGGACACTAATTTTGTTAGTAATTATCAACCAATTTCTTTAATAAATACCAACATTAAACAATTTTCAAAAATATTAGCAGAGAGAATGAAGAAGGTCATACCCAATTTGATACATCATGATCAATCAGATTTACCTCTTGTATAACGTACATAAAATTCTGAATATGAGACAAGTAGTAAACAGCAACGTAGACCCAGTGGTGTTTGTGGCTCTGGATGCAGGATAGGCCTTCAACAGGGTTAGCTGGCCCTACCTGTCAGAGGCCTTAAAGATTTTTGAGTTCTATGGACCTATATTTGATAGAATAATGAGCTTGTACGAATTTCCATCTGCACAAGTACGAGGTGGGGTGCTAGAATCTGATATATTTAGCATAAATAATGGGACAAGGCAAGGTTGCCCACTAGCTCCCATGCTCTATATACTCACCATCGAACCTTTAGCCACAATGATTAGGCAATCAAAAGAGATAGGGAGAATAAAATATTTTTTTCAGCAATACAAAATCTCGCTATATGCAGACGATGTGATACTTACCCTTGCCAGACCAGAACTCTCAATTCCAAGCACACTTAATTGCAAATCGATTTCAGTACTATTTCAAATTACAAAATTAATTTAAGTAAATCTTATGCTATACATTATAATCTATTAGATACAGAGTTAAACAAATTAAAAGAGAAATATAACTTTAACTGGGCTTCAGGGACCTTGGAATATCTGGGTATAGCTTTGGGATTTGATTGGAATCAAATTATTTCTAATAACTAGTCCTTCAGGAAATCAAGAATTCATTAATCAAATGGAAACTACTTTATATATCATGGCTGGGTAGAATTAGTGTAATCAGAGATTAACTTATACCTAAACTCGAATATTTGATGCGATCTATACCACTGAGGGTACCCAAAAAGGTTTTGAACAAATTTCATGAAACATTATAGAAAATAGTTTGGGGACATAAAAAAACAAGAACCTCTTATAGATATCTCAGCTGTAATTTTAAAGATGGTGGAGTTTTATTCCAAGATGTGTCTATGAACATGATGCTAAAATGATCACCTACCTCTTAGCCTGGAAACATAAAAATATAGATCAATCGGCTTGGATAGATGTGGAAAAACGATCTTAGAGCCATGGTGGATAATATGGTTAGACACACCAGCTTTTAAAAAGCTGAAACTTTAAATTAAAATTGTTCTAGACCTATTTAGGTCAATGAACTATCTAAAAAATCTATATAAAATAGAAAACACCATTTCTGTTTTAGCACCAGTAGAGATACTGATGGGATATTTACCAGAAATGCAGTTACTCAAATGGGGAGAGGCTGGTTTTAAATCTATGGGAGATTTCTATATAGTCAATAACTTAAAATCCTTTCAAGAAATACAAGAAAGGAATATCCATTTAAAAACAGAGTTCCTAACCTATTTGAAAATAAAAAATATATTGAGGAATAAAACAGTAAATTCAGACCTTTTTGATAAAATGCTTTCACTTGAGGGGAACAACAATGTAATCTGAAATATATATAAGCTACTCTATGAAAATAAACCTAAAGGGAAACTAATTAGAATCATAAAGTAGGAAGAGAAACTCGAAGTTGCACATTCAGAGGAAGAATGGGCCAGAATATTTAAGTTAATTAGAAATACAATCCATAATATAAATATCTATTAAAATTACATTAAGATCCTGCATAGATGGTATATGGTACCAGCAAAATTATCCAAATTTCAAAATAACATACAAAACACCTGTTGGAGATGTCATTCTAATATTAGAACTCACATACACATGTGGTGGGACTGCACAAGGCTTTGGCCTATAAAAAAACAATCTAGAACTGTTGTTTGCCAACTTGTTAGGATCCACGTTCCCACAAACATCCCATACCTTCGTCTTCCATTTAGATTTACCTAAAATAAATAAACCCCTTAATATGTTAATGAAACATGTTTTAATGGCCACAAAGATTTGTACTGCAAGACGATGGACAACAACTATTATCCCTTGCTGGACTGAGATTTTAAATCAAGTGAATTTCCAAAGTCTAATGGAAAAAGCGGTCTATACTAATCTTAATAATATTGAATTGTATCACAAGGATATGGCAACCCTGAGAGAATAGAGATAATACAGCAGTGACTGGGTAGGACCTCCCAAAAAATGTTTTAATCCCTGTGACAGCACCCTGTGATGAACTACGGTACAATTGGTAACTTACGTTGTTTCGTATCTAATATATAGTATTCACACGAAGATGCTTGGGGAATGATATATTACTGGTATTAGCTTAGCAGAAACTAATACCCCCAGGATTGGATGACTGTGTTATTATGAATGGTTTAAGCATGGTTTATATACACATAGTATTAAAAGACACATTGTAACGATTAATAACAAATGATTTGGTATTTGATCCTGATGTCTCAGCTGTCCAAAAGAAGAAAAAAAGAAATCCAGATGAGTTATTAAGTTTCCTGAGAGAGGCGGTGTAAATAGAGAATAAAAAAGGACCAAGAGCAGAGCCTTGAAAAACACCAAATGATTCAAGACATGGGTAGAAGTTGAATAAATAAGCATAAAGCGGTGTATGGGATAAGGTGCATAAAACAGTGCAGGTCAGCCTCCCCAATTCAGGAATCACTCCCAAATCCCACAGTACAGACAAAGAATATAAAATGTATAGTTTAAAAAAACATATACCCAGGGGGCGCCACAATCACAAAACGTGCATATATTTACCATAAGTGTATGGAGATGGACATGAAAGAGAGAATAAAAAGCACATATAGTGAAGTATTTAATAACAACAAATAACAGAATAAAAATCACAATATACACTCACAAAAAAGATGGCACAAAGAGACATATATCTCAATTTGTGCAAAAACGCTTTTCAACACTTCTGGATACAGTTCCCTTTTGTAAGTCCACTGTCAATGCCTCCTAGATGGAAAGTCCCAGGCAGAGAGAAAGTGAAGTCTTTTTCAGGGGAGTGCTGGCAAGCCTCTGCTCAATGCGTTTCGTCCGTCGGACTTTTCCAAGAGCTGTGTTTCCTTAGATTGCTTCTGTCTTTTTAAATCTTCATTTTCGCGCGTTTCTATCAGGTGCGCGCATGCGCTTTACGGCAAACACGCCAGTCCATCCTGACATGCAAACCAACTTTATTGCAATCTACCTGTGAACATTGCGGCACACGTGATCGCTGCACGCTACCGCACATGCGCGCAGGAAACTTAAAATAAACTTTATTTATACATGTAATCATCAAAGACATAGTAAAATACATAATAAAAATGGCTAATAAACAGAAAAAATACGTAAATAAGTGAATAATTAAAAATCCTTTTGGTAGTGAGTCTATTTTCAAGCAATCTGTATGCAAAGAGAATCTAAAAGGCAAAGGTCAAAAATAAACATTTTCTTAAAGAGACCTCATCTCTTTTTACAGTACCCAATGGGTAGAAGTTGGCTCCAGGGAAGGAGACACTAAATGAGCATTCAAAAAGATAGAATGAAAACCGGGAAAATACAAAGTCACAGAGTCTAAGGTTGTGGTTGGTTTCAAGTAGAGTATTGTAAGTAGAGATGTCGCGAACCGTCCGTGAACTTCCCGCGAACGGTTCGCCACGGTTCGCCACGAACCGTTCGCGGCGAACTCCGGTCAGCTGACACATCCTGGCCAATCTCCAGCAGACCCTCCCTCCCAGACCCTCCTACTTCCTGGACAGCATCCATGTTGAAAGCAGCTTCAACATGGATGCTGTCCAGGAGGTGGGAGGGTCTGGGAGGGAGGGTCTGCCGGAGATTGGCCGGGATGTGTCAGCTGACCGGATTTCGCCGCGAACGGTTCGTGGCGAACCGTGGCGAACTGTTCGCGGGAAGTTCGCGGACGGTTCGCGACATCTCTAATTGTAAGTAATATTTGTATTGCAGGAAGTCAGGCGTGATGCTAAACTTTTTCCAACAACGGGAAGTGAAGCAGATCAAGGTAGCTTAGTTTTCGAACAGTGCAGGTTAGAAGTTGGTGGTCAAAAAGAGGGAAATGTGTGTTACAGAAGTTAGAAACAGAGCAAAGGCTGGAAAAGACAAGGTCAAAGGTATTAATTGCTATATGTATAAGAGTGCAGGGAATTTAGTCTATTGAGTAAAGCCAAATCTGAAGGAAATAGAAATCTAAAGGTTAATGTTAGGTTGGTTAATATAGATGTTGCCAAAGATGAGGAATGATATGTCAGAGGAGAAAATATAAGGAAGCAGAAAAATATCAAGCAGGAGTAGAGCAGTGCCAGGCAGATTGTGGAAAGTGTCAACACAGGCTGAGAGGGGTTTGAAGAGACAGATGGAGTGGACTTCAAAGAAGGTAAAAGAAAAAGAAGAAGAGGGCAAAGATGGGAAGGAACATTGAGGGGAGAACAAAATGCCTACACCTGTATCCTTAACATTGCATGTCTGTGAGAGTGTGATAAGTGCTATCCCTCATAAGACAGGGAGATGAGGAAATTATGAATGGTAAATGTTTCATGGTGTTGCAGACTGAGCATTCCAAGGGGTGGATTCCAAATGAAAAGAATGGGATGTATTGGAGTTACAGGATTTATGTAAGTGATTTCCAGTTATCTAGGTGAAACTGTAGTAGGGTGGGCAGCAGCAGAGTGTCAGGTCCACGCTCACCCATATCCTTACTTCATGCTCTCTTGCTCCATCTTCCCTTCTCCTCACGGAGACAAAGCACAGATGAACAGCTCCATGTTCTCCCTGTCCAGCCTGCCTGTCACCATGGGCTGGCAGCAGGCCTCTAAATGTGTGTTAGGACAGCCAGGTTCTAGAAATCAAGCCATAACATAAGTGTTTACCAAGAAAGAACAAAAAATAATAAAAAGTGTAGTAGAAACAAAGCATGAAAAGAGGAAACAGCGAGAAAAGGGAACAATAAGCATTACTACAGGGTACAGGTACTAAAGTTATAATTCAACATGAATTCAAATTTAAGGCCAGAGTTCTGAACTGAAATTATAATGAACTCACTTTAGTGAATAACTCTGTATGTTTCCGGCTCTGAAGTCTTTGTTCACTAACCTTTTCCTGTCTGTTTCTCCCTGATATACATTGACTCCAGTAGAGGTTTTTTTTTGTACTTTCATAGTGTGTTTTGTAGCATCTTTCTTGGAACCAAGCTTTCCTTTGTTCTAAAATATATAAAATATCTCCTCCATTATGCTTTATGAAATAAACCCATGCAATTCCAGATCCATCCACTTATGAAACAAAACCACATTTCAGTGCAATTCCCTTTGACGTTACATAGGTTAATAGAGATCATTAACCTAATCAGAGAATACCACTTCATATCAGATTTACATTAAAATGCTTTAAAAGTCAGTTTACATGTGCCCAATGGTTTGTTTGTTTGTTTGTTTGTTTGTTTTTGTACAGCTGCAGTTTTAATCAAAAGATAACTATTTTAAATAACAAATTATCAATTGCTTTTAATTTGCAATGTGGTGATTGATCTAATTGGTATTTATGAGTTCTGAGACTATAAATTACAAATTATAATCACATTAGGTTAGAAAATATTCATATCTAGAAAAATATACAAATATCGATTACATTTTATGCAGAAATACTTCACGGTAACTGCTTTAACCATTGAATTAAAAACACATTTACACACTGATTGTCTGGATCTAAGAACTTGGCTGTAATGTTTTTTTCTAAAAAAAAGTGCACAAATCTTTAATGTCTGTAAAGTAATCAAATCCAGAAAGAAAAAAAAATACTTTATACATATTGGTTAAAGGCAATAAATGTCCTGAAATCTAAATGAAAATGAATAGTAATTTAATGCATTGTAAATCTGTTAAGCTGAGCTAGTTGAAAACTTTCATGGTACTAAACATATCATTTTTATTGAAGAACGATTCCTGTCTAGATTTATTGGTTGACATTTCAGTATTAAGATAAATTTCTGTTTGAGTGTATTCTTATGTACACCGCCTTACGGACTATCTGACATATTTATGTATATTAAGTGAAAATGATAATGAATAGTTATTGGATAAACACATTATGCCATAAAAAGGCAGGGATAAAATATATTACAACTGAAGGATTGGTTGAGGAAATCATGAGAAATTTACATTACATGCAGTAAATATATACATCAAGCATATATAGCGGCTGGATGCGCCTGTGTGTCAGTGATCTTTATGGGACAGTATGTGAAAAGGCACATGTTTTGTATAGTTATCCTGGATGCTGTTCTACCCTGGTGTCATTGTGGAGCAAGCTCAGTTAATAAGACAATTTTTATAGCTTTTTGACCAGGTATTTTTAAATCTTTTTTGTCTTCTTTCTTCTCTTTTAATGTTTGTCTTTTTTCCTCAGTGTTATTTGATTTGTATTTATTTCTTGTTTTTACAACTGCTACTGGTCTTCTCCTTATAGTTGATATACATTTTCTAAAGTAGTAACCAGTGGACATTTGAGATAGTAGATGGTGTATGGCAATCCTTTTGGCAGATACTTTTATTATTTTATCAATTAATTGTACTAACAATCTTGTGAATGATGGCTGTGTAACACATATTCAGCTTAATAATTCCAATAAAAATTTTAATTGAAAAAAAAAAAGAACTAAAATTGTAGCAAATATAAGTTTTTTTAAAGTCAATACAATTTCATACCAGCTACAACTATCTATATACACAGAAAAACAATGCACTAGACTAGAACATTAATGTCATATATGGACCAGTACAGGTAGCTTCCTTAATTCTAGCACCAGAGACCTCTTTCCTGTTCCAATATGTGTTCCATCCATTCTCACCACTTGTCAAGTCCCAGTTTGATTTAAACAATTCCATTCAAATATTTCCAGCCTTCTGCCAACCTCCAGTTAATATTTACCTCTAACACCCAGCCTTTCTCTATATTTTCTTTCTCCAAATTTCCCTCTGCTGATTTATGTAGACACAGAACTGTGTTCTCCCTCCTCTATGTGCTTCCTGGAACATGTAGAGATACTATCATAATTACCAGTACTGTTACACAGGATGTGCTAGTACACATGAATCATCAGTAGCAAATTAAAAGAGTCTATAATAGCGTACTTAATTGATTTATATATTTAGCTTCCCCATGAACTTGATATAAACATTAAAACTGTTAACTGGAGCATTTGAAATAAAAATTGATAAAAATTTTAACTTTTAAATGAATAAATTGACTACATAAACCTATGTAAATTATTAAATCCGATGAAATTTAAGAAATATGTATTGAAGTATTAAACATATTCTTCAAAGAAATGCTTGTTTTTTTGACAAAAATATCAACATCAAGATGGTAAAAATACAAATATTTTTTTTTTAACAGATTATATAGAATTAGAAATACAGTTAATATATACTGACTCATTTACCTGTTCAGAAAGGGTTTGAAATATACACAGAAACATTAGCAGGATTAAATTATGACCTATAAAATGCAGACTGTTGGAGAAATGTATTTTATGCAGGATGAATATCAATGCTGATAAATACTGTAAAGAACATTTAGACTTTGTGACCAAAAAGTAATAGTATATTTCTTTCAAATGCAAAATAAAGATTAGCTAATGCTTTAAATGTTTTAGCAAAGAGTTTACCGAATAGCCAATAGGCAAAACCTCATAAATCATATTAGCGTTTGTGGGAGTTTCTGCATTTTTCCTACATATTAAAAATACAATTAATGTTAAAGGGATACTCATAGAACTAAAATAACTTTATATTAACCCTTTAAAGAGAAACCATCATGACTTACCTGGCCATCCGCTGCCCGCAGCAATTTCACTAAAGAGGTGTTTGTTACAGACTGCTCCGCTCACACTCCTTATGTGCTCTTTGTTAATTGGTCTTGCTTGGGGACATTTAACCAAGCAGGACAAGCCTCTTCCATGATGTGATGCACTGGCTTCGTTGTCAGCATGCTGACATCTAAACTTTGTGATGTTGCGTCACTCCGTTCCTATACTCCGTAGTCGACACTATTAGCAATGGCTAGGAAGTTACCATAGCAACCACAGCACATAAGCTATGGTTGCTATGGGTGGAGAGCAGAGGAACGTCCTATGAAAGGTCTGCTTTATTATTATTATTATTATTATTATTATTATGTTATTTATATAGCGCCAACAAATTCCGAAGTGCTTTACGGTGAGTGAACGAACAGACATGTAGTTGTAACCAGACAAGTTGGACACACAGGAACAGAGGGGTTGAGGGCCCTGCTCAATGAGCTTACATGCTAGAGGGGGTGGGGTAAAGTGACACAAAAGGTAAGGATAGTATTAGACTAATGACGGTTGCAAGAGAGGAATCAGTCAGGAGCTATTAACAGTTCAATTGATATGCTTTTATCCCTCCGACCCCCCTTCCCAAGTTGCTGAAGGGGTTAAAACCCCTTCAGTGACTTACCTGTATCCAACGACGATGTCCCTCAGCAATGGTTCAGGGTCCGCCCATGCTCCTCCACCGCCGACATCATCCAGCAGGGGAGACCTATCACGCTTGCGCGGCATTAGACCTCGCCATAGGAAAACATTGAAAAATGCTTTTAATGCTTTCCTATGGGGATTTCAGCAACGCTGTAGGTGCTATAAACACAGAAGTGCCCTCTAGTGGCTGTCTAGTAGATAGCCACTTGAGGAGGAGTTAACTCTGCAATGTAAATATTGCAGTTTATAAAACTGCAATATTTACAGTTGCAGGGTTAAAGATAGTGGGAGTTGGCACCCAGACCACTCCAATGGGCAGAAGTAGTCTGGGTGCCTGGAGTGTCCCTTTAATGATTTTTTTGAAGGAGTGGGTGAGCATCTAGCGGAGGAGGGAAGTGAGTTCCACAGGAATGGTGCAGCCCTGAAGAAGTCTTGAAGGCAAGCATCAGAGGTGGGAGTACAGACAGAAGATAGACGTAAGTCTTTAGCAGAGCGTAAGGGCCTAGACAGGACATACTTGTGTATTAGTGAGGATAGATAGGTGGGAGCAGCATTGTGTAGAGATTTGAAAGCAAGAGACAGAATTTTAAATTGGGCCCTATATCTTACAGAAAGCCAATGTAGGGACTGACAGAAGAGTGAGGCGTGGGAGGTGCGGGTGGACAGGAAGATGAGCCTCGCCGCCGCATTCATTATGGACTGTAACGGCACAAGTTGGGAGCACGTAAGACCACTGAGATGCGGATTACAGTAGTCAAGGTGAGAAAGGACAATGGAATGGACCAGCACCTTAGTTCTTTGCTCTTCCGGGCTTACAATTCCTCGGCATAGAGTTTCGGCTGAGGAATTAAGTGTCAGATAGGAAAAAAAAACTATTTTGAAATAGGTTTTTCCTCCCAATCTATACATTTGCTAGCCAAACTGCTAGCACAATGTATAGAATGAATTTGATTATGTTTTACAAGAACGAAAGTACTGTAGAGCATTGCAGGTTCCCTTTAAGGACCAAGGCTCTTTAATCTGGTGCTTTAGTGATGAAGGTCTTTGACACTTTTGCTGAGTGTTCATTCCATCAGAGCTTAACCATTTCTGTTTTAGTGCACCCATACATATTGTGTAATAAATTTGTGAATTTGGTCTCAAACTAATTGGAATACCACTTTGCAATTCATCTGAAAATCTCTAACTGAAAAACGCTATATGGAGAAATCACATAACAAATTAAACGGACAATAAACTTATTGTTTCATGATTCGGAGTTCTGTCTGTGGTGCCAAAAAAAATACAAAAAAGACAGCCACTAAGTGTTGATTTGATTTGCAAATCAAGCAGAAGTGACCAAAAGAGGGGGAAAAAACGAGGAATAGTAAAATATTTATTTATTATATATGTAATAAATTCACTATATAAATGTAATTTATTTTACTGTTTCTCCTCTTTTGATGTCTATTGGCCACTTCCTTTCTCTTGCTCTGTGGACCATCAGTGTATTGCAAAATATATACATAATATTTCTATTTTGCAGTACACTGCCCAATTTTCGTTCCCTTTTGGTTTTTTGAATAGTTTTTTCCAGAAATGATTGTGTAGACTAAATTCATCTAAACCAATAGGTTATATGGACGATATCTGAACTGCCCAAAACATTTTTATTTTTTTTAAGATGAACCAAGCTTTTTTCCCATGCAAAAGTTTTGAAAAATGAAATATGGCTTTATTTCGATAGTGTATATTTATACATAATGCAACATTATATATGAATAAAAAATTTAAGAAATGGGAAAATAAAAACAGTGTTTAATAATTTCTACACTAAATACATACTTTCACGACTACACAATTTCCAAGCAACTAAAGAAAAATCACTCAAAATAGATATATTTATTAGTCCTGAGTTGTAAAATGCTGGTGTTAAAATCATAATAGGATTTCAGTTAAAGTTAAAAAACAAAGATTGCAAGGAGTGAATTATGGTTTTAAAGTAAAAAAATTGTAATATATGGTATGCTTAGATAGCTGTAATTATAGTCACAGAATGCAAAACCATTACTTAAAAGTATATATTTATGGAAAGTAAGTCTCCCAGGGTATGTAACAAAATTTTATTTAACCGTGTCATCACCAATCTTAGTTGAATCTGCTTGTAATAAAAAAAAAAATTCACATATGTTTTATTTTCTTTTTTTGTAAATTCTTTATTTTCTGTTGTGCATGGTATAACGATAGGCTTACTCAGCCACAATAGCATTCGTAAGCAGTAACAGGCGTAACAATCAAAAAATGGTATATGAGTATACGGCACAATTTTTAAAATTTTGTTGAAAGAAAAAGTAGACAGTGGATAGGCATAGTAATTAACATTTGAGCTTTCCTGTCTATGAAGATTACATTAAATTAAATTATACACATGTAATGTATACTAGGCATGTCGTTAGTTTAACATTTGTTTATGCTAATGAGGTTAAGTAATTTAATGCTTATAAAGTATGCTAAGCAGATTACATGTGTATTGTCTATGTGTAGGCAGGTGAAGACTGCATGCTTATAAAACACGAATAGAAGAGAAGGTTGCCCGGCTAACCAGCAAATGAGTATAAGAGTAGCAGGCATCCGGCCATCCGGAAACGCAACCCACGTGTGTACCACAATATTTTACAATCATTATTATATTTTTTAGAGAAATGCCCAGCGCAAAAATAAAAAAAACAAGAAAAAAAAAGAAAATCAGGCATTTAGCATATCTTAAGTGTTCTCTGGTATTGGCAAGTCTCTGTTAGGAAGGCTGCTATATGTTCTGAGCCGCATCCTTTGCAGCAGAGGCTCTAAATATGAACCCCCGCACTATCCTGGGTAGATGTTCCTGTTCAGCCTATGTCCATCGTGGGAAGTAGCTTTAAAGTTGCATATAAGTCCCGCTCGGCGATGTCTTCTAACTTGATTGTGTTTCCAACGTATGTCTGTGAGGCTGACTCCTGTGTAGTGGTAAGCTGTCCACCTCGTGCCTTGAGGGGTGGTTTAGTGACACTCTATTCCAGGGGTCATGAGTTAAGTGAGCTTCTGGTTTGTGGGGGCTGCTCCATGTCCCTGCTCCCTTGTGTGTAAGAGTGGTAGTGTACGCCCGGTTTGCAGAGTTTGTTTACCCACCATTGCCGTTTGTGCTGCTAGTCGGATGTCTGCTTTGAGAGGTTTAAGGGTGTGGAGAGGAAGCCCAAAATGGCATCGTCTGGTTGCCGGATGCAGCCACGAGGCCACCGTTTGGGTCGCTCGTTTATGAGATGTAACCCGGACACATAATGCTATACAGAGGCTCAAGAAGACCCGATCAAGGTCCTTCAGGGGGTAAGTTCTTGGCCGGGTGCCTGATTTCTCCCCCTCTAGTCCCTCCCGGGCGGCCATCTTGAGTGTACCTTAACTGTTTCGTGTTTCTGGGGGACCCGTCACCGGGAAAGCCTGTTTGCTGTCTCAATCAGCTTGATTAGTGGGGACCGGGATAACCCCCACTGGTCCAGAGGGGGTGCAGTTGACCAGCAAACTCTTTGAGGGGGTCTTGTGTCAGAGAGAGCAGCCACCTCTCCCCAGTTCCAGCTTCAGTAGGCCGCACCTGAATTTTCGGTTCCCTGTTCCCGGTGAGGTATTGGTCGATTCAGGAGTGCATCCCCTACATGGGTAGTACACCCCAGTGAGTCCTTGGACTATATAGTCATCGATTGTGCCCAGTTTTCTGCCCGATTTTCGGGAGCTCTAGTCCCCTGATTCTATACAGCTAGGCGGTCAGGCCCCGCCCACCTGACATATGTTTTATTTTTGTGGAGAATATCACAGAGTATTACTGCTACATATTTGTGGTCTGCTACTCTCTTTGAGTAAAATGATACCCCACATCTATGCTTTTATGAGGTTTTATAAAGGCCTGGTATGGTAAAATGACTGACATACCCTACTTTTGACATGTCTCTTAACTTACTTATAGGTATGTTATTTTGTATAATTACTCTATCTGTGCCACCTTACTGAACTGCATCAAACATTGGTGCTATTTATTTATTTATTTACTAAACCTATCCCTATCATTCCTATAACTCTTACACTAACGCTACCCCTAACACTAACCCTACATTTAACCCTACCCACATTACTAACAGAACCTTTCCCTCTGCTGATGTCAATAATGACATAAGCAGAGGATTTTTCCTGCATACACAATACAGAGTGCTCTGTGACTGCTCTATGCTGGGAGGTTGCAAACTAAGGGCACTGGCGTACATACCGCGGTCACAGGGGTCGCATCTGCGACCGGGCCGCTCTGCGACATGGGTATGTACGCCAGTGTGTATGTATGTCTGTCACTGAGTGTGTGTCTGAGTGTGTGTCTGTCAGTAAATGTGTGTAAGATGGTAGTTTTTGGAGCGCCTTTTCAATAAGTTTAGAATCTGACTTGAGTTGATATCTTATACTTCTACTGCTTCAACACTCTAAGTGTGATACTCTTAAAAGACACAATATAAATTGCAAAAAAAAAAAGAAAATAAGAGTGGAGCAATGTGTCATAAGGTGACAGTTTAAGTGATGTCCTTTTAAAATATATACACAAGTGTGAGAAAGTTTAAATAAAACAAAAGTAATACTTAATCTGCAGAAAGTCTCTTCCATACATATATTGCTCAATACATGTAGGAGAAAAATACATAAAAAAACAGATAATAGTGCAGATCGTACTGATTTGGTAATATTATATGTATTCCCAGATAGTATGCCCAACACAATGGGCTAAGGAAATGCACTAAGACAGTGAATTAGCGCTAGTAAAATATCAGTCAAAGATTTATTACAATAAAAAACAAAAACACTTAAATAAATGTGTAAACAAACTGACTCTTACAAAAAGGAGTTGTGAGTAAGGCAAGGCTTCTGCCGTTACTCACTGCCAGGCTTATATAGATAAGGTGCTGGAGAGGCTGTCCTCGGTGGATGTAACTGGAGCTCAAATGCAGGCTTCACAGGGCTGTGTTTCAGAGTGTTTGTGCGAGGTACAGTTGGCTCCGCCCCCTGGCTATGACATCTTCGCGTTTTGCCGGATGCCCGGCTTCCTCAGGACATGAATGCCTAGAGCTAATTCACTGTCTTAGTGTATTTCCTTAGTAAATGTGTGTGTCTGTTAGCTAGTGTGTATGCATCTGTTAGTGAGTGTGTGTGTATGTATGCTTGTCTGTTAGTGAGTGTGTCAGTGAGAGTGTATGTGGGTCTGTCACTATGAGTGTGTGTTTGTATGTGTGTGTATGTATGTGTGTGTGTGTATGTATGTGTATCTCTGTGTGTGTCTGCATGTGTGTGCCTGTATGTGGGTCTGTATGTGTATCTCTTGGTCTGCATGGGTTTCTGTTTGTCTTTATGTGTATCTGAATATTTGTCATTAAAGGACCACTATAGTGCCAGGAAAACAAACTTATTTTCCAGGCGCTATATAGTCCTTAGGTCTCCCCCACCCTTGTGGCTTGCCTCCCACTGGGCTGAAGGGGTTAAAACCCCTTCCCCTTCAGCACTTACCTTTCTCCAGCGCCAGGTTCCCTTGGTGCTGGGGATCTCTCCGCCCCAATCCGCCTCTCAGCTTCAAATGCGCAGGTGAGGTCTTTATCTCAGATAAAGAAATGATGAAGCCTTAGGGGTCAAGCGAAGCTTGATCCCGAAGTCAACATATAAAAGGACTATGTGGGTATAAAGGGTCCTAAACCCTAAATAGTACAAACACGAGAAAGGTTGCCTAAGAGGGTGAAAGAGTGAAGGGCGACCTGCCTTTCCTCTAACACTCCCCCTAGGTATACCCACAGTAGTGAAAATAACTCATAGAGTATGAATAGAGTAAAAATTAAAAACTTATGTTTATTGAATTCTATTTCAAAATCTCTTTAAGGACAAAAATTAATGAAATAGGTGAAACACACAGTGTTGGTGAATTTAAAAAGGAAAGGTTCAATGCAGTCTAGACAGTCTCTTGTATATGTATATGTAACTAACTGCAAGTGATTACTAATAAATTGATTTACACAATAAAATAGGTAATCTCTTGTATATAGAAGTGTAACTACCTGTAAGTTGTTACTAATGAATTGACTTCTACAATAGACACAATAGTCAAGAATATATTTAAGAGATAAAGGTCAAAAGCTAGTAACTGTCAATAAGTTGCACTTAGTTGGATAGTATCTGATAGGAGCTCAAATTGATAAAGCCTCTATATATCCACTAGTGATAGATAGTGATAGACTATGTTCAAATACTCTCTACCTTCCCTGTTAATATGGAACTATATTCAGGTAATCTCTCTCCAATAGTGCTATTATCAATACTAGTATAAATTTAGCTTACATCAAATAAATGCAAAGACGCCTAATAGTTGTAAGTGGCTAAACTTGCTTGTTGCTTATTAATGGCAAAAAGTGCCAATTAGCAAGCAGGTTTATTAGGGTGACTGTAGCTAACATCCGTGTAGAAATGGAATACAGTTATAAGTAATATAATGCCATGAATATTCCTACGAGTTAATGCACACAGTAACCCAACATATAACCTTAAAAGAAAAACCTCAGCATATAACAGACACATCATCAAAGTCTAATCTGTTTGAAATTGCACTTTAGAAATATAGAGAGATAAATAATAATAATAATAATAATAATAATAATATAATAAATAGGCAGGCTAGATATATTGCACTGCCTTAAGTAGTATCAAACCTATGATAGTACCAAATATAAGGTCTTAGGGAAGAGTAGAAAAAATATATATTAGAAAATAAACAAAGATACCCTCCCAAGGTCAAATCCCATTAGAAAAGAGTATTTCTTTATCCTTGAGTAAAAAACAGGGGGTAATGGAGCAATTAAACCCAATCAGTCTATCCAAATAAACACTGCAAAGGCAGCTGATAAACCTATTATCTATTTTTATTTTTTGGATTTTATGTATGGTGTTTTATGAGCTTGTACACTTTTAGGTGCTGCTACACTTTTATTATCTTTATATTTTATATTAGCATTTTCAGCGCCTTTATTGTTTGTTTGTTTTTTTTGACTTTGATAGGTGCCAATAATTTAATGTATTTTACTGTAGATTGTGCATTTTTTCAGAAGCAATTCCCACTGGAGTGAAAGTTGTCATTTTTAAATTACATCAGGAATTTTTACTCAAATTAAACATACCTGAAAAGTAATCTTAAAAGTACTCAAAATGCTACAGATATATTCAGCAATAATAGTCACCATACCACTTTGTAAATGCTGCAGAAAAACACATCTTCCATCACCAATTATTGCTTGAGTTCATTGAGCACTCAGAAATGTAGATATGGTTCAATTTTAGTTTTATTTAAATGTTTTAAACATTAGAACTATTTTTCTATTTCATAGCGTATGAGCAGACATGCAGTTAAATACTTTCTAATGCAATCAAAACAGATTGTGATAAGCATAATATTATTCTGAATCTATGTTTTTTTAATCACATACAAGTTGATAGCTCTACCCACGCCCTTGATAATAACTAATTAGGATAAGGTGAATTATTTTCTGCTCTCAAGTTAATGATAAAAATCAACTCTTATGATAATGTAAATGAGCCATTGTCTATAATTACATAACAAAGGTATTTTATCTGTATAGTGCGCAATTGACTCTTATGATGAAAAAAACTCAAGATAAATAATTAAACATCATTTTAATAAAATGAATCTCAATGGCACAATGTATATAGCTGTAAACTCATTTAGGTACATTTTAAGTTCTATATGTTTAAGGAAATCTTTTTAAGTAAAGCAAGTGGTATTTGTAATGTTTTGCGAAAAGATTCAATTTGTGATATTTTTTCTTGTACTGTTTTAATCTTGACAGATGGATGAATGTGGCAAATAAAGGTCCTATTGAACAAATGAGTGCTATATGCCAATATTAGTCATCAACTTAATGTACTGTGCCACTAATTTCATTATAATTAAAACACATTTTAAAAACAACAGGAAATGAGAACTATGCGACATTAGTTAATACATTTTGGCTTAATTAGGAATAAATAGACTTGTTGCCCTTAAATATAAAAAGTAACATTTTAGTGACCACATTTTATTTAACTCCTTTACTACCAAATTATTAAAAAATATATATCTATAAAAAAAACACTATTTGTATGCAATGATTATTAGCTATCATATCATGCAACTATTGTTATATGTAAAAGTATAAAATTGTGTTCAGTCTTTACTGGAAGTTATGAAACTTGTACAATAGTCACATACCATAGGTGTAGCATGTGACCCAACTCTTGTTTTATTCTTTATTTAAGTAATTTCACAGGGTAAAAAAGTGACAGTAAAACAAAATGAAATGTTTAAATCACATTCTTTTGATGCGGGTACATTTATATAACAAACATTGCCTCTGCTTTTGGTATTAAGAAAAATGTGGATGTTAAATATAATTATGTTTGTTTGCAATTGGTAATCAACTTTATTATGCTAATTTTGAGAGGCAAGATTGGTAAAAACTTGACCTTATCAGTATGTGAGGTTTGTTTGATCGCTAAAAACTCACGTTGCAGTACCTGGGAGAATTGGGAGTATGTTCTAAGGGGGTGCATCAGGCTATTTCCTGGCTTATGACAATAAGACTATATTTATGGAAGAGTTAAGGTAGGAAGGTGAGGAATAGAGGGAGTGAAATAATTGAGACTATGTAAAATCGTAGATAAGTAGAGGAAAGCTTTGAGGTGAAGTGAAAGATATTAGAAGGTAGAGAGGATGTTCTGAGCCTGAGAACCCATGGTGGGGAGAGGGGAAAGGAAGAAGTGGATGAAATAGATGAACTCCAAACAGATGTCTAAGAAGCCAGCAAAGAATGTGTAAAAAATAAAAAAAAAAATAAAAAAAAAAAGATCAAATTGCATTTGTAACTAACAATCGTATCCTGAAATTGTTGAATATTTGTATATTTATTGATGCTTAAGGGTCAGTAGAGTAGACAGTACGTCATCCACATATGTGGCCACTTCTTCCCTAATATGCAGTTCTGAGACATCCTGACTTGTAAAAGAGGTTCCAAGGAGAGGGCAAAAATGGAGGAGAGATAGAGATCTTGATGGGTGACATTGACTATAGTAGACGGTGAGCCATGAATATTAGGTAAGAGTCATCCCTTAGGTGAGTTGTGGAGAAAGGAGAGCATAGTGATAAAGTTAGGTCGCCAGCCAAAGTGTGTCAATACCTCGAACAGGAAGGCCAAAGGAGGGTGGTCAAATACCTCTTATGTGTCTAGTGAGATTAATGCCATAGGAGTTATATGGTGCTTAACATATCAAATAGAATCTATATAGCTTCTGGTATTTTCTGCTGCTTGTCTGTTGGGAATGAATCCAACCTGGTCAGGGTGCTCTCCAGGTAAGGATTTCAGGCGATTGGCTGGGGCATTGGTGAGAATTTTTATGTCTACATTGAGTAGTTTCCAGTATCAAGAAGGTCTTTATCACGCATCCTCTATCCCTGGTAATATGGCCCTCTAAAATGTCAGAGGTGTTAGGAAAGTAACAGAAAAATAAGTGGGAATGGCAACAAGTGTCAAGGCCCAAACTTTGGACACTTGTGTTCAACTTATGAATCTCTGTTCGGGAGGTGTAATTGCTGTATTAATGGTCTATCAAGAGGCACATAAAGGATATGCTGGCCAGATTCTGGTTGGGAACATGTACATAAATATGAAGCACTAAACCTGAATTAAATATGGTTGGACATTTGTCATATGATATTTTCTCTTTTCCAGCCCCACCCAAATTTTTTCCCCCATCTTTTTATTTTCCCCTCTTTTTTTTCTCCCCCTTGTTTTACTCCTTCCTGCTTACCCCACAAATAAAAATAAATAAATACAAGTTAAATTTAGTAATAAATCTGATAACCAGCATAATCGCAAGGTAATCAGGATATTTATTTCATTGTAAAAATGAATTTAAATATATAAGGAAAGTATAGGCTTCACCTTTTTGGGGGGTAGGTCGTGCACATGAGTTTCATAGAGATGTAATTGCAGGAAGTTCTAATATGAAAACTAATCTAACTTTAAACATATGTGGCACTCATATGAGTAACACGAATAGAAGAGAACCTGTTAAGGCAACATTTGAGAGGTGGCACTACTATTTTCCAGTCAACCAAGAATAAATCTTCACAGTGACTTTCCTGGTCAAAATTCCAGTGTTTTTTGATCATCTGTGAGGCCATTTACCTGGACAAAGAGCCCAATCATCCTCACTCAGCTCTATCACCCAAAAGAGAAATCAATGCTTCTTTAGACTACACCCTGTATAAGACATACAACACTTACCATAAGCAGCTCCAGATATGGATTCTCGTACTACATATGGAAGCAAATCGGCCTCAATACCTCTGTTTCATTCATATTCTCACTTTCTTTATTAAGTCTTTGAGTCTTTAAGCTCCCACCTGCACTACTCATGGGGTTGCCCACCTACTCCCACCTGGCCAGTTTACTATTCTTTCTTATCTATCTCCTTGCTAAGCCTGGGTTCCCAATCTCCTGGCCTCACCCTTCCTATCCTCCTATTTCCTATGGATATATCGGTTGTATAAAGAGTTCACTTTCTGTTCAATGTCTGTTAACTTGAAATGTATCTCCAAAAATGTAAGAGGCCTACAAATTCCTGATAAAAGTCATAGTCTTCTCTGATGGGTGCCCCGTAAGAAACCCACTTCACTGCTTTGAAGAATATCCCTGTATTTAATAGACACTTTAAGAAGCTTAAATCAACTTGGGTCAGCTGGTAATATCTAAAGTGACAGGGTTATTTTGTGGAGTATGGTGTTCTGTTGAGCTACATGATTGTGGAGTGGCCGAATCCCATTTGCTTGTCAGTGGACCAGATCTTCAGGCTCACAGTGATTGTTGAAGGGAGCCCTAGAGAGCCTAAGGACAAGGTCATGCAGCACATGGCCAGGACCAGGAAGCAAAACGAAAGTCTTTAACTTAACAGGTTAGACTTGTAGGACCAGCACAGATCAGACAGACAAAGGTTAACTCAGGAATCCAAGTCCGAATCAGACAGACAAATGTAACCTCTAGAAGTTCGTAAGACAACTGAGCAAATAACCCAGGGTGGTCTGTGTTTAAATAGAGTGGAGGAAATGGAAGCCCTCCCGTGAGGAGTAATCTATGGGCCTATTTAAGTAGATTGCCTTCTTTGTTGTCATTGGCACCTTTGTGAGTGGGACGCTATGACAGTTTGCCTTTTCATCCAGTTATTCCCCACATTGCTCCCAGATATGCTGGGATGGATCTTCCAAGGTTCTGACATCCTAAGAGAATCCAGGAAGAGCATGGGGGACATACAATAAAGAATTGCATAGAATGCCCATAGGGGAGGCGGGCCAAAGGGCAGATAAAGCATATGGAGCATCTGCAGGGGCTGGCAGGTGAGGTACGAGTGCAGTGCTCCATTAATTTGGAGCACATCGAGGAAGAACAGTGGCCAGGGGAGAGGGCTCACCGCTCACCAGGTTACATCCAGTGATCAGTAGAGACCACAAATGTACAGGTATGCTGCATCAGCTCATCTTTCCCTCAGAGACAGAGGAAATTCAGGTCAAGTTGCTTATGTGCTGTGCAACTTTGGCAAAATTAAAAGAGACAACCTAAAACTGGGAGTCTCCATTGCCTGATTTACAGCTCTAGCAGGTCTTCAGTGATGCAATAATGCAAAATTGTCATGTTGTTTAGACCCTTCAAATGGTGCATCAAATAAAAAAAGTATTTCCTTGCAATATTTCTGAATGTTCAGTTAACTATGTGTATGTTAATTTCCATGTTGAAAACAATAATACATATGGAAACACAATATTAAAAAAAAATCAAACCTTCAGGCACTATGGTAACATTCCCTGGTTTTCAATATATATTCATTGATTAGTTTATTTTGCAGGGCGGTATGATTTCCAAAGGTAGAACACGACATTCAATTTCTTTCAGATAATAAGCAAAATAAATCTCACACTGTTTAATGAAAGGTCATGTAATAAATAACTGCAAGGAGCAGTTCTATGTGATTTAGTGTTACTTGCTACATCAAGAATTCTCAAGACTTATAATATATTGATGAAAGAACATTTAGAAAGACAGCAAATTTTAATTTCAATTACCAAACATAATTTACCTTTGTTATTTACACTATTTTAGTGTAATAATTATTATGTAAACACTCTAATATCTTAAATAGTAGCATAAGTCCTATGCTACTACTCAGGCATAACATTCACTAGCTAACAAAATAGAGCAAATCTACAACTTTGAATATAAAAGATATTAATCTGCAAGGATTGTCAATATGCATGAATACAGTGCTTATAAGTATGGAGTGCAGTGGCAGCTAGGGATATATACAATCATTACAATTCCCTTGTCTAATCAGCCCTCAAACAAACATCGGGGGAGAAAAAAAATTATAATTTTGTACACTTACATTTAGCAGAGACCAGGAGTTCTTGATGTAGCCCATGGAGCAGCATGGCTAAGGGGAATAGGCCTTGACATGGCTAGGAGACAGGCAAGGAGGGTGGATAATTTTTGGGATGGGCTAGAAGAAAATAGGGGAGGGGTTTTGGCTATGGGAGTATATTAAGGGGCCATTTTAGATTAGGGGCCATCTTAAATTATCCTCAATTACTTGTTGTTGTCCCACCATCCCTCCTGTAATGGAACTCCCCTTACTCCGACCCAGGGGCGTACCTAGAGCATTTGGCACCCGGGGCGGATCCTGTGCTTGGCACCCTCCCCTCCCCAAAAAAACCTGTAAAAAAATGTAAAGGTTCTCTTTTTTTTTTTTTACAATTTGTTACAGGCAGACAGTCACATACAGTCACAGGCAGACAGTCACACATACACATTTCCTCCGTGCGGCCAGTTTATCAGCTGTTTGCTTGTGTGAGCTGTACTGCCACAGCCCCCTCCAGCCAGGGCCGGTGCAAGGATTTTTGCCGCCCTAGGCAAAAGTAAAGTTTGCCCCCCTCCCCCCCATGTGACATCACAATGCCCCACCCATATGATTTGCCATGTTAACTAACGCCAGTGCTGCAGTGCCGCCGTGTTTACATTAAAAGGCCTGCAGGGACAGGCTATAGACACCAGAACCACTACATTAAGCTGAAGTGGTTCTGGGGACTATAGTGTTTCTTTAATGTGAGGTAAATTAGAGCTTAGTGCCACGAATAATATACTAGATTGCCTACTTACAACCAGATGAGGATGATGATGGGCTCTAGCTGCAGTCTGGCTTCACTGGTCTGGTGCAGAACAGTCTCTCTGCAGGCGGTTTGTAACTGTGGTCACAAAAATCAATGTTCTGGGAGAACGGGAAGCAGCTCCATTTTTTGGGGGTCCTTTACACAGCTCAAGGTCTGGGTCCCAGGGTCCACCTTCATGTTCCACCAATGAGTTTGTTCACAGGGGGTGGAGTGTGTAGGGGATGTCCTGATATGTGTGTAAGGAATGCATTGTGTGAAATTGTGTTTGTATGTGTAAGGGCTGCAAGGTGTGTTTCTTTGTATGTATGGGATGCATTGAAGTGTGTGTAAGGAATGCATTGTGTGTTTCTGTGTGTGTAAGGGATGCATTGTGTGTAACGGTTGCATTGCTTGTGTATGTGTGTCTGTGTGTGTAATGCATTGTGTGTTTTTCTGTGTGCAAGGGGTGCATTGTGTGTATGTGATGAATGTCAATCTCTCCTCCGCTCCAATTTCCTTCTCCTCCTCCCAATTTCTCTTTCTCACCCCCCCCTCCTAATTTCTCTCCCCCCCTAATTTCTCTTTCCCCCCTCCTAATATCTCTTCCCCCCTCCTAATTTCAATTTCTCTTTCCCCCCTCCTAATATCTCTCCCTCCCTCCTAATATCTCTCCCTCCCTCCTAATTTCTCTTCCCCTCCTAATTTCTCTCTCACCCCCTCTCTCCTTTCTCACCCCCTCCTTTCTCTCCCCCCCCTCCTTTCTCTTTCTCTCCCCCCCTCCTTTCTCTTTCTCTCCCCCCTCCTTTCTCTTTCTCACCCCCTTTCTTTCTCTCTTGCTATATCTCTCTTTCTCTCACCCCCTTTCTCCTTCTCCACCCCCCCTTTCTCCTCTTTCTCCACCCTCCCTCCTTTCTCCCCACCCCCCCTTTCTCCTCTTTCTCCACCCTCCCTCCTTTCTCACCCCCCCTCCTTTCTCACCCCCCCTTTCCTCCTCTCTCACCCCCTCTTTCTCCTTTTCACCCCCCTCTCTCCTCTTTTTCACCCCCCCTCCTTTTCACTCCCCCTCTCCTTCACCCCCCTTTCTCCTCTTTCACCCCTCTCCTTTTTCACCCCCCTCCTCTTTTCACCCCTCTCCTTTTCACCCCCCTCCTCTTTTTCACCCCTCTCCTTTTCACCCCCTTTCTCCTTTTTCACCCCTCTCTCCTCTTTTTCACCCCCTCCTTTTCACCCCCCTTTCTCCTCTTTCACCCCTCTCCTTTTTCACCCCCTTTCTCCTCTTTCACCCCTCTCCTTTTCACCCCCCCTCTCCTCTTTTCACCCCCTTTCCTTTTCACCCCCTTTCTCTCCTCTTTCACCCCCTCTCCTTTTTCACCCCCCCTCTCCTCTCTTTTCACCCCCCTTTCTCCTCTTTCACCCCCTCTCCTTTTTTCACCCCCCTCTCTCCTTTTCACCCCCCCCTCCCCTACCTCCTGTGCGTGGCGGAGGCACAGTATAGTCAGCGGGTACGAAGGCAGCTGTCTCCTGTACCCGGCGGGACTGGCAGGAGAATGAACACTGAGTGTGCGCTTCCCGCAGTAGTCGACGGGTACGAAACAGCTTCACTCTTCCGCCCGACTGTCAGGGCTTCGACCCGCCTCGAAGGCCAGGTAAGGGCTCCCTCCTGTCAGCCTCTCCTCAGGCTGCGCCCGGGCGGTGCGGTCCGCCCTCATGGACGCACCGCCCGGGCAATGCTGCAGCCGCCTGAGGCTCAATACAGAGCGCTCGGGCGGCTGCAGCATATGGGGGGGGGGGGCTGATCATGGCACCCCCCACCCGGCTGGCACCCGGGGCGGACCGCCCCCCCCGCCCCCCCCTTAGTACGCCACTGCTCCGACCGAGTACCTTCTGTTGATGGACGCTTCCTAGCTTGCGCCGAGGACCACAAGCACCGCAGACTCCACAACCGCCGTAGCTTAACTGGAGTCTCGCCGTCTTCCTTCCACCCTGCATCAGCTTCTGTCCTCCAGGACCGTGTGGGAAAGACCTCTTCCTTCCACCCTGTATGAACCTCCAGCATCCAGGACTGTGTGGGAAAGACCTCTCCTCCAGGAGAGATTATCAGGAACAGCTCTTAGAAGAGCTAGGTGATTTAAAGCAGAGCAGAGCATAGCAATCCTCAGTGTGATATAGCAGTTCCCTCCAATCACGAGACAAGACCACGTGTTGAGGGTCAAGAAGATCTGTTTTACTTGGCACCCAGGTGCTACTGCAATTTATTAGAGGACACAATATAAACAAACGTTTCGGGCAACAAGCCCTTCCTCAGTGCTATTAGCTAACTTTTTAAGTACTCGATGGATTTGGCTGAATTTTGGTTATGTTTATATTTAAAGTATGCTGGTTCTGAAAATGTATGTTTTGTGAAGATTGGATGTATATTTTTAAAGTTACAGTGTATGTGTAAAAAGTATATTTTTCCTGCCTGTGATAATTACATTAACCCATTGTGTGCAATAATCAGGCAGAGGGGAGGATTTTGTGGGAGTGAATGGGTGTGGTTTTACTGTATGTTACGTGCTTTATTGGTTATTTTACAAAACCCTGTGGGCGGTACTTTATCTGTAAAACCTGCATAAAAGAAAGCACACCCAGGTGCTACTGCAATTTATTAGAGCACACAATATAAACAAATGTTTCGGGCAACAAGCCCTTTCTCAGTGCTATTAGCTAAATTGCAGTAGCACCTGGATGGGCCTTCTTTCATGCAGGTTTTACAGATACAGTACCGGCCACAGGGTTTTGTAAAATAACCAATAAAGTACGAAGCATACAGTAAAACCACACCCATTCACTCCCACAAAATCCTCCCCTCTGCCTGTGATATAATTACTGCACACAATGTGTGTGACCTCGTTCGAATGAACAAAGATGGCCGCCACCACATGTTCATTTGCACGAACTGCAGCCACCCAGCAGTTGGCAATTTACCTACAGCAGGCTCCCAGCCTGGGAGGTAAATTGTCTGCACACTTCCACTTCTGGGTGGTCTGCCTGTGTGGTACTTGGTTCAGTAAGCCCCATTTACTGAACCAAGTGTAAAGGAGCCATGAATAAAGTACTTTAACCAAGTCTGGGGACACTGGGGACACTGGGGACACAGGCTTAAAGGGGCAGTGTCCCAAACACATCTGGGGACACAGTCTTAAAGGGGCATTGTCTCAATTTTCCCCATGTCTCAAAAAGGCACTTAAAGGGCCAGCACCAGTCCCATAAAAGTCCATAAGCCCCAATACAGTTCTTAAAGGGCCATACACAGTCCAATACAAGTCCATAGGCCCAAATAACATTTAAAGGGCCATACACCCCAGGGCCATTGTCACAGGGGAGGAGGCTACACACTCCATTTCATATTCCGCTGTCTTGTCTCTTTCTCAGTTTCCACTAGCCTGTTCCACAACCCCTGAAAATGTCAACTCCTTTCTAAGTCTTAATATTCACTATAACACCACAGGTTATCAATTATTGTTATGTGGGTCATTGTCTGGGTTGTGATACTTTCACAATGAGGTCTTGCTTCTTTCTGCTGTGGGTACTGTAATCCCACCCCCTGGTGCAATGAGCCAATGATCGTACCTGAACAGGGAGGCCAATAGCATGCCTCTATTTATGGGCGCTTGGATCTGCTGCCCAAATGGAAACTTGAGAGTCCCTTGAACTTTTTCCTTTAGAGACTAGGCATGCGCAAAACTTTTGAAACAGGTCAGATTTCAAATCTGTTCCATTTTTAACTTACATAGCTGCTCTCAAGAAAACTTCTCTAAACAGCTATCAATGGGGGAGGGCTCAGGAGGGTGAACTCGGGAGGGGGGAGGCAAAGGGTCCTATTACTTCCTGGTGGTTTAGCTCAGTGAAGCTTAACTCAAGAAGTAATCAGTTGGCCAGAGCCCATGTGTGCTTTCAAAGCAAGCAGTTGGCTAAAGCCCATGTGTACTTTCAAATGTGCAGGAAAGAGATCTGCAGCTTTTGCAAGCTGTTTTTAAATATATTAAAGTGAAAAGAAATAAACAGAAGTACAGTCCAGGTGCCCAGACTACGGTCAAGGGCTCATGGACTGTATCTCTGTTGCCATCTATATTTGATCTCCTATACTGATGGCTTACCCTATAATAACATATGTATGGAGAGTATAGAATCCCGCTTAGGGAATCTAAGAGGGAGCTCGACCAACAAAGAAGAATAATGGGATTGGGATAGTATGATCTGTATAAGGAGTGGCCTGTGGTGTTATAGTGAATATTAAGACTTAGAAAGGAGTTGACATTTTCAGGGGTTGTGGAACAGGCTAGAGGAAACTGAGAAAGAGACAAGACAGCGGAATATGAAATGGAGTGTGTAGCAACATAATTGTGGGAGTCAGAGTGAAATGGAGTTGGAGTGAAATAGGCAGTAGCAGGATTGTAGACATTAGTGATAAGTGGGCAGGGTAGTGGTATATACAGTAAATATATAATAGATAGATAGATGATATTTTTTATTAGATAGGAAGAAAACAGGGGCCCTCTTTTTACTCCCACAAGGGTCACCGATGCATGAAGTAATGGCATGACTGGTGTAAGGGTAGCTTCAACAGTGACACCATTTGACCCTTTATTAGGAATGGACAGCAAAACAAGGACATACTAATAATGCCTGGCAATCTTAATCTAGAAAAAAACTCAGTATTCCAATACTTACCATTCATTCGGTGAGGGTTACCAGAGTATGACACATGAAGAAGGAGCTGTGCCCATTACCCTTTGTGCATTTTTATAATCAATCCTTATCCACTGCCAGGCACAATAATAGGGAGTTGTTTTTAAGATTTACTTTTATTATGTTTCTTAGGATGTTAGGTCTTATTATAAGCAATGGTTGATGCATGTAATTTTTATTCATTATTTACTGCACTCTGCTAAATTGCACTGTTTAGTTATCCCTGACATATTGGGTTTTAACCAACTTTTTATTATTTGAAACATATCATATAGACGAGGTATGTATTGAAAAAGTCAAGCCATTGCTAATATAACGAGAATGGCTTGCGCAACATGGATGTAACCTGGCAGCCAAGGATAGTAGACTGAAATGCGAGTGTGTGAACATTGACAACTTCATTGTACTAATCGAGGGGGCGATAGACGCCATTGAGTGAGCATGCGTACTGTGTGACTGTCGCGTTCAAAAGGACTGAGCAAATAGAGCAATGAATCTGCATTAAATTTTGCATTAAGCTTAAAACATTTCTCCAACTATTTAGATGATTCAGAAGGCTTTCAGGGATGATGCAATGAGTGCAGCGCAAATAAAAGTGTGGCACACATGGTTCAAAGATGTTTAGGAATCTGTTGAAAGATTTGACAACCTGCCCCCTCTGGCTTTTCCCAAAGCTAAAATCACCTTTGAAAGAGAAGAGCTTTTAGACCATCGATGAGATTCAGGTAAATACAAAGAGGCAGCTGTTGGCGATTCCAACAGAGGATTTTACAGAGTGTTTGAAAAGATGCTGGGAGAACTTTGTGAGATCCCACTGTGCCTATTCTAAATGTGGCTGAGGCATCATTGTCCTATGTACAATGTTTCGTGTATCATGTATCTTCCTCAATAAATGCCTCTATTTTATGTATTACATGGCTGGATACTTTCCGGACAGACCTATTTTTCAAAAAAGCAAATATATAATTTTGCATTTTTTACTTGTAAACCTTTAAAAGTCCAATTTACAGTCCTAAGTAATTCTCAGCCGTTAATTCGGATTTGTTTTTAGCGATACCAGAGCATATCTATGTCTTATTTTGATCTTTGTCATTTATAAAATCTCAATACACTTTAACTTCACATGACAGACAGTAAATCCCATTACTGTGATATAAATGCAAATGGAATTTGTGGAAACTACTGTCGTACCCGAGCTTGCCTCAAATCTTGAACCACATTTTTACCGTTGTTATTGTTTTCATTATTTTTATAATGTATATGTTTGAAGTGCTATTTTGTAGGCTATCCGTGCTTTCTATATTGAGTAAGACTTGAAATTGAGACAAAAAAAACCCCAAAAGTGTCCATTTTTATTTAAATCTGCACTTTTTTAAAATGAAAAAAAAAAAATAAGACACACTCTTCACACGAAAAGCGCGTCAGCAAACTGAAGTTCTTTTGTGGTCAGGAGTGTTCTTTTCAGTCACCGTAGAATCTTTTCGAACCTTTACAAAATGTGAACTGCTGTTCTGCTTATTCATTTTGCATGGTAAGTACCTTTCTTTAGAGAACGTGCTATCACCAGGTATTCTATAAACTGTTTCTCATGGTTTACCATTTTGCTGTATTCATTTTTGTTTATTAATACAGCAAAATACTCAATTACAGTAATTTTGATGCCACAACCATATATTCCTCCTTAGATTTATTAGACACAGGGAACTATGCTAATTCTTCTCCTGGCCCTTCCTTCTCACTCCTATTATGCAAAGTTGTCCAACTCATATGCTCTTTCTCAGACATCCTTTTGGTATGCTACCACTGTTTTTGAGGTTGCTCTTGCCCAAGGTATTGAAAAAATAATAAAAATGACAATAGAGAACAGCTGGAAAGCTGACCACCAGGAAATAATTACAGAAAACTAAAGGTATTTACCTTTTCACAGCCCCCTACCCACCATACAGCCCCCCCACCCACCACACAGCCCCCTACCCACCTTACAGAATCCCTCTCCACCTCACAGCCTCCCTACCCACCATACAGCCCTGCTACCCACCTCACAGTCCCCTTACCCCCCTCACAGCCCCCCTACCCACTCACAGTCCCCCTACCCACCATGCAGCCTCCACCCACAATACAGCCCCCTTACCCACCATACAGCCCCCCTACCCACTCAAGTCCCCTTACTCACCATGCAGCCCCCCTACCCACAATACAGCACCCCTACCCACTCACAGCCCCACTATCCACTCACAGTCCCCCTACCCACAATACAGCCCCCTACCCACTTTACAGAACCCCTACCCACCTCACAGCCACCTTACCCACCTCACAGTCCCTACCCACTCACAGTCCCCTACCCACCTTACAGAACCCCCGACTCACCTCACAGCCCCCCTACCCACCTCACAGTCCCTACCCAATCACAGTCCCCTACCCACCCACAGCCCCTACCCAACTACCCACCTTACAGTACCCTTACCTACTCACAGTCCCCCTACCCACCTCCACAGCACCCCTACCCACTCACAGTCCCCTACCCACCATACAGCCCCCTACCCACCTTACAGAACTCCTACCCACCTCACAGCCCCCCTACCCACCTCACAGTCCCCTACCCACTCACAGTCTCCCTACCCACCTTACAGAACCCCTATCCACCTCACAGCACTCTACCCACCGTACAGAACCCCTACCTACTCATAGTCCCCCTACCCACCTCACAGTCCCCCTACCCACCTTACAGAACCCCTGCCCACCTCACAGCCCCCCTATCCACCTCACAGTCCCCTACCCACTCACAGTTCCCCATCCCACCTTACAGCCCCCTACCCATGTTACAGCCCCTACCCACCGTACAGAACCCCTACCTACTCATAGTCCCCCTACCCACCTCACAGTCCCCCTACCCACCTTACAGAACCCTTGCCCACCTCACAGCCCCCCTACCCACCTTACAGTCCCCTACCCCCTCACAGTTCCCCTACCCACCTCACAGTCCCCCTACCCACCTTACAGAACTCCTGCCCAACTCACAGCCCCCTACCCACCTCACAGTCCCTACTCACTACCCACCTCAATCCCACCTTACAGCCCCCTACCCAATTCCACTACCCACCTTACAGCCCCCCTACCCTCCTCACAGTCCCCTACCCACCTTATAGCCCCCTACCCAGGTTACAGCCCCCCTACCCACCTTACAGAACCTCTACCTACTCACAGCCCCCCTGCCAACCATAAAGAACCCCTACCCATAAAGAAGTGGCATGAATGTTGACCCCTCAGTGACAAGTAAGAGATTCAAATGAGTGGCTGTGACAGGTGAGGCCCTATCTAATAACATGTTGAGGTTGGAGCGAGGCTCTAGCTATGAGTTGGGCCGATGGGTGAATACCTCCACATGAGGATGAGTGTTGGCCTTGCGGAACTGAATTATGAACATACTAGAAAATGGCTTGTACCAAACCATTTGCAGTCAGTTGATCTATTCCTAAGGAACGTAGGGGAATAGAAACGTAATGATTGATAGAAAGTATGTTGGAACATACGCACCTTGCCCAACTTGTGAGATTGAGCTTGAGAAAGGAATATCATAGAGAGGAACCTAAAGACACAATGGGAATATGTACAGCAAGATGCAAGTGCTATTTGAGATAACGTACCTGTGTTGTTAATAAGTAAGGATGGTGGGAACCTAGAGAAATAAGGGAAGTTATGTATAAGTGCATACCTAGGCAAAACAAAATGAGTAAGGAAAAGAGATAGCTGATTGAACTGAATCTAGATATGAGTTTCCACTGTGCATCCTTCTACTAGAATGACCTCAAATATGTGTGAGAAGGAATAGCCTAAGTAATTAAACACCAAAACATCTCTAGCTTACTAGCGTGTAGCGAATTATGAGATCTAATAAGCACTTTAGTTGAAGGTGAGGGTTATACTAATTTAAGTAAAATAGACAGATCGAAAAAGGTATGAATACCTATAATTGCATAATGAAGGGTTTTTGTGTGGGCCTAGTGAGGCAGTGTGGAATAATAGAATGTAATATGAAAGGGTTGTAGTTTTCCCTCTTAAGCAGGAAAATGTATGTAAATGCTCAAATGGGTGGCAGAAATTGGATCATACCTGTTTGCTCAAAGAGGGCCATAACCATATGGAGTAAAGGCCTAGTGAGAGCCACGTGTAGAGGTATCGTAGCAAAAAGCAGAGAGTGCCCAATGTAAGTCCTGAGCTGCAGGATGGAAAAAATAGGGCTGTATGAAGGGTACGGATGTATGGAATGAACAAATGTGGAATAAACATATCAAGGTTGTAAGAGTCGTGGCGAGGTAGGGAGAATTGTCATGAATACCAGGGTGGCAACGTTGTACATAACGGAGGGCCGTCTGAGGCTGTGATCAAAGGATAATGATATAAATAACCAACATGATAGATTATTAAGTGTCTAAAAGTAGGTGTCATATGTAACGTTGCCAATACCGTGCTAGACCGAGGTGGCTTAATATGTGGAGTAAGGGTAAAACTTATCGGATGAGGAGGGCAATATAGGTTGGGTTGGTGTAGGTCTAGCATATAATTTAGCAAAGTAATATAAGACATACATAACCTTTGTGAAGCAGGAAGGTAAATGAGGGGCCAAAATTGTGTTGTATTGGGTTGCCCATAGAGGGCCTTTTGAATCGAATGTAGTGATGGTCAAGTAAGAACCATATAAACACACAAAAAAATAGGTGGAGCAAGTTGTGGCAAATAAAGATATACTTCCCTCTCGTCTTACTGTATCACTGTAAAGATAGAGAGGTATATAATAGTGCAGATATCTCAATATATAATATGTTGAATAGATATTACTCAAACACACTCACAAAGAAAGAGCCATATACTGGACCTGGCTCTGGTATAGGGACAATATATATGATGAAGGAAACAGTTTCCCCAGAAGGATGACCTAGTGAAAGGTAAGGTATGATTAGTTTATCAATATTGTGTAGTGTGGTGGGGTAGGGTAGTATGCAACCCCTGTAAGTGGATGTTATGCAAATGAAAAGCCCAATGAAGGGCTGAAATAGGAACATAGTATGTTGCCCACTGAGGGTCACGTGAAACGGACGTTGCAAAGTCCCATTGAGGGCCTTTTGCAACGAATATGTATATGAGGCCGAGAAGGGGCCCAATGTAAGTCTTGAGGTGCAGGGTGGCTACGTGAGGCTGTAATAAAAGTAATGGAGGGGTGATTGGTAGATCAGATATAGGTTGCAGAAAAAATACATGTTAAAAGTTATACAATACAAACAGTTGAACGTAGGGTATTTACAACAATGAATGAGGTGTATACCACTAGAATGCAATAGTGCTGAATTGGTTTGAGTGCGTGATGGCCGTACGCTAAACGTAGGAGGAGACAGAATTTATAAGACATATATTTATAAAACATCTAGCTTGTGAAATGGTGAACGTAATATTTTTTATATTATTTTTTATATATAATATATAGGTTTATAAGACATACTTGTGGAACTCCTAAGAGGATGATTAAGACTTATGCATACATAATTGGTATAGAAAAATAGGGTTGAAAACAACGGGAAAGGCTAACAGAGTAACATGCATTAATTTGAGGCTAGTGACGGTCGAATTGAGTGCCAGTACGATGTCTTAGATGTTCTGTAGGGCTTGTTAAGACACACTTGTAAATAAAACTCCAATAAAATAATAAAAAATAAAAAAATGCATGTATTCATTTGGGGTATATCTACTAAGCAGTTTTATAGTTTTATTTTTATTTTTTATTTTGGGACAGTGGAGTGTCCCTTTAAGTATGTTTACTGATGACACCCAAGTGGCAGACCTGGTTCAAGGCATGTCTTGATTGTAGTGTGACTACAACATTTAGATGAGGACTATGTATATGGCCGTATAACCATAGAACAGACAGAATTATGACCAACATAATTTTTTCTTTCAGGAAGTGTTCCGGAGGATTGGAGAAAGGCAGATGTGGTTCCTATATTCAAAAAGGGTTCAAAATCGTTGCCTGGAAATTATAGACCTGTGAGCTTAACTTCTGTGGCTGGGAAAATATTTGAAAGGTTATTAAGGGATAATATTCAAGAATTCCTTGAGAAGAACATGGTTATCAGCAAAAATCAGCACGGTTTTATGAAGCACAGGTCATGTCAAACTAACTTGATTGCGTTCTACGAAGAAGTAAGTAGAAGTATAGATCAGGGTGTTGCTGTGGATGTGATCTATTTGGATTTTGCCAAGGCATTTGATACAGTTCCACACAATAGATTAGTGTTCAAACTCAAGGAAATCGGTCTAGATGAAAATGCTTGTTCTTGGGTAGAACATTGGCTTAAAAACAGAGTACAAAGAGTTGTCATTAATGGTAAATTTTCAAGCTGGACAGAGGTGGCAAGTGGTGTCCCTCAGGGGTCTGTTCTGGGACCCCTTCTATTTAACATGTTTATAAATGATCTTGAAGACCGCATTGAAAGTCATGTTTCAGTGTTTGCAGATGACACAAAACTTTGTAAAACAATACAATGTGAGCAAGATATTACTTTGCTGCAGAGGGATTTAGATAGACTGGGGGACTGGGCACTCAAATGGCAGATGAAATTTAATGTTGAAAAATGCAAAGTTATGCACTTCGGCGTAAAGAATACACATGCAACGTATACCATTAATGGAAGCGAATTAGGGATAACAACAACGAAAAGGACTTGGGAATTGTTATAGACAACAAACTATGCAACAATGTGCAATGTCGATCAGCAGTGGCCAAGGCCAGTAAGGTATTGTCATGCATGAAAAAGGGCATTCATTCTCGGGACAAAAATATAATTTTGCCTCTTTATAAATCACTGGTAAGACCCCATATTGAATATGCTGTGCAATTTTGGGCACCTGTTCTAAAGAAGGATATTATGGCACTAGAAAAAGTGCAGAGGCGGGCTACAAAATTAATAAAAGGAATGGAACATATCAGCTATGAAGAAAGGTTAACAAATTTAAACCTATTTAGTTTAGAAAAACGTCGCCTGAGAGGGGATATGATAACATTATACAAATATATTCGGGGCCAATACAAACATTGTGTGGAAAATATTTCACAAACTGGACTTTACATAGAACACGTTTAGAGAAAAAAAGAGAGATTTAGTAAGGCAAAGGAAAAGTTTTTTTACTGTAAGAACAATCAGGATGTGGAATTCTCTGCCTGAAGAAGTGGTTTTATCAGAGTCCATACAGATGTTCAAACGGCTACTAGATGCATACTTGCAAGAACAGAATATTCAAGGATATAATCTTTCAATGTAGGGTAATAACTGCTTGATCCAAGGATAAATCTGACTGCCATTCTGGGGTCAAGAAGGAATTTTTTTCCTAGCTTGTTGCAAAATTGTGCTTCAAACTGTTTTTTTTTTTGCCTTCTTTTGGATCAACAGCAAAAAACAAATGTGAGGTAGGCTGAACTTGATGGACGCAAGTCTCTTTTCAGCTATGTAACTATGTAACTATATGTAACTATGTAACTATGTAACTAAGCCCGTATTGAGCCCAGAAAGGGCTAAAACAATGTAAATATTGACAAAAAGTGAAATAAGACAGTTTTTTAACAGGCTGTACCATAAATTCTGAACACGTGTATTGCCCCAAGTTTAGGCCTGACATAAATGTAGACAGTCAGTAGCAAAACTTTGCCACATAATTACTAAACAGTGTAGGCCCCATGAGTGCCTGAATACTAAGAGGGCAACCATGAAAAATACATATAGGTACTGTGGCCTGGTGAACATAAGTAACAAATGCTGACAAGTATAACCAAGGCCATGTGGGCTGACAATAATAAGCTACAAATATGAAAACGGAATATGGCATAGCATTTATTATACAAAAGAATGCAGGGTGACTAACTAAATTGCATATTATTAAATATATGTTCAAATACAGTAAGCATAATGAATTAACCGAATTGAGGTATCACTGTGATGCTGTGATTGAAATAAGCTGTATTTGCGTTAGTAGTGAAATTCGCCATATCCGAGTGAGGATGAAATAAGGACTGAAATGCTAATGCCACCCTAGTTAGTGAAAGGTTAAATTAGGGCTAAATACGTGTGGAATGTCAATGATAGTGTGGCCTAACGCGGACCAAAGAGAACAAAATTACGGTTTTGTTGAAAAAACAAGGAAAAGCAATGGCTGGGCCGGATGTGGCAGTGCCCCATGAGCGTCGAGGAAGGGCTGTTTTTTTTAACTCAAATTAGGTAAAATGAATACTTGCATAGGCCTCGCAAGACCAAGACCTGCTTGTTTGTTTGGAGTTCAGGTAGTTTGTGTTGATGAACTTTGGACCGGACGTAGATGGTTCTTTACTGAACCAGGAAGTCTCAGCCTAGAGGAAGGGGAGGCTGGTGATCGATTAAATTCCTACTCACACCAGGCATTTCCAGATCTGAACCAATACCTGGAACTCCCCTCTGACAACTTAGGCCATTTTAGTAACCCCCAGCCTGACCGAATGCTGCTTACAGCCTTTTAAATAGGCATTTCAATGCCTATTGTCACAATGTAGTGTGGGTGGGGTTAAATCCCAGCTCAAACCCGGGAGACCCATATAACAATCAATGTCTTTGGCTCCCCTCTATCAGGTGGGGCCACATTTATAGGGCCCAGTCTCACCAATTAGCATTCAAGGCTCAAAGAGAGCACTGAATATAGCTCTTTAAATTAATTTAGAACACCGGGGCTGAGCAGATTATGCTCATTGGTGGTGTTTCTTGGATCCTATCTGCTGAAGGGAGAATTTAAGTTTTTGAACAGACCATGACAGGGAATCCCTGCTGAGTACTGGGCTTTGCACCAGGGGCGTGCCGGGACGGGGGGCAGGGAAGCAATTGCCCCCCAGCCCGCCCTATATCCAGGGCTGCGTAGGCTGGCAGCTTCCTGCATTCAGCGCTCACGCCAGGCAGGGCCATCTTTAAGGTGCCCCTTGAGCCCACACAAATTTAATCAGGGGCCCACGGCCCTTTAATATTGCAGCGGCTGGGCCCCTTCTTATTTTGTTTCCGCCGCCCCTGCAACCCATGACCAGGCCCCTGACATTTTATACGCACTCAACTCCTCCTCTGCGCGGCCCATTTTAATCCGTTCTTCCCCCGCGGGCTGCTGGGAGGGCGGCGTGTGTGGAGTGGGATGAGGAGGAGGAGGCAACACAAACCTACTGCTGCACACGTGGAGGAGGGAAGGGACTCCCATCATGCGAGGACAGCCAGCTCACACTGGACCTCAGGATATCAATCCTGTTGCATCAAAAGTGAGTAAATTGGAGGGTGGAGAAAATACATAAATTGTTATTTATATATGTGTGTGTCTGTGTGTGTACATGAGATTGTGCATATGTTTGTGTATGTCAGTGTGTATGTGTACCTGTGTATAATTGTATGTGTACTTGTGTGTCAGTGAGTACTTATGTGTATCTGTGTGTTTGTGTACTTGTGTGTGTATGTGTACCTGTGTGTGTGTACCTGTGTATGTGTACCTGTGTGTATGTGTACCTGTGTATGTGTACCTATGTGTACCTGTGTGTATGTGTGTGTGTGTGTGTATGTGTACCTGTGTATGTGTGCCTATGTGTATGTGTACCTGTGTGTGTGTGTATGTATACTTGTGTGTGTGTGTGTGTGTCTGTGTACCTGTGTGTGTGTGTGTGTGTGTGTGTGTGTGTATGTGTACCTGTGTGTGTGTGTACCTATGTGTACATGTGTATGTGTACCCATGTGTGTGTACATGTGTATGTGTACCTGTGTGTGTACCTATGTGTGTGTACCTGTGTGTACCTGTGTATGTGTACTTGTGTGTATGTTTACTTGTGTGTATGTTACTTGTGTGTATCTGTATTTGTGTCACTTTGTTGGCAATCACTTTGCTCCTCCGCTCCTCCCCTGCATGTAGCGTGACGTCTCGGACAGAGACAGTCACGCTAGGGCCTCACTGTGACTGCGCTGGCAGTCTCCACCTCCCTCCCATGTGTGCAGCCATTCCAACGTGTGTTGTACACAGGAGCACACAGGTATGCCAGCCCCTCAGCCAGCTACACACAGCAACCCTCAGCACCCCCAGCCCAGCAACCCACAAAGCCTCCCCTTCGCCACCAACAAAGCCTCCCCTCTGGCACCACCAGCCACCCACAAAGCCTCCCCTTTGGCACCCCCAGCCACCTACACAGCCCCCCAGCATATAAATATATATATATATATAATTTAAACCAGCCATATATATTCTATAAACCAGCTATATAATTGTGTGTTTTACATATATATATATATATATACATATATATATATGTGTGTATGCATGTGTGTATATATATGTGTGTGTATATATATATATATATATATATAAATATATATATATATATATACATATATATATATATATATATTTACACACACACACACACACATATATATTGTGTGTGTGTGTGTATACATATATACGTGTGTAAATACAGAAACAATAGTTGTGTATTCAGGCGCTTAGAATGGATAGTTGTGGAGAAAATGTGTGCTGCTGCCACCAGTGTATAGTCCTCTCACAGCTTAACACAAATACATAGAGTGTAGTGATAGACTGAGTGGTTAACAAACCAACACCAGTCAATAGGTGGAGCGCTCAAAGTGAGGTAACTCATCCCCCTCTTGGACTGTTAAAGTAACCTAGAGATGGGGATGAGATAAAGAGCAATATTGTGTAATACGTAAGGATGATAATGGAGTGGTAATAAAAGATATAAACCCACTCACATGGTTCTGAGCCTTAGCAGGATAGGCTCAGATCACTTAAGCAGACGTGTTTGGGATAGCACAAAACCTTTCAATGGAAGAGGGTCACGCTATTCCTTTAAAAATAAGAGACCAGATATGGTGCAGTATATAAATATATCCCAAAGAAGGTGATAAAGTACATAAAACTTGTTCCTTGTGAAGGGAAAGAAGGTCCAAAACGGATTTGAACCACTTGTATATAAAACTATACCATTTTAATTTACAATATCAATCACTTAAAAGGCTAGATTCCGTTTTGTTAAAATTGGAGAGTATATCACTTCAAATATGAAGATGCAGCTATTAAGATCTATTGAGATTCGTATTATACCAACCAATTTTTGAGGCAGATTGATGACCATTTATTTATTCTATATCTAACTTATGAATTTCCAACTCTGATCACACATTCACTAATTAAGGGGTTAAATTTTGCATGTTGTAGCATAAACATCACTTTATTTGGAAATACACATGTATTTACAATAGTTATCAGAAAGAAATAAGGGTCCTTGTTTTAATGTTTAGTTTATACCAATTTATTCTATTAGACACTGTGTGTAATCAAATGTGATCAAAATATTACCTACACTCTCTGCACAATCTATTTTGGCTTCCTTATTGTCACTCTGTATGAGGGACGTTTTATATGCATGCAGAGACGCTTATGCCCTTAAGCAATATGGCGACCATGGACTTATCCATATATGGACAAAGACAATGCGACCGCACTACTTGATGACGTAAGCGGAAATTATGAAATCGGAACACAGCCGCGGTCAATTTGAAACTGAGGAGATCTTCAATCAAATTAATCCATTCTAAGGGTATAAAAGAAGAGCGGGAACACAGAGAAGTACACCGATTGAAAAAGCCGACCGGCAAAACGCGTCTCGGATCATCAACAGGATTAAGGACTTATTTTATATATTGTTTTAAAGCAGTTATCTTATTTTTCTAAGTGCTCTTATTTTTCCAATAAATTTTATTTTTATTTAACTTCTTCCTGCTGACGATAGTTCCTGTTTTGTGTCCCCTAATTGACACATATACTACTTAACTCAGAGCCAGATCTTAGACTCTGAATCAGGTGAGCAGTTTTATGTACTTTATCATCTTCATTGGGATATATTTATATACTGCACCATATTTGGTCTCTTATTTTTAACGGAACAGCGTGACCCTCTTCCATTGAAAGATTTTGTGCTATCCCAAACACGTCTGCTTAAGTGATCTGAGCCTATCCTGCTAAGGCTCAGAACCATGTGAGTGGGTTTATATCTTTTATTACCACTCCATTATCATCCTTACGTATTACACGATATTGCTCTTTATCTCATCCCCATCTATAGGTTACTTTAACAGTCCAAGAGGGGGATGAGTTACCTCACTTTGAGCGCTCCACCTATTGACTGGTGTTGGTTTTTTAACCACTCAGTCTACCACTACACTCTATATATATATATATATATATATATATATGTGTGTGTTTTTTGTTTATGTTTTGGGGTGGGGTTAGGGGGGAGGGGTTGGATTGATGCCATGGAGGGGGGGCGGGATCCACGGGGCCCAAGCAGATGCTTGCCCAGGGTCCAATCACTACTAAAGACTACAATCACTACTAGGGAGCTATGTAAACACTGCCTTTTCTCTGAAAAGTCAGTGTTTACATTAAAAAGCGTGCAGGGACAGGATAAAGACTCCAAAACAACTACATTAAATTGAAGTAGTTCTGGTGACTACAGTGTCCCTTAAAAATTGTATTTTTGACGTTGAAAACTTTACTCCTGACTTTTTCAGCTGGCTTCTATATTCCAATTAAATTTGTAAAGCCCTGGTGACGTTGTATGGGATGGTAATCCCATCGATGTATACAAAACGTACTTGATACATGGACTACAACTATATCCACTAAGGGGCCACTTGACTGGATTTGCCCCCCAGGCCTAAGGCTGTCAGCCCTCTCCTGCTTTGCACAGTGTAATTGGCATGGGAAGCATGCTTAATTTCACTAGTAGTGAAAAGAGCCAGTATATTGTCATCACAATGTGTTGTCTTCTTTCTTTAACTAGAAAACACATCTGCCCATATCAGTATTGCTATTAGCAGTGTGTTTCCTTTGTCCCTTTGGGTTAAAGGCAAGGCTTGTGGTAGTTGTGGGGTAAGTGTTAGGATCAGTTAAGGTTTAATGTTATGTTAAGGTAAATGCTGTTGAAACATTAGGGATAGTGTAGGGTTAACGTCAGAGGTAAAGCTAGGGTAAGTATATGGTTAGTGTTAGAGTAAGCATAGGGTTAGGGTAAAGATTGATAGAGCATTGCAGGGAAAGGGGGGCTTGGTATAAGGTTAGCTTAACCTACCAAAATATCTTTATATTCTGTACATATAAGGCATTTTACAATATGAACTGATACATGAATCTATTTTGAGCTTTTTTTACTTAGTCGTATTGGATGTGTAAAAATTATTTTTAACAAAATTTGAAAGAAAATCACTTAATCTTGTGCTAGGTTTACAAATAGGATATTAAAATAAAGCCCCTTTGTCTTTTAAAACAATATATAATATGTGTTGGGCACTTACAGTGGAACAAACACAGATGACAAATTCTAGGTTTAGTTTTGGTTCAGAACTTGGACACTAGCCTCCATCCTTATGGGGTTAATATTATTATTCATCTGTGGTTTAGCATAACATTTTTATTTTTGAACCAGAAATGTTCCTTGTAGGACAGCTTGTAAGCATGGCTAACAGATATTAAGTAGAAATCTAGAAAGCAAACTGACTCAGCCAACAATTGATTCATCTGTGCTGAGGAAGAGATTATTGTGTAGGAGACTTTTTTTCACAGCTGACAAATGATATTAATTAACCTGAATCATCAGATATTTATGCTTACACTATTTGAAGGCACAGTTGAATGCCTGCATTTACTCTTAAACGATTTGTGTTTTATTTAGAATAACTTAAAATCATGTACAGTCTTTTATATATGGAATACAATGGAGTCTATCACTACAATGTAAATTATAGTCATTTGAGACCAGCATAATAATGGCTGAAAAAGCCGTGCTGGAAAAAATAAAATACAACTGAGGTGCAATTTTGGTCTAGAGTTTTCAAGTCAGTTGTCATCACCCACTATTAAGTGAATCAATTTTTATGCATATTGCTGTTTGTCATGAGATTTAGGATATATATTTACATACCAACTTATTCTCACTTTCACAAGAAAATGTTCAGTACTATGCTCCCTTTAAAGATGATACACATAGCTGACTCTATAAAAAAAGTAATATAAGAAAAATAAGGGCACAGTTAACATTCCATAAGATGAAAAAAAATATACTTATTGATTTATTTGGCAATCAATTACAAGAATAATGGAAGGCTATAAATTGCCCCTAATTATGATGCATCTATTGTTTCACAAGCCTACCAAAAAAACTTGAATTAGTTGCACAGAGTTTTTTAAGTTGTGACACTTTGTGACCATTTTGGCACTTTTGTCATGTGTTCATTCTAACACAATTTCACCCTTTCTATTTAAAGAAAAACTATAGTGTTGAAATTACAAACATATATTCATGACATTATAGTTGTAAAAGCGCTGTGTAAATGCATTGAATCAATGCATCTGTATGGGGAGCGTTCAGGTTCTCCATATCATGGAGACGCTCAATGTGGGTGCTGACAACTGTGCAGCACTGACCCAGTAAGCACCTCTAGTGGCCATATGAGTGACTGACACTAGAAGTTTTCCTAGGCAGTAATGTAAACACTGTCTTTTCTCTGAAAAGGCAATGTTTACATTAAGAAGCCTGCAGGGACAGGCTGTAGACGCCAGAATAACTACATTAAGATACAGGGCCTCTTTAAGTGCACGCATACATATTATATCCATAATCTACCCATAATGCTACATGGGTGTTGGGGCAAATGACTGCAGCAGTGACTTTAGGCAGCGGGGCATCCAGGGTATAGATGCAGGATCCCACTGAGAAAATATCTAGGTGAGCAATAAAAACTGACTTATAAGTTTCTATTAAACAGTAAAAGACCATGCAAGGATACAACACATACATAAATGCAGTAAAATAATAATGTAATAGACAAAGAACTTCATCCACCCTCAACCAATATTGCAGCCCACCCTAGGCTTCACTCTAGTGGCAGTCAGGTACCATTAGTTGGTGCAAATAGTTGGGGTCCATAATTATTGTAATCCACAATGTGACTTGGCTTATACTGAAATCTTTCCCAGATCATTAAAACTGGAGATCAAGGTCTTTTAATTGTGTAACCAGTTTCATGGTGCTGTTGTGAAACAAGGGGAGAGGGTTAAAGATTACCACTTCACGATATGGCAGTTAAAGCAGCTGACACCAGCCACATGCCTTGTGCAAAGAAGCTAACAACAGCTAAATCCCTATATAGGAAAAATATACATTAGTTATACAGCATGGCATTGCAATGAAATCCTAAGCAAATATCAAACATATAAATCCACTTAACCATTGTTAATTGGATAGATTACAAACAAAATACTTGAATAAAATTACTATGCAATATCAATCATTTGCATATTAATAAAGTATTACTTTATGCTGTCCCTCAAGATATTAAACAGCAACATTATGCCACACAATATAGCACTCAGCCGATTTAAATCCTCCACAATGCGAAGGAGAGAAAAATGTGTGTATGTCAACTTCCACTAAACCCGGAACCCCCTGATGTATGTGATCTACAAGACCTCTCTTTAATAAACCATGAGAGGCACAATCGTGCTTTCACTCCCACCCAATTCATAGCAGTAGGAAATGAAAGAAATTAAAAATATGGGATCCCCAGCATATATGATGGGGTTAAGGGTCTCCGACGTAGGGTCTATTAAATCAATATTTATATATTTACTACAGTAATACACCTTTTCCAGGCTGAACTAAATCTTAACTTTAAATCTGTCCAAGCCACTACAAAATTATTCATCTGGAACAAACAAGCATAGGGAAGCAAAATAATACTTTATAATTAAGCTTCTAATTTTTTTTTTTATTGTATTGTAAAATTGTAAGCATTCTAATATAATACATATGTAAACAATGTAGCAAAATAAAAAGGTGGATGGATGAGTACTAATTAACAGCACTATTTACAGCTAAAGCTGCATTTATGCATAAGGCTGGATACTGAACTACAAGACCTAAGGAGAGTAGGGATAGCTTTAAAGGTAAATAACTTATTAGTTACTAGTTCAATTTTTTTATTTTTTGCTGCAGATACATGTTATAACTGTGTATTGTGTATGGGAAGATTATTTATGAGTAATTTTACAACGGAACCACAAGTAAACAGAGTGTTTCATTTTATTTTCAAAATGGCAGGTCCGTATTTTAGCGCAAAGAGCTTACCGCTGCCATTTCAACGTAAGGAAAAGAACTCAAAACATTAACTAAAATAATGAACAATGCAAACGAGAGAGCCCTACTTTGCGATTCAGCAAATGGAGCTCATTTAGAAGATGTCATCTTCCGTACCTAGTGAAACAAATCTCTATACAGTAATCATTCATTGTATGTAATCTCATTAAAATTTGTTAATTAATAAAAAAAGTTATTGACTCCTAGTCTGAATTTTGGCACACCCTGTACAAGATAGCCAAGGATAAAAAAAAAAAAAACTATCATTCTCACTTCCTATTTTTTAGTTTAAATCCAGATATAGAATTATCTAATTTTGGCAACTCACAATTGGCACGGCAAAAATTGCTGATATCGCATAGTCAGAAGGCCATATAATCTTGTAGCCATTTTTGAATGTCACCACAGTGAAAGATAGAATTTTTCCTGCTCTTCTGGCTATCTCTATTACCTTTTTTTTTGTTTTGTTTTTTGGCCGAGCAGCATAGACTAATTAAGCTATCCCCCCAACCCCCCCCAAAAAAAGCCAAAATGATTCATTTGATTTTACTTTTATTGTGAGAATATGTAAGTTGATGTGCTGATGTTCACTAAAATGTTTGAATGTTTAATTTCAGCTGGAGTGTGTTGGGATGCTAGAAACTTGCAGGTGACATTTATTAGTATGTTAGTAGCATGCAGCTGAATTGCTTTGGTACGTCGGAATAATTCATCACAACCTCTTTAGAATGAAAGAACATTTTAACTGATGCACGTCACTATGATAGAATGTTTCAGTAGATATGCATATAATAACTAGAAACATTGGTTACCAGATGTGTGTTATTAAATGTTTCAGCTGATGTGCATTGGAATGTTAACATGTAATAACTACATTGGTTACCAGATGTGCTCTACAATATTAACAAGATGTTTTTTTCTTATGACTTGGTCAACATTAACACATTTATTGATAGCAGGTGTAGGTGATCAATTGAAGAGTACTTTGATATGATCCTTTGATAAATTCAGATGGTTTATTTTTACTTTAGGTGTTTAATAAATGATTTAAATCATAACTGCTGGAAGTTAATTCTCCATAAACATTGGATATTCTACAGGCTGACATGAGATGACACAAAGAATAGCAATTGGTGATGATTACTAAGCAGCACAATGCAAGTTACATACTGTCTATGTGCACAGATAATTTCAGTGATAACAAGAGGTTAGTGTGCATGTGACTTGAATGAAAACTAGTCAGAAGTATTCACTAAAACTGAACTGTGGTGGATTAGAAACTGACAGTGTTATATACTAAAGCAAGAATTGCTGGAATTTCAAAACCAATTTAAAGTAAATTTCAAATGTAAGGCCAATGTAGCCAACCTGACAAAATTCTTGAAAACACTAATAATTTCAGTTTGCATTCTTTGTCATTAAATTTGAAATTCTATTTGCAATCATTTTAATTCCTGACAGTTCTCACTTTGGGAAATAACCCTGTGAATCATTATTTTTAACATAAATAGCCAAGCTTTGACTTTAGAGGTGCAGATGTTTTTGACATCATCTATTTTTTTTTGCTATAATTTTGGAGTTTAGTGAATAAATGCCTGTGTGTTCTTGTTTTGATAGTGTTAGTAAGAGTTTACACAAATTTTGAACAAACCTATCTAAAAATAGACAAGTAGGTCATTGTATAACATCATAACATTCTCTGAATGTATCCACTAATAGTGATTAAATAATTTTGATTGAAAAAAATTAGCATAACATTTATTTGAAACAAGGGATGCTTAGCTAGAAAATAAACATGCCATAACAAAGCAATTTTGTTCATAGATTGCTTTGCAGAAAAACTTAAAAAAAAAAAAAAAATGATTAAATTACATAATTTTTATTTTCCATTTATTCATTCATCCTTTATAAACATATCTTGGAACTTAAATATTTTAGACAGTAGGGCTCTATGGACTAAATTCTATACAGCAAAATACATGGGGGAAAAACAACATTTATGCTCGATTGTGATATTTAAGGGATTAAAAATCGCTATATATGCACATCAAAGGCAGTGATTTTCAATAACAAAGATAATTAAACACAGTTACCTGTATATTGATGAAAAACACAATTTTTGAGAAAGATCATACAGGTGCACATGTAAACCTTTTTAAATGCTCATGCCATTTATTAAAAAGCAGTCATTCCACAGAGTTCAGTATAGTTAAAATGAACTGGTAATACATGGTCAAGGGTAGCATTTTGTTTACTCCTTTTCTGTCTGAGACCCAGAGATCTTCCCTTAAAGTAATTGTGTGTACAATTACATACAATTCTATGCTGTCTTGCAGTGTGTCATTTGTTTATCGCTGTCTAAGTTACATTATTTCAAGTGTCCCATAGAATATAGTGTTTCTGTAATCACAAACAATGAACTAATTGGACAAAATATGCATTGTCAATAAAGATTGCTGTGTTTTTGTTGTACTTTCAAAGCTCTAGTGCAGCAGTAAGATCTGATTTGCCTAAATTAAGAACTATCTGCATGGTCTTCTATAAAGTGTTAATTTACTTTTCATATTTATGAAGATGGAAAGATTTTACTCTGAAGCGAAAGTCTTTGCAGGTCACATGAGTCGAAAAAAAACAAACAAAAAAATCTGGAAGTACTTAGTTGAAGCACTTTTGGCAGTTAGTACAACGTCAAGTCTTTTGGGGAATGATGCAACAAGCATTGCTTACGTGTAGCTTCTGTCATTCATGTCTGCAGGTCCTCTCAAGCTTTGTCGGTAGATAGCCATTTTTAGGTCTCTCCAGAGATTTTCAATTGGGTTAAAATCCAGCCTCTGGCTGGGTCAATCAAGGACAATTATGGAATTTGCCCTCAATCACTCTTGCATTATTTTGTTAGTATGCTTAGGGTCATTGTCCTGTTAGAAAGTGAACCTTTGGCCCAGACTGATGTCCTGAGCGCTCTGAGACAGGTTTTTACTAAGGATATCTCTGTATTTTGCTGCATTCAGTTTTCCCTCGACCCTTGACAGTCTCCCAGTCGCAGCTGCTGAGAAAAACTCCAAAGTATAATGATACCACCGCCATGCATCACTTCACTGTTGTGATGGTATTGCATAGGTGGTGCCTGGATTCATCCAGACATGACGCTTTGTACTGAAACCAACCAAATTAAATCAGACCTGAGAATCTTGTTTGCCCCATTCTGGAATCATATAGGTGCTTTTTGCTTAGCAAATTTCAAGCAGGCTTTCATGTGTCTTGTGTCTTGTGTGTTGTGAGTCGAAGTGAGTAGAGGCTTCCATCTGGCCAGATTGATGGCGTGTTGCAGTGATGGTTGCCCTGTCACAACTTTGTCTCACTCAGAGTGACCATTGAGTTCTTGGTAGATCCCTAATGCATTGCAGTGGTGGTTGTCCTTCCACAAGTTTAGCTCACCCAGATTGACCATTGGGTTCTTGGTCACCTCTCTTCCCACTTTTCCCCATTTACTCAGTTCTACCGGGAGACAAGCTATAGGAATAGTCCTGGTTGTTCCAAACCATTTCCATTTAAAAAGACACAGAGTGCCGGAATGTCTGCGTGGCTTAACCAGCTCGTGGGACCTGAAGGAACCTAGATCACAGATAACACGATATTGCATGAAATATGTATATAGATATAGGAAACATGGTCTCTCTATGAATATTCTGTAATGTATTATCTGCAACCAGACAATCTGTGTCTACAATGGCTATGTACATAGATTTGTTGAATATAATAAGGAAATTACAAAATTACAGGCAATACATCTGTGCATGAATATACTGTATTATCTGTGTTATCTGTAATGTAGGGTTCCTTGGGGGCCCTGACTAGGTTAGTCCACTTTGGCTATATACATACCATCTATGTGTACTCCAATATAAAATAAGAGGCAGATCAGAACATAAATATATATTATATTCATACACATTAAAAAGGGCTAATAAATTATATCATCAAAAGTGTGTATATATTAACTATTTCAGTGACAGAAATGCCATGTGAAGTGGTCATATATTAACTCTTCCACACCCATAGAGATGATGTATTGTGGTGATTCATGTGGGACCAAAAAGGTTAGTGAATACATATATAATAAGAATATACGAGGCTAGGGAATGCTTTATTTGCAGGTAATGATAAAAGAATGATACAATAGAGCAGACATGATTATATATGCTTTAAAAGTGTAGACTTGCTTTTTATTGATTGTAAGGGGCATTAAAGGAACTGCCCGCTTTTTGCAGGAAAAAAAGATTAAGTATTTTACATGCAGGGGAGATAAGCAGGCATGATTTATTGACCTTTCAGGACTTTCTGCAGCCACATTCAGCCTCCCTCCCCCTCCCTCCTCACAGAGCCTCACACAGCCTGCATGCTCAGCCTCCCTCCCTCCTCATACAACCTCACACTGCCTGTGTGCGCTCGGAGAGATGTGGAAATACATCTTTACAGAAAACCAACTTTAGTAAGACGCCTCCCTTTGTACTTCATGTTTTTAAAGAGCTGCTATTTAATCTGAGCATGCACTTTACTCAAGTTCCATCAATTTGTAGCCGCGCTAGGTAACCCCTAGACCCCAGCTTCCATGGACTAAAAGTCTCATCACACTCATCCAGATGCAAGTCACATCCTCAAGAGTAGCAGAGGTTATCTGAGTGATGCAGTTGCAGGATACAGTTCCTTCTGAGAATACAGGAGGTTGCAGCGCCCCTCAGTGTCAGGCTGTGTCAGTACTCTGCAGGTGTTTGTAAAGAATGGGACTGTTGTTGCAGGGTGATCGACCACTAAGGCAAACTCACCGTGCACCTCTGATAACTGAGCGTAGGGAAGGAGATGCCTTGTGACTTCAAGTCACATACTATTGATTTATTAAATACATTTCCACACTCCGATCTCCACTAGACTTATATCTTTAAAAAAAATATATAAAATAAAATAGACACTCATATAGCATTATGTGTATTTCTTTATTTTTACTCTTTCAGTTGAAAGCGAATGAGGAGCTCTGTGTGCACATCGCCAGGATTGGTATGAGAGCAAAGAATTGCATCTGTCCGTGGGATTAACTGCTAAAGTTTCATTGTCCTGTGAGTATTCAGAGAGTTGTTGAAGAGCTGAGACTGGGCATCTAGTAGAATCCTCGCTGGCTCTGGCATTCCATAGATTTAAAGGGATGGTTTGTCTCGCCGCTCTCTCCACCTAGGGTATCATTCTATGGAGAACAGGTCTGGGGCTGTCCATAGGAGAGAGAGCCTTCACACCTATAACAGCAGAAATTATACCCTGTATCTTATTACTATGCAACCAAAACGGCGTTTGCAACATGGATCTGTTCCATTGTGATGGATTTCTCTCTTTTAATGCGGATTTCATCTGAGAAATATCACTAAATCCCTGTTTTTGTAAAGCTTCTCTTCAGAAGATTGCAAAGGTGGAGCGACCAGAAGGAGCAGATGACGGACCAATTAATCCTCTCAATGCATGGAAACAAGCAGGAGACCCAGGAAACGCTGATATGTAAAGCAGGTGGAGGCTCCTATTGGGGTTTGTTCCTTCTCTGAAACTCATGATAATCAGCTTCCCTGCTGTGGTTACTTTTTTTCTGATTTCCTGTGATCTCTAGGACTATTGACAATGGTTGTGGTAAAGTGACCTACTGGTTCCTTCATGGTGTCGGAGATCTATTGCAGCACTCCAGGGTCCAGGATTGGAGATGTGGTGGTGGTGATGATGGTGATGATGGTGATAATGATGATCTAGAGAGCTATATGTTTGAATGCAGTGAATATAAATACATTGATTTGTATATCATGTAGCTCGTGGTGATTACTTGAGTCATTTAAAGAGGAAGTGGCAATTCCTGCTGTGTATATATTTTTTTCTAATCCACCCTATTCCCCCGCACTGGAAGTCCTCCTGTATCTAAATGGAATTAGTGGAGATCGAAGCCCCTTGTGTAAGGAACAGACATGATCCATGGGAGCAGTTTGTTTCACAGTGAGTACAGTCTCCTCTCCAGCTGCGGTTACCATGAGCATTATCAACCCCTCACCTCTCTCCCCTTGTCTCGTTTCTTCTAAACGCTTTGGCTGATCTGGTGCAAAACGTTTTAAGAACGAACCCCCCATTCCTGAACGTGCTTTCCGGGCAGCTATTCTGAATTTAGAATGTTCATGATTAGTGATTTGAAATGCGATTCACTAGGGTGTTAGAAGGGGATCTGTGCATGTGTTTTGCTTAGCAAAATTACAATTCTGTAGATGTAACAGAACTCCTTGCCTATGCTTGAGATGTGGCGTGTGTTGATGGTGCTGTGGTGATCTGAGGTATAACAGTGTCCTCCTTTCTTTTCTGCAGTGATTAGTAAATGCTACACACAGCAAAAGTGCCTTATAATGTGATAAAGCGTTTTATGACACTGGAATAAATGATTTTATTTTGCATACTTAGGAGCTGCAGCTGAATATTATTCATAGCCCTCACTAGCATTGCTTGGTGGTGAAATATATGATACAGTACACAGTGCATTTGCACACACTTCTCTTTATGATGCTTAGTGTTTTGCTCAGAACTGCATTAAATATGCCACAGCAGTCAGTGTCACTATATGAAAAATTCAAAGGCCCTTTAACATGTGGGTATTGAGAAGGTTCATTTCCATAACTCATTAAGGACCAAGGACAGCTACGCCTGTGTGTCAAATTATTGGTCTTTTGATGCTGCTGTTTGTCTGTGTTCTCTGTAATCACTGTTATTTTTATTCCAACCCTTTCATTTGTCTATTTAACTAAAACAGCTTAAGGCAAACCAAAAGAGATTCAAATAAAAAAGTATGTCTAATGTAGAACAGGCCTGTCCAGAGAGGATTTCTTTTTAAGCTTCTTTCTTCTTGCAGTTTTTTTAAGCTTTCTCCACAATTTTAAGACTTTTATCACTTGACAAATTAAGAGTAACAAAGCTAACAATTATAATGCAGTATGTATGTTTTTATTCATCTTGTGTATGCGTATATATTTATACACACACACAGACACACAGACAGACAGACACACACACACACACACGTGTGCATTACAAATGTGCATTACAAATATTTATTTATGCTTCTATTGGAAGACATGTTCATAAAGTGTTGTCACATTGCAATTATTTTATTTGGGCTATTGTTTTCTAAATAGTAAAATGCCAAACTCAGACTTTTTTCATCCAAACTCAGACTGTCAATGATAATGTTGCTTTTTATACCAGGACTTAGACAGAGCATGCACTATCTTATCTTGTCAGTGAGTCATGGGCACATAAGCATTGTCTGGCAGATCAGACATATTCTATAGATCTGGTTACAGATAAAAACCGTAAACAGCTGTGTGAAATTAGAATGTATGAACTTAAATACTGGTATTTATATGCCTATGGACACCATGTTATTAAGTGATCATTGCCACTGCAGCTAGTATTATGTCTAGTCTGATCAAAGTAACAAATGCATCTCAGAAACAAAGTGTCTTCTTTCGTTTCAGTTGTAACAAGTCTAATTATTCTACATGTGTCTTGGGCAACAAAAAAAGGAGGAGGTAAGTAATGTGGTTTATATAAAGGTTGTTTCATAATTTACCAATATTACATGCCAAATAGTGTCTATATCCCCTAAATAAGGAACCCTAATTTAAAATATGTAAAATAATTAAACTTTGTAAACGCTATTTAATGTCCTTACTAAAGAAGATTCATTTGATGTGATATTATTTTTTTCAGTCAGACAAAACAGTTCAGAAGGGCACAAATCAGTAGAGTGTGGATCTTGGACAAAGAATTTAGATGGAGGGATTTTTACTTCTCCAAATTATCCCAACAAATACCCTCCTGACAGGGAGTGTATCTACATTATAGAAGGTAAATTGATGTTTCATGCTCGTTGGTATTGTTTTTCTCTGCATTATGCCATTTGCCATAACATCAAACCTTCAGGTTTGTTTGCAAACATAATTAAAACTCATTTCAAAGAAACAAATATAACATAGTAATACCTTAGAGGAAAGTAATTAATGAATTAATTAATGTAAATATATATTTGACATATGTCTACTGGGGTTAATGAATAGCTATTACATAGAGCCCCTATAAATTATTATTTGGGCTAGTAAAATATTTGTATACACCGTGCCCACAGCCAAAGACAATGCATGACCAGACTAAGAGTATGAATTAATTATGTCATTTTCAAAGCGCTAGGATCTTTTTTTTTATTTGTTTCATTTTACAGTTTCATTTGACTAATTGAACTCTGAATTTATGTCTATATTCATTTGAATCAATATTGTCAATTCTATTTACCCTTCCCAGAGATGTTTGTAGCTTCTGAAGGGGAGGAGCCAAGAAAAGCACATGCTTTAATTTCTCAAAGGCTTTTAGCCTCTGATCTCCTGGCTATAAACCATTGGACATTAAATATGTCTATGGTACATGTGGCATTATTATTAGTTAAATAGAAAACATATGCACTGAGAAATCTCAAGATGTGGGGCCAGTTCTCAAATCAATATAAGGATTTTCTCCACAGAAAATCTAATAATCCATCTTCAGTCTATCAGTCTATAAGTAGGTCTGCTTGTTTAGCCATTTATGATTGTAAAAACATAGCAAGCAGTAACGGACATGAAAGTTATCTACGAATCTGATGTTCAGTATGGTCATGAATTTTAGGCCAAATACAAATGTGCTTTATTTGTGAATGGAATAGTAAGAATGATGAATGATAAATTCGGTGATACATTTCTACACTACAATGTAGTTTTTACTTACAAAATAAACAAAACCACTAGCCTTATTTTCATAGGATTTATTTGAAACATAAAAACAGCTGGCAGATATAAAGATAAAACATACATTTTGTGTGTGGATTGCTGTTTAGGGATATCTAAAATTGAAACGATGTGCATGTTAACTGTAAATAGACATTTGTTTTAATTTGGAGTTTATATGGTATACCTTATCGTACAATATTTCACGCATAGTCAGAAAATGTCAATATTTGTGAATATGTGACAAAATAAACAAGTAAAAGGGTAAATACTTTGTTAATAGACATTTGTAAGGAACCTCATATCATTGCTGTTTATGTTGCTTGATAAAATGTCACCAGAATATATAGAGATATGTGTAATACATGGCATTGCAGACTGCTATTGCAGCAGCAATGAATCTCTGCAAAGTGCTCAGCTTTTCTCCTTCCTCTCCTCCCTGGCAGTTGGAATGAAACCATGAATTTTTACCTCCTTAATTTCATTTTACATTGTTTTGCAAACAAAACCTACCATAAGAATACATATCAGTTACACGTGCAATTTATTACCTGCAAGCCCATACATATGAAAGTATACATACTTTAAAGAACAATGGAACAAGTAAAAAGTGCTTTGCCCTGGCCAATCAGCATCTCCTCATAGAGATGAATTGAATCAATGAATCTCTATGAGGAAAGTTCAGTGTTTGCATGCAGAGGGTGGAGACACTGAATGTTTGGATGCATTTTAGGCAGCCATGACCCAGGAAGGATCTCTAACAGACATCTGACCAGTGAAGTTATCACTAGGCTGTAATGTAAACACTGCATTTTCTCTGAAAAGACCGTGTTTACAGCAAAAAGCCTGACGGTAATGATTCTACACACCAGAACAAATTCAATAAGCTGTAGTTATGCTGTTGACTATAGTGTCCCTTTAACCCTTAAGGACCAAACTTCTGGAATAAAAGGGAATCATGACATGTCACACATGTCATGTGTCCTTAAGGGGTTAAACTCCCTAGTCAAGAAATAGATAGTAGAATTTATTCCAGCAACTGAGAGGTGCAGCTATTTAACAGCAAAAATAGTTAGTGGGTTTGAAGTTCCAAGGACTCTGAAAGCAATCCATATTCATTGGGCATATTTCTCCATAAAATATTTGCGTCATGTATTATTATAAAAACTATTTGTTACCAAGGTGACGAAGAGCATATGCGATATACAAGATTTATATTGTTATTATTGTTATCATTTATAAAGCAAAAACATGTTCCACAGCGCTTTACAATTATTCATTGGGGATATAAATCGCATTGTACTAAGACAAAATGCACGCTTAATATAAATTAACATGCATATTCACATGCTTTCTTAAATGGAATAATGGAATAGTCTGATATTTGTAGACACTCTATAAAAGAAATATGTAAGGAACAAGCATAATGATGACTCAGTTGCATCCAAAGGAAAAGCTGAACATTTGTTTTGTTTATCTTTGAAGAACCCAACTGGCCCCATTTCATTTGAGATACAATAGGCTAACAGCTTCTGTTGAGGAGTCTACTTATAAAACTGTTTGGTTTCCCTTAGACATACTCTTTCATTATAGAAATATGGTTTGAAAAAAATTGTAGAAAGAGGTCTGGATATACTCCCCCACAATGGATTGATTAATAAAACCAGCTGTGTAATCAGAAGAAAACTCATGGATTCTCAGCAGTTAGGGGAAAATTGCTGGTTTTATTAATCCTGTATTTTTAAGGTCCTTAAATTTACCTTTTTTGTTTTTTGTGTATATACATATCTTTTTTTTTATCATTTGCCAAGGTGAGTGTGTAAGGATGTACAAATGTTACTACCCTAACAAGGTTAATTTGCAAAAGTGCCAATTTCTATTGAAATCTCCACTTTTCATTAAAAAAAAAAAGAGGACAGCCTCTTCACAAATAAGGCACTTCAGCAAGCTATACACTTTAGAGTTATGTTCAGACAGTTGTTTAGTTTATTATTTATTTTGTTTGTCCCAGTTTGATTGAATGGGCCTCTGGCTCACATTTATATACAAGTCATTTTAATTCAACATGTTTCTTTAATCATCAGTTTCTTGCATGAATTGTTTATTTGTTGAGTAATTCTTTATTTACATTCCACGTTAAAATCCCAAATTATGAAATCACCATAGCCTAATCTTTCCAAATTTGGACCACATTTTTTGCTTGTCAAACTTTATATGATAAACTTGGCTCTGATTATAGAAAAGCATGATGTGTGATAATTATTCTTTATTAGGCTATTATTTTCCTCTTTAATGCCTACTGTCTTTCTATGAGCTGTTGATACTTCTATATATCTCATGGTGTCCTGGTCTTAATTCTCAAAATATTAAGTTACAGACTAATTTAAGTGTAAAATTAAATTCCTGGAAATCGGAAGTGCCATTTTTAAGATGGTTCTTAAATTCTTTCTTTGTATATGTATCTTAATCTGATATGTCACTTGTTCAGTAAATAAAATAAGTGAAGTTTCTAATATTGATTAGAGTTTATTCACTAAACTATAAACAGTAGTGGATTTAAATTTGAATGTGAAAATACAGGCTAAAAGGCTAACAGGCTATGATGGAGTTGGGGAGATTTTCTTATCTTTTTGCCTAAATTTAGCAATTCAGAATTCATTTTGCTACAATTTGGATTTTATTGTATAAGCCCCATTTTGTATAGAGGAAATATAGAGAGCAACAGCTAATTGACAGGTGATGTATATTAGAGATGCAGAGAAAAAGAGTGGTGTTCTGTCAGAACTTGCCTAGTTCCCACTGAGCATCCAGCAAGATAAGCTGGATGTCTCTGTAGAGTTAAACATGGCCAGTGCATGTCTCCATTTATTGGCTGAGAATACTAAGGTGATCCTCTCTAGCCAAAGTGCGAAATCTTAAATGGTTCTGCTTTGTTCTGTAGAATAATGTAGTTTCTTTTGCTGAAAAAGAATACAGTGGATGCAGCTGTGAGCTCCTGGTGAAACCCAGGTAAGTTGTCAAACCATGCTGAATTGGTTTCACATCTCATTGTGGGACACCGACAGGGCACTCCTAATACCAGAAACACTACAGCAGACTATAATGTAAATACTGGCATACTTTTACATTTGAATTTGTCTAATAAACATAGCGTTGTGTCTGAAGTTTTATTTGTCCTGTTTGCGTGCAGGGTCATAGGTAGAAAATTTATTTGACTATGTTTACCTTAAGGTTTCTTACTATCTTCTGTGGATATTACCTGGGCTTGTTTTTTTAATTGTTTTTATTTCTTGTTTATAGCTTTCCCGTCATAAGTATGCTTGTTTGACATTGTGTAAGGTGATTGAGTTTGTTTGTTAAAGAAAAGCTGCACCTTCACATAGCTTTTCATATAGCTTTTTAAATATCCTCTATTAATTTTCATAGTCTGTCTTCAGACCTTTCTGTTATTAGAGTTGCCTTATAAACTATTTAGATATTAGAGGGTATTTGATTACATGTTTTTTTTTCTAATCAAGCCTTTCCAGCTCCTCCCCATTACATTTCCCCTTCTGCGATATGCTATTTCTCATTTTCCATTCAATATCTTATTTCCACCCACTCTGGTCTCTATTTACCCATCCCTATGCTCTTTACCCATAAAAATGGAAAGCTGCCTACAGCAGATTCCCCCTTTATTTGGTGTTAACCACTGGACTAAGGGTGAAAATATTCGTAATCTCAGAATTCTGGAACGCAATGTGAGTATCCGGAACAAAAAGAAAATAATTTCCTATAACTATAGCTGGCTTAATAGCTAAATAGTATGAGACATTTTTACAATGTCAATCCTGAATTGATAATGTTAGGTTATTATATTTAATTTTGAAATTAGAGAACTTAGTTTTATACCAATTGAACGTCGTCTTTTTCCATGTGCTATCTTGTATTAATGAAAGAAGTGCAGTAGTTGGCATTTCAAGTTGAAAACAGGGTATTTATCTGAATCTGAAAGGAAAAAGTCAGTTGGCATGTGAATAACCACTCACGCGTTCCACCATGACATGAACAAAGGTTTCCAATATATCCAGTCTGTAGCAACTATGACCACCCTCTTGTATGGAAAAATCACAGTGCCCTATCAGCTTCTCCCAAATGTGTCTGCAGAAGTAGCGGCAACTCAAAACTCTATTAGGCAGGTCAAAAGCATTATAATTAAGGCATTTGAAAAAGAGGGAGCAGCAACAATTTAGTTTATTTTCCTTTTTCTTCCTGAGGTGGTCGAACAGGTTGACCTGTCCCAAACTGACATTACTGTGGCTCAAAGTTGCTATGTCCCTACATGGAATAAGAACTGACACTGGTTGCCCTATTATTGTCCAATCCTCACACTCCAGTGGGAAGTAAACACCGGTGGAGTGGTGGGCAGAGATTGCCTTCTGCTATTCTAAAATTCTTTTTGCCATGCTATGTGGAGTGTCATCGTATGCTGACATGCTGTCATAGACAATGTGTGGAAATCCCACTTTTGTCTTGCACCTGCCTTGTCAAGAATCAAGAGTTAGCCAGCCATCACAATGCAGTGCACAAGTATGGTTTGCAGAAAGGTGTGGCCTCATCCATTAACACTACCATGCACAGACACTATGGGCTGCCACTAATGTCCTGTCAAGGAAAGAAAGATGAGGGCCAGTAGGAGCACTCCATCAATCTGTGCAATCAGGTAGATTATTCTGTTAAACTACTGTTTTGACATGGCCCTGAAATGAAATCAAACCAAATTTTCAAGAGTGTGCTGATGGACACTTCCCTGGGATGATGAGTTGTCCAACTATTCCATTTATCAATTACTGGCACTATCCTCAACACCACCCCTGTGTTGTAGTAAGTGCGTTAGTAATTTAGGAGGTACTGCTGCTCTTGTTGCTCTCCCTTTTATAAAATTCCTGTCATTGTAGTGGTTTCATTTGTCCTATTTTCATGTTTAGTGGATTTAATACTACTGTAACATCATTGTGTTTGACCACACAGTATACTGTTGTACACAATGATTTAATACTTGCACAGCACACAAATAAAGGGACATGCATTACTTGACACATTTTTAAACCTTACACTTTTTTTTTTTAAATGTTAAATTATTTATTGAATTTTCTGTTATTAGGGTAAAGAAAACAAAAAGAGTTCAGACAAAGGGATATACAAAATCCCACAGTACTTTTGATGTACTCCCATCATGCACCCCATCACTTAATTATATGCTGTTATACATATTCTAGTCTTTCTGAAAACATATACTCCATAGCCTCCCTCTTCATAGAAAAGGTAATCTTCCTGAACATGGGTAGAGATTAGAACATTACATGGCTAAAATAAAAGGAGGTGAGGGAAATTGGGGGTAAAGGATTCCACCCTGGTCCACCAAGCAACAGGTGTATGATTAGTCTGGCTTCAGATGTTACATTTCCTGGATATACATTCTTCCCATATGGCCCAGTGGTTTTTCATCTTCTGCTGAGCGAGTCTAGTTCTCGGTGCCAATCCCTCCCAGGACTCGTGTTTTGTGCCCTGTTAGAGCACTTCTTCCTTTGTGTGTGCCACTCCTGATTTTCACGCTCTTGTAATTAGCATTTGGGATGCGCATAATATGACTGTAAATAGTTTTTGCATCAATAAGAGGAATGTCTCCAGAAGTAAGTCCAGCATCACATCTCCCACCTCCTGGAGAAGCCCCTGGATTTTCCCCAATAAGTAAGAAAGTTCAGGCAAAGCCACCAAATATGGAGAAGTTGCTACAGCTCCTTTCCACACATCCAACACAAGTGGGATGAGTTAGGAAAAAATCTGTGGAGTCTGTGTGGAGTAAAGTACCAGCAGCTTTTTTTAATTTGTAATGAATCTCTAAATAATTGGTGCAGCTTGTTACTTTATGTAGAGCAACAATTGCCCCCTTTGATTCATGAAAGGAGTTTTTTGCATTCCTATAGCCCCAGTTTCCACACTGCAACACATAGAGAGCAACTAAGGTTTGCCAAGTGCAAAGTAATAAGGGTTCACTAGCTGTAATGGTAAATTATTATTCTCCGGTGTAGAGCGTGCGAGTAGAGGCAGGACAGTCTTTTGGAGGAAAGCACTGATGCTTGCGGAGTCCACAACCACCCTATGATTGAGTGAGGTGAGGTACCGTAACTTATTTTTCTAAATCTATCCATTGTGCAACCCTAAGGGGTGCATGCAATTGTATGTCTTAATACACTATTGTGTTTGAGGGATAATCTTTAATAGTTTGGACTCCCAATCTCCCACCACACTTAGAGATCTGTATAATACCAATGAAGGCATGCGAAAGCGGGCGTGACCTTATATGAATCTGATTAATAAAGTTTTTGTTTGAGTAACAATAGTAAGATCTTCTAGGGAGTGGCTCCATAAATAAAGATCCCCTTCAACCTCTTGTCACGTCCCCCGCGCCTCCATACAGCGTGGCCGCATCCGATCGATGCGGTCATGCTATTAAAAATAATAAAAACTTCCTAAGGCACATCAGCTTTCCATTCAGCACCCTCATGGAGCGATCCCCAACTGGTGCTGCATTCTAATGAACGCTGGCCACTGCGGTCCCAAGCAACTATGTAGCCCGCCTCCGTCCTCAACAAAGATGGTGTTGACATGCCTGTGATGTCACGAAAACAACGCACATGCACGATTTGGGGTCAAAGGCTATGTACAACCAATCATAGCCTTAGGAGGGTTATTTAAACTCAAAATAACATTTGGTCAGTGCCCTGTCATGGTTTCCACTAGTTGGTTAACAGAGAGTGCGTTCCTATTCTAGTTCTTTTTGGTATTTGACTTTGGCTTGCATTTTGACTTCCCTGTATTTCTGGTATCCTTAACTTTTGGCTTGTTTCCTCATTGTGTCTCTTTCTGTGTCCCTGACCTCGGCTAGTATTTTGACCATTCTTTATTTACGTTAAGTCTGGCCATTCTAAGGCCTGGTATACGTTATCCTTGTTCATTGTGTATTACATAGTTCTGTGTGTGGGTTATATAGTAATCGTGACATTATGACAGGAACATGGACCCTGCAGAATGATGTCAATACATGTTGGTTTGCAAAAGGAGGCTGGAGGACAATGATCACCACATGGATCAATTTGCCCAGGCTTTCCAAACGCTCCTAGCCCATATGGCTCATCTTCAGCCTGAATATCCACCGTCAGGTCCACCCACTCCTATGGCGACTATACCTATTGGTACCTATACCTATATAAGGCACCTTCTATCTCCCTATGACCACCTCCTCATTTTGGAGGTGATACACAAGAATGTAGGGGATTTCTTAATAAAATCAAATATCATTTTGATGCCTCGTCTGGGTTCATCCCATTCCTCAGTGTTATTTTCTTTTCAACATATACAAATTTATTGGATTTTTGTAGCCTGTCAATTCTCTTTGAACTGCCACAATTTTAACTTTAGTAAATAACTCTGCTAGTCTCACACTAGGCATAATGACAAAAAAAAGGCAATCCCACTCAAAGTTGTTTTAAGTGCCTCTGACTGCTAGCTAGGTAGGTAGATACAGCAGTAGCTTAAATGTAGTTTCATGTTAGCATTAATGACACAGACAATCTCCTATTTCCTACTCTAAGTTGTGTCAATTACCTCTGACTGTAGCTGTGGTAAAAGTCTGTGAAACAAATCATGTTGAGAAGTATAGATTGTTTAACTGCTACTCCTTTTTTCCCTCTGTTGATTAGTTGTCACATGATCTGTGAATAAAATCAACATGTAATGCCTATCCCCTAAGCATTAGTCATATAGGACATACAGCATACTTGATTGGGCAGATCTCTTGTTCATCATGTCAAGCTGCTTATTTGTCCTGACCAAAAAACTAAAACAAGCCACATCTCCATTCCTTGTCCTTTTTTCTGGTGCCAGGAATGGCACTCCAAATCAAGAATGAAAACAAGCATGTTCAGTCTCACACAAGTTGGTTCCCCTTAGATTTTGACATTTGACATCTTGGAATTTCATCTGAACACCCGATTGGTCCAAATTCGGTCAAATTACAGTCCGTGCCCAGAATAATCTCCATATTATGTGCTAAATCCTGCATCTAGACAGACCTGCAATTTTTTTGTGAATTCCACCAATGATAGAGGGTTAAATATGTTTAGGACAAACTTTTAATTGGGGACCACACTATAACTGTGGTTAGTGGTGGTAGTTTTTTTTATGCCATACTGTAATGTGCAGGAAAAAAACATGTTTACTACATTTGGCAGCCAGCATGGCTTCAAGTAGCAACTAACAGCATGTTGGACTGACTGCTGGATCTAGACTTTTAGGAAATGTTAAAAGATTATATAGCTGAGTCCATAAACCAACACTGTTTGACCATCTAATCTGGGATAAGTAAAAAAGAAATAGCAAAGTGTACCTTATTGTCCCAACAGCTGTTACAAGTCTTTGTATCCTCTGGTATTCTTTCTCGTTAGGATTAAGATGCTAGCTATGAATTTATCCCATGTGTCCTAATACACTTTGATTTAGTCCAAGAGTGGATCTTCTGCTTGTTAGATTCCCTGCCCTTGATCCTCTAGATAATGCATTAAAATGGAGTAAATCAGCAAATAATTATCTATCTAAATTATAAATATCTATATTTTTTTATTTTCAATTTAAGATTGATTTGTGAAAGATGACAAAATTCCAAATAGATTTTGAACCTGGCTTGTGGCAGAGAAAGGGTCTAGAAATAATAAATAAATATAAACATAACATGAGATAGAAATAGAATTAATAGAATTTGTACTCACATACTAGCCATTGGTGAGTGAAAATTCAGCACTTGCGATTAATTAACACCTGGTTAATGTGCCATGGACCCAGCAGATTTTAGTGACTAGTAACATTTACGGAATGGCTGGTAGTATACAACTTAAAATATTAAGCCCTGGATACACTATAGTAATAAATAGATACCAACAATGTATACAAAACATAGCCTTTATGTACGCTAAATTAAATATACTTTGCATCCAGACAGTTCTTCTATTCCAACTATTAATAGAAGCACAGCGTATCTCAGTACCAGCCTTGTATAGAGCTATTTATCATTGTGCTGCAGGTGTGTATAGTTTCAGCTTTTGCAGTCTCATGGAATATAGTCATGTTCAATAAGGACAGGTTTACATTGAGATGATGATAGTACTTAGTTCTTTTCATTCTGATTTATGATGAACACTAACATGTAAAAAACAAAACAAAAAAAAGATATATTATTTCCACATTCATTTATCAAAGTAAAAGTGTTTTTGGACTGGTCATTATTCAGTATAATTGATTGAATAGAATTCAATCATTATTCAATAAAAAGCAGACACCAAAACACATTTTCTGTTGGTTGCTCTATTTTTACATGATATATAATAGTACACTCAAGTTTATCTTGGTCAACTAATCACAGACCCCTGTTATTGCTGTTGATACACAATCATGTGAGTCACAATAAAGTGAGGACATATTTTATTTTAGGTATTAGTAATACTTATATTGAAATGTTATATTCTGCAGCACTTTGTAACAGATAAATGATACATACAACTAATTATGTACAAAAAATAGTTATGCATGAACAATGGGTGATGTTGCTCCTGTTAAGATAATCTTACATACCAAAGGGACTAAGGTATAATTACTTCAAATATTAAATTGTAATATTGTCACAAAGAATGGCCTCTAGAGTTGCTAACATTACACGTCACATTTATATGCATACACACTAAATGCAATTAGAGTCAGAATTCAAAAATAGTTAACCACAGAGTAAACAAGAGTCAAGTTGTACAGATTGCAGTTGGTTTGACTGTAATAGGGAGATGAATTGAATGTTTAGAAGATCCCCTAAAAGGGGCAAGGTTTGAGGATTTCTCAAAATACAGGCGGATAAGCAGTCGGATTGGGCAAGAAATCCCATTTCATAAGTATCAGTCAGCCCGAGTGATCAGTGTGAAAGTGTAACAAGCACACAGACAGAAGGGTTTGACTGAAAGGAGGCATTACAATGACATATATTACTTGCTGTGGAGAGCTTTGTAGGTTAGTTTTTAAAGTTAATTCTAAATGTTACAGTCAGCACAGGGATGACAAAGGGGAGAAGCTTGTGGTGGTTAAGGAAAAAATGGTTTGGTTATAATGGAGAAACCTGGCCATATCCAGGATCAACAAGACTGGTGCTGAAGTAATTGAGAGTCTGTTGACAAAAGCACAAGTATGCACTTTAGTTGTATCTTGAATTGCAAAGGACCTATGTATATGCCTTTAAGATATCTTTACTGATTAAGTACTTTGGAAAAAATAGTTTCTTACATACCAAAGAGTTGAGGGTGACCAGATCTTTAAGGGCAGAGCTTTGAGGCACTTACATCTGAACTACGACCATTGTGCTCCCTTTTACCCATTCCCTTTATCACTGGCCAACTCAGCTGAGTCGAGGTCCACAGGTCCATGAAACTAAAAACATAACACAGGATACTGACCTAATTATGCAATCCACCCACTTCTAACTTACCACTCAACAATTCATATTCAAACTTTACACTCTGAAGTCCTTTACATCACAAAAATTCAATTTCCACCTTAACAGCACACAAAGGTCCCAATTACCAGGGTTAGGCAGAATGCCCCTAATGGAGCTCTGGCTAATGGACCTTTTTGTCATTTTATTTCCATTCAATATTTGTCATCACTGCATATCTTTGTCGTGTCGCTGAGAGTGAACCTCCACTTTGTTACAACTATGTATTTTGTTCCACTGTTTTCTTCGTTGTAAATTTACAAAAAAAAAAAAAAGAATTTGGAAAAAAAAAACTAAACAACAAACATGTCCATAAAAACATACCCATACGTGTATCAACATGGTCTTTCCATTATGAAATAGCAAACACACAATAATAATGCAATATGTTTTAGAAATAAGTTAATTGCATTTACATAGCGAAAGCACACTCACACTTTTTAGCGCTTTTAAGAGCTCTGCTGTATTTAGTATGGATGGCACAATCCCCATCTTAGGATATATATTCAGCAGTGATGATGGTATTTCTCCTAGAAGTAAAATGTGTGGAGACAAACGTGGAGATATCCAATGATACAGTATGTATAATAAAGTGACTATACAAGGTAAAAGTAAGTATCCTACCTACATGGAGCAGAGTTTCAGCTTGCTCTGGTATAGTGGAGTTTTGTTGGTACAATCCTCATCTGGGATGTATGGAACCAGGATGCCAAAGTGTACAAAGTAAAATCCAATATAAATTAAAAATAGATAAGATTTTAAAGAATCAACTTTATTACAATTATAAAATCAATAAACAAACAAAACATTAAAAAGCAGTATTAAAGCAATCCAAATAAACTCTATAACTACATTTTATGTGTTTGAACTTGGGATTTTATCAGAAGTGTGACACTTTATGCGTTTAATCTTGGGGTTTCATCATATTTTTTTATTTATTTATGTCTGGTTGACATAAAATCCAATAGAAATAATTTTTTACTCACCTTTTTTACAGTGCTTACTTTTCCTCCCCCGCAGCATTATGGATGAGGCTTGGCTTCCTTTGGAGTCTGACTGCGATCCAGTGCTCCTCGTAGTGCATGTGCAGCGAGCAACGTGTACATAAAATATCCCCATTGGAAAGCATTGAATCAGTATTTTCCTCTGGGGTTTGCAGTCACAAGACCGAGTTTTACGTTGAAAAACAGTAATAAAGTTCTTTACTGCATAGAAGAGACATTTTTTGAGTATAAAGAAATTTCAGTAGAGTTTCATAGTTTATATTTTGTTTTGTTTTGATTTGCAATGCAAATGAATGTAAGCATGCACATAAAAAACAATGTATTATATTTTTTTTGCTTAATTTATTTTCTTTGTAACCTTAAACATTTCGTGATAGTAGATTATTATATTAAAGGGACACTATAGTCACCTGAACAACTTTAGCTTAATGAAGCAGTTTTGGTGTATAAAACATGCCCCTGCAGCCTCACTGCTCAATCCTCTGCCATTTAGGAGTTAAATCCCTTTGTTTATGAACACTAGTCACACCTCCCTGCATGTAACTTGCACAGCCTTCCATAAACACTTCCTGTAAAGAGAGCCCTATTTAGGCTTTCTTTATTGCAAGTTCTGTTTAATTAAGATTTTCTTATCCCCTGCTATGTTAATAGCTTGCTAGACCCTCCAAGAGCCTCCTGTATGTGATCAAAGTTCAATTTAGAGATTGAGATACAATTATTTAAGGTAACTTACATCTGTTTGAAAGTGAAACCAGTTTTTTTTTCATGCAGGCTCTGTCAATCATAGCCAGGGGAGGTGTGGCTAGGGCTGCATAAACAGAAACAAAGTGATTTAACTCCTTAATGACCGTGAATTGAGCAGTGAAATTGCAGGGGAATGATCTATACACTAAAACTGCTTTATTTAGCTAAAGTAATTTAGGTGACTATAGTGTTCCTTTAACACTGTATCTTTTGAATATGCTATGTGCTATAAAGATAAGTACTGTTGAAATAATGCAACTATAAGCACAGTTATGTATGTGTAATTATTTTATGTAACAGGTAAAATTGGTGTTTTTTATTTTGCCTCCCAAAAATAAATTGTCACATTTATAATGAGATAAAATGGAGCCTTTAGGAATGCAATTATTATTATTATTATTTATAATTTTGGAATATAAATATTTATATAATAAACACATTTTCCTATAATCTTTAATAACATTAAAAAAAAAGCATTGCCCTACAGGTTTTTATTTGACTTTATAAGTACATATAAGCTTACAGTTGCCAAACACACATTATGGGATGTTTCATAACTGGTTTTCTTTTCCAGCTTCCCCAAGACAATGCATTGAACTCCATTTTGATGATAAATATTCTATAGAGCCATCTTGGGAGTGTAAATTTGATCATATTGAAGTAAGAGATGGACCATTTGGCTTTTCTCCTATAATTGGGCGTTACTGTGGACAACAGAGCCCTCCTTTTATAAAATCAAGTGGAAGATTTCTGTGGATTAAATTTTTCGCTGATGGTGAACTAGAATCTATGGGGTTTTCTGCACAATACAACTTTACACCCGGTAAGATAATGTTTTTTTATTTAAAGTTTTTACTTTTTCATTAATAAGTTCTATATTAAACTCACAGTTTCAAATAAAATATTACAAATGTATGTATATATGAAAACAAACAAAAATGTTTTTCAAAATAACGTTTGATACTTCAACCCCTGTATTACACCTTGCATTTGCAATTTTGCTTAGAAATGCGTTGAACTTTGTATGGTATATGGATCATGCCTCTGATATATTTTTTCTCTGTGACTTTTTTTTTAAAATTATAAATGTCATTGTACCCCAAATACTAATTGAGGTATTTAAATACTACCCAGCAAGGGACCAGAATCTAGTCAATGTGCCAATGTATCTTACAGTAGATGGGCAGTAAATAAAATTCCTTTGAACATGGCCAGCTGGAATTGATGATAAAGACTTGGACTTCACTAACAGGGTTCTTTGCTAAAGTTTTGGGATTTCAAAATAGAGTTCAAATTTAAGCTCAAAGTACCTGAACTAGAAGCATATCTGACGGAAAATGTTTCTATTTGAGAGATTTTGGCCTTAAATCTGAAATGAATTTTTCATTCAAAATTAAATATTCACAACCCTTAAATTCCTGTAGACACATAATTGTAAGGTTCCTCCCTCCTCCTCTGTCCCCAAAAAAGAAAATGAAGATAAAGTAAACTTAAAGGAGCACTATAAGCACTTAGACCACTTCATCTCAATGAAGTGGTCTGGGTGAAGTGACTTATAGTTTTAGTCCTAGAATGTAAAACATTGCCATTATGGAAATATGGAAATGTTTACATAACAGTGCTAAAAAGGGAACTGGGGCACACCTGAAACATGCATTTCTCAGCAGTGGTGCCATATTGTCTTCCTGACAACCACTAAACTGTGCTTCGGCTGGCATAACCGAATTAGTCTAAATTTGTCAATTAATGCTTCTCATAGAGAGTAGTTATTTATTTATTTATTTATATTATTTATTTGATTTGAGGATTGTGGCCCTTCTTGTCTTCAGTGCTTCTCTATGAGAAGCATTGAGTTGTATGACAAGACAGCAGCATGTTTGTTGACTTGTTAACTCTGGAAACAAGGTGAGTATAATATCATAGACTTAGATTTTTGGGGGTTGACAGAAGTCACTGTCATAGATATACCTTGTAGTCTGCAAAAAAACTATGTTGTTTCCAGGACTATAGGCTCCCTTTAATGAATTTATTAAAGGGACACTCCAGACCCTTTAAGCACGTTAGCTTGCTAAAAATGTTTATGTGAGAAGAGTGTGTCCTCTATTTTAACAAAAAAGTGCACCAATAAAGTGCTTATTTCAAAATAAATTTGCACTTTTATAAATTAACTTTGTTACACTCCCCTGGTTGTCAAGCCTGTTACTGCCTGGTTTGTTATGCTCAGTAAAGCTAAATTCAAGAGGCAGACAATTGTTCAGGGCACCTGCCTTGGAAAGACTTCTCATTGAACTGTATTGGGAAGTCTGTGATTAGACAGCCATTCTCTCCTGAGGAACAAGTGGATGTCAGCCATTCTGTCCTGAGGAGCAAGTGGACAAGAGAACAACAGCTTTTGCAATGAATATATATATATATTAAAGCATTGGGGAATATATACTAAACAGTTATTTTAAATAATGTATTTATATTTGTATTTGGACAGTGGAATGTCCCTTTAACTTGTTAATGCAGAATGAATATATTCTAAAAAAACAAACATATATTCCTATCTGATAACTGTATATGTGTGTGCATATTACTGCTCGTAATGTAGAATGTTTGGATTTTGGACTAAGTACAGTGTTTGATTTGGTTTGGGAAGGTATACATTTAGACTTAGAAGAAGAAAAAGGGGTGTTTATGGTACAGGCATTTAAAGTTTGGAGGTGCTTTTTGCAATATACCCTCCCTCCTAGGAGGGATAGTAAAGGTACATGATCTGTTATACAGTTTGCATCACTTAATATTGTCCCCGCTTCTCCTCCTGTATGGCATTTCCTGTGTGAGAGAATGTTGGTGGGCAGATGGGAATTGATCCCCTCCACACACTAGAGGAGCTGAGACATTACCTGGGGCATTGCTATGGGAATGAGAGTTGACATGGGATGGAGCCTTATTTGGTGTCCTGAAAAGCACTACATCTAATTGTGATCCCATACTGTTGTTAGCCCCCAGTCTCATATTAATGAGAGAGAAATAGTACCTCCAATTACATGTGACCGTGTCAAATATTATGAAGTAAATTATACAGAACAGTGTCGAATTGCTGTGGGTACAGGGTTTTAATGCCATGGGATGCAGTTAGTTAACACGGCATGGCTTGGGGCTAATACAGCAGTTGGGCAGTTGGGGGCATTGCTATGGGAATGAGAGTTGACATGGGAGGGAGCCTAATTTGGTGTCCTGAAAAGCACTACATCTAATTGTGATCCCATACTGTTGTTAGCCCCCAGTCTCATATTAATGAGAGAGAAATAGTACCTCCAATTACATGTGACAGTGTCAAATATTATGAAGTAAATTATACAGAACAGTGTCGAATTGCTGTGGGTACAGGGTTTTAATGCCATGGGATGCAGTTAGTTAACACGGCATGGCTTGGGGCTAATACAGCAGTTGGGCAGTTTATCAATGTAGGACTAATTTAAAGACTTGGAGTCACAATGTGATTTATAGGAAACATTAGGGTTTAATATTGAGTTAGGATATGGTATAGGACTGGTTTGTTGCAGGGGCCATAGCATTTATCCCTGATGTTTCTGCCACCTTGTAACACCTCTGGACAGACATTCTGCAATCAAGTATAGGAGACTAACTGGACCACAGAGGGCAGTAAGGCTTCTGGGACTGATCTCTCCCTAAATAACCACTTAAATTACAAAAAGGTGCAAACAGTCATTACATTTTTTAGTATGTACCAAAAGAGGTGCAAGGAAGGACAACTGGTAAACCGGTGTCAGGGACATGGGAGCCCAAGACTCATTGATGAATGTGCTGAATGAATGCAAACCTGTCAGATCTGATCACAGTAGAGCTACTGTAGCTAAAATTGCTGAAAAATTTAATGCTAACCATGATAGGAAGGTGTCTGACAACAAAGTACATTGCAGTTTGCTGTGTATGGGACTGCATAGCTGCAGACTGGTCAGAGTGCCCATGGCGACCCATGCCCACCGCCAAAAGCGCCTTCAATGTTTTAACTAACAGAAATTTAAATATTGAAATGTTTGCTTTCAATTGATAATGTATAATCTTAATTTACTTAAACCCTTCAATTGGTTTGCTAAAACAAAATACCACCAGAATCTGAGCATTTTGAGTGGCATGAAAAGTAATATAGTAATATTGTGAGCAATAGTTGCCACATTATCATGACATACCATATCACATTCACATTGCAACCATGTTGCTGCTTTGGGACACACACTAATACATACATACACATGCACACTTTAATAAATGCACAAGCATGCATACACACAAGTACACTGATGCACAGAGGCACACATTTACAGATACAAACATACAGCCACAGTGTGTTTCTTACAGGGTGTATCTATCTGTGTATATTTGTTTGTGTGTCTGGCATTATAAATCTGTGTATGTACTTTAGAGTATGTGTCGGGCAGCGAGTATCCTTGTGTGTGTGTGTGTGTGTGTGTGTGAATGTGTATCTCTGTGTTTGGGAGCATATGTAAGTGAGGTAAATGATTGGTGGGTGTTGTGTATATAGGGGCTGTGTGTTGTCTTGAATTGTGCATTGTGTTTTTGATGAAGTGATGTTGTGTGTGATAGGTGACTGCATGCATATGAGGATGACTTCTTCATGTGAGTGACAGTGACATAGTGAGCTGTAACTTCATATTTCAGTGGATTTCTTGGTGGTCCAATGGGTTCCCTGGTGATTCAGTGGATTTACAAGCAGGTCAGCACTTCTGTCTGACAAGCTAGCAACATCTCTAAATTGCTATTGACAATAATTGCAATATTGTTTTTATTAAGTGGACAATATAACTCACATTTGTGCACAAACAGTATCTATAAATAGATTATACCCAGAGTACCTAGAGCACTACAAAATAAATATATATATATGCGTGTGTATTTGTATAACGATATTGAGCTTGCACGCAGGAGATACCAAATTGCCTATCATACTTCAAGGGTGCCTAATCCAGTTCTTAATGTCTGGAAACCTGGCAGGATTTCTCTGTTTAAAAGACAATAATTCAACCATCTTTATTGCTATTATCTGTAAAGTGTTTTAATATATGTTACCATAAAAAACCCTATACATTTTATATATTCCCCTTGATTATTCACATTGAGCAAATTTTGACTTGGTAGAGGTACAAGGTGTCTGTCAAACTTATACACTCATCAGCCACAACATTAAAATGACCTGCGTATTATCATGTAGGTTCCCCCTTGTGCTGCCAAAACAGCTCTGATGCATCAAGGCATGAATTCCACAAGACCTTTGAACATGTAGGCACCAAAACAGTAGCAGCAGATTCTTTAAAGTTAAGAGATGGGGCCTCCATGGATATGGGGAATTTAGAGGCTAAGGCAACATCTTGAACTATTTGTTATGTTCCTCAAATAATTACTGAACAGTTTATGTAGTGTGGCAGGGTGCATTATCCTGCTAAAAGATGTCACAGCCATAAATGAACACCATTACCATGACGGGAAGTACATGGTCTATAACAATCTATTGGTAGGTGATAAGAGTCAAAGTAACTTACACATGAATGACAGGTTTCCCAGCAAAACATTGCCAGAGCATAACACTGCATCCAACGGTATGCCTTCTTCCCATAGTGCATCATGCTTCCTTCTCTTTCCCAGGTAAATTACACACATGCATCTGGCCATCCACCTAATCTAAAAGAAAACAAGATTCATCAGACCAGGAAACCTTCTTCCATTATTCCATGGTCCAGTTTTGACACTCACATCTCCATTGAAGGCACTTTTGGTGCCAGACAGGGGTCATCATGTGCACTCTGACTAGTCGTTCTTATTGCAGCACTTTTGGCAAGCACTTTTAATGCCATCTAAAAAACACAGATACAATAAGTTCAATTAATTTATTAGTTAGTTATTGCAGGCATGTTTTTGTTTGTGTATGTATACACATACATATACACTATAAGTATAATCAGTGTTTGCAGCTGTGTAAATGCACACATGGGTAAAGAAAATATTAGAAGTGTTAATGTCATTATGGTAAAGGGGGTTAAAGGTTAGAGAAGGGTAGACATCAGACGCAGACTACATAGTGTGTAATGAAGCAGTTTTGGTTTGTAGATCATGCCACTTCAATCTAACTGCTCAAATATCTACCATTTAGTAGTTAAATCCCAATCACTTTATTTATGAAGCCCTAGTCACACACCACAGCAGGTGACTTGCACAGCCATTCTAAACATTTCATGTAAATAGAGATCTAATGTTTAAAATTCCTTTATTGCATTGTTTGTTTAATTTAGAATTTTAGAGCCTACTGTGTGCAATTACAGTTCAATTTAGAGAGTAAGTTAACATCTGACTGAAAATCAAACCATTTTTTTTTCATGCAGGCTGTGTGAGTCACAGCCAAGGGAGGTGTGGCTACTGCTTCATAAACAGAAACAAAAGTGATTAACGCCCAAATGGAATAAAATTGAGCAGTGAGACTGCAGGGGCATTATCTATACACAAAAGTTTTCTTGATGCCTATAATGTTTCATTAAGAGGTGTTACAATTGTAGTATAGGGGGTTATGACTTTAGGTTAGAGTGGGTTTAAATGTAATATTTGGCTATATGAGGTGTCTAGGATTATTACGTTTAGGGTAACTAAATCTAGTATTGGCACATGGAGTAGTAAGTGTTTAAGAGAAGTTACAACCTCATTTTAAGGTAAAGGTTTTTTTTCTTCATATTTTACTTTGAAGCAAAGGGGTCCCTCAATAATATGAAGGCAGTACAGGGGTGTGTAAAATAGGACGTGGCACACTATAGGGACAATATTTTAACAAGGGACAGCTGTTCTAGCATTGCTTTGTTGTTCTGTCCTGTTTCTGTGAACACTTGGCTACCTTTGTTATCATTTACATGGGTATCTAACATTTGGCATGGCTCATTGCTCCTGAACTTTGCTGCCTGGACTTATGGCCTTTGCAGTTTGATAGGCATGTGACGTTTCAAGGGTTTTTGCAAAGTAAATACCATTTGATGTTTTCTTTCTTCTTAAAACATATTTTCATACTTCAAGCCTGAAGTATGCCTGACAGGCATGTGGAGTTTGAATGGTTATTTGCAAAGTAAATACCATTAGATATCTTTTTTCTTCTTAAAACCTATTTTATTTTCAAAAGTCACAATGCTACTGTTAAAATAATAAAGAAAAACCAGATAAAAAAAAGAAAGAATGCAATGCAGTAAAAATAATCCTTCTTCACCCTGCAAGGGCTCAGCCTATACTCAGGGTGAACGGTGGGAAAAGCTCTTATAAGGGAATCCTCACACAATGCAAATTCAGTAAGACCACTCTGATGGGAAGTCTCAGTTATCTCGAGACCTGTGTGGGGAAATTTCCAAAGCAAGATTTGTCAACATCTTTTAGCAGTCAAATCCTACAGGCCCATTAATGGGTGCTACACACCTGCTGAATTAAATTAAATCACTGAAGCTTGTATTTGTATTTTTTGTATTTTTATTGTAAAACATAGACTTTGAATTAAATATTCAAAATTTTATTTTTCTGATTCCCATAAGCATTTAACTGCTGTAATTAATCTGAATTATTAAATGGCTTATAAATAAAAGGATCTATAACTAGGATCTATTATCTAGATTATGTATATATTTAATCTATATTATAATTTATAGTCCTTGATTGATGTTGTCATGTTTAAAAACAGATACTTGGGACCTAACACATAAATTTACTATATTGTTTGTTAGTAGCTTGTCAAACTATCTTTTGGACACTCTTGGCGGTATGTTCACTTTAAGGGCTTCTATGTTATTTTTGTAGTTTAATAATCTTCTATTATATTTTATTTGATTACTATAAAGATTTCGATGCTTTATGAATTTTACCCTCTCTCATTTATACGCAGGCCAGTTTGGAATAGATCTGGGTTTTGTCTTATAAGTATTGTTTCAGAGTAACCCACTATTTTTGGATGGCTTGGTCTGTCAACATTGCTTCAAAAACTCTTTCCTAACTACTGTGAGTGATGTGGTTGTCTGTACTATTCTGTAAATAGTTTTTGCTACTTTGTATAATCGCTTGTACTTTAATAATTTTATTGGAATGAAAAATCTAATCATAAAAATATAACACATATTTTAAACTATACAACATTCCAATTTCACTCTGGGCCACAGAAATTGTTATAGGAAAATTATAATTATGCTAAAATAGTAAATTAGTAGTAATAATAAAAAATATTTGCACCAAAATCATCTTATATAGACACACATCTTGTAATAGGGCAGTTGTCTTCAAATAAATAGTTTTATGTTTGTTTGTATAATTTTTGGGAAAACAGGACCTCTTATCACCTCTCATAGTTTTTTTTTTACCTATGCATATGGTGATGTCATGTGATTATGAATCCCATTGTGTTTATTTGGTTGCTACCAGGGTCTGCTATACCCATTTGATAGACAGAACACCTATCTAAATGTATTGCTTATACAGGGTTCCAAAGTCACCTTTGGGGTGATGAAAACCTTAAAAGTCACAAAATACACAAGTGATTGTAAATCCTATGGCAATCATCTGCTACCACACTTCGTATGAACGAGAATATTTCCTCTGTCATATGAAGGGTATTGCATGTTTGTGTGGTATGCTGACTTTAGGGGATAGATTATTTCATTTTTTTAAGCCCCACATCCTCTTGCAAAATCCAACCGTGGGCAAGAGATCACCATTGGCGATCACCTGTAGATAACATGGGCAAGTGACTAAAAGTCACATGAGGGTCGTATGCCCCTTAAATGTAAACAGAGAGAGAAGGGAGAGGGGTTATTTAAAGGCCCCATCTCCCTCCATAAAATATTGTCCTGATGAACAGTGAGGTAGATGATCACTATTTGTAACTGTTTTCGCTTAGGCAAAAATATTTTGTTCCTAGCCATTCCTCATCCATGACTATAGTTTACATAATATGTGAGTTGAGTCCATTGATTGCAGGCAAGAAAGGATGTGATGTGCTTCTCCCCATTATTTTACCATTGTTTGTCTATTTTGGACTTTGATTCACCATGATGGTTGTGCCTTATTTGTCAATATTTTTTTGTATACCTGTGTATGTGCCTCTGTTATTCCTGATTGCTTTACATATTTACCTTGTCATTTTCTTTTCAAAACTTCAAATTTTATATATATATATATATATATATGTATATATATATATATATATATTTGTAGCAGGGCTTTTTGTGCTTCTATGTAGTGTGATAATGTGACTTGGCTGCTGCTATTGCTGGCAGCATGGCATTGTATCATTGTGTGGTATGCAGAGAATGCAGAGTCTGAGGAACTGCATTTACATGATACTTTATTCTGAAGACCTGCAGATGACGACACAAACTCATCAACCACAGTGACAGGATTAAAAAGGCAAACAAAAACATTGAAAATAACATCACAAGATTTTCAATATTATAAGGGTGTTATTGATGTAAAAACACATCTAGACAAGCAGAGCAGGGATGTCCTCTTTGACAGTCCGTTTTCTCAGTCTGTTTCATTGGACTCTCTAATTAGCATGTAATAAAACATTTATCATTGTATTGTCCGTGATACACAATTATGCAATACAATTAATAATAATTGTGAGATAGGTGATGCAAAGGTTAAATATGTGGTTTCTTCATCAGCCATTCTGGCTTGAAACACCAGTGAGTAGAATGTAAATATTGATATTGCTATTAGGGTGGGAAAAACCTGGCCAATCGGTATAATATTTGAAAAAAACAAGTGCTATTTTGTATACATTGTAAAAAGTACTTAATGATGAATCCCTCCTATATACACAAGGGGCAATAATGAAAACATACTGAACTAAAAATAATGATAGCATCAACATTTTCTTACATTTAACAGTTATGTTAACATAAAAAATAGTGAAAACAATGTCTGTTACTTACTTTGACATACACTAACTACAACAGGATAAATGCCATAGATGGATATCATTTTATAGCACTATATGTCTAATAATGCTTTTACCATTCCTGCTGTAATGTTACGAATAGGAAATTATGGTAAATAACATTAAATAATTACATACAATGTACATCTGTACAATTATACCATTTTCAAAATATTTTTTTATAATGTGCGTAAATAATACAGAATTTCTATTTTCTTTATGCATTCTATTTTAGTATTTGCTCTCAGCTATGCTGGATAAACAATAGAATATACATCAGTGTACAGACAGATACAAAATTCAAATAAATTGATTACTGTGTCACAGTCATTATTAAAAAATTCTTTGAAGCGTGACAGAATCCAACTGGTTACATTATCATTCTACTCACAATACATTCCTCCTGATGAAACTGTGAAACCAGCGTTTGTTGTGTAAAAGGACTTACAAACATCCTCTGCCAGATGTTATCTAATAGTTTAAGGTCTGGGGACAATGCTCTGAGGCATAATATGGAATTATTTATTATGCTAATAAAAATAATTTGATAGGTTCTCTAATTATTATTTAATGTAGTAGCTATTAGTAAATAATGCATATCTGCTTCAGTTTAATTGCATATTGTGTTAGTCTTTTATAAAACACACTGGGGTATCTGTTATATATTTTTGCAGATGATCATAATCATTTTTTTTATAATATTATAGATTATACATCTTTATTAAATGGAAGATCAAGGCCGTCTTGCTCAGTCGTCAGTTTTCTTTTAATTTGTTTAAGTGATATTTAATTAACTTAACTTAGCTGATCCCTGCAGTGTGTACTTTGAATTGACTCTTGTAGAAAGCTGTGTTGGATTTTTACATTTTTTTTAGAAAATAATTTCATGTCTGAGTATTATGAGCTAGATTGTCCTTTGTCACGTGAATTACGATTTTCTGATATTATTAAACTAATATTGAACATGAATTTGTTTTGTATCTTCTAACTATGAAGATATATATATATATATATATATATATATATATATATATATATACACACAAAAACGTCAGACTTATTGAGCAATATTGACAAGGATTTTAATCATATTTTTTTAAATTAAACTATTTTCCTAGATTTTGCTATTTTTACATTTTTTTTATACTTCTTAGTGTATTGCTCATTTTCTACGCCATACAACATAGAAGTAGTTAAACAAACAAAAAAAGTTATGTTTTAAAAAATAATACACTACTATGCCATTCTTATTTCTATGTGTATACCATAACCAATAGTGTATATTACAGTCCAGCACTTAGCATGAAAAAAGTACCTCGAAGTTACACTCGAAACGGTAATGCAGGCCTTTGTCAATTGTTTTTCACCTGAAAATGTCTTTGCTTCTGGATTGCTAATTTATTTAATTAATAGCGGAATTACCATAATTTATCTGTGGACTGGCAATTTCCAATTTTTCACATTTACCATAGCCAATGCACATACCTGACAAGGTGATATTTATTTGTAAGAGGTCTTTAGGAGCCTTAATAAAACAATGCATAAAGCTATTTGCTTAGAATAATAATATAGCTCAATTACCGTTCTCTTATGAATTAACCTAATTACTGTACTGTAAAGCTTTCTGTACAAAGTTTATAGGTGAACTGCAATTAACATAAGCTTCTTCTATGCAGCCCTACATGATGATAAAACTAGATGTATACATAATTGTGTCACCTCTAGCTCTTTTTATTGTAGAAAAGGAGAAAACAGTGTGTGTTGTAATGTGATTTTAAGACATAGCTTTGCAATAATAGAATGAATATGTGTGGAATGCACAGTGTCTCAATGTTTTATGTATGTATATATTCCAGAGTATATCCTCATCAATAAAACTCAGTAATCAGTGTTGTGTATCCGGTAAACATAGTTTAAAAAAAAGTTTTGGCATTTTGTGTGTAAATTAAAGGTGAACACACATACACCATGGAAATAATTTACATTGTAGGAGATTTGCTAGGAGCCGATAAAACAGTAATAAAAGTAAATAATGCAGCTGGTTGTATATTTATCTTTCATATTAAAATGTAAGACCCAGCAATATACATTGAATGGAGGAGCTGGTTATTATATGATTGACCACCATGATATAGGATAAAACACAAGCTAACATAAGTTTTATTATTAGTATATTGGCTAAAAAATAGTATTTAGTGACTATGTATGGTGGAATAAACAGTTGCTAAAAAATATTTTCTGTGGAGAATAAATCAAGTAAGGAGCCACAAAGATTCTCCTCTGGGATAAAGACAATATTTGATAAAAAATCTGTTACTTTGTATAAAACTACTAAGCTATTATAGCCCCAGGAGAAGATAGAAACCATGTCACCAAAGTGTCAGTTAACTTGTTATTCATCTTAGAAGGTCTCTATTCACATTTTATTTTTTAGAAGAAATCTGTTAATCCCGTAGAAATGATATTCATCAGATCTGCCCCTTGAGACTTAAATAAAAGTATATATCTGTATTGATTTTTGTAAAGTCAAAATATTTAGTCGAGAGAGCAGGTCTTAGAGGTTGTCAAGTGGCAGGAGGGATAGCAAGTCTGAAAGGCTAAGCTTGAAAATAAATTCCACAAATGGGGCAAATTTACAAACAGTAGTACATATTTAAAAACTCCTCTACAAAATCAACCAGTGCATACACTGCATTTAATAATTGGGTAGGGAAATATCACATAGTTTTGGGGACTATTAGCACTGATGCCTGTCAGTATTGCCTTCTTGTTGCCTTCGATATTGCGAGCTTACCTGCTCGTCGGCAAGCCGGGAACCGCTCCTCCGCGTCTTCTGGGCGCTGCGCCCAAATCAAAGATGGCGCTTACCACACATCACAAGCTCTGCCCCTCAAATTTATGCGGGGGGACAGAGGTCACCATCTGACCAATTAGAGCCCAGAGAGGGATATTTAAATCCCTAATTCACTCCAGTTCCTTGCCCTGTCGTGGTTTCCTGTTCCTGGTTCCTGAGAGTGCGTTTATCTTTGTGAATCTGACTTCCTGGTATCCTGATCTTGGCTTTTCCCTTGTTATTCTGAATTCTGGTTCCCCTGACCTGGCTTGTTTAAACGGTATCTGAGTATTTCTGGCTTCCTTGACCTCGGCTTTCCCTTTCACCATTCTCTATCTCTAGCGTATTAGTCCGGCCATTCTAAGGTCCGGTTTATGCTCTGTCCTTTTATTTCCTTTCTTTTTTTATGTACATGTTTACATAGTTTCTGCGTGTTGGACCACACTAGCAGCCGTGACATTACGACAGGGCCATGGACCCTGCGGAACTATGCAAACATATGATTGCCTGTGAGAGTAGGGTGGAGGATATGGACCACTGGTTAGATCAATTTGCCCAAGCATTCCAGACCTTGCTCCAGAGAACTGTGTATCTGGAGGCACCTCCGGTACCGCCTGTGGCTCCACCACCTGTAGTAGCACCTGTGGCACACAAACCACCGTCCACAACTCTTTCACCTCCCCCTCGTTTTGGAGGTGATTCTAAGGAATTTAGAGGTTTTCTAAACCAAATTGAATATCACTTTGAAGCTTCCCCTGGTTCATTCCCTACAGATAAATCGAAAATTGGCTATATAACGGGTAAGGCTTTAACCTGGGCCAATCCCTTATGGGAGAGTGGAAATCCAGTTGCCCGTGATTACAATGTATTCCTAACAGCATTTAAAACTACGTTTGAGCCAAAAGGGAGAGAAAAGAACGCTGCCAGAGCCCTAATGAGAATAAAACAAGGCAACCACTCTGTAGCTGAGGTTTAGTGGAAAATATTCAAGACGAGACCGCAGCCAGAGAGCTTCCAGTTAACCTTAATGACTTTATTGCATACATGATAGACATTGATAACAGGCTCAGAGAAAGAGAGAAAAACAAACAGCGTACTAGACGTTCTAACTTATCCATAGCCCCTCGTTTCTCTAACCCAGTGGTAATTAGCCATGCTCCACCTCCAGAACCTGAACCCATGCAACTGGGCATTGCTAAACTCACTGAGGCAGAGAGACAACACAGACGCAATGAGGGGTTGTGTTTGTATTGTGGCAAAAGGGGACATCAAAGGTTTTCATGTCCGGTTCGGCTGGAAAACTTGCAAACCTAAGGCACGTTTGGGGACCGACATTAGGTGTGATGTATATGTCCCCTAAATTGACTAAGAACCGTTTCCCTATAAAAATTACTTTGTCTTGTAAGAAAACCACTGTACAGTGAGAGGCTATGATTGACTCTGGGGCAGCGGAGAATTTTCTAGACAAGGAATTCTCTGCCAAACATCGCCTGCCCTTAAGGCAGAAAGATAGACCCATATCAGTAGAGGCTATCGATGGGAGACCTCTTATCCAACCTCTCATCACACACAAAACCCCTCCAATCACTGTCTCAGTGGGTATCTTACATTCTGAAGAAATGGTTTTCCAAATTATATCTTCACCTACATGTCCGATATACTGGGTTTCCCTTGGCTCCAGAAACACAATCCACGTTTAGATTGGGTTGAAGGAGAAATTGTGAGTTGGGGTGAGAGATGCGGAAGTATGTGTTTAAAAACCAACGACGAATTAGTACCCTCAATATACCTATAGCGCCTACCTTGACCAAAGAAATCCCACCGCAGTATTTTGACTTAAAAGAGGTATTCAACAAGGTACAGTCGGAGGTATTACCACCACATAGACCCTACAACTGTGCCATAAATTTGTTACCATGCACTATGCACCCTAAAGGAGGAGTATATGCACTATCTCCCCAAGAAAATCTTTGTTTAGAAGAGTACATAAAGGATGCTCTCAGAAAGGGTCACATACGTAGATCCTATTCACCTGCTGGGGCTGGGTTCTTCTTTGTTTCTAAAAAAGAGGGAGACCTACGCCCTTGTATAGACTATAGGGGTTTGAATAGAATAACGATAAAAAACGCCTATCCCATTTACCTTATTTCTGAGTTATTCGATAGGTTGAAAGGGGCCCGAGTCTTCACTAAGCTTGACCTCAGAAGTGCTTACAACCTAGTCAGAATTAAGGAAGGGCATGAGTGGATGACCGCATTTAATACGAGAATGGGACATTACGAATACCTAGTTATGCCGTTTGGACTGTGCAACGCCCCAGCTGTGTTTCAAGATTTCATTAATGACGTCCTTAGAGAATATCTCCACATGTTCGTTTTAGTATATCTAGACGACATTCTCATCTATTCCCCAGACTTAGAGATACATGACGAACATGTGAGAACAGTACTAAAAACCCTGTTAAAGAACGGCCTCTACTGTAAGCTGGAGAAATGCCAGTTTGACCAGACTGAGATACAGTTTCTTGAGTATGTTATATCTCCGTCTGGTTTCAAAATGGACCCACGCAAATTGGAAGCAGTCTTACAATGGCCATTACCCAAAGGCCTTAAAGCTACACACTGCTTTATAGGTTTTGTGAATTATTACCGCAAGTTCATTAAAGGTTTTTCCTCTGTAATTTCTCCTGTTACCAATCTAACCAAAAAAAGGAGCAAATTGCAATTCATGGCCCAAGGAAGCAAAGAAGGCATTTGAGCAATTAAAATCTTTATTGCCTCAGCACCTGTCCTGACACATCCCGATCTGACCAAACCATTTATTCTAGAAGTGGATGCATCAGAAACAGGAGTAGGAGCCATTCTGTCTCAATGAGAAAGTCCTGATGCGCCTTCACATTCCTGTGGATTTTTCTCTCGAAAACTAACATCTGCACTAAAAATTAAGACATTGGGAATAGGGAGTTATTGGCCATTGTACTTGCCCTTAAAGAATGGAGGCATCTCTACCCATCATAAGAATTTGGCTTATATTGGGGATGCTAAGAGATTGTCCTCTCGTCAGGCTAGATGGTCATTGTTCCTCTCCCGATTCAATTTTGTAATTACGTATCTGCCCGGGACCAAAAACACTAAGGCAGATGCGCTGTCTAGGCAGTTTGAGACAGATGAGGTTCCTGAACAAGAGGTATTCCCTATCATACCTCCAGATGCCTTATTGCCACTACAATTTCCGAAGTGTCTTCTCTTCTGTGCCATAACAGCAGATCAAACTCAGGCACCCGTGGAGAGACCTCCGGATAAACTGTACGTTTCACCACCATTTAGGAAAAAGGTACTTAGATTATTCCATGATAATTTGACAGCAGGTCATCCTGGAGTCCATAAAACTCTCTCTGCTATCTCCAGGAGGTTCTGGTGGTCGACACTTAGGAACGACATCAAAGATTATGTAGGGGCCTTTCAAATATGTGCCGTTTCTAAAGCCTCTCACAAATCTCCTCCTGGGTTGCTACAACCACTGCCTATACCTAATGCTCGATGGACCCATTTAGCCATGGATTTCATGGTGGATCTGCCCAGTTCAAACGGATTTAACACAATCCTTATGGTCATAGATAGATTCTCAAAAATGGCACATTTTGTACCTCTTAAAAAAATACCATCTGCTCAAGATCTTGTACAAATATTTTTGAAAGAGATCTTTCCGTTACATGGAGTACCAAAAAACATAGTATCTGACAGAGGTACCCAATTTATTTCTAGGTTCTGGCGTGCCTTTTGTAAGCAATTGTATATAGAACTTTCATTTTCCTCAGCGTATCACCCTCAGACTAATGGCGCAGCAGAGAGGGCCAATCAGTCTTTAGAATCTTATTTACGTTGTTTTATCGATGCCAATCAGTCTAACTGGTACGAACTCTTACCCATGGCTGAGTTTGCCAGAAATAATGCGACTCATGAATCCTCTAATCATAGTCCATTTTTTGTAAATCAGGGTTATCACCCCACTGTTTTACCTTCTGAATTTTCAGACACTGATATTCCTGCCTTGAACACTCCTTTGAATTGTATTCATGACACTTGGGATTCCGTTCATGCAGCACTACAGAAGGCATCAAAACATGCTAAAATCCAAGCTGACAAGAGACGGGGTGCCAATCCTGTCTATCAACCGGGAGACAAGGTGTGGTTATCCACACGTCATGTCAAACTTAAGGTTCCTTCCATGAAATTTGCCCCTCGGTACATAGGTCCTTTTCGGGTCCTCCGTCGTATCAACCCTGTAACTTATTCCTTGGCACTTCCTGCTCACATGAGAATTGCCAATTCATTTCATGTGTCCTTGCTTAAGCCTCTTACTTGCAATCGATATACTAAAGTGGCTGCCCCTCCTCCGCCCTTGGTAGTGGGTGATCAGGAGGAGTACGAAGTTCGTTCTATATTGGACTCCAAAATCTCCAGGGGTATTTTATTTTATCTAGTTGACTGGAAGGGATATGGTCCAGAAGAATGTTGTTGGGTTCCTGCTGACCAGGTTCATGCGCCCCATCTTGTCCGGTCGTTTCACAACCGCTTCCCTCATAAGCCAGCTCCTTCCCGCCCGGTGAGCGGTATTCGAGTGGGGGGTACTGTTGCGGCTCCCGGACCGCCGCATGGCGTAGCTGTGTCGGAATGGCATGACCTCGCCGATATTGCGAGCTTACCTGCTCGTCGGCGAGCCGGGAACCGCTCATCTGCGTCTTCTGGGCATTGCTCCCAAATCAAAGATGGCGCTGACCACGTGGTCGCGCACATCACAAGCTCCGCCCTTCAAATTTATGTGGAAGTGCACGTGACGTCACCACGTCAACGCACGCGCACATTCTGGGATCAGAGGTCACCCTCTGACCAATTAGAGCCCAGAGAGGGATATTTAAATCCCTTATTCACTCCAGTTCTTTGCCCTGTCGTGGTTTCCTGTTCCTGGTTCCCGAGAGTGCGTTTATCTTTGTGAATCTGACTTCCTGGTATCCTGATCTTGGCTTTTCCTTTATTATTCCAAATTCTGGTTCCCCTGACTTGGCTTGTTTAAACGGTATTTGAGTATTTCTGGCTTCCTTGACCTCGGCTTTCCCTTTGACCATTCTCTATCTCTAGTGTATTAGTCAGGCCATTCTAAGGTCCAGTTGACGCTCTGTCCTTTTATTTCTTTTCTTTTTTTTATGTACATGTTTACATAGTTTATGCGTGTTGGACCAACTTGGTGACCCCCATGTCTTTTGTAATCATCATTATCAGTCCCTTTAGCTCCTTGCAGTTTTTATTCCCAAATGAGTAAGCCGCCTTCTTGCTATTTAAAATGTTCTTTAGACATAGCGTAGTAGTTAGACAATGACTGGTTCTCATACATTATATATGACAGAGATTTGCTAAGTTCGTGATGGTACAGAATTCCTCGGTGAATCATCAGCAAGACATTGTCACCATCCTTGATCTTTTTCTCCTATAATGATTAATGTTCCCTGTCTCTATGTGAGTTCTCAGCACAATATTTATGTTCAGGTATTACAATTATTATATTATTATAATCTTTGTTATTGATAGACAATGTAGAATCTCTAAAATGGTGGATATGGGATATTGAATGCTCAATACGCTTAACATGGTTTAAGCTTACCCCTTTCTTTATACACCTTAGTTAATTACAGCTACAAGGTGGCTGAACATCATGAGAAATTACTTTATAAAGAATATAGAGAATTGTAGTCGCTAGTGATGAATAACTTAACAAAGTGCAATGATTATTTATAGTTACACAACAGTTTTTTGTGAACTAAATTTCTATTGAAGCCCCCCTCACCAAGTACACAAAGCTGACCTTTTCATTGTGGTAGTTTGTATAATTAGTGGGATACTAAGCCAGCCAAAAAGCATGGCGATTATTAAAGGAAACCTGAACAGCATTTACTCTTGGCATTGTAGATGTTTTATGCTCCACATTTCCCAGTATGCTTAGACAGCCAAAATACATAAAAAAATTGAATCCACATCTATCTTATTTTAATGCATGCCTGGCACACAGATATGTTGTCCAGCAAGGTGGCCAACTAGGGTAGAAATTCCCAGCAATTACCTAGTGCTTCTAGCAAGCTGCACGGTCTTCATAAAATGAACCAGCCTCTCCAGCTATGAAGCTGCTGTCATAACTAGGAAATAAAAAAATAAAAAAACTGTCACAGCCCCCTTGCTGGAGTTAGGTGTGGGGTACCCGATTTCTAGCCTTAGTGAGTGGCTGCCTCTAATGTTTATGTTGATTGGGCATAGCACGCAGTGCAAGACTAAGCTAAATAGAAGGAGAACTTCCAAAACAAGTCCACTTTTACATAGGAAAATATAATGTATCAAATGCAAGGACTTGAAGGGAAACTTCCGCTTACCAGGATTTTTAATATTATTATCTTTACTTAACTCTATATTCAACAAATATGTATTTGCACACTTCCATCTTAGTCCCCACCCCCCTATAATTGTTAAAAAAAAAACTCTGTCCTTTTATCCTAGCAGTCAGCACAGAGAAAAATCTAACAGAAAAGGATAGAAGTCAAACATTGTTTCTATCTATCGGCTTCATTAGCATTGTTTTTCCTGACTTTCCCTTGTCTGAAGTGGTTTATGATGTCATTCGCTGAATATTTAAATAAAAGATTAATTTATCTCATTAAAAAAATGGTTAACATAAGTTATAGGTGTTTTTAAGTTTTATTCAATAGTGTAAATTCCAGAGAAGTGACAGAACCCCTTTAAATCTGTTTCCTATATCATGTTGGGGTACTTGCCTGTGCATAGGGATCAAATCTTATAAAAAATGAAGTGTATCTCTTGAACAACGTAACAACAAGATGGGTATGATTAATGTCTTGCATTACTAATGCTGCATGAACTATATGTCTCCAGCTTCTGAGAAATATGTGTTAATATTTTGTTTACAAAACACCCACTCACAGACAAAGAGAATCTAGTCTTAGAATACAGATTATATTTGCCAATGATGAATTTAAGTAAGATACATTTCTGACATTTGAAAAATATTGTATAGTCATATGTGTATTTGGTGATTTAAAATGTTTTATTTAAAAACAAAAAAACACCACCGCCGCTACCACCAAATCAATAAAGGTTACAAATACAGGACTGTGCTTAGTTGTGTTGGTGGTTGGTGGTAAATGCCGATAGTTTAATATTCAAGATCCCAGAGGAGCTGTGATACCATGCATCCATCCAGCTTAGCGATCAGACCCAACCCCCTGAAATGCATTTTTTAATAAACCGTGTTGTATTTCATTCTGCATTAAATTATATTTATAATGATATATAATTTTATGTTGTTATTTTAAAAAAGAATGATGCTATGTGCCATAAAACCTCTGAAGTACAAATTTTCCAAAAGGTTTCCTCAAAATTGGCAACTAGTGTACAAATATATCACAATTACCATATTACAATTTACCATATATATCGGCATATAAATCTACATTTTAAAATAATTTCATATAGACTTAATTAATATGCTGAACAGAAAGCCTTGACAAAATCTTTACTGTTAAAGGACCACTCTAGGCACCCAGACCACTTCAGCTTAATGAAGTGGTCTGGGTGCCAGGTCCTTCTAGGGTTAACCCATTTTTTCATAATTATAGCAGTTTCAGAGAAACTGCTATAATTATGAATGGGTTAAGCCTTCCCCCTAATCCTCTAGTGGCTGTCTCATTGACAGCCACTAGAGGCGCTTGCGTGCTTCTCACTGTGAAAATCACAGTGAGAGCACGCTAGCGTCCATAGGAAAGCATTGTAAATGCTTTCCTATGAGACCGGCTGAATGCGCACGCAGCTCTTGCCGCGCGTGCGCATTCAGCCGGCGGGGCGTAACGGAGGCGGAGAGGAGGAGGAGAGCTCTCCGCCCAGCGCTGGAAAAAGGTAAGTTTTTACCCCTTTCCCCTTCCAGAGCCGGGCGGGAGGGGGTCCCTGAGGGTGGGGGCACCCTCAGGGCACTATAGTGCCAGGAAAACAAGTATGTTTTCCTGGCACTATAGTGGTCCTTTAATTCTTTATCACTTCCAACTTCTTTTCTAAAGAAATATAATTTCTGGAGTGCTTATCAGTTATCACTCAATTCAGTAAATCTGAGTATTATTATTTACACTTTATACACACATTTCAGGAGAACTAGCAAATTACAGTGGGGGTTGCAGTATCATATTTGTATGTAAACACAGCAAACTGGCTGGAGAGATACGTACTATTGCTCAAGTATGCACTATCAACTACATGTTACTGTTTTGCTTCCTTAGACTCTGACAATCTAATTAATTGTATAATTAAATAATCTATTATACAAAAGGATACAGTAAGTAAAACAATACTTTTATGTGATGTGATGTGTTACTATTTGTCGACATGTGCTGCCTAGCCTAGGCCCAAATCATAAGCCTAACCTAGGCCCAAACTTGCACCTAATTTTGAAGAGGTCTTATCCAGCAAATTTATGCATAAATCTATGTTACATCTTTAATGTTTAGGAATTGATTTATAGGCCAGAATATATGGTACATTCAGTCAGAGTTGGTACATATTTTACTGATTCCCACTCCTTGTAAGCTAAACTGTTTTAACATTTAAATCTTGCAGCCTTCGTTAAGCCTGGGACATAATTCATAACAATTTTTTATAGTGTAATTACGTCATTACATATGCAACAACCATAGTTATGCAATTTAATAATTTCATTAATCACATGACTATGGTTATTGTATGTGTAACTATGAGTGTAGATTGAATTCATTTTCATTTTGCCACTAATCAAGTGATGAACAGGAAAGTTTGAAACATTTCTAAATCTATTCAACACCAGTTACAAAAATAATGCAAATGGAATGACATTCAAACATATTACTTTGAGTGGCCCCAGTTCTTGTTGGCCTATTGGCTGGTCCAAATTCAACCTTTAGCGGATAATTCAATTCACATACTTTTTATGTGATTGAAATTTTCATTCATAGTTATCATTCAGGTAGTGTCATGATTCTTTTCCTAACCCCCTACTCTCCAGGGAGTTGAAATAACAATTACAATTTATTGTTTGTTTACGTAGGCTGGAGGAGAAGAGTGTGTTATAATGTGAGTTATTCTGATGTAATTGCAGTATTACTGTCAAGAAGAATGCACGTATGCATGCCCCTGCTTCTTAACGTGGCTAATAAGCTGCACCGAGATTTATTTAAGTTGGGGGATGGAAGACTGAGCTTTCTGTAAGAATATTCTATTTTAAAAAAAGATGGCTAATACCTGGAAAAGTCATCTAGTGAATGAAGTATATGCTTACAAGGCAGAATGATTAAAAAATGGTTGGAATCTGCATGAAGATATCATTCCCAAATAAAAAAACAAACAAACTATAAAACATAAGAGAGGTCTTATTTTTTTATTTAGTAGACTAGATAGGACAATTGATTTGATTATGCTGCGATAACATATGTTTTCAAGCATCTATAAATGTATTCCTATGAATGCTTGTAACTGAAAATCTTCACTGAATCTCTTATTTATCATGGAATTTCATTCAAAAGCTGTTTAGGTTTGTATATCATTTCCTGCCGTTTTTATTTTAGTTCAGTGCAGTGGTTGGTGAAGTTTTAAGATGGTGGGTGCTAGATCCCTCCTCCAGAATTTTACTCATTGTACAGTACAGAGATACTCATAAAATATAATACACAAATGGTCATACAATAAAACAAGCTGTGCACATTATAAAGGTATCTATAAAATACATAGAGCTGAGTACAATACACAGATAACCATACCACAAACAGTGCTGAGAAAAATTGATATATAACACACAGAGCTGGGCACAATACAAAGATACCTATACAATACACAAAGCTTGGTAGACTACAAATATATCCATACAACAGGTAAAGCTGAGTAAAATGCACAGAAATAACGCACAGGATCGTAGAGCTGCAATACAGAGATCCCCACGCAATACATGCCTCTGTAAAATGCTTTAACTCTCTCTCTTCCTAGCCTAGCCTTCCCTTAGCTCTCCCTTGATCTCATCTTCAGTAGTACTACTGCTATGATAACTTTAGCTTTCTATTAAATATTGCTGCTGTAATGAAACATGTTAACTACTACACTGGCTCTCAGCACACAGTGTGCACATGGTTATAGGGAAACTATAGTGCCAGAAAACAAACTTGTTTTCATGGCACTGTAGCCTCCCCCTTTGTCAAGCCTCCCCCTTCCCCTCCCAGTGGTGCAGAAGTTGTTAATAACCCCTTCTGTCCAGCATTGATTTCCCTCACTGCAGGCTCAATCTGCCTTCTCTCCTCCCCCACCAACAGCAACCAGCATGGGAGACCTAATGTGTATGCGCTGCCAATGGCATTATGATTTATCTGTAGGAAAGCAATGCTCAATGCTTTCCTATGGAGTATTGATTGACGCTGAATGTCCCCATGCATAGATGAGGACATCCAGAGTCAGTTAGGTGACCAAAAGCGTAACAGCCTGGAAGTCCCTTTACTGGCTGTCTAGTAGGTGGAGTTAACCCTAGCAGATAAATATAGCAGTTTCTTAAAAACTGCAATAGTTACCTGCTCAGGATTAAAAGATCTGAGACATTGCACCCAGATCACTTTAATGAGCTGAAGTGGTCTGGGTAACTTTAAAGTCCCTTTAAAGCATCAAGATTCTGATAGACTCCAACGATGTTTGTTACTCTTGACTCACTTTTAGCTTTCAGAGTGTACATAGGGTCAGGGCCGGTACAAGGATTTTTGGCTACACAGGCAAAAATGTATTTTGCTGGCCCCTCGCCTCCCTCACCCCCCACAAAATGCATCTTCAAAGGTACTTTTAAATTTCCTACCCACTTTAGTGTATTGTATCCCCCTTTAAGTGTGTCTTACACTATATTTCTCTTACAACCCCGCTTGTATATCTTTTACTTCCCCCTTTACTATGTGTCTCTCCCCTTAATCCCTTTTATGTACCCACCCCGGCCTGTTTTGTATGTCTTTTTCCTCCCAAGCCATATAAACATAGATATATAGCAATACAAGCAACTATACAGGCACACAGTCACAGAGATATGCAGGCACACAATCAAACAAACAAACACAGTCATACAGGCACACACATGCAGGCATACAGTCATACAATCTACACATGCAGGTACGCTGTCATACAAACACAGACATACAGTCATATAGACACACACAGAGGCATGCAAACACTGGCATATAGAGAAATACAAACACAGTCATACAGAGATATACAAGCACAGACATAAATAGACGCAGACATACAGAGCCATAAAGACGCAGGCATACAGTGGCATTCAGAGACATGCAGAACAAGGCACACAGAGACATACAGGCATACAGAGACATACATACACAGACACACAAAGATATTTGCTTGAAAAACAAACAAACAGAAAAAAAACCTTTTGATTCAAAAAACAAACTAAAAGGTCTTTCCTTCTCCCTGATGCTTACCTTGGGCCAGGAAGGAGGGGGAACCTTATCCCTATGGTCAGGTGGGACTGGAGCTGGAACTAGAGGCTAGACATCCAGTCCGGACCACTGGGGAGTCTGGTTGCAGTGGACACTGGTATGTGCACTGTTTATTAAACCCATATCCCACAACATCATATAGGGAAACCATGTGCTTTGCCTCTTGAATAGAAAGATTCAAATATCATTAAAAGGTGTCCATTGTATAACTTTACATTAACAGGCATAGTAATTGGATAAAAAGATACAGAAGTGCTATGTTATCTTTAACTGGTTTCATCTGGGGTGACTATGAACAATAAATTATGGGCAGCCAATTTAGAATGAAAAGTGGGTTTGGGCGTGGCTATACTGTACCATGTGCTCCTGTATGTTAGTGTGTGTCTGTGCTGTTCTGTGTGTATCTATGCATGTGTCTGTCAATGTGCAGAGAAGGGAATTAGAAATGTAGGGGCCTGCAAACCAAGGATTGCCCCAAGATCCAATTATTATAGATATGGATATATCCTGGAAAATTTACTTTTTAAGAGATATCTTGATTTTTTTTCTTTCTTGTAGGATTTCATAGGAGTGTATCTTGTGAAAGCTAGTTTTAACATGCATACCACAGAACAGTTAACACTCTCTACAATTTTAACTCTTTCACGATTTACATGTCAGGGCTGTCAATGAAAATTTGCCTAACCCTGGTGACAAAGGTTAATTTCAAACTGCGTAATCTTTCATTCATTTTGCAATTCACACCCTTATTATATTCTATCCATTTTTTTGCTCTCCAAGAATGAATATGTCAAACAATTAGTACTCATGATGATAAAATTTTTGGATATTTTCTTCTTTGAGAATGTAAACAATTTACTACAACCTGATGAAATGATTTAATAAACATTTTGCATACATGTATTGTATCATTAACCATGATACAACAATCTGTACCTATATTTGCATTCATTTGACATTATCTGGCTTCAAATATCAGGTTTGAAGCTAGCAATTCTCCACTATGTAACCCTGTAACTTGCACTTACAGCATATGTTGTCTTTCTGTTTTTATATTTGGTGTTATTCATTTAGCATTAATTGTTGAGAATTGATCAAAGAATTTAACATTTTAGGCCACAACAGTCAAGCTGAAAAAACTGCTGAGTATGTGAGTTTTTAAAATGTAGCTATTTTGTCTTAAAATGTCCTATTTCTTATCACTTTTCCACAACTTGCTGTTGCATGAATAACCTTGACTTTGCTTATTCTCAAAGCTTACTTCAGCTTGCTGTTTGAAAGGAACTAGGAATTTTCCTCCCCAATCTCAGCCCAATCTCAGCCATACTAATAAGGCAAATTTAAAACAAATCTGCTTTATTTCATCCAGCTTGAATTATATTGATTGTCTGAGATTATTGTATGGACCCATCCCCAGCACTCTCAGCCAATCATTGCCATAGATTTTGGGCAAAATTGACACTGATAATGCAGAAGTGTTATTTCCCCAGTATTAATGCCGCTGAGATGGGGTCGTCCCTAAACATCAGAAATACCTTAAAATATTAAACAGAAAAGATGCATGGGCACTGCAACAGTGAGCTTAGTGATTATGTTGCTTAGAGTGCCCCCTACAAAGCCTTTTATTTACATCTCAAAAGCTATCAGGTAATAATAATAATAATAAAAATAAGAATTGTATATTTTTGTCAATGTTTCTAACAATCAATAGTATTTAAACAGTATGGTATATGAACAGCGACATAATAACAAGGATCTTTGTTATGGTTACATTATTAATACTATGAGTAACAGCACCAAGATCATAAATGAAGAAGAACATAAAAAATAAAAACTGGGGAAATATGAATAAGTTGCACATCCGTAGTATGACATGACATAATTAAAGTAAAAAAGGAAGAAAAAATTAATAAAAGTTCTTACGTTGTATATGTTTATATGGCTATCATAAAATGAATGACAAATGTAGTAAATAAGGAGTCGAACAGAAGTGATAAATCGTTTTTTGGTCAGGTGGAAACATCATCAAGCTTGTACTTACTCCTCATTGCCTTCTCACACTCAGACCAGTCGTGTCTGAGGAGTACATTGGTAGTCGATGGTACTCGGAGAGCAAGTTCACATCTTTTATTTTCAAATAAAAACAGTAAAACATTTTTAACAGAGGGAATTGTAACAGATTTCCAATATCTATGAATAATTGATGTAGTCGAGATAAGGAGGTGGCCAAACATTATTCTTTTATGTGCAGATAAATCGTCGGGGAAACATTTAAGTAATCATAATCCAGATGTAAAATCAACTGGGAATTCAGTGATGGTTACGATTAATTATAATATTTGTTGCCAAGACCAAAAAATATGGTATAAAGTACTAGTCTGTCCACAGCCTTTCCCACATAAATTAGATGTGGAGAGGTGTAATAAATAAATGCGATAAATTAATTTCAAATGGGTTTTCAAATGTGAACTGCAAGGGGTAACACCTTTCAATACTAATAATGAAAAATGCCTATCTTCCACTGTGAATCGCTTTCCCACTTTCTCATATATGGCATATGTGGCAGTTTTAAACCCACCTCACCTGCAAAAAAGACATAGCACATGGAAATGGTTTGTTTCCAGCCAGGATCTGAGATATAAACTTTTCTAAATTTGATAATTCCAATTTTCTAGAACTCAGATCCTGGTTGGAAATCCCGAAATGCTCACTCATCTTTTCAACCAAATTCGCATGTGCACGGGTGTCAAAAATACTCAATCTAAATTTCTTTTGTAGCTGTTCAAATGGTAAAATATTGGAGGACAAAAACAGGTCTTTAATAAACTTAATAGAGTGGGAGGACCAATATTCTACATCTAATTCAGGAATGGTCAATTTTAATACAGCTAGAGGAGTGGCTCTAGACCAGACAGCAGAAGGGTGGATTTTTCGATATAATATATTCCAAGCCTTAATAGTTTTTTTGGTCGTAAGAAACATGTCCACCAACCTTGCTGAGACGGAAGCAACCATAAAATATGGAGAAAGTTTGCTAGCTTCCATCTCATGCCAAAGGGGATGGTCATGCTTTTGGTTGAACTTCAGCGCCATCACTGCATTAGTTGCATAATAATAATGAATACAATATGGCAAACCCACATCTCCATTATCCCTAAACTTTTGGAGTATAGATAAGACAGTATAGTGCAAACACAGCCCTGATGAAGGGATCTGGGATGTTAAAAACTGACAGAACTTCCCTCTGGTAATCCCAATGGATCCTATCAAATGCAGGATTCATGTTTTCTCATTGAGATACACCCTATGCTGGAATCATCCTGTTTCACCATCCTGTTCTCACTGTTTCTAGCTATAATAAGTATTTCCCAAATGCAAAAAACATGAAAAAGTATTTCCCAAATGCAAAAAATAGTGAAAACCATTAGTATTTCCATTATATCTCCTTAACATGTTCCAAGTCCACTTATCTGCAATTACATGATTCTGATCCTTTCCTCCTCCCCCTTTAATATGGTGCCAGTCCATTTAATCCCCTTACATGCTCGCAGTCCATTGACCCTTCTTTAATATGTTCCTAATTCCTTTAACCACAGCACAAGCAGGCATACTCTTATTCTGTTGGTTGCAATAGAGGAAACAGCTTTCTTTATCCAGTTTATGAAACTCCCTAATCTATCTCCTTGATGGTGCGGTGGAAGCGACTGCTAGGCTGGCATAACTTCAAAGCTGGTGCGCAACCGCACCGGCCAGGATGCGTGGTTGCCGGTTGACTGTCAGGAGAGGAGCACACAGCACAGTGCTCCCCTTCTACCAGTCATTGCATGTAGCATGGCCGAGTGGAACATGGGGTAATGAGACACATGGAGGAGCTGGGGGGGGGGAGGGAATGATACACATGGAGGAGGCAAATGAGACACATGGATGGATTGGGGGTAATGAGACACATAGAGGAGCTGGATAGGAGAATGAGACACATGGAGGGGCTAAAGAAATGAGTCACATGGAGGGGCAAAAGAGCCATATGGAGAGGCTGAGGAGGGATGAGACATCAAAGCTTGGAGGGATAATGAGGGGTAATGAGACACATGGGGGGATTAGACACATTGAGGAGCTGGGGGGTGAATGAAACACACGGGGAATCGGGGGGGAGGTAGAGGGGCTTGGAGGGGCAAAATGAGACACATGGAGGGGCATGGTGGAGATGAGACACACGGGGGTCCAGGGCAGTTTGGGAATTGGGACACGATGGTTTCTAGCTATGTAAGGTAATTTTTGTAGAGGGCAATGGTACCTCCACCAGAAGATGTTCAGTCTAATAATAACTAGTAAGAACAGAACTAGTAAGGACAGAAATTGTTGAATGCCTCTGGCATCAATACTAACCCTTTCACACTGTCCTATTAAAAGAAGTGCCTGGGTACTTTCCGTGGCACTTTCTTACCTGAAGGAGATAAATCATTCTCAAACGGTTTAACCCCAAAGGTTGCGCTCCAATGCCAGATTTCCTGGTTTCTTCAATGGAGTTCCAGGAAGTGCAAAGTAACACTAGTCAGGGGTGGTGCCACTGATTGGCTAGATCGGTTAGCTGACACTCTAAGCCAATATGTAGCACCCCATTCATAATAAAGGTACCTTTATGAATAGGAAGATTCTGACTGGTTTAAAGCTTAAGCTACCTGCTCTGGCCGATCAATGGTGCCCTTGCCCGGCGGAACTCCCTGCTTTCTGAAACTCCATTGAAAAAAACAGATACCACTGAGGACAGGGAGTTCTGGCACTGGAGAGCAACCTTTGGGTGAAACTGTTTGAGAACATTTTAGGTAGGAAAGGATTTCTTGGCACCATAACAAAGTAATTTTAATAAAGTTGTTATGGTGCCAATAAAGTTCCTTTATCTAATGCAGGAACTGGAGATGCTTAATTTCCTGCTCTTAAATCTTAACTCCACTTGTCCTGGTAATTTGAAACTTCGGATGACTGTTGGAAGCATGCCACAAAGCATTGCCTCCTGTTTACTTTGTGTAATTTTCTGTATATACCTTTTGTGTTCTGGGGTCACCACGGAGCATTATATCTAAGAAAGAATTGCTATTTTTATCTGTTGCTATGGAAAGTATGTTAGATTGCAGTTACTTTGTTGAGATGATTCACATTTTTTTCTAGGGCCAGTGAATCACCTGACCATGCTATTATAAGGCCATCTGTGTATCTACAAACCAAATAATGAGTTTTTCCATCATAAATGGTGTGATACATTTATTTAACTTATACTATAAATAATTGCCTACAAAAGGAAGAAATACAATTATTGATCATGTAGAAAAAAGTACATTTATTCAAATGTAAATTTACAGTGGAAAAACATTAAAAACTCAAAGCATGCCTTCTTAGATTTTTTTTTTTTATACAAATGATTAATTTTTTAAATTCAAAATTGTTGGAGAATATATAATTTATGAGACCAAAAATGCTGAGGGATATACTTTAAATGCATTGCTTTATATTTCACCATTCACATTGCTGAAAAACATTAATTAAATATAGAGTATTTGCTAATTCATACATAAAAGCTGCAGGAGTAATTATCTTTAACTTGGGCAACAGGAGCCTGTTTAGCTAAAACAATTCTAATCAGGTAGTTCTTTTACCTTCAAATGATAAAAATATAGAAGATGAACAAAAAAAAAATTGGTTAAATAGCACTAGCAGGGTTCTACATCTGTCGTTATTTGAATTAAATAGATAGCCAGAAAATCATGGGAGAATGATTTATCTCCTTCAGGTAAAAAAGTGCCATGGAAAGTACCGATGCACTTCTTTTAATAGGACAGTGTGAAAGGGTTAGTATTGATGCCAGAGGCATTTGACAATTTCAGCAACATCTGGGGAGCCAGAGTTTGGAGAACCCTGCACTAAGACAATTAAAGTTTTCAAAAACAGTCATTTAGATAGTGAAACAATAGCTACTTGTAAGATTCAACTCATGCACAAAAAAATACATATCCTCATTCCTTTCACTTATCTTATCTTCAGTGTTCAAATTGAGCCCACTCACATCTTTCTTCGGTACAGAATACATATCTATAGCACTATCTTTACCAGGCTGAAACTAAAATTCCCTTTTGCATGACTATATTCAATAAATAGGGGCATAAATTCTCGGGATGAAAATATAATTTTGCCTCTTTATAAATTTCTGGTAAGACCACACCATGAATATGCTCTACAATTTTGGGCACCTGTTCTAAAGAAAGATATCATGGCACTAGAAAAAGTGCAGAGACGAGCTACAAAATTGATAAAAGGAATGGAGCATTTTAGTTACGAAGAAAGGTTAAAAAATTTAAATCTGTTTAGTTTGGAAAAACGGTGCCTGAGAGGGGATATGATAACATTATACAAATATATTTGGGGCCAGTACAAACCATTATCTGGAAATCTATTCATAAACAGGGCTATACATAGAACACAAGGTCACAGATTTAGGTTGGAAGAAAGGAGATTTCATCTAAGACAAAGAAAATGTTTTTTTACAGTAAGAGCAATAAGGATATGGAATTCTCTGCCGGAAGAGGTGGTTTTTGTCAGAGTCCATACAGATGTTTAAACTGCAATTGGATAAATACTTGCAAAAACATAACATACAGGGATATAATTTCTAATTAGTGGGGTAATAGCTGCTTGATCCAAGGAGACATCCGACTGCTATTTTGGGGTCAAGAAGGAATTTTTCCCTAGTTTGTTGCAAAATTGGAAGCGCTTCAGACTAGGTTTTTTGCCTTCTTTTCGATCAACAGCAAAAACATATGTAACTATGTAACTATGTAATACATTGAAACTCAGTTTAACATTTGAAAACTATCTACTTACCAGTGATCTATTATATGATTCCTTTGTTCTCATATGTAAAATATATCAACTTACATACCAGATATATCAACCTTCTCATCGCCAAAACCTTTAAAGGGATCTTATAGTCACCAAAACAACCTTAGCTTAATGAAGCCCTTTTACTGTATCAATCATGCCCCTGCAGTCTCACTGCACAGTTGTCTATTATTTAGGAGCTACATCACTTTGTTGCACAGTCTTTCTAAACACTTCCTGTAAAGTGAGACCTAATGTTTCTACTTCCTTTATTTCTGTTTTGAATTTCTGATCTCCTGCACTGTTATTATCTTGCTAGACCTTGAAGGAGCCTCCTGTGTGTGATTAAAGCTCATTTTACAGAGCAACATATAAAAACTTCTAAAGTAGGTTAACATGTGATTGAAAATGAAACTATATTTTTTGCATGCATGTTGTGTGAATTAGAGCCATAGGAGGTGTGGCTAGGGTTGCATGAACAAAAACGCAAGTGGTTTAACTCCTAAATGGCATAAATTGAGCTGTGAGACTTCAGAGGCATGATCTACACTAAAACTGCTTCATTAAGCTAAAGTTGTTTTGGTGACTATAGTATCCCTTTAACTTACGAGATTTCTCAAAGTATCCTGTGCTATAAATTGGTGAAAATGGGGAGAAGTCACCAATGGAATGAGCTTGCTGTTTCCATTGGTCTCCATTGTCATTGCCCCAGTTTTAGTACTTTACAACACGTTGATAAATCTCCCAATGTCTCTCATGATATCCTATCATCATAAAAACCTTAAAAATTCACCAATACTCAAATGAATTCTTAAAACTCTAGTGCTCTGCTTGACCTCAATCTCTTCTTACTCTCATAAGTCCTAGTCTGTTGAATGTAACTGACCGCATTACCTCTGCTTTATTACCTGTAAGAATTGCTACCTGTCACATCTACTTGACTACATTCCCTTATTTGTAATGACAACCTGGTTTTGATTCAGGCTCAAGGTAATAAAGATAAATTAATATATATTGCACAGATCCAAAACTGTGTGTGAAACATTTATTTGAAAGTAGTTGTTTGTAATATTGGCCACAGGGTTAATATTTACTAGGGGATCAGACTTTTGCACACACTTTCAGTCTCTTTGGAGAACAGCTAATTTCTCCCTCTGACAAAAAAATCTGAAAACCTGTGAAATCAATTTGGGTAGCATCATATTTAAAAGTAAGACTTATGGAACCACTTGTACAAGTGTTGTCTCTCCACCGGACCATATAAAGAACAGGTCATCAATAACGTCGATGTAGAATTTTTTATATAAATTGAACTGTCCCAAAATTTATATCAGGACCATTCCTGCCTCCATGGATGTTCCTGTACACTACAAGTACTATATCTTCAGATTGGAAGTAATTAATATTAAAGGGACACTGTGGGCACCCAGACCACTTCAGCTCATTGAAATGGTTTGGGTTCAGTGTCCCTATTACCCTTAGTGTTGCAGTGTTAAACATTGCCGCTAAGTCTGCACTCAGTGGCTGTCTACCGAGGGCAGAACATTGGCTCAGCATCGGGGGGGAATCGGCCCTGGGAGAAGTTGAGAAAATAATGGGCTTTTAACCCTTTATTCACCCGGGCAGAGGGTGCACGAGGGGGGAGGGGGGTGAGGAGGGAGGCAGGGGGAGCAATAGTGCCAGGAAAACAGCATTGTATTACAGGCACTATAGCATCCATTTAAGAGCAATTTTCAAAATACTAAAAATACAGAAAATAATCATGAACAAAGTCACCTGATGACACCTGTTAAATTGTATAAAACCATGCTTCATGTGGTATAGCTGTATATAAGCCACAAACATTGAGGATAGAAAACAATGTTCTCATCATCCTCCAGGTGAGTTTGTTTATTTAAATAGATATACATTTACATACACATAACACACCTAAATGCACCTAAGTATAAGGAAGTATAAATATACGCATGTTACCATATCTGCTGACATAATAATACATGGGCATTAGAATAAATCTAAACATATGGGCACAAATGATAGCCGGACCATATAGTGATAAGAGAAGGGTTCATATAAAACTTTGGAATTTTGACAAATGTATTTGTGCTGTAAAAAATTGGATCATTCTGGCTTTAAAAGTTTCTCACCTGGGTATTTGAGCACATAGTTTTTAAGGCAATAGATCGTGTGGTCAGGCTAGGTTAAATGGTGCTCTTCTTTGTGGTGTTTAATGAAGTGTCTGGGCATATTCACATTGCCAGTTAATTTCTGGGTGGTTTCCTTAGTATAGCACCCTTAGCCACATTTAGTGCTTGGATGATATATAATGCATTGCTAGATGTTCAGGAAAAAGATATTTGAAACTGTAGGTCTTTTAGTGAAAACTGGCAGGGTTATCTGTGTATATATGATATACGGCAAAGGTGATACGGGAAAGGTGCTTGTCCATGCTGCTGTCCTCTCTCGCCTTGACTACTATAATCCGCTTCTCAACTTGCCCGTTACAGTATATAATGAATGCTGCAGCAAGGCTAATCTTCCTGTCCGCCCACGCCTCCCCCTTTTGTCAGTCCCTACATTGGCTTCCAGTAAGATATAGGGATCAATTTAAGATCCTGACTCTTGCTTACAAATCCCTACACAATGCTGCTCTCACCTACTTATCCTCACTAATACACAAATATGTCCCATTTAGGCCCCTATGCTCTGCCGGAGACCTACTTCTAACCTCTGTTCGTACTCCTACCTCTGATGCTCATCTTAAAGACTTCTGTAGGGTTCTAGGGTTGCACCGTTCCCATGGAACACATTTAGACTCTCACCCAATCTCCACTCCATCAAAAAATCTTTGAAAACCTACTTCTTTAGGAAAGCATATCAATTAAACTGTTAACAGCTTTCCCTCCCTGAACCCTAATTCCTCTCCTGAAACTGTCATCAAAACAAAACACTAAGCCCTCAATGAATACTATCCTAGCAACCTACCCTTACCTTTTGTGTCACTATACCCCACTCCCTCTAGCATGTAAGCTCATTGAGCAGGGCCCTGAATCCCTCTGTTCCTGTGCGTCAAGCTTGTCTGGTTACAAATACGTGTCTGTTAGTCCACCTATTGTACAGCACTACGGAACCTGTTAATGCATTATATATAAATAATAATAATAACAATAATATATGGTGGCACAGTTTGCAGTGGGATTTTTTCTGCATGGTGTGGTACCTTTTCCTGCATTCATCCCACCAAAGTATTTCCTGCTGTTTAGTTTTTGATGCAAGTTGGAGGGGGGGAGGAATTGTTTTTATCTAAAATAAATTTTCTCTGAAAAATAAAATATGTATATATATATATATATATATATATATATATATATTATTATATTATTATATATCAGAATCACTCAATGATTTCATTGGCATAGCTGTTTTATACCTAAAATGCAAAAGATAAAATAACAGTGCAGATTTTACTATACATTGTTTTTATTCCATATCTAGACAATAGTAACAACGTTACATATTTTTTGAAAGTGCATTTAAATCTGTCATGCAGTTTCACACTGTGTTTTTGTAATTGCATAATAAAATGCTGTCTGTACCACTTCAGATCCATAACTATTGGACATCAATAGAAAAGAAGATAAAAAGCTTCAAGTTTCTGTATCTTACACATAATGGTGTGAAATGATTTAACCAAGGAGAATACATTTGGCATTCACTAGTTGTTAAGTCTGTCAAGGGGTGTAGATGTAATAATTACTTAAATCAATGTTACTCAATGTATTAAACTTAGAAATATGAAAGGTAAAGAGCTGACCTTGGCAGCAATCGAACTCCTTAAATGAGTTATTTTCCAGCAGTTGAACACAAGGGAGTTAGTGCTACAAAATTTTTTATATATCCACTACATTTGTTAACATTTTAGTGATAATTCCAACATCTCATCTATCATATATCCATTGCATCTCTGCAGCTGTTAGCATTTCTAGTCGTGTGATAAACATAATAGTAGAAATATGTCACTGTGGGATCTTTTTGTGCCCCTGTGCCCCCAAATCTTATTGCCTTCTCTCTGCTTTTACTGCCCACTATCCTTGGATATGAGTTGACCTGAAGCAGAATAACTCAGTGATAGAGACACAAAAGGAATATGACATTATCTTTTATAAACACTGTGTGTTTACAAAACTGCTACCCCTGCTACCGCTTGAGGTGGGGCTTTAGGAAGGGGTAACTAAATATTTTTTTATCAAGCCCAAGGTGTTTGACCTTAGCAACAGCCCAAATAATGCACATTTTAAATTGTAGTGAAATATTGTTTTTCCATCCTTTTTTCATATGTCAAACATGTTCCTTGATTTTGTGTTTTATTAAAAAAAAAAAAGGTATGTATTTCAACAAAATCTGATAGAAATATTGTGCTCTCTGACATCCCTTGTCTACAATTCACAGAAATACTTGTAAAAAACTGTATGATTATTTATAAATGAGAAAGGGCTGGTATTGGGGGTAATAGATTTGGTGTGATTTTTATTTGCAAGTTGGAGCTTCCATATTTTTTTCCCTGTTTCGTTCTTTAAATATTTGCCCCATGTTTTCCCCAATGTAGCACTCTAGGTCACATTCAGTGCATTGGATCATATTTACTATATTGCTAGATGTGTATAATACTTTGATCCTGCAGGCTTTTTTTCTGTATGATTATTTGCATAAGATACAAGGCTTTAGTAGTGGTAACAGATTTGGAGTGCCTGTATTTTTTTTTTAAGTTGGATATGAGAGAAGGGGACAATTAGTGGATGTGGTTATTTCAGCATCAATCAAAGCTAAAAGGCCCATTATTCCAATACAGGGACATTTGTATATAATAAGATTCATTGCCACTCTAAATACATATGTTATTCCAAATTGTGGCAATAATTTGGAGTAGACACTTTCCTGTTTTAGCATGACAATACTGCAGTTAGAAAAAAAAATTCATACAGAAAGGGGTTGTTAAAAGGACACTAACAGACACCCAGACCACTTCAGCTTATTTAAGTGGCCTGGGTACAGTGTCCCTATTGCACTTAGTGCTGCAGTGTAAAACATTGCAGTTTTAGAGAAACTACAGTGTTTACATTGCAGAACTAGGTCAGGCTCTATTGGCTGTCTTCCTGACAGCCTAACTGATGCTGGACATCCTCACGCTCTGCATGAGGACATCCCATAAGAAAGCATTGAGTGATGTTTTCCTATGGGGAGGGCCTAAGGCACTCGTGATGCTCGCCACACATTCGCAGAAGCCCTCCTCTTTGAATGATGGCGGAGGACGCAGAGTGCTGACCCAGCACTGAGCGATATCAGTGCTGGGATCAGGTAAGTAAATACAGTTTGTTAAACACTTTATTGGTGGGAGCGGGTCCTGAGGAAGAGGAGACAGAGGCAGGGGCAACGCGGGGCAACCGGGGCAGCTTCCCCAGCCCAGTTACTCTGGGGGTCCTAGGCAGGTGCCCCGTGGGCCCCGCTGCCCTGATCTATTTATTCCCTCTCCACCCCTATGGGCCTGCCGTTGGAGCACACTAAGAAGGCCCACCAGGTGGCCCATGCTTTTAGGGCTTGTTTTTAGCAAGGGCCCAGTCGGGCACTGTGGCCCTTTAACAGTGGGGCCCCATTCTTTTCAGCAGCCAGCTGGGAGGAAGTGACAGCCGCAAATCACTTCCTCCCACAGAGAGAGGGAAGCTGCGCTTGATGGAGGAGCACGCAGTGAGGATGGGGGCTCCTCACTCACATCAGCCTCATGCACCAAAAAAAAAAAGTTAGGAAACTGGAGAGTGGGTTTAAAAAATTTAAATTGTATATGTGTGTCTCAGTATGCCTGTGTTTGTGTCAGTATGTATGTGTGTGTGTCAGTATGTCTGTCAGTGTGAGTTTCAGTATGTCTGTATGTGTGTGTCTGTTTATGTGTGTGTGTGTGTGTGTGTGTCAGTATGTCCATCAGTGTATGTATCCGTGTGGGTCAGTATACCTGTCAGTGTGTATGTCTGTGTGTGTGTGTGTGTGTGTCAGTATGTCTACTAGTGTACATATCTGTGTGTGTGTGTGTGTGAGAGAGTATGTCTGTCTGTGTGTGTCAGTATGTCTCTCAGTGTATGTATCTGTGTGTCAGTATGCCTGTCAGTGTTGTGTTAGTATGTCTGTGTGTCTATGTGTGAGAATGTCTGTTAGTGTATGTATCTGTGTGTGTCAGTATGTGTGTGTGTCTGTGTGTGAGTATGTCTGTTAGTGTATGTCTGTCTGTGTGTGTGTCAGTATGTCTATCAGTGTATGTATCTGTGTTTGTTAGTATGCCTGTCAGTATATGATGTGCCTGTGTGTGTCCGTATGTCTGTCAGTGTATGTGACAGTATGTCTGTCAGTATTTGTGCCTGTGTGTGCAAGTATGTCTTTCAGTGGATGTGTCTGTGTGTGTCAATATGCCTGTCAGTGTATGTGTGTGTGCGTGCCAGTATGTCTGTAAGTATATGTGCCTGTGTTTGTCAGTATGTCTGTCAGTGTATGTGTCTGCATATGTGTCAGTATGTCTGTCTATGTGTATGTCAGCATGTCTGCCGGTTTATGTGCCAGTTGTTGTCAGTATGTCTGTCAGTGAATGCGTCTGTGTGTGTCTGTATGTGTGCCTGCGTGTATGTGTGTGTCAGACATACCGACACACATATAAATACATACATTGACAGACACACACACGCAGGCACATATACTGACAGACATACTGACACACACACAGACAGATACTGTCAGACATACTGAGACACAGACCCTGACAGACATACCGACACAGATATAAATAAATTAACTGTCAGTATCTGTGTCAGTATGTCTGACAGTATATGTGTCTGTGTATCTGTATGTGTGTCAATGTGTATCTGTGCATCTGAGCATCTGCATGTGTGTCAGGTTGTGTATCTGTTTGTCTGTATGTGTATTGGTGTGTCTGTATCTGTCAGTCAGTGTGTCTGTATCTGCATGTGTTGCAGTGTGTGTATATGTGTCTGTATATCTGCATGTGTTTCAATGTGTATATGTGTATCTGTGTGTATGTGCTTCACAGTGTGTGTGTGTGTGTGTGTATCAGTGTATTTTTTTATATGTGCATATGTCTCAGCATTCAACACCAACACTGCATACAAACTTCAGCACTACATACAAACATCCTCCTGCAGTGGAACGTCAAAACTACATTCAAACACACCTCTGTGTTAAACACCAAATGTATATATAAACTCACCACTACATTCAAAGACCAAAAATTTGCAGCCATTTATAGAGAAATATTTAAATGGATACTGTAGGTAACATAAGTACTTAAATAGTTTAAAGAGGTTATGGTGCCAGGAATCAGTGGGCCGTGGATCCTGCATCATCGATAAGCCATTTACTCTCTGTTTAATAGAATGGTCTCCAGCAGCATGCAGCCTAGCTTACAATGACAAATTGGCAAAGGCAGAGCTATTCTCCGCAATACACCATACAAGGGGTGGCAGGCAGTGATTATTATTATTATGTTATTATTTATATAGCGCTAACAAATTCTGCAGTGCTTTACAGTGGGTGGACGAACAAACATGTAGTTGTAACCAGACAAGTTGGACACACAGGAATAGAGGGCCCTGCTCAATGAAGCTTACATGCTAGAGGGAGTGGAGTAAAGTGACAAACAAGGTAAAGATAGTATTAGACGAATGACAGTTGCAAGAGAGGAATAAGTTAGGAGCTATTAACAATTTAATTGATACGCTTTTATGAAGAAGTGGGTTTTTAATTATTTTTTCGAAGGAGTGAAGACTGGGTGGGCATCTAACGGAGGAAAGAAGTGAGTTCCACAGGGACGGTGCAACCCTCAAGAAGTCTTTACGGCGAGCATCAGAGGTGGGAGTACAGACAGAAGATAGACGTAAGTCTTCAGCAGAGCATAAGGGCCTAGACGGGACACACTTGTGTATTAGGGAGGATAGATAGGTGAGTGCAGCATTATGCAGAGATTTCATAGCAAGAACCAGAATTTTAAATTGAGCCCTATATCTTACAGGAAGCCAATGTAGGAACTGACATAAGGGTGAGGCATGGGAGGTGTGGGCGGACAGGAAGATGAGCCTCGCCGCCGCATTCATTATGGACTGTAACGGCGCAAGTTGGGAGCACTGAGAAGTAGATTACAGTAGTCAAGGCGAGAAAGGACAGTGGAATGGACCAGCACCTTAGTTGCATCTGGCGTTAAGTAGGGTTGGATGTGCGCAATGTTTTTGAGATGGAGGCAGCAGGATTGGGCAATAGACTGAACATGAGGCGTAAAGGAGAGGTCAGAGTCAAAGAGAGCACCTAGGCAGCGAGCCTGCATGGTGGAGCTGATGGTAGCACCATTGACTTGGAGGGAGACAGACACAGGAGTAGCAACACTTGAGGGAGGAAAGACCAGAATTTCAGTTTTGGTCAAGTTGAGTTTAAAGAAGTGGGTAGCCATCCAGTTAGAAATAGCAGAGAGAGGCAGTCAGAGACACTAGTCAAGAGGGCCGGGGAGAGATCAGGAGAGGACAGACAGATTTGCGTGTCATCTGCATAGAAATTATATTGGAAGTCAAAGGAGCTAATGAGTTTACCAAGGGAGGCAGTATAGATAGAGGGGAATGAACGTTGGGGAAGAAGCAGAGCCCGAGAAAGAAACACTGAAAGAGCACCAGCAGAGAGCAATATCTTGTAGACCAATATTGCGGAGGACGAGAAGAAGCTGTTGATGATCAACAGTGTCAAAAGCCGCAGAAAGTTCAAAGAGAATTAGGGTAGAGTAGTGACCACAAGATTTTGTAGCAAGTTGATTATTGGATACTTTGGTCAGCGCCGTTTCCACAGAGTGCTTAGCGCGGAAACCAGACTGAAGCAGGTCTATCAGAGAGTTGGACTTGAGGAAGTCTGTCAATCTCGCATACACAACTCTTTCAAGGACCTTGGACGCAAAAGGCAGTAGCGAGACAGGACGGTAGTTGGACGGGGAGTTAGGGTCTAGGTTGGACTTCTTTAGAATTGGAGTTACAGTTGCATGTTTGAAAGGCGATGGAAATATGCCAGAGGGGAGAGAGAGAGATTGAGAATTTTAGTGAGAGGTAGAGAAAGAGATGAAGACAGAGTATGGATGAGCTGCGAGGGATTGGATCTAGGGGGCAGGTGGTGGGGTAGGTGTCATGCGGTAACACTTCCGGGTTTGGCACTCCGCTATGTGGAGCTGGACCCCTCTGACGCGGCTCTGGCGGTATTTAGGGAGACCGCACCAGAGAGAGGGTGCTTGGTGATTGTGTGTGAGCTAATGTGTAAGCTACCTCCGCGAGACCGCGAGCTTCACAGGCTCAGCTACTGGGAACTACTTCCGCCAGACTTACTTCTCCACAGGCTCTGGCAATGTGGGTCCTACTTCTTTTTTTTTCAATTTGACAATTTTTATTGTTAATAAGAACAGAGGAGGAGGTACAGAAGACAAGAGGGAGGGGGCGGGGTTTCCATGTTACAGTATATGTCGCTCGGTACAAGGCGACATAGCGTAGTAGCATAGTAGCTTGGTAATACAGTAATGGTATTGACAGTGGTGTTAATAACATTGTTGTTAAAAGTAAACCGCACAAAGTTGCTTAATATAATTCTAGTCAATGTGTCCATACGTGGGCTGGAGAGTTCTGTATAGCTTGGAATGTTACTTCCCCAAGCGTAGCCTAATTCGATGCTCTCTTGCTTTGGGGACACAGTGGGTCAGTGCATTGCATACATGTTGCTATGGTACAGGAATGAATCACCTTACTCAGGGTGTGCCAATCTCCACGCGTCCCATGCATCCCATGCCATTGTCCCTATGTGAGTGGGTGGGCATATATTCGTGAAGCAACGCTCATAGAGCCTCTGCTCATCCATTTCTGAGAGTACGTTTTGTATCGTAGGAGTGGTTGGAGATTTCCAGGCCCGTGCTATAAGGCGTTGAGTCGTCAGTGTTGTGTGGAAAATTAGTTTTTGGAGGTACTTAGGAGTGTGGGGGGGAGTGTGCAGTAGCAGGCACGTGAGCGGGTCGTGGGGCAGCTTAAGTTTCGTGAGGTCTAGTAAGAAGGAGTGCACTGCTTCCCAAAAGGGTTTTATCAGTAAGCACGTCCACCAAATATGTAAAACTGATCCAGTGTGTTCCCGACATCTCCAGCAGGTAGATGAAGCGGCGGGGAACATTTTATGAAGCCGCTCCGGGACCATGTACAATCATTTTTTTGTTCTGTTCCAGTAACGGTGCTGATTTAAGGAGGGTTTTGGGTGTCGTAGATATGGGGTTCCACTCTTTCTGAGTGTCTAGCTGGCGTGGCCTCTGAGAGAGGTGTGAAGTCTAGTAGCAGTTGGTAACACGTGGAGATTGGCTTACATAGTGGGGGAAGTTTTTTATTTATACACACTTTTTCCCATGTTGTAAGCTGGTCGGTGGATGTTTGGCTGGGTGGTACCTGTGTAGCTTGTTTGTGCAGGAAAGAATGAAGTTGTCTGTAGGAAAATTGAGAGGTCAGGGGGACACCGTGGAGTGAGTGTAGGGTATGAAATTGGCCTAAGTGCTGGAGCCCCCTCTCCTGCCACGGTTTGGCGTAGAAGGTGGGAATGCAGTATGCAAGAGCCGCTGTCGGTGTGGCTGGGGACAGAGGACATCTGGAGGTCAATTTATGTCTATGGGTGTCCCAGACTCGTATGAGCAGGGCGATTTGGGGAGGGATATCTTTTAAGGGGGGGCGAAGCTGTTTAGGGAGCCATAGTATGTGGGTGATGTCATACGGAGTCATCATGAGCTTCTCAAGCCTGACCCATTGGGGGGGGCTCTGGTCAACAAAGTGGGGAATGGCTGCTGCTAATATGGATGCGTGGTAATAGGTACGCACGTCTGGGACTGCTAAGCCTCCCGCTCTAACTGGGGCTCGTAGGAGCTTCATTGAGATGCAGGGTTTACCCTTGTTCCAGATGAAGTTGGTGATATCGCTCTGTATCGCTTTAAAATAGGATTGTGGCATTGGCAATGGGAGGTTCCGAAAAATATATTGTAACCTGGGGAGTATGGACATCTTAATCGCCACTATTCTCTCAGTCCAAGTAAGGAAGAGGGATCCCCATTTTGTCAGGGTTTGTTTACACTCTGTCCAGACCCTGATATAGTTGGCTGCGCTCAGATCAGCGCGGCGTCTGGAGAACATAATGCCTAGGTATCATAATGCCATTCAAAGGGGTATGTCTTGCGTAGTGTTTCCGTCACTTGGGGGGGTAGGCCTATTCCCTGGGCTTGGGTTTTTGTGGTGTTCAGTGCATAGTAGGAGCATAGGCCATATTCCTTGATAATATGCATAATTACGGGGATCGTGGTCATGGGATCGGTGACATAGAGGAGGATGTCATCCGCGAAGGCGCTAATTTTATATTCTGTTTCTTTAAATTGGATCCCTTTGACGTCGGGGTGGTTTCGGATGATTTGCAGGAGGGGTTCTAACGCCAGCACGTACAGCAGGGGGGATAGGGGGCACCCCTGCCTCGTTCCATTGGACAACTGAAACGGGTCGGACATAAAGCCTGCCTGTAGCACTTGGGCTGTCGGACCTGCATACAGAGCAAAGATTTGTGACTCGAACTGGGGGGGGAACCCATAGGCTCTCAAAGCTTGTTTCAGAAAGGGCCAGCTTAGGCGGTCAAAAGCTTTTTCGGCGTCGAGCGCCAGTAATAGTCCGCCTCCTCTGGTCCCCCTTAGGTAATCCAGGATCAACGACAGTTTCCTGGTATTATCTGTTCCTTGCCTTCCTTGTATGAACCCTGTCTGATCGTCCCCAATAAGGGATGGCAGGACCCTATTGAGTCTATTCATTAGGATCTTCGCATAGATCTTTGCATCTGTGTTTAGAAGCGATATTGGGCGGTAGTTTTTACAAGCGTCTGGGGGTTTATCGTGTTTCGGGATGGTCACTATAGTAGCCTGGAGCATCTCTGGTGGGAGCGCACCCGTGGCAGTTGCCCTACGGTACACTTTTAGCAGGTGGGGGCCCAGGACATGCGCAAATGTTTTATAGTAGGCGTTAGGGAGCCCATCTGCTCCTGGTGACTTCCCTTGTGGTAATTTGGCGATTGTTTCAAGCACCTCTGTGAGCTCAATGGGTCTGAGTAGTGCTTCTGCCTGTGCGCTCGTTATTTGGGGGAGGTTGGCTTGGGTTAAAAAGTGGGTTATGTCGTCTGCACTAGCATTGTGAGTGCTGCCCTCCTCCTTTAGGTTGTAAAGTTTAGAGTAGAAATGAGCAAATTCTTGGCTAATATCCGTGGGGGTAACCTTCTTTAGTCCGTCACCTCCTAACACATGGGCTATCTTAGAGCTAGAGCATTTATTTCGTAGCCTGGTGGCTAGGTATTTAGTGGCTTTCCCACTATTGTGGTATACATTGGCTCTCAGTTTGTGGAGCATGCGCTTGGTTTTTTCTGCATTCAGCTCTTGCAGTCGTGCGTAAAGCTCTGAGCTGTTTCGCTAGGTCAGGGGTGGGCTTAGTTTTATTCTGCCTAGAGATTATAGCTATTTGCCTATGGCAATCAAGGAGGCCGGACGTATTTTGCTTCTTTAAGAAGGCGGCTCGTCTCAAGAAAAGCCCCCGTACTACTGCTTTGTGCGCCGACCAAACCGTGAAGTCTGAGACCTCACCTGTCGCGTTCAGCGCAAAGTATTCTTGGAGTTCTGCTCTAATGTGTTCCGCAAAGGATGCAGCGAGTCGTTTAGGCGCCAGGACCCCCGGCCCCGAAATTGGAACGTGTCTTGTAGGTTTAGATAGACGGGTCCGTGGTCCGACCAAGATATTTCCCCTATGGTGCACTGCGTGAGTTGTGGCAGTAGTGTCCTGTGTAGGAGAAAGGTGTCTATGCGTGTGTATGTGTTGTGGACTCGGGAGTGAAAAGTGTAATCCCTGTCTGTCGGGTGCATGGTCCTCCAGGCGTCGTATAAGTCGTATTGGTCAAGTAGTTTGGAGAGTGCTTTACATGATGTGTCAATTCTCCATTTGTTTGTGCCCGTGGGGGTTGCAGTATAGCCCTAGCGACTGGATGCAGTTAAAGTCTCCGCAGAGTATCAGGTCCCCTATCCTATAATCTTCAATTTTGCACATGAGGGAAGATAGAAAGTGGCGTGGTCAGTCGTTGGGAAGGTACGCTGCCACCAGCGTCAGTTGTGCATCGTTGAATTGACCCACCAGTATAACATACCTCCCCTCTGGGTCTATGTACTGTCGTTGTGGAGTGTAGGCTACATCTTTGTGGATAAAAATCGATACTCCCTTGGATTTTGTGGCAGATAGGGAGTGAACTTGCATGGGGAATTGTTTAGTAAAGATAGCTGGGGAGTGGTTACGCTTGAAATGGGTCTCTTGTATGCAAGCTACGTCTATACCATTGTTTGTAAGGTCCTTAAGAAGGAGTCTGCGCTTGCCTGGGGAGTTCAAGCCATTCACATTATATGAGACTAGTTTCATACTTAAGTAGGTTGCGGGCAGGTACTCTGATGGTGGTAATTCCTATGTTTGCTACTAAAACAGTGCTGGGCACAATTCGGTCAATTAGGCGTATTGGTAGAGGCTGCAATGTATAGTTTTCCTGGAGGGTGGGTTTCAAGGGGGACTCGTTGGTGGCCCCGGGGATGTTTGGATGGGAGGGGATAGACAACTAAGGGGGGGGGACAAACACGTGGGCAACCAGCCCTTATTGCTTCCAGCTAGGAAGCCAAAATGCCCCGAGAAGAGCTTGGGCGCATATAGTTGGGGTCGTGGGGGTGAGCATCCTCTTCGAGGTGGAGGCTCACAGTGGTGGCGGCAAGGAGCGTTGCCATGCTAAAGGTGAAAGGTGAGTATTAGGCATGAGGGGTTGTACCTCCTTTAATGCTTCGGGCAGTGTGGGGGGGTGGGTAAGCTCACAGTAACCCGTGGCTCCCCGAGTCTTATCTGCTCCGGCGGGAGATTCAATGTATGGGACTCATTTAAGAGTGCTACCCAGGAACTGTGGGGAGGGAGGGGCGTCGGCACCCCCATAAGTTCATAACCAAAACATCTGAACAACATTTAAACCAAAATATGCATTGTAATACACTGAAAAGAGGTGGGTGATCAAAGATTTTACCACAGTCCTAGCAGATGGCATTCCCCTCGTGTGTCAGTTCACGGTCCACTCCGGAGAAAGTCTTGGGACCTTGGAAGGGAGATGTCGGTGCGCTTCAGGCGTTTGGAGGCCCCAGGATTGTAGTTTGGCGATACCTAGTTCCAGCGTTGGAATGGCGTGTAAGGCATCTCTGTAGTGAATCAGGAGCTTGGCGGGGTAACCCCATCGGTAAGCGATGTTGTGGTCTCGCAGTGTGGTTGTAACTGGGGTTAGGTTCTTCCTGAATTGTAGCGTCGCTGCAGATAAGTCTGCAAAGAGTTTGATTCGGCTGTAGGGGTCTGGCATGCCTGAGGCCCTGCCGGCTTTCATCAGCTGCTCTTTGGTGTGATAGAAGTGCACTCTGGCAATGACATCTCTCTCGGTCGTTGGAGGGAGGTGCTTTGGGCGTCTTAGCCTATGTGCCCGATCCACTATAAGCTGGTCCGGATGTATTGCAGGGGTGAGGGCTTGGAACATATTCATCAGGTAGTTTTCTGGGTCCTACTTCTGAGTGTACACGCCGGCTACTGGGAGATGCCGGCTCTTCAAGCTCTGATATTGTCTTAGCCATCGGGCTAAGACAAGTATGCTTCATGTTATAGAGGAATGCTGGAGAACAGAAACTCACTTTACAAGTGGACCTTATCTCTTTACTACTGGAGGACAACTAACCTTAAGTATACCTCTCATCTAATTATCTACAATCTCATTTAATAATGAACTAAGTCTTGCTTACTCAAATCTTCACTACAACAAGCTACTACTTATTTGGAGGACAACTTTCATCATGCGTATTCACTATGCTCATTCACTATGAACTGTTTCTTGCTTTGCAATTACACTCAGTGCTTCAAGTTACTAATCATATGGAGGACAATTCCCATGATGCGTATTAGCTATGAACTGTTCTTGCTTTGCAACTATTCTCAGCTACTTGCTTAATATTACCATTGGAGATTATTCACTTTAACCAAAAAATGCTACTTAATGCATATCTGAGGAAATACTTAATAATGAACTTTGTGTTGTTGATTACTTGCACTTCTTCTTATTGGATTATTGCCTAAATGCAATTCATTTAAGTTTAACACTTATTAAAACTTCATTTGAATCAAGTTACCAGCGAGTCCCTCTTTTCTTAAAGCTACATTATTGATACTTTAAAGTTTCTCCGTATCTTCACTCATGTAATTAGTGAGGTTTACAAGCTGCAGTTGAGTTCCAAGCCAAATCACCCAAGTAGCGTAACAGCAGGAGGACTGGAGCAGAGCAGAAACCTCTTCCGCTGTAGCGGGTGTGAATGAACATAGAACTGCAGAGGGAGTGAGGTTAGGGGAAGTATTGTAAGGGGAGGAAGAAAGATGAGATTGCTTCCCTGATTGATCATCTGAGAGCATTAACTGAGTGTTGTCTGCAAATCACTACCTCACTCGCTGGTTTGAATTGGTATGGGACAAGTCAAACGCATAGCTTCACCTCCAACATATTATCATTGGAGACTGGGCTGCAGGCTGCTGGGGACCAAACATCTCTGCTACATGGTGACTAAAATGTTTAGCAGTGATACGAGGCCCGGTGGCCATGGTCTCCAGGCACCATAACTATTTCCATCTGTAGAAGTGTTTATGATGCCTAGAGTGTTATTTGACATTTATTAAACAAATTAGTTTATCTGCTGCCTAAACTAAATTATTGTCCAAGCTGTATGGTAAGTGGATCTTCATGAGATAAATGTTATTTTGCATTGCACAGCAGTGGAAGACGAGAGTATTTCTTTTCACAATTTTGGCAGTGAAGAGGTTAGTTAGCTGAACTGGATATGATATACACTACCCATAGCCAATTACTTGTGCATATCTGTATATATTGCAAATATCTATCGTTCTAGTCACATTTTAAACAAACAATGTCAATTATATTGACTGAAATCAATGTCCTTTTCCTTTGTGAGTATTTTCGCTGTACCAAGGTTATCCTTTAAATGTAATTGGTGATAAATGCTAGCCACTTTGGAAACAGTTTTGTAAGTTATGTATTACACATATAAAACAATCAATAAATATGAAGTTTATTTTATTTAGTTATACTTAATAGAATATATATATAAAAATATATATTTTCACGAGGGATGGCCATATTGATAGCTTCTAAGGTTCCGTTTGTCTATACAGCACACAAATCTAATGACTCTGGGAGACTGTTAATGGTCAAGGGGCAAGTAGGACAACATTTGGTAACCTTGGTCAACGTTTATCTGCCTAACAGGAGACAAGGGAGAGTTCTCAGGAAGTACCTCTGTTTAGTAGAGCAATTTACTGAAGGCATTCTCCTCATGGGGGGTGACTTTAACGTTTCCTTGGACGCACATATGGCGTACCACACACCCTCATCGCCGTGACTACTCATACTACTCACATGCGACAAAATCATACTCCAGAATTGATATGATATTTATTAACACCTTATTCACTCTTGTGTTTACAGACCAATTACATGGTCTGACCATGCACCCCTGTCTCTTGTCATACAGATACTCAACCTGCCACCCCATTCCTTCCAGTGGAAATTAAATTAAATGTGGACGTCTCTTGGTTAACGCACTTAAAGATGCTAACACAAAGATAAAGCACTGCGCTTACAGCAGCAGTAGCTTAGTATCCAACAGCTTAAAATACGTAGTAAAAACAAAGAGAACATTACCTGTGCTCTGGCCTAAATCCCCATGTACATGTAAACAAAATGGAGGCTCTTTAGTTTTATTCCAATGGCCATTTGATTATATAAGCTCACCTGCCACGTCAAGGCAAGCCTCAATAGGTGAGTTCCTACACTAGCCATTAGATATGCTGATATCAGCCAAGAATCTCCAGTGAGACAGGAAGGGATATTTTATAAACCCTTTCACATTTAACCCTTTATAAGGCTTATACACATACAATACATTTTGCTGGTATCTGACAAAGTGTAAACATCTCTAATAAGACATGAATCTCCAAGAATCTCCAGTGAGACAGGAAGGGGTGTTTTATAAACCCCTACATATTTAACCCTGAATAGGCCTATAACACATACAAATCACCTTGCTGGTATCAGCTAAATTTCTCTGATGAGACAGGAAGAGGTGCTGCCCCTACATACTTATAAACTCTTAATAAGACAAACATCATATACAATCCAATATTGAATATATGAGCTTAAAGATGCTAGACAGACCACATTTATCAACAAGATAAAAACACAATCATGGGACATATTGCATAAAATCATAGACATTCTCAAGGCATTCCAGGAGTTTTACACTGATTTATACAATATTCATACAACCTCTCCAATGATTCTAGAAATGGAACAATACCTAGCCCACGGAATCAAACAGACAATACCAAAAACCTAATACAACACTGTAACGGATCGCCTGGCACCCCGTCAGGGTACCTCCGTTGACGGATGCTCCTAGTGATTCCTGAGGGCTCCAATTCACTTGACACCTTAAGCACTACAGACCCCACGAACCACCGCAGTTTGGTTAGGGTCTCGCCCTCTCCCACCCTGGACCTACAACAAGGCTCCAGGTTCCAGTGGGTGAACCTCTCTTTCCCCAGAGAGTGAAGCAGGAACAGGAACAAGCTCTTACAAGAGCTTAGTGATTGTTCAAGGGAGTATGAAGAGCATAGCAATCCTTTATATCAGATTTCCCCAATAAGAGACAGGACTCTAGATTGAGGGTGAAGGTTTATTGCCACAGCTTGGAATATATACATTTTTTTCAGGCCGGAGGCACACCCCCTGGACCTGATGGAAAACAGGGACAAAATGAACATAAACTAATGGGAACAATAATTAGCACTGTAACACTCCCACATTCAGTCAGCAAGCCCTCCCCTCTGCCTGTGATATAATTTAGGTATATAATGTATTAACTTAATTATCCACAGGCAGAAAACACACATTTTTACCCAAAGTACAGAAACACCCCAAAACTTCAACATATCCCCATAAATCACAGTGAGAAGCGCAGAAGCGCCTCTAGTGGCTGTCTCATGGATTAACCCATATGTAAACATTCTCTGAAACTGCTATGTTTACAGCAGGCAGGGTTAACCCAAGATGGACCTGGCACCCAGACCACTTTATTAAGCTGAAGTAGTCTGGGTGCCTATAGTGGTCCTTTAATGGAAGAAACACATTACTCCTTGACACGCACCTGTGGACTATATGTCAACATGTCCGTGGATCCATTTTATGAATAAAGACAAACAGATAGGCACAAGACCGACACAACCAATATGAGGGTAAACGTAGATCACCCACGCACACACTTAGGTACTAATCCACACGTATTATTAGTTCTCAGTTCTCCTTTTGGTTTATGTTTTATGGTTTAAAAAATGAAGTTACAATACTTTTGACAGGAGTTGTAACACCCCATTAACTTGTTGCTGCAAAGTATTTTTGGAGTCCTTTGTATACTGAACAAATTGATTACTTAAATATCCTTGCTGGCACAATGTTAACTGATACTTTGCGACCAATGAACAATGTACTGTAATGATGACATACTTGTAACTCTTGCTGAAATTCACTAAAAATTGGTTTGAAAAAATAAATATATATATATATATACATATATATATATGTTAATGCCTTGGCCTGTAGTTGTGGGAGGGGCTTGAATTCCCTTTAAAAGGGCTGCCAATCCTCTCCCACCTTACCGTTGATGGTCTGGCAAGTCTGAGAGGATTACTTCCGGTTCAGTCCGCTATTTTGTTTCTCTTACCTCTTTTCCCTTGTGGTCTCCTGTTCTTCGCTTACCTGACCGCTTACCAAAGAGTTTGTTGCTCCACGGCCTCCTCGCAGCCCGGTCTCGGCACGGCTAGTGGTCTAAAACCGTAAGTCAAAATCGCTACCGTAAGGCAATGGCCGCAAACGTTACTCGCTTTCACGGTAGGGGTTTCCTTGTTTACAATTGGCATTCGGTTAAATTCTCTGTTAATTTATTTGCACGCCATTTGTCACGATTTCGTTTGTAAATAACAGGTCACATACATATGTTTTTCGGATGTTTAAACCTCATGAACGCAGCCATTCGTTTAGTTTCTTACAGCAATGTATGTTCGTTTGTTTTATTAAGACAGATTATACAAATTGTATCTAGGGGGCTAAACAAATGAATGATTAGGTTTTACAGTGTATTCCTCTCCATTTTTCGGCGGTAATTTCCTGACATGAGACTGTTCACAAATTTTCAGCCGATTAGCCTGATTATTAAAGTCAAATGATTAAAAATAAAAGCCCCTATTGATTAAAAAGTATATTATAGTTATAGTTTATGCTCATGAATTAGGACAAATCCAATGTAATGATAGACTGGTTTGATATAGCTGATTTTGTCCTGATATTCCCACAGGTTTCATTCGGGAATTAAACTTTGATTGCGGATTACAAACAACTTTGAATTGTGACAACTGTGTCAAAAACGATTTGCCTTTTTTCGGTTGTTAATTTGGTTACAGTTACTATTGTAGGTTTGCTAGTTTATATGTTGGTTATTTAGTATGCATTTAACATTTTACTTTCCTTAGGTACTTGATCTTACAGACGGTTGCTTTACAAGCACGACAAACCTGTCATCAACCTTTTCATATTACCACTCCTCATCATAGTATCTCGTAGGTTCCTTTTATTTATTTGGGCCCACGATCTGGCCAGCTAAATCAATAACCACAGATACTCACTCATGTTCATATCTATAGGTCGCAGCATGTATCTACTGCCTTGCTTCTCATATTTTCTACATAACATCTCGTCCTGACTCAACTTTATCAGGTACGACATCATAACCCAGTACCTTTCTAGTTTTAGAGTGGTACTGGCCTTTAAGATTTAGTGTCCAATTAGGTTCTGTTTTCCAGTCTTAATCCATAGGCGACTGGTCCCGCAAGGCCAACACCCATCCTCATACTCGGAGGTATACACCCCCCGGGCCAAATCATAGTTAGACGCCTCGCATGGTCGCATAGAGATGGCCTCCCATGTCACTCCCATACTATCTTATGCTTTAGTTATCACCGAGAGGCCAACACCCCGCCACAACGTTTCGGTGGCCTCAATTTCCCTCAGGCCAACGCATAGGTAGCGCCTCTCACGCCGCTTGGCAATTAGCAGGGACTCACCTGTCACGTTTCAAATAGCATTATTGTTTTGCCGCTGGGTGTCTAGCAATAATTTTAATGCAGGCACTTGTGGTTTTAGATAGGAACAAAATCCAGGAGCTGACTAGTGACTGATGGCTCAAATATAGTGAGTGCAAAATCGTATGAGATAAAATACAATGAAGTGGGAGAATCAATAAAAAATTATTATAAAAATTGTTATGAAAATAATTATGTACTGTGCCTTTAATTGCAATGAAGGATCATGGATAAAAAGTGGATAAGAAAAAAAATGGATAAAACCAAAGAAAAGGGAAAAAAAAGGGGAATAATAAAGGTAGTAGAAAAAAGAATAAATACGTAAAAGATAGATAAAAAATTGATAAAAAAGAAAAATAGAATAAAAAATATAAAAATAAAATAAAATGCAATGAATCGAATGACTAGATCGATATGCAGCCAATATATGTACAGAGCAAGTATCTCTATCCCTATTGCAATACCCAGTTTGAGCGGTTAGTGTTAGTCTGACTCCCTCTCCCCCGTGTGTTACAATAGGTACACCAGAACGTCTCTTCTTTACTTGTGGTTTTAGTTCTTATTGCACGTGTGTTCCCATTATTTCAGGGCTCATGCAAAGTCCATGTGCCCGAATAAAGTTTTCCCTAAACCTTATCACACTTGCATCAATGTCACATTATTGGCTGCACTGTTGCAACAACATCCATCACATCACTTGGTTAAATTTATTATCACTGGACTGTCTGAAGGGTTCCACACGGGTTTAGTACATTTGACGACAGGTACACTAGAATGCAACAATTTACAAACCAATTTAAACGATCCAGAATTAGTATGAACACTTATTAGGACAGAGGTAGAGCAAGAGTTTTTGTTGGGACTTTTCATTTCCCCACTTTTCACATCTTGGAGGACCAACACCATAGGGGTTGTCACGGGGAAAACTTCACTCAAATCCAGATTTATCATTGACTTAATAGCACCACATTCCTCCACTATTCCCAGCCTTAATTCCCTCATACCCTCCGAAGAATTTTCCTTACAGTATGCCACTATCGACAATGCCATATGGGCCATCTTGACGGCTGGTACAGGTGCATGGCTCAGTAAAACTGATGTAGTAAATGCTTTCAAATTACTTCCCATTCACCCTTCACTATGGCATCTACACAGCATTGAGTAGCAGGGGTTGTATTATTTTTTCACACGACTCACGTTTGGCTCCAAAAGCAGCTCCAACATTTTTGACACGTTTGCTGAAACATTGTGTTGGTTATTGCTTAATGTGTGCAGATGCCCATCTGTTATTCACTACCTGGATGATTTCCTCACCATTGAAAATAACACACTCCCTCCTAGTAGCCGTACACACATGTTGGCTCTTTTTGAGTCCCTGACTATCCCAGTCTCCCCTCACAAGACCTTAGGTCCTGACAATAGCGTGCAATTTCTGGGGATCCAATTGGACTCTATCCACATGCAAGCTAGCCTTCCACAGGATAAGATTGAGCGCACCCTATCAAGCATTGAACATTACTTGCAACTAGGTTCTTGCAACCGCAAGGAACTTCAATCGCTGCTGGGGTCGCTCAATTTTGCCATGAGAATCATCCCACAGGGTAGATCCTTCATTTCTCGTTTACTATCTTTATTCCCACGATTCACCTCAGACACTTCACATATCACATTAGACAATCACGCAACCTCTGATTTACTTATGTGGCGTTTTTTCCTTACATCTTGGAATGCTCAGGTCTCAAAATTGTTTTTGCTCACTTGTGAACATATCTGAAGCATATCAGACTGATCACACCCATAAGGGCAGTCCTGAAAAGAAATGCCAGCAAGTTCTGTCTGCATGAGAGATACAGTTGACTATCACATAAACAAATATACAAGTACAAAGGAAAATGGGGAATGGAAATAACAATGATCAAACAATGATCAAAATGATCAAAATTAAGTTTGTGTTTGCATGGATCCTTGCATACATTGTGTAATTTATGATTTATTGATTACTCTATTTTTGACCTAAACCACTTCCAACTTTCCAAATTAGGTAGGACAGTCCCATCCTAAGTAGGCTTAAATCCATCTGTCCCTTTATACTGTTCTAATGTCCCTCTCTTCTAGGAGCTCCGCATTGCTGCCATACTGCAATATATTCATCCTCACCTTGTGCCGTTCAGCAGCTATGCACCAGTATTCCTGACTCCTGCAACATGTTGGTGGACGCCGGCTGCTGCAGATCCACGCCGTTTTATAGCCCTATGTCCGCCCATGGCAATGATGACGTTAACGTGCATGTGATGTCACGCAAAAGACTCACACGCATGTTCTGGGGTCAAGGCCGATTACGGCCAATCGGATCCATAGGAGGCTTATTTAAACACATTTTTACTTCTTCTCATTGCCCTTCTCATGGTTTCCCTTAGGTTATACGAGAGTGTGTTCCTGAGCATTTATTTCTGGTTACTGACTTTGGCTTCCTTTTGAATTCACTGTATTCACGTATCCTTGACTTTTGGCTTTCCCTCATCATTGTGTCTCTGTCTGTATCCCTGACCTCGGTAAGTATTCTGACTATTCTCTGGTACATTAAGTCTGGCCATTCTAAGGCCCGGTAAGACATTACCTTTAGTCCTAGGTGTGATATAATTCTGCGTGCTAGATCTACTAGTAATCCTGACATTACGACATGGCCATAGATCCTGCAGAATTGTGTCAGAAAAAAAAGCTGGAGGAGAATGATCACCATATGGATCAAGTTGCCCAGCCTTTCAGTACGCTTCTTACTCAGACAGCGCATCTACAGCCTGAGGTTTCTCAGACTATGTCACCTCCACCTAATGTACCTCCACCTATAGTACATAAGGCACCTACTATCTCCCTATCTCCTCCCCCACATTTTGATAGTAATATTCAAGAATGCCAGGGATTTTTTAATCAAATTGAGTACCACGATGAGGCCTCACCGGGATCATTTCCCACGGATAGAGCTAAGATGGGTTACCTTATGAACCAACTTAAAGGTAAAGCCTTAACTTGGGCCAATCCTTTATGGGAGAGTAATAGGAGTATTGCGTATAACTACCAGGAATTCCTTGCTGAATTCAAATTAACATTTGAACCATTGGGCAGGGAGGATGACGCTTCCACTGCCCTAATGTGTATATCAAACAAGGGAACTGGTCTATTTGAGATTATGCCATAGAATTTTGCACCTTGGCTTCTGAGGTGGATTGGACTAATAGCGGTTTAATCTCTGCATTTAAAGAAGGATTATCCGAGGCAATTCTTGGTGAAATTGCTGCCAAAGATCTACCTAAGAGGTTAAATGAGTTCATTACATATGTTATGCAGATTGATAACAGACCAGGAAAATGACCAGAAATAGAGCCAGACGTACGGTTATGTCACTGGCACCTGTATTCTCTAAACCTATTATTCCTGACCTCTCTGTACAGTCCGAACCCTAGCCTATGCAGTTAGGGGCCACTAGACTGTCAGAGAAAGGAGGTTTGTGTTTATACTGCGGCAAAAGAGGACACATGAGTAGTGTTTGTCCGATACGTCCGGAAAACTTCCACACCTAAGAACCTGAAGGGGACAGGTGTTAGGTTTCATGGATACATCCTCTAGAAATAACCAAAATAGATTTCTCCTTGATATCACGGCCCAAGAAAAGCTTTTCATGTTAAGCCCTGAGGGACTCAGGTGCGGCAGGAAACTTCATTGACATACATTTTGTTAAAAAACATTTAATACCTATCAAGGAAAGATCATCACCTCTGGCCGTTGAGGCTCTTGACAGGGGACCTCTTTCTGAACCCTTGATTCCACACGAAACCTTGCCTATCAACATTTCCATAGGAGTGTTACACAAGGAAAACATAACATTCCAGATAATTGCTTCTCCTTCTTGTCCCATTTTATTAGGATTCCCTTGGCTCATTAAGCACAATCCTCATATTGACTGGGCAAAAGGGGAAATACTGGACTGGGATAAAGACTGTATAGAGAGATGTGTGTTACCCATTACCAAAAGAGTGAGCATAGTTACTTTGCCTACTACTACTCCTCAGGCCTCTGAAGTTCCCATACAATACTGGGAGGTTAAGGAGGTATTCAGTAAGAGTCAGACTGATATTCTACCTCCTCATAGATCATATGATTACCCAGCACTATGCCCCCTAAGGGGGCAGTGTATGCCTTATCTCCACAGGAGAGTAGAATTGTGGATGAGTACATCAAGGATTCCCTAAGTAAGGGCCACATATGTAAATCATCCTTGCCTGCTTGTGCAGGGTTCTTTTTTGTATCTAAAAAAAGATGGAGAATTATGCCCATGCATTGATTACAGGGCATTAAACAAGATCACCTATCCCATTCCCCTCATCTCCGAATTGTTTGACAGACTCCAGGGTGCTAAAGTATTTACTAAACTTGACCTCAGGAGTGCGTACAATTTGGTGAGAATTAAGGAAGATCATGATTGGAAAAAAGCATTTAATGCTAGAAGTGGGCACTATGAGAACCTTGTCATGCCCTTCGGGTTATGCAATGCTCCGGCTGTATTTCAGGATTTTATTAATGATGTGCTCAGAGACTTTATTCATTAATTTGCACTAGTATACCTGGATGATATCCTTATTTATTCCCCTGACCATCAGACTCACCACAAACATGTCAAACAAGTGCTGCAAACCTTGCTTAAGAATAGACTTTATTGCAAACTTGAGAAATGCATCTTTGACCAGACTGAGGTACAGTTTTTGGGGTATAACATTTCCGCCTCTGGTTTTCAAATGGCCGTTCTACATTGGCCATTGCCTAATGGGCTAAAAGCCATTCAAAGATTTATTGGTTTTGCTAATTACTACTGGAGATTTATCAAAGAGTTCTCTTCTGTGATAGCCCCCATCACCAATATGACACATAAGGGGGCTAATTGTACGATATGGTCCAAGGAAGCAAGAGAAGCTTTTGAACTTCTTAAAAAATTGTTTGCTTCAGCTGACATTTTGGTACATCCTGACACTAGCAAAACCTTCGTACTGGAGGTTGATGCCTCCGAAACTGGGGTAGGGACTGTTCTTTCTCGGAGGGAAAGTCAGGATACTCCTTTGCATCCATGTGGGTACTGTGATCCTTGTCTACAGTTAGCACGGTCCTTTTGGGTACAAACATGCACAGTCTTTAAAAGTAACTTAATTCCAGGCACTTTATTGTTGAACTTCACTACAGAGACAGCGGCAAATGAAAAAAAACAATAATGTAAAACAAAAACCTAGCTCGTCTGAGCACTAACTAACATCAGATTCCCTATCTCTCAGGGGTTAAACTATAACAAAACAATATTGGTTTCACCAACCTAGTGTCTTTGTCGGCTCTTTGCACTCCAGTGTTTAGCCAGCCTGCTGCTTCCTGAGTGAAACAAACATTCTCCCCTACCTGCCTAGCAGGGAGGGGTTTATTCCCACTGCTGCAGCTGATTACCTGCAGCTGAGCAGTGGGTTGGAGACTGTCCAAACCCTGATTTGGACCTAGTCTCCCAGGAACAAAACAATAAACAGCGGAGTGGAGCACTGGCCCATCCTGCCCTCCAAATGCTCCACCTCAAGGGCCCATAACTAAATATTAATTTAAGTGATATATACACACACACACACACACACTCCCCCTGAGGTTAAAGATCATATGCCTCTCTGAATAATGCATTTGAAATATAATCTCCCTCACAGACCACCCCATTCACCTTATCACAGTACTTCTCTAGAAAGTTGTCTCCAGCAGAGCGTAATTATAATATTGGGAACAGAGAATTGCTGGCCATTACACTAGCACTTAAAGAAGGGCCACATCTTTTAGAGGGGTCCAAGGAACCCCTTTTGATCATCGCTGACCACAAAAATTTGGCATATATCGGTGATGCTAAACAACTGTCTTTTAGACAGGCTAGATGGTCTTTGTTCTTATCTCGCTAACTTTCTTATAACTTACAGACCTGGTCCAAAAAATGTTAAAGCTGATGCCCTATCTAGACAGTTTGACATTAAATCAGAACAAGAACAAGAGACATCCCCTATTTTTCCACCTGAGTGTATCATTGCTTCCACTGTTCTTTCCTTATCACTGCTGCTTGGTGCTATCATAGAGACTCAATCCCAGGCACCTTGCAATAAACCTCCAGATAAATTGTTTGTTCCGTTGATCGATAGAGAGAAGGTAATAAGGGTATTCCACATCAATGTGACTGCTGGAAATCCAGGCATTAATAAGTTCGCATCCGCTATCCTGAGATCATATTGGTGGAATTCACTAAGAAAGATGTCAAGGAATATGTGCAGGCCTGTTCAGTATGTGCAGTTTCTAAGGTTCTTCATAAAATTCCTTGTGGATTGTTGCATCCGCTTCCTGTACCTAGTGTTCCCTGGTCTCATTTATCCATGGATTTCATCATGGAACTTTCTAGTTCTAATGGTTATACCACAATCCTTATGGTGAATGACCGTTTTTCTAAGATGGCTTATTTTGTTCCTCTCAAAAAATTGCCTTCCTCTCAAGATCTGGTTCTTATATTTATACGTGACATTGTCAGACTGCATGGTATTACTCAAAATATTGTGTCTGACAGAGGTTCTCAGTTTGTATCTCATTTTTGGAGGGCTTTCAATAAACAGTTGGGTATTGAATTGTCATTTTCTTCCTCCTACCATCCCCAACCAATGGCTCGGCAGAGAGGGCTAACCAATCGTTGGAATTGTATTTACGTTGTTTTGTGAATAGCACACAAGATAGCTGGTCCGAATTATTGTCCTGGGCCGAGTTTGCAAGGAACAATGCTACCCATGACTCTTCCGGACATAGTCCATTCTTTGTCAATAACGATCGTCATCCTACTGTCCTACCGGCTGTTGTTTCTGACACAGCTATCCCTGCCCTTGATGTTCACCTCACTTCTCTTCGTGAGACTTGGACCAAGGTTCACTCCTCTCTTGAGACTGTGGCTGCTCGTTTTAAGTTTCATGCTGATAAACTGCGGGGTGCCAACCCTGTTTACCAGGTGGGTGAGAGGGTGTGGTTATCATCGCATAACATCAAACTGCAAGTTCCTAACATGAAATTTGCCCTCAGATTCCTTGGTACATTTTGTAACATTTGGAGAATGAATCCTGTTTCATATTCTCTGGCACTTTCTGCCTCCTTACATATTCCTAATACATTTCATGTTTCGTTACTCAAACTGCTTATTTGTAATAAGTATACTGTCACAAGTGTGCCTCCTCCTCCATTGGTTGTTTCTGGACAGGAGGAGTATGAAGTCTCTTCCATAATTAATTCCAGGTTTGCTGATGGTTCTTTACAATATTTGGTTGATTGGCGGGGTTATGGGTTTGCCGAGCGTGCACTGTTAATAGCTCCCGACTGATTCCTCTCTTGCAACTGTCATTAGTCTAATACTATCCTTACCTTTTGTGTTACTTTACCACACTCCCTCTAGCATGTAAGCTTATTGAGCAGGACCCTCAAACCCTCTATTCCTGTGTGTCCAACTTGTCTGGTTACAACTACATGTTTGTTCATCCACCCACTGTAAAGTGCTGCAGAATTTGTTGGTGCTATATAAATAATAACAGTATAATAATAATAATAATAATAATAATGATAGTACACTTGTCCTCTAATAGACCAAACTCTGTCATAGGTGGCCATTCAATCCAGCACACTTGCCGTTATCGCTTCCATGCTATGTAATCAACTTTTTTCATAACCACGTCAAAGTTTGGCACCATTCCTTCTCATCTCCATACCAAACAAACGTGAAGCTGTGAAAATCTTGTAGCACAAGTTTTGAGTCCAGTTTTATATTCAAGCCAGTTAATATACCTTGTCCAGAACTCTTCAAACATTGCACACGTCCACCACATGTGAAAGTATGTTCCAGTACATCCACAGCTTCTATAGCAGAGAGGAAAGAGATGTGGGTAATCATGACAAGTTTAGCTGGAGCTAAGTACCATCTGGAAATCACCTTACACATATGTTAATTTATAAATGAGCAAATTGATAATTTATGAGTATTCTCAAATGATTTCTTCCCAATGGTGTTCACCCAGGTCTCCCTTCTGCAGAAGCTGAAAAATCAATCTATTTCTCAAATGCTTGTACCATGGTATGGCGTGCATTCTAGAAATCATGCATTTCAATAAAATCTTGACTGCACAGCCTTTCAAATGTTAAGGATAATTCTCTTTACAACTCCAGTGTTCACTCCAAAATTCCAAAATCAATTCAACATTTTCTAGTTCTCAGCATGATATTGAACCTATCGATCACAAATTCTTGTATTGGATTCTATCCAAGAGCTCTAATATCACCCATGGGAACCTGACCATTTAAAAGCCACCAATCCTTTCCAAAATATTGCCATATTGATTGTGGAAAGCAACCCCCCCACCACCAAAGTGGCCATAGGTAGCGTCGACCAGCAAGTCATCTCACCATGCTCTAACATGCCAAAGACTATACAAACATGCTGTAAAAGGCAATAGTTTTTAAAATGTGTTTAATTTTACTTATGTTAGAGTCAAAATCATATAAGTCTGCAATACAGATCTTAAATTTTGACCCAACGAGCGAAGGACTTCTAAGTATTACATTTCATCAGTTGGGCTAGTTGTGCTGCTGTATAATATTTGGTACCCTCATCAAGTCTTGTACCCTCAATCGTCCTCTCAGTTTTGATCTATAAATTGTTCTTAAACAAAAGCTATTTTAAGCTGTAGTTTGTACACATTATTTTGCTTATTATGCATTACTTTTAATGTTTTAACAACTGAATTGTAATAATACCCCTAACATTCAGTATTCATCTATGTATGCCAGTGCCTTTTAAAACATTTACTAATAAAGAATATAAATATATATATATATATATATATATATATATATATATATTTGAAAAAGTTGAAACGTCGATCATTTGAACATTTTTTTTGCATAATAAACTAAGTTATATTTTCAAATCCTGGAGTGCACCTTTATGATATATATATATATATATATATATATATATATATATTCTTCATTAGTAAATGTTTTAAAAGGCACATATTAGTAAATATATATATATATATATATATATATATATAGTTATTTATTCTCTTTGTACTTCTGTTTTCCTTATGGTTAGCATGACCTTGCATACCCTCTTACAATCCTGGTGAATGGCTAGCTTAGCATCTGTTCTCAAATCCTCTATCAACGTTCCTTAGCATATAAGAGTTTAAAGTGGCAATAGTGTGACATATTTATTTTTCCCCCATACAACTTAAAAATATTTAAGTTGTTTATACAATAATGCTTTTATTTAGCTATTTACGTATGTGCATCTTTTAGTTAAAAGAACATGTACATGTGAAACATAGGATAACTAGTAATTATACTTTGTGTAAAGATCTTAAAGCAAAATTATGCTTTGCTTGTGTATATCAGTTGCTGTGAGGAAAGTGTTTAAGAAAATATATATTTTTTTCTCATAAGGACGTCATGTCAGTTAGAAATCTAAGTATTTATTTTTTGAAAAAAATTGTTTATATAAAACATCTTAATGTTTTATATAAACTTAAAGCAGTCAAAAATTAGATAAATTGGAAACATGTAGCTGCGCTTACTTTGTCACAACACGTTTTAATTTTGTAAAAGGTTTAATTTTCATTTAATCAAAGATTTCTAACTGACATGGACTCAGGGACTGTGCATCAGGTGAGAGTTAAAGTACTATTCATTATTATTCCTGCTGTTCCTGAGTTGATTGGCAGAAGCTGATCTGTGTTATGTTATATTACAGATTCTGGGGGGTTGTCTATCCAGGAGGAGAGATGTGCTTAGCTTGTGTTCCTCTCTAATCTTGGCAATTAAGAGCAGCCCCACACAGATCGATTTGGGCAACAGTTGGAACCTCAACAGAACCCTGATCCAGCTAGTACTTGTTGCAGTGGTAAGGGACTCTCTTGGAACTTATTTGTGGCACTTTTGTGTGCACAAGGAGGGAGATACAGCTGATCTCCTGGCCCAGAGCTGCTTAGCAACCACTTACATTAAACAGGTGCCCCATTACCCCACTCCCTTGTAATGTCGGGGGTGATCGCGGTCCATCCCAGGGAGGCTATTCTGACTTAAAGGAAATGCAGTGTGAAGCAATACCAACAGGCAAGCAATGCAGAGACACATTCAAGATGGTGAACACCATGTGTCTCCCCTATGTTTAAGGTTCAAAACCTGATGTGATGTACAAGCTGGATGCTATTTTTGCTGCCTTCTGGTGAAAGCTAGAAACCAGAGTACCTCAATTTGCTCCACTGCTACCAAGCAGTTCCTCACCTACCGGGTAGGTTACAGATCGATTTTCATTAATCCACTAAACAGCAACTTCAAAACTGTTTTTTTTTTTTTTTAAAACACCTAGCTTAGGCAAAAATAATGGGGGTTTAGTTGCAGTATGTGATCATACATTGCAAAAGCCTGCCACAATGTCAACGTACCCCATCTTTTGCAGGTCCTACTCTCACAGCCTAATGTCTGCTCTTATGAGATTAACCCACTTACTTGGGTAAAAGAATTCCATCTGGGGCTCTCTGCAGTACAAGGTTAAATAGGGATTTATATATACAGTTGCAAGAAAAAGTATGTGAACCCTTTGGAATGATATGGATTTCTGCACAAATTGGTCATAAAATGTGATCCGATCATCATCTAAGTCACAACAATAGACAATCACAGTCTGCTTAAACTAATAACACACAAAGAATGAAATGTTGCCATGTTTTATTGAACACACCATGTAAACATTCACAGTGCAGGTGGAAAAAGTATGTGAACCCCTAGACTAATGACATCTCCAAGAGCTAATTGGAGTGAGATGTCAGCCAACTGGAGTCCAATCAATGAGATGAGATTGGAGGTGTTGGTTACAGCTGCCCTGCCCTATAAAAACCACACACCAGTTCTGGGTTTGCTTTTCACAAGAAGCATTGCCCGATGTGAATGATGCCTCACACAAAAGAGCTCTCAGAAGACCTACGATTAAGAATTGTTGACTTGCATAAAGCTGGAAAGAGTTATACAAGTATCTCCAAAAGCCTTGCTGTTCATCAGTCCACGGTAAGACAAATTGTCTATAAATGGAGAAAGTTCAGTACTGCTGATACTCTCCCTCTGAGTTGCCATCCTGTAAAGATAACTGCAAGAACACAGCGCACACTGCTCAATGAAGTAAAGAAGAATCCTAGAGTGTCAGCTAAAGACTTACAAAAGTCACTGGCAACTGCTAACATCCCTGTTAGCGAATCTACAACACTAAACAAGAATGGATTTCATGGGAGGATAACACAGAGGAAGCCACTGCTGTCCAAACAAAACATTGCTGCACATTTATAGTTTGCACAAGAGCACCTGGATGTTCCACAGCAGTACTGGCAAAATATTCTGTGGACAGATGAAACCAAAGTTGAGTTGTTTGGAAGAAACACACAACACTATGTGTGGCGAAAAAAAGGCACAGCACACCAACATCAGAACCTCATCCCAACTGTGAAGTATGGTGGTGGGGGCATCATGGTTTGGGGCTGCTTTGCTGCATCAGGGCCTGGACGGATTGCTATCATCGAAGGAAAAATGAATTCCCAAGTTTATCAAGACATTTTGCAGGAGAACTTAAGGCCATCTGTCTACCAGCTGAAGCTCAACAGAAGATGGGTGTTGCAACAGGACAATGACCCAAAGCATAGAAGTAAATCAACAACAGAATGGCTTAAACAGAAGAAAATACGCCTTCTGAAGTGGCCCAGTCCTGACCTCAACCCAATTAAGATGCTGTGGCATGACCTCAAGAAAGCGATTCACACCAGACATCCCAAGAATATTGCTGAACTGAAACAGTTCTGTAAAGAGGAATGGTCAAGAATTACTCCTGACCGTTGTGCACGTCTGATCTGCAACTACAGGAAACGTTTGGTTGAAGTTATTGCTGCCAAAGGAGGTTGAACCAGTTATTAAATCCAAGCGTTCACATACTTTTTCCACCTGCACTGTGAATGTTTACATGGTGTGTTCAATAAAAACATGGCAACATTTACTTCTTTGTGTGTTATTAGTTTAAGCAGACTTAATTGACTTGATTGTCTATTGTTGTGACTTAGATGATGATCAGATCACATTTTATGACCAATTTGTGCAGAAATCCATATCATTCCAAAGGGTTCACATACTTTTTCTTGCAACTGTATATAAAAAATATATATATATATATATATATATATATGAAAATCCCCTGCACTCACACTTGTAATGTTCCAATGCCAGGCGCACTACCAGAGCTCCAATAGGTACAACATCCAACAAGAAAGGCTGCTCTCCGGACTTAAAATGAAAATTTTATTTAAAAAATTTAAAAATAGTGACCAACGTTTTGGTCCCTGATCGGGACTTTCCTCAGGGTCAGAGATAACAGGACCCTATTTTACAGTAAAAACCAAAGAAAAAAAAGTTACCTGCGCTCTTCCCAAATCCCTATGAATATGTAAACAAATGGAGGTTATTTAGTTACTCCAATGGCCATGAGAGGGGATGCCCAACTGCCACGTCAAGGCAAACCTCTTAGGTCCTACACTGACTATTCACCTTGCTTCCATCTGATCAGAGATCAGGGATGTTCTAAAAAACTACCATCCAATAGCGAAATCGCCAACATGCTGGGGAAGTTGGAAGTTTAATTCCAAATGTAATTGGAAGCTGTAATTGGAAGGCGGGAGGCCCAGCCTTGAAGAGGGGAAGGGTGAGGGCTCCCCCCACGACTGTAGGCGTGCAGATACCCGATATGAGGGGGATTGCTGGGCTCTCACATAAATTACTAAAGAGCCCACATAGCCAGATATCCTACTAGGGGGGCTGCGGACCCATCTCCCTCCCTGCACACACGGACAGCTTTGCGTAACAGTGTAGAGGACAGCGGCCCACATTATGCCAATGAGCTCCAACATCTATATGCTCCTGGGAGGGGAAGGTAGCAACTAGAGGGATCCTTCCTGAGGGGAGACTAACGGGTTATAGAGTCCAAACTTAACAATATGCTTTAAAAAATAAATAATAATAATAATAAAAAATTTATAATAATAATAAAAAAAAATATATATATATATTTTTTTTTAATACCATCCTCTCGTTTCACGGGCTAGTTATACAGTCCAGGGTTTTACACAACTTTTCCAGGATGGTGGAAGGTTGCAGCTCCTCAAAAATAGTTCCTTACTAAATCCATAATCCCTGACCACATACACTACATAAAATCTCATATTAAGCACTAGCAGTGCCTTTACAATCCCACGGGGCACTACCTCACAACTTGGGATAGACACCGATGGAAACATATCCATTAGGATATGCTGTAGTGACTCCCAGAAAGCTTACACTACACCTAATTGATTTTGTATGTTAGTGTCACGTATTCATCTGCTTATAGAAATGTGGTTAATGACATTTACTGTCCACACAGGAAAAGTTGTGCCGAGCAGCAACCTAATCCACAGAAGGTTTAATGCTGAGCAGTAATTGTGCAAATGAAACCTGGTGTCATGTATTCATCTGCTTATAGAAAAGTGGTTAATGACATTTACTGTCCACACAGGAAAAGTTGTGCCAAGCAGCAACCTAATCCACAGAAGGGTTAATGCTGAGCAGCAATTATGCAAATGAAACCTGGTAACTGACTTTGGGGTCAAAGGCCGGTTACAGCCTATCAGAAAGAAAGGAGGGGTATTTAGGCCCAGTTCTCAGCCTGCTCAGTGCCCTGCCGTGGTTTCCCTTGTGGTTGTCCGAGAGCGCGTTCCTGTTTATAATTTTCTACCTGGTTTTTGACTTTGGCTTTGTTTATTGACTTCTCTGGTATCCTGACTCCTAGCTTTCCTCATCGCTGTGTCCCTTTCTGTGTTCCCTGACCTTGGCTAGTATTTTTGACTATTCTGTGTACGTTAAATCCGGCCATTCTAAGGACCGGTAATACATTACTTATTTGTCGTCCGTGCTGTACAGTTCTACGTGCTGGATCAAACAGTAATCCTGACAGTTAGACCTCATTGACACTCTACTGTAAATAGTTAAAATTGATCGGTTAGTTCCAAAACACATGCAGAGATAGGACTGCAAACATATACAAGTTACCGGCCCACCCATTGCCTCGATCCGGGTTATCACACTTAATATTAGGGGACTCAACAGTCCGGAAAAACGAATATTAGCACTCAATGTTTTTCAAAAAATGAAGGCAGGTGTGGACTTTGTCCAGGAGACTCACTTCAAAGGAGAGGGGGCCCCAACCCTTAGAAATAGCAAGTTTTCTACTGGTTACTTCAATAATTTTCCAGAAGCAAAGAAGAGGAGAGTAGCTATTCTAATAGAGTCTTGGGTCCCGTTCATCTATAAAGAACACTACACTGATAATTAAGGGAGAAGTTAAGGGTGAGTTAAGGGTGAACTAGAGCATAATATGGTGTCATTGGCAAACATGTACTTACCCAATACACACAAGAGCAGATCCTTTGGAAAATACCTTAGGATTATAGAGACATTTACAGAAGGCATGCTTGTGCTAGGAGGAGACAAGAATCTATCCTTAGATACACACATGGACACCACTGCGGAACATACCACACCTTAACACGCATCAGATTCAACCAGCTGTTAGATCATGCTCAATTGTGCGATAGTTGGCGAATACTAAACCCCCCATGCCACTCCCCTTCCAATAAAACTTACTCGAGAATTGACATGATCTTTATCCACTTGGTGGAGGACTGCAGATATGGTCCTATTACATGGTCGGACCATGCACCCCTGTCTCTTGCAGTTCGAATCCAATCCCTCCCACTCAAGACCTTTCAGTGGAAACTGAATAACTTTTCCCTAAACGATCCAAAATTAGTCTCATAGATCTCAAACACACTCCGTTACTACTTAAAAGAAAACTAAAAAACACTGGCGTACCAGACACAAGTGCCTGGGAGGCCCACAAACCAGTGGTCAGAGGCCACCTGATTGCACTGGCTTAGACCAAAAAGAAGGAACGAGGGGCGGAGACCAGAATGATTCTGGCTTCCATAGGCTCTCTGGAGGAGAGTCATAAATAGAACCAGTCTCTGGAGAGTCATAAATAGAACCAGAACAGAATGGCTACTTAATGCCCAGGTTAAAAGAACACTTAAAAGCCAAACATAATTACTACTCCAACGAAGGGAAATGCAGACGTCTACTAGCCACAATGATAAAACACATACATCCCCAAACTTCGGACACCCACAGGCAATACCTCACACAGCATGCCGGATATACTATCAGCCTTTCATATATTTTTCTCCAATTTATACAACCTTAGACTCACCAATCTCGTCAACAGAGTTCGAGGCGGCGGTTAGGAACTTACCATTGGGAAAAAGCCCAGGCCCAGATGGCTTCACGGCCAAATACTACAAACTCTTCTCTAATATCCTAGCCAAGAGAAGAGGCTACAACTCTCTCTCTCTAAACCCCACACTTCCACACACAGCGCTGAGGCACACATTACACTCATCCCCAAGCCGGGTAAAGATCCATTATGCTACAGCAGCTATAGACCAATCTCACTAATTAATAAGGACCTTAAAATATTTACAAAAATCTTGGAAAAACCGTCTGGAACCGCTCCTCCAAAGTCTAATTCATCCCGATCAATCGGGATTTGTACCGAGTAGCAAGGCCAAGAATAATACCACAAAACTGATTAACCTTATCCACCTTGCGAAAATGCAACCACAACAAAGCCTACTCCTCTCAGTAGACGCAGAAAATACCTTTGGCAGGGTGGATTGGTCACTCCTGCTAACGTCTCTCTGAGCTCAGAGTTTTGGTCCAACATGGATGCACTGGATGGTAGCTTTATATTCCTTCCCCAGTGCCAAAATCAGAATCAATGGTCAACTATCAGAGACGGTCAAGGTTAGAAACGGCACAAGACAGGGGTGCCCCCTCTCACCACTCTTATCCATTCTCTCACTGGAGCCCTCACTACAGGGAATTAGGGACAATCCTCACATACGGGGATTGGAGGTGGGAGGTCAGGACTTCAAAATAGCGGTGTTTGCCAATGATTTACTATTCTCGGTCTCAGAGCCAGCATTATCGATGCCCGCACTAGTGCGGGAGCTCGACCTATATAAGGAAATCTCCACTTTTCAAGTTAACTACACGAAAAGCAAAATCTTACCACTTAACGGGTCACTCCAAGCACCCAGACCTCTTCTGCCCATTGGAGTGGTCTGGGTGCCAACTCCCACTACCCTTAACCCTGCAAGTGTAATTATTGCAATTTTCATAAACTGCAATATTTACCTTGCAGGGTTAAGTCCTCCTCTTGTGGCTGTCTTTAGACAGCCACTAGAGGACACTTCCATGTTCATAGAACATGAAAAGTGTGTTATAACGACGCTGGACATCCTCACGCTATGTGAGGACATCCAGCGTCACCGAAATCCCCATAGGAAAGCATTCTATGTCAGACTATACAATTAGAGCTGTTCCACGTCAATACCGAATTGCTACTATCCAGTGGGTATACTATGTCATTTAACATGTCAACTGTTGTCCCAATGTTTTGATGCCATGTCAAGAGTAACATGAAAACATTGTCTGTCAAAATGTAACAGTGTTGTTCGAATTACCGTATATCCTGTATTGAAATGTTATTTTTTTCATTGAAAAATAAAAATAAAAAATATTAAAAAAAAGAATGGACTTTATAGTCTTGTTTTGGCAATGGTCCTATGTACTGTCGACAAACATATTAAGACCCAATATGAACTTCACAACTCTCAAATATGTTGGAATGCTGCCATGTATAATGATCATGAAATGATCATGATAGGAAAATAACGGTAAGTATGGTTACGGTAGGAATGGAACAATTTTCCTTATTCCTGATGAAACATGGCAGCATTTACTTATAGGTAATACCCAAGGAGTTTATACAGTGGGAGGGACAGAGTTCAAATACAACTGATTTGTTATATAAAAAACATTATTGAGTTGCACAAACCTAACAAGATTTATCAAAAACCAAATAAGTAATCAATAAGATATTGTATTTACATAAAGGGGATATTTTTGAGCCATAAAGTGTCAGGTAGAAATTAAGGTCATGATAATCAAACCTATAAAAGAAATAAGTCTAGACTAATACAAGGTAAACTACTATAAGAAATGAGACACCTGTCTTGACTCTGTCTTGTTTTGGAAAATAATAAAATAGAGTAGAGAAGAACCTCCTTAAAACAAAAAATATGGAAATTTTAAAAACATGTTTTGGCAAAAACAGAAGTTAATGTCCTTCACTAATATAAATGAAATACTCAGTGGATGGCACTTTTAAATCAGAAAAGCACAACTTCAAAACACAAGGCTGGGGAAAGCTCTGAAATTTCAGACACTGTTGAATTAAAACAGTCATGCACTGCTATCAAACAGGGAGGAGAAATTACATTAAAAGTCCCACTGTTTTCTGGACATATGCATTTGCTAATGACAGAATTGTCACTGCTTCATCTTTCCTTGTGAGCTACTTACCTGTAAAGGAATCATGAACTGTAAGAACATACTCTTAGATGATCACCAGACCTCTGCCATGGACTTCAAAGTATAATTCTATCCAGACCATGACACGTCCCAAGTACGAAGAGTCAATTCAGAAAAATTCCACTGTTTTTTAAACAGAACAGCAGTTTTATAATAATATGAAATAAAGGGGAATCTAGGGGCAGGTTAATTAATTACCAATCAAACATTGACAACTATTAACTAACATCATGAATAAACTTGTGCAAACAGCATGGTGAAAGCATATAACAATTCAGAGAGCTACCATCTACGGGGATGTAATAGGTGTGATCTTCTTAGAATCGTAGGGAGTGGGGGTAGGGTCTTCTTAAAAGAGTGGTAAGCAAAGATGATCATGCGCCAAGACAATGTACGTGACACCCCTCATGTGCAAAACAACGTATGTGACATTCTTGCAATGTACAAGGCTGTTAGTTTTATATTTCGATTTAACCGTAATTTATCCTTTCAATCACTCCTTTTATTCTAAAAGAATAACTAGACACCTTCTAAACCTTAATCAGTAGGGGTCAGTAAGTGAAGATATTCAATTGTCCTTATGGGAACAAAACAGTTAGTGATTATGGAGTTACGACTGAGCCTATGGGGATTTTAAGATTATTGTACAGCTTGTTTTATCTGCAAAGATATTAACATCAGTCCAAACATATAATTCACATATATAACATCAATGGAATGTCAGGAATGCGCATTAGCTCCTGTGTTACATGACGTAGGAGGAGGACAACGGTGCTTGAAATGGGTAAGTGAGTAAAGGGGTTTTAACCCTTTATTGACTCTGGGGAGGGTGAGGAAGGGGGAGGGGGGCCAGAGGGCTATATAGTGTTAGGTATACAGGTTTGTATTCCTAACACTAATGATTCCCTTTAAATCTACTTATTGGCTGGAAAGACCATATAGTAGGACATTCATCAGAACATGCCAGAAATAGTGGGACTTTTTGTTCAGGGATTTCCCTTATTGTTTTTGTTTCAAGTGGAATATTACATGAAAGTTTAAACCTAATAGAATGGTCTAGGTAATGAAGAGACACTTGCAATACTCAGCATCAATATTGCATGGAGAATATGAACCTAACTTTATTGCAGAAATGTAATTATAATGTTTCCACTGACAAACTTACAACAGGGGAATACCTTGGAAATTCTGATCCTGAACCCCTAAAGAACCCAGACCATGCCATCCCTGACAAACATTAAAGAGAACACAAAGTTCCCAAGTGATCAAATAGCAGAATACTGAATACAAACTCCAGGAAGGGAGACCATGGAGAACATACACATTCAATCTAAAATGAAATACTTGTATAACAAATATATTATTTCAATTATACATATTATTCTTTAGAAAAATCCACTCAGTTCTAAACCAGTGCACTGAGCCTGAAACCCAAAATTATAAACCAGACCAGAAGTAGTGAATTTGCCGAGTAGAATCATGGTGAAAATTAAAAAATGGTTGTGAATCAAAGTCAAATTTCCTTTGACAAAGTAAAGCATGCCAATGAAAACAGTCAGGTAATTGCTTTAGAGAGTTAGCTGCTAATGGTAGCCAATAAAAAGCTGCAGCTTTGCACCTGCGATCATTATTTGTCTTGATGAGGAGATGGTACATGGCAATAGAAATACTCTAGTAGCAACTTCTGTCATATATATATATATATATATATATATATATATATAAATATATATAAGTGTGTATGCATAAAGCATTATTAATAGTGATGTCCCGAACGGTTCGCGAACGGTTCGCGAACCGTTCGGCGAACAGTTCGGGACATCACTAATTATTAACCTTTATGTAATATTACTAACCTCAATTTTGGAAATCAGGTCTCCTTTTCTGCAGTGGGAGGGGTACCTAGTCAGGTTCAATGACACCTGCAGTCCATCTATAGTGATTAATTGCTTATCCTGAAACATGCGTGGGTGAGGAACTCCACTGAAAAGGATGCTTCTCTTATCATCTGCATTTAGAAAATATAAGTTGAGAATCCATAGTTTGTAATAGGTACTTACCCAGTGCAATTGTACATTTGTTTTAGTAAAACTGGGCTATATTACTTTTTCGGCATGTACACAGATCTTATATCAGTTGCATATACTAAATGTACTAAGGCTGTGTATATATAAAGGTTGTATAATAACATCATCTTGGATACTGGTCTGTAATTTGCCATGCAGTCTGGGTCTAGTAAAGGTTTCTTTAGGAACAGTTTTTGCACTGCTTCTTTTAGAGGATCTGGGAAGTTTCCAGATTTTAGTGAACACTGCACCATTTTTGTAAGAGCTGGGGTGAGTGTTTCAATGCATGCGTAAATAAGATGAGTTGGAGCAAGGTTTATGTCACTTGTAGGTCACAACTTTTGCATGGTTTTTTTTTTTTTTTAATTTTTTTTTTTTCGTGCATGAGTTAATATAACAAGCTTTCATGCCTTGCCCCAACAGCATTAGCATGTACCGAAATAAACAAGATTTAACAGTTGTGGCATAGGAAATAGTTGCACATTTTTTATAAGGTTGTCAAGAAAAAAACAAAAAACCAGAGTGATAGTCAGTGGTGTGATGACACAACCTATGGTGAGAAATCAAGCTATACTGGCTGACTAGACATGTGTGTTAACTAGAAGAGATGCGTGATGTGCTTGATGCACTTAGGAACAAACAAGCCTGCAGTGCCACAATAGCAGGTACGGGCGTAGTCAAACTTAGACAAACTTAAATGTGGCAGCTGAAATAACAGCACAGTCTTACAATATGTAGGAGTCAATATTTGCTAACATGAGTGGAGTGCAGTGTAAAAGCATAGACTCTCTCATAATAGGTGCATCTTATAGGATATTCAGCGAGGTATCTCAAGAAGGTGTCAGCTATTCATTGCATTCCTAAGACAGTAGTGTCTCTATGCCTAAAACCCTGTTACTAGGATACCACTTGTTTTAGACTATTGATGAAATTAAACAAAAATATGACAGCTTAGCTCTGTAAACTATAGAACATATAAGTGTTATATTCCCTTGCTCTTTTTGATCACCCAGCCCCACAGGCTGGCCATATGAGAGAGTCCACTATTCTGCCTGTGCTAAACTCTCCTCTCCCTGTAAGGCGACCTTGTGGGCTCTGCAGGGTGTGCGTTTATTGAGTGTAAGGTGAGCTGCAGTGCTTCAGCTCTACAGAGCCTCTGTCCCAGATCTTGATTGGAGTCTGCACCCGATGTCTGCGGATCCCCTCCTTGGTAGTGATATGCTTAGGAGCCCCCAGGGCCCCCAGATTCAGAGCGTCACCACAGGGATTTAGATGTTGGTTTGGTGGTAGCTTCGGGTAGGTTTGTGTGTGTGCGGCTGCTTCTTTGATCAGTTGTGCAGCAGGATAGACAAGTGAATTGGATCGGCATGTGAATTGGATCGGCCGCTTCCCCCTCCACTGGCTATGCAATCCCGTCAGGCCTCAAATGTAAGAGCCAGTTGCTGTCTGGCAGGACGTTCCGGTCCAGATATAGTAGGCAGTTATGTGTAGGGATTGTGCTCATGTGACTCTGGATCTCAGGTAGGAGATTTAACAGCTATAATTGTCGAGTTTTTGCTCGGTTCCAGGAGAGCTCCAGAGGAACACGTCCTGCCATGCTTGCATGGTTCTTTTAACTTCCTTTATATCCACATTTGTAAACGTAATGTTATCTTTAATTGGTATACATCGACATTCGGTTGTGCAGCAGGATAGACAAGCGAATTGAATCGGCATGCGAGTCGGTGCCAGAATTTCTGGCAGATTGCATCAAATTTCACATTAAATATGTCCCTCCAGTTCTGGCTCTCTGTGTTCTTCCGGCTGTGCAGAGTTTGCACCGTGGCGACCATCTTGGTCACACCACGCGGCTTTTGGAGCATCAGGGGCGACAGGCTGCTGTATTGGTTCCAAGCTGGCCCTGTGGGGACCGGGATAACCCCCGTCGGTCCAAAGGGGGGGTGACGGGGCTACAAGAGTTAGGCTGCAAGGTTTTCAAGCGGCGGTGGCAGCGGTGGGAGATCGGCCGCTTTCCCCTCCACCCGCTAGGCAATCCCGTCATTCCTCAAATGTAAGAGCCAGTTGCTGTCTGGCAGGACGTTCCGGTCCAGATATAGTAGGCAGTAATGTGTAGGGATCGTGTTCATGTGGCTCTGGACCTCAGGTAGGAGATTTAACAGCTATAACTGTCTAGTTTTTGCTCGGTTCGAGGAGAGTTCCAGAGGAACACGTTCTGCCATGCTGGACATCAGGCCCTGCCCCTTGCATGGTTCATTTAACTTCCTTTATATCCACATTTGTAAACTGAAAGTTATCTTTAATTGGTATACCTTTACATTTTTCCTAAGAACGGCTTATCCTCAGGCTCATATGTCCTTCTCTCCAATTTCAGGCCAGTTCTCTTCCTTTCTCTGATTTTTCTTTCAAACCATGGTGTATTGTTGTGAGTTTTGACAGTGCATATAAGTGTTGTGGTAAGCCCAAAATATGGGAAACAATTAAACCCTTTATGAGACCAAATTCCAAAAGGGGGTACTTCTGCTTCACCTATTGGCCAACATACACCTGGGTCTGAGCAGGACAGGTTACGATGAGAGTTAACAGGGAGCTAGCTGGGAAATTAAATTAGTTCACACGGACAGCATGTGTGTATGAAAATACTTTCTCGTTTATTAAGCAAAGAAATTTCTTATAGACATGTCATTAAATGTATTCCAATGAGTGGTACAAAACTAACCAATTTAATTGGCTAGTATATTATCGGTCTTTTCCAGCTCAATGATGTAGAGAAGGGTATTGCTGTATTCGCTGTATAAAACGTAACCCATTGTATATGTTATATGAAGATAATTCTTTTTAAACATCATTCAGTTTGTTATTCTCTTCAAACATATACACTTCCATGCACACCTTATGATATAGTTATATATGTGTCTGTTAGTTATTATCACTTACTAATACTTATTCTAATGGTTATTTACTAATATATGTGTATGTGACTGAAAACATGATTTATTATTATTAAATTCTGCAGGTTGGCAGCTAAGCAGATGGTAATCTTAAAGTCAAGATGCCAGGGCTAGCACATCCTTATCTAGGGTGTATTAGAGGCAAGCTAGCAGGGCAGGATAAACTTAAAGCCAAGCTAGCAAGCTAGGATGATTTTACTCTTAACACACTTTAAAGCTGTAATCGGTTTTAGTTCTGCAGAACCCCTCCCCCCTCACTGGTAGCTGTTTGGAGAAGCTCACTTTTTTTGAAGGGCAATGACAGTCAGGGAAAAACAATAAACTAAACTGGGTGAGAACCAGAAATAACATCAATAACAAAATAACAAAAGTACTATTGGGGTCAGAAACCCAACAGGGCAAAGCAAATAGCATCAGGCTAACTTTTATAGTATGGACTTTGATTGCTTTGTGGTCATCATTCAGGTATGTCATTAGGGTTGAAAGAAAGACACTATGGTAGTACTGGGATGACACTGAAGTAAATACAGGGGGAAATATGGCATTCAGAAGCTCATAGTAGCCATTGCTTGAATTAATTAAAAAAATGAGCAATTTTCCATACTAGTAGCTGATGAAGAGACTAAACTGAAACCAGCTTACAACACAAGAGTGGCAAGCTAGTTGGACATGCTAAATCATTGGGATTCACAGGGTCAGGGTCAGGCCAAGTACATGAGCGTATGGGTTAGACTAGATTAGCTATCCGAATAGGTGATGGTGCCAAGTTAACTCAATAACATAAGCATCACATATAGAGCAGAAGAGGTAGACCTGGCAAGGTATTGTGTGTTATTCAAGCAGCTGTTATAGATTGGAAGGCTTTAGAGCAGGGGTAGGCAACCTTTTAGCAGCACTGTGCCGAAATAAGATTGTGATGTCCCATAGCGTGCCGGTCCTATTTTTTTTAACTTGAAGTGTGTGTATAATCTGGTTGGAATCGTCACTGTTAAATCTTCTTAATTTCTTCTTGTCTTCAGTTGATTGATATATATATATATATATATATATATATATACATCTTTTGTATATATAGTCTTGGCCCAAAGGCTCGCCACAATAATATATGTCTATATTATTGAAAAGTACTAATACGCAATCTGACTTACGGTTTCTTCAGGTTTATTCTTAGTTACGGATACATAATAAAACAACAAAGAATGTTACAGGATAATGGATTTCAACAGCAGATGGCAATTGCTGTACTTCTGATGGGAGAGTTACATCGTTGTACAGAGCCAAGAGCCAAGAGAGAGCGACCTTGTGTCCTTCTGTTACTATATAGAAGTGCCATAATGACGTCAGACTATAACTCTAGCCATATTAAGACCCCCAAATCCACATTCCAGAGCTCTCGGACAAAGAAAGCCTTGTGACTTATACCATCTGTTACTTATGTCAATCCACACCCATATATAATCAATAGAAACATAGAATATTTGTCTTAAAGCCATAACACAATGTCACTAACCTGTCCATTCATACATCACTTGTAACACATTCATTGAGCATAGAACAAGATGTAGTCACAACTTTCTATTATATGAGAGTTCTTAGAAGGTCGAGTTTCTATCCCTCATACTGCTTACTTTACTTCAAAACTCCCTCTGTTTCAGCTATGTATTGATATCCATATCCATGTTACATCATAACTACTTGAACATAATATATACATATAACCATAATAAATGAATAAAATTAAATATTTGCAAATGTTGATCCAATTAACAATAAGGCAATCAGAAAGATCTACCTGTTCTGGTACAGTCATATCTTTGTAGATAACAAAATCAAGATCATAACTTTCTAAATAATAACTGTGTATCATTATCATACTCCTACAGACACATATAGCATAGTATTTTCATTCTCAATACCTGATATTACTAAAGTACTAATGCATGTATTACTATAATATCCTGTCCAATTATATTTCCATGAATCATATGGTTTCTAGCAACCTTAAAATCTTTAGGTCATTTGTATTCACGAATTACATTCCTATACCACTAATACTACCTAGTGATGATTGTATCAGTACTTTACAATCATAGTATTTAATTTGTATATTCAGTAGGCTCTCACTACCTAACATATACCAACACTACTTATAAGACTCATTCAAAGGATGTGTTATCAACCATGAAGTTCCACAATAATTCTTCGATTAATGTTCATTGTGTTGACAATACTTATTGTTCTAGAAATTCTCCACCCAGAAATCTTTCTATCATAGATTTGTTTTTGTTTACATAATTATAATTTTGACTACTATTCTACCTTGTAGTAACAAACGTTTCATTCAATAGAAACATAGTTTACTTTAAAATAACTTGGAAAGAATAATATACATTCATTATCATCACTCTCCTCATTAGACCTTAATTGTGATGACTTATTAATGTAATACATCTTAAAAGCAGGATTGTCCTAATGTTCTGACCAAACCGTTTTCCCTAGTACACTTCAACTGACTAAAATAAAATAAAATAAACAAAACTTGGGGTCATACTGCCCAGAAACTCTTATTCCTAGTCTGTGTCTAACAAACTCAGGGTAATCATAAAACAACTTATAACAACGTATTCAATTCATTGGATACCGTCATATCCAGAAACCTATTCTCCCTAGTTCAAACCTTTATAGACTTAGATCAAATATAATTGTGTACTATATTCTTAGCTAAACTTTAATCCAATTCCTCTTGGATCTCTGAACTCTTATATCCAAGGCATTCTTAATGTATACCATTACTTAATATAAATCAATATAAATTATCCTTCTTTAGTTTTCTTCCTTATGTTACCATTGTTTGTTTTACTTCACCTCGATTATAAACAAATTACTCATTATAGTTAATCTATGAAATACTATTGAACTCAATCTTTGTAGAATTAAGCAACCATGATCCTTATTTTATCAACTTCATATTTTATCTACTTCTGATACCTCTCATCCTATGTATAGGTCATAATGTAATAGTTCTCTTCATAATACTATCCTTTCATAATTTTACTTTATGTGTTACACATTTATAAGTACTCTCTTTTGGTATTAATACACTCATAACTATTAAATAACTTTTATTATCTGTTTTCTTCTTCATTATTATTTAGAAATTGATATGTATGTTAGTGTCAATCTTTTATTTCTTTGTAAGTCTGTTAATCTTCTGTATCAAATTAACTCTGTAGAATCTTCCATCACAGTTTGCAGATCAGATGAAAAATCTCTTTCCAACAGTCGATGTCCAGTTGTCTGAAGGAATGCTTTCCTGATTTATTGCCACAAGGATCTGTCACGCTTTTTCCAGATCAGTTATTTCTGTCTATTTCGTTGCTTCATCCACACAGCTGAGCAGTTCTGGTCTTGATTTTGGATGATTGCCAATCTCTGCCACATGCTTGCTTCTAGAATTCACGTTGTATCTTGTGCTTTTTGTCTCTGTTGTAGAAAATAGTCTTGTACAGGCTTTGTGATTTGAAAACTTTCTTTTTCTTACAAACACAGTTCTGTGACAGTCTAGATTCTTTTTTTTCTCTTCAAGTTTGTTTTCCTAGTTCCAAAATAGCTTTGTAACTCGATTCTTCTCTCTCCCCCCTTGAAGTGATAACAAAACTTGAATAGAAGACTGGCTGGCCGGCCAATGTAAAATCTGGTTGGAATCGTCACTGTTAAATCTTCTTAATTTCTTCTTGTCTTCAGTTGATTGATATATATATATAAGTCTTTTGTATATATAGTCTTGGGCCAAATGCTCCCCACAATAATATATGTCTATATTATTGAAAAGTACTAATACGCAATCTGACTTACGGTTTCTTCAGGTTTATTCTTAGTTACGGATACATAATAAAACAACAAAGGATGTTACAGGATAATGGATTTCAACAGCAGATGGTAATTGCTGTACTTCTGATGGGAGAGTTACATCGTTGTACAGAGCCAAGAGCCAAGAGTGAGCGACCTTGTGTCCCTCTGTTACTATATAGAAGTGCCATAATGATGTCAGACTATAACGCTAACCATATAAGGTCAAGACCCCCAAATCCATATTCCAGAGCTCTCGGACAAAGAAAGCCTTGTGACTTATACCATCTGTTACTTATGTCAATCCACACATCCATATATAATCAATAGAAACAGAGAATATGCAATATTCTACAGTGTGCATGTTGCCATATTCTGCTTGTGTTATTTATACTGCATTTGCTTTGTATCGTTGTATTTGTACATTCATGAGTAGTTTGGGGTATTGTGTACCTATGAATGTCGGTTGTGTATGGGGGCTGCTTGTGGAATTGTGTGTGTGGATATATCACATTGTGTGTGTATGTGTGGGGCTGTTTGGGGTATTGCATGTGAGAGAGCATGTGGGGTTGTGTGTATGTATATGGATTGTCAGTGGTGTTGAGTTTGTACGGATTGTGTATTGTGTTTGTGTGTGGGCTGTTCATATTATTTGTATGAGGGGAGAGTTATTCTGCAGCTCTGTGTATATCTAGCAGTGTGGGTGGCTTCCCTGGGGTCCAGTGGGGACCAGGCTGGCAATTTACATGTCAAGGGCAGGAGCTGCGATAGCTGCCGAGGGCTGCTCTACTACAGTATGGATTCCCATTCACAAGTGTTGGGAGGAAGTGATCTGAGATCACTTCCCTTTACATGCTGCAATGCATAAATTGAGGATTGTCCTTTACAACCTTTTTGTATTAGCAGATATCTGAAGTTTCACTGGGACTCCTGATAGGCCAGAGCCTGTTTGGCTCTAGCAGCCTTCAGTGCCGTTCAAAAGCACCGTGAGTGCCGTGCATGGCACATGTGCCATTGGTTGCCTACCCCTGCTCTAGAGCATGAGAAAGCATAATCATATAATAATAATAATAATAATAATAATAATCTTATGTTACTATGAGTATATCCTCAGAAACAGTGGAGTCCAAATGGCAGGCAGATAATATATGCTGGAAACCGAGCCACTGTTGAAAGACTAAGAGTGAATTAACTTGTATTCACAGCAGATGCAAAAAGTCATGCAGAGTAAGCACCAAAAAGAGTGTATCATCAAGCCATCAGTATTGCCACAATAGATATTTCAATGAAGCAGCATATAATGATAGTAATAATGGCCAAACAAAAATCATGCCATCAGTATAGCTATATTGCAGATTTGACTGAGAATATATATAACCGTAATGATAATAATATCAACAGGATAAAAATATGTGTTTAAAGTTTGAACTTGATAGGCTTGAGATTTTCTTTCAACCTAGATTACTATATAACTATGAGTAGTTACATATTTGTATTTATATTATAATTAAAAAAAAGATGATGGATTATAGATGTGTAGGGACAAGCTACAATAATAATCTGTGTTTATTAGAAGAGAAGAAATAATGTACCCCTAGAGTATATAATGTTGTTTTTCATCTTTGTAATAATCCTGGTTTAACCCCTTAAGGACAGAGGAAGCTGTACAAGTCTAGATCAAAACAAAATGTAAACAAAACCTGGAATTTGGGCTACATGTTGTTCAACCATAGCTCACCTCTTTCATATTAAATGCACCCACACTTATTATATATCGTTTTGTTCAGGAGAAACAGGGCTTTCATTTCACATCAAATATTTATATATTAAACATAATTTAAAATGAAAAACATATTAAAAAAAATGTAAAAAATTAAGAAATGTTTTAAAAAAAATTGTTCTGCATGGCATTTTACCTGTGAATGTCATAATACTGTTAGCTGTTACTGCAATAGAGTACACATATTTGTATTCAGCGATGTCTCCCGAGTACAAAAGTACCCCTCTTGTACAGATTTTATGGTGTTTTGGAAAGTCACAGGGTCAAATAGAGCACATTACATTTTGCAGTTTATACACATTGAAATTAGTCACAAACACTGGCCAAGGTTAGCTTTCATCCTTATTTGTGTGTGAAAAATGCAAAAAAACTAATTTGAACACTAATTTTGGCCAGTGTTTGTGACTATGTGGCTACTAATAAAGACTGGACATATGCCATTTGCAGTACCGTGGGTTGTCTACTTTTGCAAATGATATGCCTTCATGGGGGTAATACTCATTCCTGGGCTTCTCAAAGGCAACATAACCAATCGGGCAAATTTCAATGTGAAAAAAAGGAAATGCAAGTCTTATATTTGACTCTGTAAGTTTTAAAAATACCAAAAAACCTGTACATGGTGGGTACTGTTATACTCGGGAGACTTCGCTAAACAAATATTAGTGTTTCAAAACATTAAAACCTATCACAACTATTATATCATCAGTGAATGTCCTATTTGTGTGTGAAAAATGCAAAAACTGGCACTTTCACTGACGATATCAGGCCCGGACTGGCCATCGGGCACACCGGGCAAATGCCCGGTGGGCTGCGGTGGCCATGGGCCGAGGCCGGCAGGGCGCAGGCCCCGCTGTATTCCATGGAGGGCCGGTGGGGAGATCAAAGATCTCCCTCACCGGCCCATTTAAATAGACCTGCGGCTGGGGAGGGAGAGGACCCGGTGGAGCTCTATCTTGCAGCTCCGCCGGGTTCCTGTCGTGAGATCGGGAGCGTTGCCATGGCAACGCCCTGATCTTGCGAGAGTGAACTCTAGCCCTCAGGCTAGAGTTCACTCACCACTGGACCACCAGGGATGGTGTGCGAGTGCCGGTCCCTCCCCTCCCAGACACCACCGTGCCTGTCCCCCCTCCCAGGCTAAAGGTAAGAAGGGAGGGGGGGATTTAATGCCTGTTTAGTTTTTTTTATTGTTTATTTACCCCACTAAGTTTTTTTATTGTTTATTTACCCCCCTTAGTTTTTTTATTGTTTATTTACCACCCTTAGATTTTTTATTGTTTATTTACCCCCTTAGTTTTTTATTGTTTATTTACCCCTTTATACACAGCACTCTCACACACATCATACACAGCACTCTCACACTCAGCACTCTCACACACATCACACGCAGCACTCTCACAGACATCATACACAGCACTATCACACTCAGCACTCACACACATCACACACAACACTCAGCACTCTCACACATCACTCTCACACACATCACATCATACACAGCACTATCACACTCAGCACTCACACACATCACACACAACACTCTCACACACATCATACACAGCACCCACACACACAGCACCCTCACACACACAGCACCCTCACACAGCACACATCACACACAGCATCCATCACACACAGCATCCATCACACACACATACTGCACCCCTCACATACACACACAACCCCCCGATACACTGCATCACACACATACACAATACTTCCAAACATATTTATATATATAAAAAAAAAAAAAAATATATATATATATATATATACACATAGCACCCCTCACACACACACAGCACCCCTCACACACACACTGCACCCCTAAATACATTACATTCCAGACACACACTAGATCCTTTACCCAACTCTGAATAATCTACACACATACCCACACACTAGATCCCTATATACACTCTGAATCCATTATATAGGCACGCTCACTAGATCTCTTATACATATTCTGGGTCCTTCAAACACACACAAGACTTATATATATATACACACACACACACACACTCTGGATCCCCTATATGCACACTAGATTCCTTGTAAGCAAACACATACTACATTCCCTGAACACACACTCTCTACAAACACTACATCACCTACACACACACACTATAGCCTGTATGCACACACTTGCTACATCCCCTATACACACATTCTCTACAGCCCCTAGCCACATATGCATTACATTACACCACAAACACAACACGACTAAAACCGACCTTATTACACAATACCACACCACGACCAGCTCACTCTACACACACGCAATACCACAAGCAGGCTCCAAACACATGCACAATACTCTTTCCTGGCCTTTTGTCTCCTGGTATCCATTTATAGAGACACCAGAGACAAGTTGCAAGGAAACACAGTGCAAGCATGTTATTACATTTGCTTGCACTGTACAGAACAAATACAGGGCTTTTTTCTCATGCTAGAGCTCTTCAGCAGAGCTCTGCGCATGGTCTGCCCTGGAAGAGCATTGAACCAACATGCTCACTTTGAGAGGGGGCGTGTTTGTCATGAGTGATGACAAAACACACCCTCTCTGCCCGCCCCCTTCTTAGTGGGCCGCTGTGATAAAAAAATGCCCGGGCCGAATTTTTTTCCCAGTCCGTGCCTGGACGATATCATCGTTGTGATATGTTTTACTGTTCAGCAAAGTCTAGCGTGTAAAACAGTATCCCACCTGTACAGATTTTATGGTGTCATGGAAAATTACAGGGTTATATATAGGGCTTGCAAACCAAATTCTCTGGACTTTGTGACTGGGTTTTCAGGCAGGTCCCTCATATTGTAATGAATAAAATGACTTAATTAGGTAAAAATGTTATATAAATATATTTGTAGAATTTAAATATATTCCTTATATATATGTGTGTATATATAAAATGATCCAATCTCTGACACTCACCATCAACAAAATATGTATATAAATCAAATGATAACCGGGTGCTTCCAGCACATAAATAGAAAGTAAAGAAATGGAGCAATCCACAGGGATTTTAAATGTTTATTGAAAAATAAATCAACGTTTCGACCCTCCTGTGTCTTTATCAAGATTTTGATAAAGACCCAGGAAGGTCAAAACGTCGATTTATTTTTCAATACACATTTAAAATCCCTGTGGAGTGCTCAATTTCTTTGCTTTCTATATTTTTTTATTTTTTTACTTTCTTTACTTTTATCAAAATCTTGATAAAGACCCAGAAGGGTCGAAATTTTGATTTATTTTTCAATAAACATTTAAAATCAATGTGGACTGCTCCATTTCTTTACTTTCTATGTATATATATATATAAATGTATATAAACATATATATATATATATATATATATATATATATGTATGTAAACATATATATATATATATATATATATATATATATAAGCAAATACAAAAACGGGTACTCACAGGTCTTCATCAAAGTGAAAAAAAATGGTGTTTTATTAATCCATTAGGTGTACACAAAAATCGATATATTATTTGCTTAATATATATTATTTGTTCTATTATCTAATTGTCGTGATCAGCATTCAGCGATCCATATTAGCACTACGTCTTGTCTAAGATAAAAAAAATTCTGTAAATTGATGATTGTTATTATAACTAGTAGTTTGCATTAATTTTGTGCGACCTTGTAATGTTTTTAACACTATTTTTTCTATTAGGCTTTATGCATTTTTTGAGTAGTCTTCACATGTTTTAGTCACTACACTTGAGCTGCATGATTTCACTCTATATGGGCTGCACTTTTTATTCACTGGTTCCTTGGTCTACTCATACTTTGGCATTAACTGCCACTATTTCCCTTAAGTATAGCATATTGACAGATCTCCTCCAAAGCGTTCTTCTTGTACCCGATCGGTACTTTGTTTGTTTACTGTCACTATGGTAACCACATCATTCCGCCGTGCGTCTGAATCACATGACGTCACGGGCGGCTTCCATTCACTTCCGGGTTGTAACGGGCAGAGACACTCCACTCCACTTCACTGTTTGGTAAGTGTTACCCTTTACATTTTGTATATAAGCACATTTATGATTTGTATTCAATGATCTTGAAAAAGACCCGTCAGGGTCGAAACATTGATCGATTTTTGTATACACCTAATGGATTAATAAAACACCATTTTTTTCACTTTGATGAAGACCTGTGAGTGCATCCAGTTTTTGTATTTGCTTATATATTTGGCACCAAGGATACAGCACCCAGGCAAGATACTTTTATATCTATTATAAGGAGAGTGCCAAGCGTTCATTTTTTCACTCCTCTCTGGACCAGGGACGCAACATGTTGCATGATGAGTGTAGTAGGATCACCATTCAGTTTCTGGTGAGTGCTTGATTACTGTAATTGGGATAGTATTTCATCCCTGTAGTCTTGTTAGTTTAGGATCACGATCCCCCCACACTTGTCTGCTGGTCATATGACGATGTTTCCATCATTTGCCAAAGAGCGGTTGATCAGCTTCTCTTTATTGCTGATGTTACAGTGATGATGATGTCTCATCTGTGATGCAGCAGTTGTATCCTGTTGCATATTGCTTAGGAAGGTTTTGATGGATAGTTGTTGTATGGGAGGGTCAAAGGTGCTGTTAGGTTTAAAGTTGCTCATTGTCATTTCTGATCATTGGAGATTTCCTTGAAGTAGTCTTTTAGAAACATAGAAACATAGAAACATAGAATGTGACGGCAGATAAGAACCATTCGGCCCAACTACTCTGCCCAATTTTCTAAATACTTTCATTAGTCCCTAGCCTTATCTTATAGTTAGGATAGCCTTATGCCTATCCCACGCATGCTTAAACTCCTTTACTGTGTTAGCCTCTACCACTTCAGCTGGAAGGCTATTCCATGCATCCACTACCCTCTCAGTAAAGTAATACTTCCTGATATTATTTTTAAACTTTTGTCCCTCTAATTTAGGACTATGTCCTCTTGTTGTGGTAGTTTTTCTTCTTTTAAATATAGTCTCCTGCTTTACTGTTGATTCCCTTTATATATTTAAATGTTTCTATCATATCCCCCCGTTCTCGTCTTTCCTCCAAGCTATACATGTTAAGATCCTTTAACCTTTCCTGGTAAGTTTTATCCCGCAATCCATGAACCAGTTTAGTAGCCCTTCTCTGAACCCTCTCTAAGGTATCAATATCCTTCTGAAGATACGGTCTCCAGTACTGTGTACAATACTCCAAGTGAGGTCTCACCAGTGTTCTGTACAATGGCATGAGCACTTCCCTCTTTCTACTGCTAATACCTCTCCCTATACAACCAAGCATTCTGCTAGCATTTCCTGCTGCTCTATTAAATTGTCTGCCTACCTTTAAGTCATCAGAAATAATCACCCCTAAATCCCTTTCCTCATATGTTGAGGTTAGGACTCTATCAAATATTATGTACTCTGCCCTTGGGTTTTTACGTCCAAGATGCATTATCTTGCACTTATCCACATTAAATGTCAGTTGCCACAATTCTGACCATTTTTCTAGTTCCTAAATCATTTGCCATTTGGCTTATCCCTCCTGGAACATCAACCCTGTTACATATCTTAGTATCATCAGCAAAAAGACATACCGTACCGTCAAGACCTTCTGCAATATCACTAACACAAATATTAAAGAGAATGGGTCCAAGTACAGATCCCTGAGGTACCCCACTGGTGACAAGTCCATTAACTACAACCCTCTGTTGCCTGTCACTCAGCCACTGCCTTACCCATTCAACAGTATTGGAATCCAAACTTAAAGATTGCAGTTTATTGATAAGCCTTCTATGTGCAACAGTGCCAAAAGCCTTACTGGAATCTAGATAAGCAATGTCTACTGCACCACCCTGATCTATAATTTTAGTTACCCAATCAAAAAAATCAATAAGATTAGTTTGGCATGATCTCCCTGAAGTAAACCCATGTTGTCTCTGATCTTGAAATCCATGTGTTTTAGATGTTCATCAATCCTATCCTTTAACATGGTTTCCATCACTTTCCCCACTACTGAAGTAAGGCTTACTGGCCTATAGTTGCCCGACTCCTCCCTATTACCTTTCTTGTAAATGGGCACAACATTCGCTAACTTCCAATCTTCTGGGACTACTCCTGTTAACAATGATTGGTTAAATAAATCTGTTAATGGTTTTGCTAGTACACCACTAAGCTCTTTTAATAGCTTTGGGTGTATTCCATCAGGTCCCATTGACTTATTTGTCTTTACTTTTGACAGTTGAAATAGAACCTCTTCCTCTGTAAACTCACGTGTAATAAATTACTCATTTATCCTTTTTCTCAACTGAGGTCCCTTTCCTTCATTTTCATCTGTAAATACAGAACAAAAATATTCATTGAGGCAGTCAGCTAGACCTTTATCCTCTTCTACATACCTTCCTTCTTTTGTTTTTAATCTAACTAATCCTTGTTTTACTTTTCTTTTCTCATTTATGTATCTAAAAAATGTTTTATCCCCCTTTTTTACTGACTGTGCTATTTTCTCTTCTGTGTGTGATTTGGAAGCTCTTATAACTTGCTTAGCCTCTTTCTGCCTAATCTTATAGATCATTTTGTCTTCCTCACTCTGGGTTTTTTTATAATTCCTAAATGCTAACTTTTTGTTTTTAACTATTTTGGCCACATCTGTGGAGTACCACAGTGGTTTCTTGAATTTTTTGCTTTTACTGACAAGCCTAATGCAATTTTCTGTTGCCTTCAATAGTGCAACTTTTAAATAATCCCATTTCTCTTGGACTCCATTTAAATTGCTCCAGTCTGATAATGACTCCTCTACCCATATTCTAATTTTAGAAAAGTCTGTTTTTCTAAAGTCTAAAACTTTTGTTTTTGTGTGGTGTGACTCAGTCACTGTTCTTATATTAAACCACACTGACTGATGATCACTGGATCCTAAACTTTCACCTACAGTAATATCTGATACCAAATCTCCATTTGTTAACACTAAATCTAGTATGGCCTCTTTACGAGTTGGCTCCTCAACTACTTGTTTTAGAGACAATCCCAGTAGGAAGTTTAGAATATGTGTGCTCCTGGCACAAGTAGCTAATTTTGTTTCCCAATTTACATGAGGAAGATTAAAGTCACCCATGATGATAACTTCCCCTTTCATTGTCATTTTAGCTATTTCCTCAACTAGTAGATTATCTAACCCTTCAATTTGTCCTGGGGGCCTATAAATCACACCTACATGAGTTACTGTGTGATTACCAAATTCTAACGTAACCCAAACGGACTCTGTTTGCCTCACTAACTTTTATTAGGCTCGATTTTATGCTATCCTTCACATACAAGGCCACCCCTCCCCCTTTCTTGCCTTCCCTATCTTTCCTATATAAAGAGTACCCTGATATTGCTATGTCCCAGTCATTTTTCTCATTGTACCATGTCTCAGTAACAGCGACTAAATCTACACTATCAGTTGCCATTATTGCCACAAGTTCATGGATCTTATTCCCTAAACTGCGAGCATTTGTAGACATGACTCTAAGCTTATAATTTTTTAACACACTTGCTACAGGCACCTTCTGTCCTTGTTTTGGGGGACAATTGGATTGATGTTTTATCACCCTTTTGCCCCCCCCTCCTAGTTTAAATACATCCTAGCAAAACCTCTGAACTGCTCACTGAGAACATTTGTTCCCTTTTGAGAAAGATGCAAACCATCTTTTTTGTACAGCTTATCTCCATTCCAAACAGAGCTACCATGAGAGTCGTTAGAAGTTGATCATCCGGTCTTTGGCAAATGATGGAAACATTGTCATTTGACCAGCAGCCAAGCATGGGGTGACTGTGATCCTCAACTATCAAGACTACAGGGATGAGATACTATCCTAATTACAGGATTCAAGCACTCAACAGAAACTGAAAGGTGATCCTACTACACTAATCATGCAACATGTTGCGTCCCTGGTCCAGAGAGGAGTTGAAGCTAACTACCTCACCACAGACCTTCAAAGGTTCCTTATCCAATTGACACCAAAGACACCAATAATCTACACCCTGCTAATGGTACACAAAAGTAAAGACCATCCCCCGAGCAGACCGATAGTCTCGGTCATAGGAGGAAAACTTGAACCACTAGCTAAATGGCTGGATTTTTTGTTCAAAGCCACAGTGGAATTATTACCTACATGCATTAAAGACACACCCACCCTACTGAAACTCATGGATCAGATGAAATTACCAGAAGGATCCATCCTTTTTCTTACATGTGACGTCAAAAGCCTCTATACCCCACACCATGCAGGTATAGATGCTATGCGCCAAACTCTGCAGAACTCCTCAGTATACAGTGCCCCCCCCCCCCATTGAGTATGTACTTGAAGTATTGGAGACAGTCATGTCCTCTTAACTATTTTTGTTTTGAACACACATGGTACCAACAGGTCTCTGTAACACTCATGGGGCAGTGATGGCTCCCATGTGTGCTACCAGTTATATGTTCATGTTTGAATTAGAATACATCACAGAACCATTCAAAAGAAACATCATATTGTATCCATATATACAGGAGTAATAATAATCTTGCCTACACCTTGTTTACCAAACCTACGGACAGAAACACCCTACTACAGGCCGACACCTTCCACCCCAAACACCTTAAGGAATCCCTACCACTATCATAATTCATGAGGGCTTTACGAAACAACTCATAACCACACAAAGGTCAAGAACAAATTTAAAAAATGTGGAATAAATTCAAACATAGGAGATGTAAGGGATCCACACTGCAACAAGCACTAACTAAAAGCCAAACAACCTCCAGACGAAAGAAGTGACACAACGCTTGGTATTTCCTACCACCTTTAACACAGCATTTAACACAGCATACCTAAGATCTTTCACAACCCTCCCATGTTGTGCTTCAAGAGAGGAAAAAACCTACGTTACTACTTGGTAAAAACGGACCCAATACACTGTTATACTAAGAGAGAAACAACAAACAACACTGTTTTTGTTGCTTGGACTATGTAATATGCAGCCACATGGTACCAGGTAAATTCACTGGAAATAAATATTCCATCAAACACAGACTGACTTGTATGACAGACTACAATACCCATGCAGTTTATCCTATGTGGGGAATCAGAGCTCTTTACCCTGTGTACCTTAGCTTTGCATTTTTGTATTCATCTCACCTCTCCCATGTGACATCTTCAATATATAGCCTTTTGTATTGCCCTATGAATACCTTCAAACGAGTATTGCCAGAACCACTAGTGTGGTCTAATTATCACCTCACAGATCTTTATGTTCAGATTGTGAGATCAATTTATGATATGTAAATATTATGTTTAACATTGGCTACATTTGTTAAACATAATACTTACATATCATAAATTTATCTGTGTATATGTACATGTATGTGAGTGTGAGTGTATGTGTGTGTCTGTGTATGCTGGATATAGGCCTCCATGCATATCATGTAACTCTTGGATGGGAATTTATGCATTCCTAATATAATTAATCATTTTGTTTTTACTCTCCCCTTCTAGCACCATCTTCTGCACTGTTTGCTTGGTTTTTTTTTTCCTCTCTCTTCCCCTTCAGCCTGTTATCTTCACACAAGATATGTATGACCCTCTGTGAGAATGGTGTCTATTTTCTATCAAACCTGTGTCTTATCTGCACTCATGTCGCTTTAACCCCTGTATTACAACTCAACTTTGAATTATATGTGTCGTCTTGCTCAGAAATGCTTTAGACTTGAGAAAGGGAGGTTCTCCCGAAAGTTTGTCATTGAAAAATTCTGTTAGTCCAGTAAAGAAGGCATTACAAGGTACGAATTGTATCAGTTTTTTTTACATCTATATATATATATATAGATATAGAGATATAGAGACATATTTGTATTTGTCATTCTAAATGCATCTTGATTGAAATATATATGTATATTAATATCAAAATACAGTTAGAACGAATTTAAACAGGTATATAATTTTTTTTTTATTATTATTTTTCATTTTGTTAAATGTATTTATTCATTATTTTATATATATATATATATATATATATATGTATATATATATATAATTATAATTATATGTATATATAATTAACGTCATTCTAAGTGTATTTTAATATTAATAATTATATATATATTAATATTAAAATACACTTTTCATAATGATGTATGTATGTGTATATAAAAGTACTTAGATCACATATATATATTTTCATATATATATGATCTAAGTACTTATTATTTTATTTAAAACTGTTTGATAACTTTACCTAACTTTTTAAAACATTTTTACAGGCATGACGGGAACAGCCAGAGAATTCAGGCAATCCCCCTGCATGCACTGCGTAAGCCGGCTATTCCGGCCATGTGATCACGAGGACCCTGTGATCACATGGCCTGGGAGGGCCGGATCGGGCAATGAGGGTCTGCCTGAGCTCCCAGGCAGACCCCAGGATCGCGACCGCCGGTGTGGGATCAGTGGGGACCCGGTAAGTGACCTGGATGGCGGGGTGTTCTATGCCGCCCTCCGGCATTTAGAGCCACCCTAAAAAGGACGGCATAGAATGCGTGCCTTCCTTAAGGGTTAACATATGTGTAATGCCTACAATTTGATGGTATCAAATCAATTAAATTAATGAGGCATTCACAAAAAGAATTGTAAAACCTATTGACACTAACTACTACTTTTCTCATTTTTATAGTTAGATACATGTGTAACTCTTATAGTGCAGTACATATATATATATATATAGAGAGAGAGAGAGAGAGAGATATGTATACTTTCTCACAATTTGAGTGAGATTCCTGTGATGCAGAGTACAAAGACATCACTTCCCATGGCGCAGAATGGAAACCAGACTATAAGCCTCATAATACAATGCGGACACTGAAAGGTGATACGAATTGCACCGAGTCACTTCCGGATAATGCACGCTACTCGAAAGAATCAAGGAAATGAACCAGCATGCCCCCAATCAATGAGACATACTGGATTCTAACTAGCGGATGTTAGCCACCTATTTATACTGGGACAGTTTAAGAATACTTACACTTCTGAAGAGTGCCCCCCCCCATTGACTTTTACTGATATTGTTGTGCTTTTTACTATTGACTCAATGTATTTTTCAATGTCTGTGTGTTTAAATTTGTAACCGTTTAAAGTTGTATCATTGTGTATCTGAAGTATTTTACTGCATGTATGTGTATTAGTGTGTGTATGTGTAACAGTGAGGATGTTTATCTGTGAGTATGTGTAACATTTGGTATGTTTCTGAATGTATAATTTTGAGCAGGGTCTTCTTTCTTTAAGTTTTCTTGTAATTGTCCTATTTATAGTTAAATCCCACCTCTTATAATAGTGTAAAGTGCCACTAAATCTGTTGGAGCTATATAAATAGCAATAATAATAATAATAATAATATAAGTGATTATATGTAACCGTGTGTTTATAAGTGTATGATTGTGTATATGTGTAACAGTGTGTGCATTTTATTTTTGTAGCATCGTTTGTGTATGTGTAACTGTGTATGCACATATATAACTGGTTTACGGAGGAACTTGGGGTGGGAAACTGATGGACATTTCTATGTGTGTATCAAAAGACCGCCAAAGTAAGAGTCTCGTCATCTGATAGGCTTCCCCTAGAGGTAGCCTGTTTCAGAAAGTAGTGGATGATATTGCAACCCAGTTGCCATAGATACAAGCTAGTCCATTGCACAGATTCATCTACACAAAGCATGTAATGACTTTTATTGTACATGTCATAGATATTGTAATTATGCTCACTTGGTGACTACAATGCAAGGCACCCAATCTACACAACAGACAAAACACCATAAGGTTTTTACTCTTTCTTTGTCATACCAATTTTGCAAGATACATTATTGCATTTTCATACATATATGTTTTTGCTGTAATTATCTTTCATCAGCATTCCAGGTAGCTGTGCATCATGTAACTGTACTCTTCACCAACAAAATTGCCAGAGATTAGTAATCACTGACTTGGTACAGGCTGACTTAAAAATCTCTGATTTCAAAAATAAATATGAATATTTAAGTAAAACATGAAGGGTTCACGTTTCCGTATTTCAATTAAGCATATAGTAATCACATTTTATTCTATTTTTGTTTTCACATAAGCAGCATTTTTATTTTTATTTTTTAATTCAAAATAAAACTTAGATAATATAATAAAGTCAGTGAAGTATCTACTATGAAATTATTTAAACACTAATAGAATTCAAAGACATGCAAGTAAAATACATTTAATAAGCTGCATTTTCTATAGAGCAAAATAATTCCAGTTTTAAAATGTATATTGCATTTTCGGATCACTATTCGTGAAATTAATCTGTACAGAGACTATCTTTAAATTGAATAACAAATGCACTCTGTAACGGATCACCTGGCACCCCGACTGGGAACCTCCGTTGAAGGATGCTCCTAGCGCTTCCTGAGGACTCTAAGCACTGCAGCAGACACCACAACCACCGAACCGGAGAAGCATACGAATGCTCTCAAGCATGTGAATGCTGTAAGCAGCTGAACAGGAAAAGCATACAATCAGCTTACACTCCTGGCAATCAGCATACAATCCAATTCCCGCAATAACGAGACGACACTTCGTTTTGAGGTCAAGCAGAACTGACTGTACTGGCACATACAGCCTCTTTTATTCACAATCCACAAACATAGTACTGCCCACAGGGTTTTGAAATACAACCAATCAATCCGTACAATACGCACAGCCACTCCCACACAAAATCCTCCCCACTGCCTGTGATATGATTACTGAACACAATGGATAATATAATTATCACAGGCAGAGAAATACAGTATTCTAAAACATATCACAGGGACCCCAAAACATGCAATAACCCTATAAAAATATCCTTGGAACCGGGGGATCTGGGTGAACCACATATCCAAAATTCACCCAGATCCGTTCAGTAGTTTGGAAGATACAGTTTAATGCAGATTCCACAGAACATATACAGGATATATGAAATATAATTACTGTATTATGTGTCCCCTGTTGTATAGTTTAAAACTACTGCACGATATCTTTGTGCACCAAATACCGGCGAGATGGCACCGTGTAGAAAAGTCCAAACAGTGTCTGTGAGTTAAAATGGCCACCATCCATTGTTCTCACCATGTGCTTCATCCATTGTTCTCACCATGTGCCTCTGATACATGAAATGGTGGCCACCCAGTAACTCCAAGGTTTGTCTGGTAGTCTATCCAGCCGGACCAACAGATGAAACACATGGTGAACAGTGCAACAAACGAAGGGAATCATAAAAAATATGGACAATAGTCATATATGTGCACAATCTCCAGTTTTGTCACAGGGCACAAATAGTGTTTTCAAATGCCATATATCCCAGGGCCATAGTCAGAAGGTAGGAGGCGGGCAAGCAGCCCCCTCCAAGAACACGTGGCGAGGTCTGTTCCGCCACACAATCTAATATAATCGGGAAAGTAACAAGCTTAGAAAACCAGGAAGTGAAAGACACATGCCAAATTTTACATAAATTATTATGCTCTGTTTAAGCAGAAACCAATCAGCTCTTTTGTCAAACTACTAATTGTAGTAATGCAAATGGAAATGGTGGGGAATACAGTCTGACTGAACAAGGGACATTCTCATTTTGAAGATTGTTGGCAAATATTTATCTCTGATCGCTGATGTGTAACACCACAAACTAACTACATTCAAGACCATGGAAACTGATAAATGCACAATTAAAAATACTTTGTTTACTTACATATAAATATGCTCTTGTTCTTTGTCATTGAATTTAATGTATGCTTATCTATGTCTGGAAATAAAATGCAAATTTTGCACTTTGGCAAAAACCATTATGTACGGGAAGTTCACAGATTTTAAACTACACTTTCTGTTTTATTTTTTTTTTTATTTTTTTAAGCAAAACAACATTTTCTTTTTCTAATATGTCTTTTAAACAGCAAACAGCGACATTATTTTCTGAATCATTGTAAGACGATTTTAGGAATATTGTTCACATTTGCTCTCGTACTTCTAGCAAGTCATTATAACACACAGAGGGTACATTCTACATGGATCACAAAGCTTATTTGTGCAGAAAAAGGATTTCTCCTCTTAGTCCTTGTTCTATTTCAGTTGAGATTTAGAACGCCGTTAAAAGGCTTTCATGTTGTTGCTCTAAAACACAATCACTATATAAATAGATTTCCACTGTATACTTGCCAATATCATATGAGCTTTTACGTACCTATATCCGAGCTATCTCTGGTTAATCCAACTAGAATGAATAGTTTTATGAGAAAATCTACAGTATTAACAAAAAATATTTCAAAGCAGAGCAGAGAAAATATGGTGATAATAGACATCTGCGAAAATAAAAATGAATGGCGAATGGCACACTAAGGACAATTTAGAGGGTTATTCACACAATGAACTTGACTACTCTAAAAGTGAATGCACTCCCCAAATTCACGATGCTGAAAGATACTGAGTTGAAGTCATTGAGGTTAATGGCTCCAGAGAGGCACATTCCTCTTTGAACAAGTTGTGCAAATAATATGATGCATTTAACTTTGAACTCACTGTGATCAAAGGTTGTAAAGGAGCACAACAGCATTTTCTCCTCAAGAAGGGCTGAATTAAGACCTTAAACCAAAAGTTGGTCTACACAGTGTCTCATCTTAGTACTGAATACCTAGCTTTTTATTTTATTTTAAATACCCTACTATGCGTAGTGCATATATGAATGTAATGAATTACTCTGTAAAGCTGTAAAATATAGTGGTTAGTATCTGAGTAATGCAGTGTTGGCAATGATCAATCTTAAATTTATCAGGGAACCTTTGGTACGTTCTCATAAACTGCAGAAGAAGAAAATTGTTCCTGGGATTATGTATGGTAGTTAGGGACTAAGGTTATACTTTGTTTTTATGAGTAATGGAGGACTACATTTACCAGAGCATTCTTTTGTCAACTCTTTTGTAAGAATCCTAGGTTATAACAATGTCTCAAACATAGGTAAGGGGGTGTAAATTAAATCTACTCATGAAGGCAACTAATGTATTGTAGAATGATGGACTGGTTGCATTCATAGGAAGAGCTAAAAGAAAATCTGTGTATGCATGTGTACATGTGGGTGTACCTACATGCATGCAAAGTGAATTTTTTGGAATGTGTGTGCATTTGTGATACAAGATGTGTAAGTAGCAGTGGTTCCAATATGTGGAAATTAAATCTTGCATGTATGTGATATATGTGTATGATTAGTAAGAATTTCTCTGTATAGACCAGGAGTAGTTAACCTTTTAATACCTACTGCCTAATTTTGTATCTTTGTTGATGGTAAAACTTCCTTACCGCCCAACAGTGCAGAAGTAACTAATTTTATAGTGTATATCTATTTTTTTCTATTTTCTACTTTTTTATGTGTGTGTGTAAATGATGCAGCATGTGTGAGGGGTGCAGTGCGTGTGCAAGGGGTACAGTGCATGTGCGTGGGGGACAGTGCATGTGTGTGTGTGTGTGAGGGGGCAGCATGCATGTGTGTGAGTGGGCAGTGTGCGTGTGTGTGTGTGAGGGGGCAGTGCATGTGTGCATGTGAGGGAGCAGTACATGTGTGTGTGAGGGGGCAGCGGTGTGTGTGTAAGGGGGGCAGTGCGTGTGTGAGGGGTGCAGTGCATTTGTGAGGGGTGCAGTGCATGGGGGCAGTGTGTGTGCATAGGGGACAATGCATGTGTGTGTGTGTATGAGGGGGCAGCACGTGTGTGTGTGAGGGTGCTGTGCACATGTGTGTATGTGAGGGGGCAGTGTGCGTTTGTGTGTGTGATGGGGCACTGCGCATGTGTGTGAGGGGGCAGTGCGTGTGTAGGGGGTCAGTGCGCGTGTGAGTGGGCAGTGGGTATGTGTGAGGGGGAAGTGCATGTGTGTGTGAGGGGGCAGTGCGTGTGTTTGTGTGTGTGAGGGGCAGCGTGTGCGTGGGGGCAGCATGTGCATGGGGGCAGCATGTGCGTGTGTGGGGGAAAGTGAGTCAGTGCGTGAGGGGGTGGTGCGTGTGTGTGTGTGTGAGGGGGCACTACGCATGTGTGTGTGGAGGGGCAGTGCGTTTGTGAGTGGGGGGCAGTGGGTGCAACTGGATCTATACAATTGGTGGAGGAAGTGGGAGGATATTGGTGATTTTGAAAGTAGCTAGTGGTAAAAGAAAGCTTGATCGTATAATGTCTTGCCAAGTCATTTAGCGGCGTTTAGGTGCCCAAAGTGTATGTCAGACATTAGTGCTGGAGAAAAGAACTTTACAGCACACCCCTTTATTAAATTGGCAGTGTTGTGGCATTGCATTGAATACCAGGATTTAAAACTTTCATTGAAGGACCACTATAGTGCCAGGAAAACATACTCGTTTTCCTGGCACTATAGTGCCCTGAGGGTGCCCCCACCCTCAGGGTCCCCCTCCCGCCCGGCTCTGGAAAGGGGAAAGGGGTTAAAACTTACCTTTTTCCAGCGCTGGGCGGAGAGCTCTCCTCCTCCGATCCTCCTCTTCTCCTCCCCGTCGGCTGAATGCGCACGCGCGGAAAGAGCTGCGCGCGCATTCAGCCGGTCACATAGGAAAGCATTCATAATGCTTTCCCTATGGACGCTGGCGTGCTCTCACTGTGAAAATCACAGTGAGAAGCACGCAAGCGCCTCTAGTGGCTGTCAATGAGACAGCCACTAGAGGCTTTGGGGGAAGGCTTAACCCATTCATAAACATAGCAGTTTCTCTGAAACCGCTATGTTTATAAAAAAATGGGTTAACCCTAGCTGGACCTGGCACCCAGACCACTTCATTAAGCTGAAGTGGTCTGGGTGCCTAGAGTGGTCCTTTAAGATCCAGGAGAGTATAGGGAGCATACTGTTTGTTGGTAAAGCAGAAAGTACATGTCCAGACATATCTCCACCGCTCTGTTATTGTAGGGTTTATCAAGTTTTCCCTTGTGCTGAAGCCCCAAGTATTTCTGTAACCTAGCAACCCCCCAGACTATTACTATTTTTATTTTGTAATTGATTTGTTCCATTACTCTTCATAAAAGCCTAGAAGCACTGTGGACTCATTGCGCTTTTATAATTATAAAGATCATAATGAGCATTACTAATCCCTGGCGTATTATAATTGGGATTTGTGCGAGTATTCTATATTCTGATATTATCTACCTGGCTTTGTTGGGACTATTCTTATGTCTAGTATCTGAATTGCAAATCTCTGACTCTGGCCACTATTGTTTGGCTCCTAAATCTCCCTTACCTTTCATCTTTTATTTTCTTTCTTCAGCCTCACTACATTAAAGCTGATTATATTTATCATCAGTTTATCAGCCCCTAATAAGCCACATAACAGTAGATTACTGCTGTTAAAGACTTACAGAGAGCTAATAATTATTGGCTTGAATTGAGAACAACACACTGATCAGTTACAACATTAAAACCTAATATCATGCAAGTCCTCCTTGAGTTGCCAAAAGAGCTCTGCTATGTAGAGGTATGGACTCCATAAGACCTTTAAAAGTGTACTGTGTTATCTGGCAGGAAGACATTAGAAGCAAAGTATTTAAGTCCTTCAAGTTGCAAGGTGGGGTCTCCGTGGCTTGGATTTATTGTTCCTGCACATCCCATAGATGCCCAATCAAAGGTAAACTTCCTTATGCGTGCCTCCTTGCTCTTGCATGTAACTGAAGAGATTTACAAATATTGAAGGACACATTAAAACCTTAGGCAGAGCTCTGATGGCAATGGATGTACATACTTTTTTATATTTAAACAATTTGTTAATAATTGATGAAAAAATCTTGATCATTTATTCAGGGCCGGTGCTTCCTGTAGGCCAACTAGGCAGCCACTGGCAATGTTAACGGGCACTAGATGGCACCCCTGGTAGAACACCGGTCCGGCAGCATCCACGTCATCCCTTAGAGCCAGGCCCCCCTCCCAGGCATCCAATGCTGCAGGAGTGCAAGAGTACTTCAGTTGCTTGCTCCTGCCCCTTCTTCTGTACATAGGAACAGGGAGGCAGTAGGAAAAGCAGACGCAGGGCTGAGACAGGAAGTGATGGGCCACCAGGGACAGGCAAGATAAACATAGGAACAGCAATGGAGGTAAGATGTGTGTCAGAGAATGTGTCTACTTCAGTCAGTATATTGTGTATGTCAGTCTGTCAACTGTCAAAAGTAAAGACAAATAAGTCAATGGGACCTGATGGAATACACCCAAAGCTATTAAAAGAGCTTAGTGGTGTACTAGCAAAACCATTAACAGATTTAATTAACCAATCATTGTTAACAGGAGTAGTCCCAGAAGATTGGAAGTTAGCGAATGTTGTGCCCATTTACAAGAAAGGTAATAGGGAGGAGTCGGGCAACTATAGGCCAGTAAGCCTTACTTCAGTAGTGGGGAAAGTGATGGAAACCATGTTAAAGGATAGGATTGATGAACATCTAAAACACATGGATTTCAAGATCAGAGACAACATGGGTTTACTTCAGGGAGATCATGCCAAACTAATCTTATTGATTTTTTTGATTGGGTAACTAAAATTATAGATCAGGGTGGTGCAGTAGACATTGCTTACCTAGATTTCAGTAAGGCTTTTGACACTGTTGCACATAGAAGGCTTATCAATAAACTGCAATCTTTAAGTTTGGATTCCAATATTGTTGAATGGGTAAGGCAGTGGCTGAGTGACAGGCAACAGAGGGTTGTAGTTAATGGAATATATTCCAAGCTTGGACTTGTCACCAGTGGGGTACCTCAGGGATCTGTACTTGGACCCATTCTCTTTAATATTTTTATTAGTGATATTGCAGAAGGTCTTGATGGTAAGGTATGTCTTTTTGCTGATGATACTAAGATATGTAACAGGGTTGATGTTCCAGGAGGGATAAGCCAAATGACAAATGATTTAGGTAAACTAGAAAAATGGTCAGAATTGTGGCAACTGACATTTAATGTGGATAAGTGCAAGATAATGCATCTTGGACGTAAAAACCCAAGGGCAGAGTACAGAATATTTGATAGAGTCCTAACCTCAACATATGAGGAAAGGGATTTAGGGGTGATTATTTCTGATGACTTAAAGGTAGGCAGACAATGTAATAGAGCAGCAGGAAATGCTAGCAGAATGCTTGGTTGTATAGGGAGAGGTATTAGCAGTAGAAAGAGGGAAGTGCTCATGCCATTGTACAGAACACTGGTGAGACCTCACTTGGAGTATTGTACACAGTACTGGAGACCGTATCTTCAGAAGGATATTGATACCTTAGAGAGGGTTCAGAGAAGGGCTACTAAACTGGTTCATGGATTGCGGGATAAAACTTACCAGGAAAGGTTAAAGGATCTTAACATGTATAGCTTGGAGGAAAGACGAGACAGGGGGGATATGATAGAAACATTTAAATATATAAGGGAATCAACACAGTAAAGGAGGAGACTATATTTAAAAGAAGAAAAACTACCACAACAAGAGGACATCATCTTAAATTAGAGGGACAAAGGTTTAAAAATAATATCAGGAAGTATTACTTTACTGAGAGGGTAGTGGATGCATGGAATAGCCTTCCAGCTGAAGTGGTAGAGGTTAACACAGTAAAGGAGTTTAAGCATGCGTGGGATAGGCATAAGGCTATCCTAACTATAAGATAAGACTAGGGAGTAATGAAAGTATTTAGAAAATTGGGCAGACTAGATGGGCCGAATGGTTCTTATCTGTTGTCACATTCTATGTTTCTATGTTTCTCTATGGGTCAGTGTTTGTCTGTATAGTTCTTTGTGTGTCTGCATGGGTTAGTGTGTATCTGTATGGGTCACTGTGTGTCTGCATGGGTCATTGTGTGTCTGTATGGGTCTTTGTTTGTCTGCATGGTTCAGTGTGTGTCTACATGGGTCAGTGTGTGCCTGTATGGGTTATTATTTTTTTGTATGGGTCAATGTGTATCTGTATGGGTTGTTGTGTATCTGTATGGGTTGTTGTGTGTCTGTATGGGTTATTGTGTGTCTGCATCGGTTAGTGTATGTGTGAACATGGGTCAGTGTATGTGTGAACATGGGTCAGTATGTGTGTCTGCATGGATCAGTTTGTGTATGTGTATGCATGGTTCATTGTTTGTGTCTGCATGGCTCAGTGTGTGTCTGCATGGGTCAGTTCATGTCTATATAATTGTCTCTGCATGGATCAGTGTGTGTATATGGGTCAGTGCGTGTGCGTTAGTTTGCATGGATCAGTGTGTGTTTATACTTGAGTCAGCATGTGTGTTAATCTGCATGAGTGGGGACAGCAATCTTTCATAGAGCACCAAGCCATGTATGCTAGGTACAAATATTCACACTTGTAAATTCATATATATATATATATACATAAAATATCGGATACATCAGAGAGAGCTATATCATATTGTTATTGAGTGTGTCTGGACACATAAACATGAGGACCAAAATTGAGGATGATTTTCTAGTTGTCACTGATGCAGCTAATTTAACACTGGGAACAAGTAAAAAGACCAGAATATTACCATCATGCCTTGCAAGTGTCAGTCAGCTTAGTCAGAATAGTTATTTTTCCAATGTAAGTACAAGTTTTGCACTGTATCAGTAAAATAACTGATGATACCCTCCAATACCCTCCAAACAATTGCACTTGGATGCTGCAAATATAAATATACCAAAACCGAATAAAAAATGAGGTTTGTGGACACCATAATGTATTAACAGCAGTGCTAGTACAATTAACCCTTTAAGCACTCCAGTAGAAAGGGAAAGCAAAATGTAAAAAAGTTATTGTTCATGGATCTCCAATATGTAGTTAAAAATAAATAATTTGTTTCCTCACACTTTGTATCATTAAATTGCTGGGCATGACTCATGTGAAGCAAGATGTGGCCCTCAGGGCAGTGAGACTGGTTCTATGCCCAAGTAAACCAATCAAAGTCTCTATTTCAATAAAACAGGGGCATATGCAATTACCTCTGCTATTTTGAAATTCAATCTGTTTATAGCTCTGTTGCCAGTCAGGATGGAGGGTGAGATGGATTATTTTTTCTTGACAAAGACCTTATAGCAGGTCAAAATGTTACTGCTCTTCTCTGTTGTATCAAAACTGCCTGCGGCTTGAACATCTTGAGTGCGTAGAGAATTTCTTGTATTTGTTTTAGAATTGTTACAAAGTCTTCCTTTTTATATCATCCATAGCTCGACCCCATTTAATGCATAAGTTGCAATGTATATTACTTTGCATTTATCTGTATTGAATCTCATTTGCCACGCACCTGCCCAGTCTCCCAATTTATCCAAATCCCTCTCTAGAGAAGCTATATCACGGTCAGGCTGTATTGTTTTACTTAGTTTTGTGTCATCTACAAACACTGACAACTTCCAATGCCCATTTCAAGATCATTAATAAATATATTAAAGAGAAGAGGAAGAACTCACCAGTTCAAAGAGGTTCACCAATTGGCACTTTTGACAAGCTTGTAGACATGTATGAAATGAGATATGAATCTAAAAAGCCTTAATGGGGAGGAATTTATCTTGTTAACCTATTATAAGATATTAATTATAATGTTTTACAATTACCAATTGCCAGCTCAGACAGCAAGGTATACGTTCAACTTTTCTGGAACCCTAACATTTTGCACACATAATGGTTTCACCCACACAAACAGACATAACTAAAATGTGAAGAAATAAGTAAAATATGGACAAGTAAAAGCATTTCACAATTTGTACATAAAAAGTTTTAATTTAATTTATTGCTAATATTTTTGAAAAAAAAAACATTAAGGTATGATTTATAGTTTCCCTTGTGCTAATTTACAAATTCTAAATATTTTGAGTTCTTGTTTAAAACCCAGATGCATAAAATAAAATGTTTAATTTTGCAGTTTTTTTGTAGTAACTTTTTTATAACACTAACAGACCAACAAAAAGGTATTACAATAAGCTACAATACCATATTATTATTGTGCTTCTACAATATTGGGCTAATATGGCAACTGAACTATGTTTAAAACCTAAAATACATAATTAATAACATCTGTCTGTCTTCCGTGATCCAACATTCCAAAGAAATATGATGTAACCAAGTAAGTGCTGTGTTTGAGTGTCAGTATTTGAGATTCATAATGTCGATAATTCATCTGTCTAATTATATACTTAATAGTTTAATACTAAAACTGTGTTGCGACTGGGAAAAAATGTTGTAGTTTTTTAGAATTTGGTGAAATATTATATTTCATATATCTAACACAGCATGAAAATATATCATTTTGACATGCCTGAAATGAGGGAAGCTAAGCTGCTATGCTGTCTTCATGGCACATGATCATCCTTTTCTTAGACACACCAATTAATATTTGATGGTATTACTTTCAAAATTGTAAATTAGTACTGGTCACACACAAATGCGTTCAATTCATAGATTGTGTTATAATTGTGAGTGTGACAGGTGAAGCAAACACTACAGCAATGGAACCAGCCAAAACAAGATTTAAAACGTGATGAAAAATAAATTTGCAGAATACACCAACTGGGTGTTCAATTAAATACCAAATAATTGTAAATAAAATTGATAAATTCCTCTGTTTCTATATCTAGCATCCCATGCCATCAGGATAACGTGAGAATCCTCACTAATATACAAAGCAGAAATCCTACTTTCTGCACAGACAGAAATGATAGATAGATGTATTACTGGATCTTGGAGTGGCTGGGCTAAGGAAATAAGGAGGAAATAGGAAATATCAGTACCATACTCAGAAATATATTTAGACCAGGAAGAGTAAAAAAATAAAACAATAAAAATATATGTGTGCAGGTAACAGTAACACTGGAATATCTCAAATTCAGGGGCAAATCGAGTTTGGTATACAAACAGAAGCAGGAGTGCTCTTGGTCAAATATGTAGCCAGATCAAAAACACAGGAATCAAGATAATACAAAGCAATAAGAATAAACATGGCCACTGGAATCAGAGTAATGAACACTATAAAAAAGAGGGGGTGTGAATTAGTGCTATCAACTCCGAAAACAATATAGGCAGCAATCCTTTAAGAAGGGGAATCCCTCACAACCCTTCAAAATACAAAACAGAAAAAAAAAGAACAAAGGCTGCGCCAAGTACACATATACAATTGACAATTTGAATAACAGTCCCGAAGATAGTCCTTAAAATATAAGGTAATACCTCTATTTTTTTGAGGTAGATGTTTTATAGGTTGGTATTCTTTATAACTCGGGCTGTCTCATTGGTTCCTTTCAGATGTATGTGAAAGACAAAGACAAAATTAAAAGGAAATCAAATGGTACAGTATATCAGGCAGGATACATACAATGAAATAAGTAATAAAATTCCCACTCACAATTTTTAGAGCCTAAACCAGCTCTAGCGTGTAGCGTCTGAAGTGGTACAATCCCTACTCAAGGATATAACGTGAGTTTTCTTCAGGTAGGAGATGATCTCAGGAGCTCAATATAAAAAAAGCAACAATTGTGCTCAATAAAAATCCACAGATAATTAAAATGTAATATAAAATATACTCACAAAGATGGAGCAGGCAAACTGCTCTTGGTTATAGCGTTGGTGGAATAATCCCCACCTAGGATTTTCTTTTCTGGAGTAAAGGCGTTAAAATAGATGTAGCCAGGAAAATGTTGGGAGAAATAATAATAAAGGTAATTGGCACAATTATAAGTGTAAAAAAATTACAATCCTTTTTTAGATAAATTCAATAAAAATCCATAATGCGTTTCGTCTCATCAGACTTTTTCAAATAGAATATAACATGGTACCCGGCTAGTAAGCTTTATATATGGATAAAATCAATTAACATTGGCACCAAAAAAATGTTAGCCAATCAAAAGCATGCATCTATACATACTATTTAAAATCATTACATTTATATATTTTATTGCACTTTAATATTAAATGAATGATTTGTGGCTTAAATATTTTAAAACCGAGGGTGGGAAAGGAATAAATTGATAAAAAATTGATAAGCACGTGACTCGTGACTAGATCCCATAATCATAGCTTAGACTTGTGGGAAATGATCGCATCATCATAGCTTAGACTTGTGGTAAAAATTTAGTATCTATCGGCGTCGGTTTATAATGCACGCAAGCCGTCGCCTCGCGGCTCTATGGGGTATACTGAGCGTGCATGGCTTTTTTCTATACAAGAAGAATGCACAACCTGCCAGAAGCAATACCTCTATACTTAAAGGATGTAGTTATACGCTGTATGCCTATTGTGGCCATATTTAAGAGGGCAAGTAGGATACTCGGCGGCCATATTGTGTATGGCAATTATGCAGGATATCCTGGCCTCCTAGTGGTAATTTTCCACAATACAAATGGTGTATTTTAGAATCCATAAAGTTGGAAAAAAAGGGAAAAAGAGGAAAAAGGGTGAAAAAAATTTGGGGGGGGAATTATTAGTAGTTTATAATTACATGTTACCTGTGACGTTCAGTCTTTATATACAATAATTCCACACCAAAAAGGTTGCCAAGCGATTAACAGGATCTTAGAAAAAGAAAAATGTATTCCCAGATATATAACTAGAATTCATTTTGGAGGGAATTAATATTATTCTCAACAACAATTATTTTTGGTTTTTAGATTCTTTTTATCTTCAAAGAAGAGGTCCCGCTCAGGTTTGCCCCAAGTTATGCTAACCTCTTAATGTCCGATTGGGAATTAGATGCGATGTGGAGTGAGCATGCTTGGTCGACAAAGCGGGCCACCTATTTTAGATATATAGATGACCTCTTTTTTATATGAAAAGGTACTGAAAATTCTCTTAATGATTTTATCAAGAATCTTAACACCAACGATAGAGGTATAATTTTATCAGCTGAATACAGTAGGGAATCTGTTAACTTTTTAGTCTACAGATTTTTATTGAAGACAATAAGATACAAACTTTTTTTTTTTTTTAAAGTAAACACAAATACTGTGGTAGACCAAATGAGCTGCCACTACAAGCCTTGGCTAGAGGGGACTCCTAAAAGCCAATTTTTGTGCCTACGTAGAAACTGCTCTAGTATAGAAGATTTAAATACACAAGCAAATTTTTTAGAGACTAAATTTAAAGAAAAGATTATTCACCCACGTACCTTAGAAACACTATGGATGAAATAAGCATAAAGGAATGAGCCAACCTTTTAATCTAGAAAGATAAAGGTAATTCACCAACCCTTCCCATTATTTTCAATTTTAATAATAAGTGTAATGATATTAAGTGAATTATAAAAAAAAAAAATGGCACTTATTACAACAAGATAAAACCCTGAAGGATATCATTCCCACAAGACCAAACATTGTTTTTAGAGGGGCCCCAAATTTTAAATCTTTCCTGACCACAAATTTTACTAAAGAACCCCAAAAATACATCTCCTCCTTTCTTAATAAAACTAAAGGTTTTTATAAATGTAGATGTGTAGTATGTAGAAATACAGATACATCAATACCCACCAAGTCTACCCATATTACCTCTAAAACAACAAACAAAACATACAGTATCAGAGATTTTATTAGTTTCAATACGAAAAATGTTATCTATTTGGTAGAATGCCCCTGTGGCCTCCAATATGTCGGGATGACCACAAAGAGCTTAAAGACAAGACTTAGCGAACATTGCAGAAATATCTCTATGGGGTATTTAAATCATTCTGTATCAAAACATTTCATTATGCACAATAAAGATTCAAAACTGTTAAAATTTATAGGAATAAAAAATGTGTTACTCCCTGGAGAGGTGGAGACATCAAAAATATCCTTGGAAAAACAAAGATTGAATGGGTGTTAATCTCACAAACCCTAACACCTTATGGGCTTAACGTTGATTTTGACTTATTTAATTTGTTATAAGGTTTTATCTTTATATTTACTATCCCTGTAATATTGCTTTCCTTCTATTTTAGAATTGTGCAACTAATAGTTGTATTTATCAATTTTAGTTATATAGCCTTGATTTATCTCTAATATTCAATCTTTTATATTTTTACCTTTATTTATTATATTATTAATATTGACTACTTAAGCTACAGTACTCTGTAACGTAATTATAAACTACTAATTATCCCATCCCCTTTTTTTACCCTTTTTCCTCTTTTTCCCTTTTTTTCCAACTTTGTGGTTTCTAAAAATACACTATTTGTATTATGGAAAGTTACCACTAGGCGGCTGGGATATCCTACTTGCCCTCTTAAATATGGCCACAATAGGCATACAGCCTATAACTACTTCCTTTAAGTATGGAGGTATTCCTTCTGGTTGGCTGTGCATGCTTCTTGCATAGAAAAAAGCTGCGCAAGCTCAGTATACCCCATACGGTCGCCCGGCGACGGCTTGCATGCATTATAAGCTGATGCAGATGGAAACTACATTTCCCACAAGTCTAAGCTACGATGATGTGATCTAGTCGCGAGTCACGTGCTTATCAATTTTTTATCAATTTATTCCTTTACCACACTTGATTTTAAAATATTTTAACCACAAATCATTAATTTAATATTAAAGTGCAATAAAATATATAAATGTAATGATTTTAAATAGTATGTATAGATGCATGCTTTTGATTGGCTAACATTTTTTTGGCGCCAATGTTAATTGATTTTATCCCTATATAACGCTTACTAGCCAGGTGCCATGTTATATTCCATTGAAAAAGTCTGATGAGACAAAACGTGTTTTGGATTTTTATTGAATTTATCTAATAAATGATTGTAAATTTTTGATACTTATAATTGTGCCAATTACCTTTATTATTATTTCTCCCAACAATTTCTTGGCTACATCTATTTTAACACCTTTACTCTAAAGAAAATCCTAGGTGGGGATTATTCCACCAACGCTATAACCAAGAGCAGTTTACCTGCTCCATCTTTGTGAGTATATTTTATCTTACATTTTAATTATCTGTGGATTTTTATTGAGAGCACTATTGTTGCTTTTTTATATTTTCCCCATTGAGCTTTTGAGATCATCTCCTAACTGAAGAAAACTCACGTGATATCCTTGAGTGGGTATTGTACCACTCCAGGCACCGCACGCTTGAGCTGGTTTAGGCTCTAAAAATTGTGAGTGGGAATTTTATTGCTTATTTCATTGTACATATCCTGCCTGATAAACTGTACCATTGGATTTCCTTTTATTTTTTTCTTTCACATACATCTGAAAGGAACCAAGGAGACAGCCCCAGTTATAAGGAATACCAATCTATATAACATCTACCTAAAAAAAATAGTGGTATTACCTTGTATTTTATGGACTATCTTCGGGACTGTTATTCAAATTGTCAATTGCATATGTGTACTTGGCGCAGCCTATGTTCTTTGTATTTCTGTCATGAACACTGTAAACCTGGTTAAGTGCCATGGAAAACATGAAAGGACACTGGACCAAAGTTATTCGTGAGTAAATATAAGCCCAGGTTCTTGCATCAATTTTGTGTTACTGATGCATGCGCAGAGCATTGGTCGGACACAACACCAACCAATAAACTTATAAAAAGGTGCAAAGGTTGCAGCTTGAATAATTTCTTTTAGTCTTTCAGAATCACACTGCTATGACCTAGTAACAATAATGTTGCGTCCAAAATGAGCACATATGCTTTAGAGAATGATGTGGCCGCATCTTTATAGGGATGAAGGCTCTTGGTTTATATTGAAATTGATATAGCTGCAATCATGTTGGAGTTCAAATATTGGGGCCTTCGGGAGATTGACAAAGCTGTTTAAATTTTGGAATGAGGTTCCTGATTTAACATAATTGTGCCCAGATTGTCACCAGTGGTCTGGGACTGTGGCCGAATTGACGCAGATGTGTCGTATGTTTTCAGTATTGTAAGTTAGTTAACAATGTGTAACACATTCCAACTCTTGATGCTATTTTAAAGGGACAATAAGTAGTTTTTTAAATGTCATTTTGATTTAAGATTTTTTTTCCCATGATTTTTCACCTCTGTTTCTATTAAGGTGAAAATTGTGATATACAAAATGTTGTAAGTGTTTGACATTGAAGTCTGCAAAGATTGAATTAAAATGCATTGATAGATTATACAGTATTCTATATGACATTTTTACACAAGAATAATAACAATACATTCTTAAGGTGCATGTATCTGTGTAGTATGTTTAATTATTTTTTCATCTGTCGTTTATGAAAGAAAGTATTACTGTAGTAACATTAATGTGAAAAAAATATATAAATAAATTTTTCAGTAGCAGCAATGAATGCATAGTTTTTGTAGCTTCATAAGGGACTATTTCAGATGATGATTTTAATGTATGCCCTTAGGCAGAGGCTATTTATTTGCTTATATTAAGATATGTTATAAGGTCCGAAATAATGTCAGCAAATGCAGAAAATCATAATAGTCTATAGAATGAATATGAAAAAGAAATGTTATAAAATTATCAGTTAAATTTAAAATAAATGACACTTGCTCTAGGCCTGAATACCAATCAATGGAAACTATGACTTATCAATTGCTCTTTAATGCAAATTTGCTAGCCCATATAAAAAAAGAAATATATATATATATATATATATATATATATATGTAACAGGGTTTAGCATAGGTCGACCTACACCACTGTGGCTGTGTTATCTCCTTGCACTCTGCAGATTGACCCTGAGACACCGCTACCTGGTAGTTGGGGTACATAACTGTGGCAGTGCCTCAACCCAGTGGGTAATCCGGGGTATGGAGCAGGGTCCCACTGGGAACATATTTAGGTGAGCAATGGAAATTGACACAAAGCTAGCTTAAATATAACCTCATATTGCACAGTATAACACCATGCAAGGATATAACAATTCAATTCAGTAAAATAGTTAAGAATGCAACAAACAACAAATTCACCCACAATGAATTCACCAATACTGCAGCCCACCCTAGGCTTCACCCTTATGGCTGTCGGATACCATTAGTTGGTGCACATACTTGGGCCCGTAACTGTTGTTAGCCACAATGTTGCTTGGGTTATACTGAGTTAAACCTTTCCAAGATCAGTAACACTGGAGATCAAGGTGTTTTAACAGTGTAACCAATTTCAAGGTGCCCCGTTGTGAACCAGATGGAGAGGGTTTAAGCTTACCAATTCACAGTCTGCAAGCAGATCAGTTTATGAAGGGGAGTGCCTACTTCTTTAACTGCTGCTAAGAATTCCTCTCTGTCCATTGCAATCTCTGCTACAAATGTTCTGTATCTGGTTATAGCTGTCTGCTGCAATTTTCTCTCAGGATGTTCCCGCACTCATTTAAGTATAGAATCAAACAGGTCTCAATCCCAGGCCTCTCTTTCTGCTTAGCTTTTACTTCTTGCATCAGCTCTCAACTCTGAACACTCAAATGGAGTCCTGAATATATATCCAGCCATGTCACAAAGCCTGCCATCTGCCGGTCACTTCACTAAAATTGCACAGGAGTCAATAACACAGCATAAATTAAGGTAATACCAGATAGTCAATGACACAGCAGAAAGAACTGTAATCCCAGAGTTTTAGACACACACCTGTGAATATCTGTGTAGAATGAAAGTTGATGATAAAATTATAATTGTAAAAATCATACCTTTCCACTCTGGCATCCTGAGAATCAGGACACTGTGGGGCAGGCAGGTAAAGGGGGTGGGCCAGTGAAGCATTGCATCACTAGCTCTGCCCACACAGAAAGGGGGTGGATCTGCCTGAGTTAATGGCAAGTCAGCCTGCTGCCTGTCCATCACTCAAGCCTGTCCACTGAGGGCAGGACATGCGCTGTTTCAGTGCTTCCTTCAGAGTCCTAGTGCCCTGAACATAGCTCAAGTACGTCTTATGATGAACTTGTGCTATGATTGTTGGGGACAGTTCCCTATTGTCCCCAAAAGTGGGACAGTAGAAAACTAAGGTGGGTCGGTGGGACAGGATCTTAAAATGTGTTCTGACAAAACTTTTGAAAACTTCATTTGTTTTCATAGGAAAATGAATGAAATATTGGGGTTGGCAGAATATCCAAATCATGACCTACATGTTTTATGTAGCTGCATCATGATTATTGCCTGATAACATTTTACTGGTATGCTAAGCATTGACAGTACATTTGTTAAACAAATAACTGAATGGAATTGTGGTAATATTCTATAGAGGACTGAAAAAAATTAGCTAGGATTATTTAAAGGGTTACTCCAAACACAATGACCACCTCAAAGATTTGAAGTGGTCATGGTTCCCAGAGTATGTATGTACTGCACCTACAGAGATTAACTCCTTATCTAGCATAAATGTAACTACACCCCCAGCAGAGTCATTAGCCGTCCCAGAACAAAGTTCCAGGCTGGCTAATATCAAAAGCACTGTTTTTTGTTAGAGTAATCCTTTAAAGGACCACCAAGTTCACCCAAACCACTTCATCTCAATGCGGTCATGTTGTTTTAACACTGTGTGGTAAAACACTGCCATTTTGCAGAAACAGCAATGTTTACCTTGAAGGGTTCAATACACCTCTAGTGGCTGTCATACTGACAAACTCAGTCATGTCACATTGCAGTTCACAGGAATGTCTTGGATTGAATACGCATCAGATTCCCAATGCTCCTCAACGAGGAGTATTTGATTGGACAAGCAATGATGATACAACCCATCCTAGATGATGTTGCTGGAGGTGGAGGAGGTAGTCTCAGTGCTTAAAAAGATGAGTAAGATCCATTTTTGTAAAAAAAAAAAAATATGCAAATGGAGGGACGGGGACACTAAACTTACTGTGGAGAAGGGCATTATAGCATTAGAAATACAGGTTTGTATAAGTGCTATAGTACTCCTTTAAAATCTGATTTAATCTTATTATTATTAGCATTTATATAGAGCTAATCTATTCTGCAGCACTTTACAATATTGTAAAGTGGGAAATTTAACAATGAACGAGTCAATTACAAAATGTTGCAGGAACAAGAGGTTGATGAGGACTCTGCTAAAATGAGCTTACAATCTAGAGGAGGTAGGGTATAAAAACACAATTGGAAGGATAGTAACCAAGTGACAAGGTTGTAAAGCAAAACTGGAAGGTGAGAATGGAGTGTGGCCCTTTAAGAGAGAGCAAGAGACAGCTTTGTGAAATAGATGCTACTCTAGGAAGCCATAAGCTTTTCTGAAGAGAAGGGTTTTGATGGACATCTTAAAAAATTGAAGACTAGGGAAGAGTCTGTTTGGAGTATGTAGCTGTTCCAAAGGAAAGAAGTCACCTGTGTGAAATCCTGCAAGTCTGAATTAGCAGTAAGAGTATGAGCAGGGGACTGAAGAAGGTGGCTGGCAGAGAGGAGGTACATTACAAGATTTGGTGGCGTCAAGAGAAATATTAGTGGATGGCTTTTTTCCCTCCGAATACTTTAGGGCTAAACAGCTTCTACACATTGTATAAACATGCATGGGTCTATCCTGAGGCCGAATTCACTATTTACAAATGTATTGAAAACTATAGAATAAGGGGGTGGGGCCTGACCAGCATGTCGACTGGACGTGTGTATGGGGAGCTACACACTACAGACACACTACAAAATGGACAATCAGTCTTAATATAGCAAATACTTCTCAACCTGATACTTATCCTTCGCACCACGATGTGACCGAGGGATCAGAGATTAAGCCCGGCGGTTCTCCCGAGCACTCCAGCGGCCAGAGCAAAATACGGCCTAGCAGGCGCCTCGGAAGGGAGAGGCAGCCACTCTCCCCAAGCGTGATAGAAATGTCCTGCTACCCCCCCCTTTGGACCGGTGGGGGTGATCCTGGTCCCCACCCTGACGACTGCCAACAACCAACAGGTACTCGTGGTATGGTACTACATGCTGAAGAAACAGAGAGGCCGTAAAATGGCGGATGCCACGAGACACCTAGAGCTGCATGAACCGCCCCCTTATTCTATAGTTTTCAATACATAGTGAATTCGGCCTCAGTATAGACCACTCTCCCCCACTGCTTGGAAGCCCTCTTCGCTGCTTTCTGGGAAAAACTAGAGAAAAAGATGACCTGCTCCACAGCCCGGTGTGACACCCTCTATCTTACCAGGTGCACCCCACGAAAAAGGCTCCTGTCAAGAAGGTCCCGGAGAGACGGAGAAGGCACGGGCGCAGCGGTGATGCATCAGGAAAGCAGCCCTGGACACAGCGGAATGCCGGCAGACCCGGCAGCTATACACCATCAGGAGACACAAGAGGGAGGTGAATCTGGAGGAAGAGAGATGGGGGAAGCAACTGCAGACCCAGGACCCGCAGTAGACTGCAACGGCTCCGAAGAAGACTGTGAATTCCCTGTACAGGGGATAGGCTGACCGCCATGTTAGAGATGCAGGTTATACCCTTTCCCACTGTTTTTACCATGCTCCCTCTTGCTCACAAACAGACCTACACTATTTTACTTACTCAGCCTTGCCAAAGCCATATGTTTATTCCTATACTAAGTTTTGAAGCAGGAATGGCATTCAAATAAGTGGCAGGTCATTAAGGATGTCCCTAATATGTCTCTGTACAGCCTGGGGTGGTATACTAATTATGTGGGCAAAGATGCAGGCTACCTGTGTTATTCCATTTCTTACCCCCCGTTTGAATTTATACCCAAAGGAGTCTTCACACAAGCTAGATATAGTTACTCATAGGCTCAGCATGTTTATCTTTATTTACTTCTAGCTTACGCTACAGGCACTTAGCATGTCTATGTTACCACACTGCTCATATTTGCTACATTTAATTTATTATTCATAAAATTGTGTGGTCAATCTGCATGCCACTTTGAAGTGTTATACCGTTTGTTATTACTGAGCTTGTCGGTGTTGTTGTGGCATTGTCAGCTCATCTGTTATTCTTTGCACAGCAAAAATAAAGAATATAAAAAAAAAACAAAAAAAAACCTATAAAATAAGAAGGCAGGCCTAATCTTAATACCATATTCACATTTTATCTGATTTGTCTACCCCTTGCAATAACACTACACATTCAAATGGGAACATGAACTAATGGAAGCTATACAGAAGAGTAACTGGACTGACATCTGCATTAACACTATGCACATTATGTACTCCACTATGATAAATGAGAACTGCTACAAATAGTTTAAAGACAGTTTAGGCACCATAACATCTTTACCTAAATTAAGTTGTTATAGGGCCAGGAGGCCCTGGGCACACTCTTACCTCAATGGGTAAACCATTTCTTTCTCAAGCCAGTTTTGTGAATGGAGAGTCGCTTATTGGCTGAGCATATGAGTGGTTTTCCTGGACTTCCTGAAATTAAAATTTCAGAAGCCGGATGCCACCTGAGGCTCACTTTAGGGTTAAACCGATCAAGAACAAAACATTTTACCCTTTGAGGTAAGAGTGTGCCTGGGGGTCTCTTGGCACTATAACAAATTTATTTAGATGAAGTTCAAATTGTTTTCATTTGTGCTATTTAAAAACTATATAGATAATTTTATTGTGGCCTGTTTATGTTTTTAATGAGCAACACTAATATACAGGCCAGCAGTCAAGTGAAATAAGAAGAGTTTACTAACAGGTGAAATACTTTTTATTGTGAAAGCAACAGAATAGGCATATTAAACATCTGGTTTTAAATTTACAGATAAACTAAATGACAAATCAAATCAGATATATTTCACATGCTACACCTCTCAGTTTTTATTTTGTCAAGTTAAAGCAGCAATTTTGACATATAATTTACTATGCCCAGCTTCTATTAATAGTGAGACATTTAATTTAATTATCCTTTCATACTAGTGAGATAGTGTCAAAATTAGAAGCATAAAATATTTGGAACAGAGTGATCTAAAACAAGGAATAGTTGAACATTTATCTTTCATGAACCCATATTTGCATAAAATATATTCTGACTCGTCATTACAAATATCAAAGCACTATAAATTAATGATTTATTGTTCGTAAAAAAAAAAAATAGCATGAACGTACCGACTGTGAGTTATTCACATGCTAAAAGCCATGTATACTGATGTAAAAGAACATTCAGGTATACAATTAAACAGATATATAACCATCTAAAGATTCAAGTTCCCCTTAAAATCACCTGTGAATTCATGCACACATTAAAGGAACACTATAGGATCAGGAACACAAACATTTATTCCTGACCTTATAGTGTTAAAAACAGCATCTAGCCCTACTGCCCCTCTCTCCTCTAAATATCATAAAATCTTACTGATTTAATTCTGCTGATGTTGGCTCTGTCCCTGATCTGCCTGCTTGGCTGACATCATCAGAAGTTGTGTTCAAAGCCAATCACAATGCTTTATCATAGGAAAGTATTGGATTGGCTGATAGTGTCAAGGAGGCAGATAAGGGGCAGAGCAGAACAAGTCAAACACAGCCCTGGCAACTCAGCATGTTCTCATAGAAATTAATTGAATCAATGCATCTCTATGAAGAAAGTTCAGTGTCTCCATACAGAGGATGGAGACACTAAATGGCAGTGCTGCATGCTGTGCAGCACTGCCCCAGGAAGCACCTCTAGTAGCCATCTGAGGAATGGCTGGTGGAGGTATCCATAGGCTCTAATTTAAACACTGCCTTTTGTCTGAAAACACAGTGATTACAGCAAAAAGGCTGAAGGGAATAATTATACTTACCAGAACAAATACAATAAGCTGTTGTTGTTCTGGTGACTGTAGTGTCCTTTTAATATGCTTGCTATTGTGATTTCCAATATCTTTGAGTAATTTCACTGTCTGAAGCCTTCTTCTTAGGCAGCAAACATTTCCTTTAGTCTAAAAAAAAGTTTGGCTGCTTGTTGTGTGGACATTTGCCATTCTCTGTTTCATAATGCGCATTGCTAAATGTAAACATATGCTTGCACATCTTAAAACTGTTCAAATCTGGCAGGACATTCCTTATCTGGATCCTGAGTGATGCCATCCTTGGTTAATTTTCCTGATTTGTGTTCCTCAAAATTTAGAAAACCTACAGAATTTGTCAAATGAGGATTGTGATACCTTGTGTGCAATATTTGAACATTTTAGAGGACTAAATACATGATTATTACTGTGCAGATTTTATTTTTGTTCTGAGATGTGGAGTCAATCATGAAAATGTCTTGTTGGCTTTCTCATTTCCTACATCATCTGAAATAAAGTCCTCTCCTATATATAAACTATTTGCAGTAACAGTAAGCAAGTGTAGGTAATTTAGGACACATTACTACATGGTGTTTGTGAGTAGCTACACATATACAGGACTGCAAATGGATGGTTACCCTTGCTTTACATTGAATGTATGATCCTGCTCTACACCATGATGGAACTAAAATCTTTAATGAGGGAAATAGCAGCACGAACATTAAACGTAACCAATTATGGATTTTTGGGTAGTGATGTAATGAGTATTTTGTCAATGAAATGCTCTGTTTGCTTGAACTAGGGACTACAAGCATCTGTACATTTGATAAAATTGATGGTTATGATTAGGTGGATTTAAAATGTCTCTATAAATCTTTGTAAATATTTTTCTTTTTAAAAGCTAAAAAATGAGAAGCAATAAGGACTTATTACAAAACAAAAATCTGCTGATAATACAGATAATGTGTTTTTTTCAGGGTTTTTAACAAAGTGAGAATGCTAGGTGAAATCAAAGTGAAATTCACATTTCAGATGAAAACATCTTCACATCCACAAACCTCCATATAAATATCAAACTGTGGGACATGTTACATTTAGACAATGTCCCCTTTGTGCTGTGCCTCACAGCAGTGAAAATAAACTGAGATATTATTTGCACAATGTGATAACACGATAATGTAGGATAAAATGGAAGATATTTCTATAGCGTGCATATTGTATAATTTTTTGATTTGTCTCTTATGAAGATTGACTAATTGACAGATTTTTTTTTTTCTTTTTAGATCCAGATTTTAAAGATCTTGGTGTATTAAAACCTTTGCCAGGTCAGTTCTAATTATTTTACACAAGTATTACCCAGTTAATTCTGTCTATGTTTAATGTCCTATTTATGACATTTTTTTCTTTATTATATTTTCTGAAATTCCAGTTTGTGAATTTGAAATGGGAGGACCAGAAGGCATTATCAAATCTGTGCAAATTCTAACAGAAGGAAAGGCCTCGGCAGATGAGGCAGTTGACTGCAAATGGTATATTCGTGCACCACCACGTTCCAAGGTGAACTTTCCCTTGTTAATAAAACACATGTACTAATTAATGCTCTAGATTCCAGAGAGTTTTAATGGAGAAAATAGAATCTTGATTTAAAAAATAATAATAAAATAGCATATTTTAAAGATTACCAAGTAGAGTACTATTTCACAATTTTAGTCATCTCTTTTCTATTTAAACATTTTTTTAAAATAGCTCACTGTGCGTCCCTTAACTAATTTCAAAACATATTAGTTATGTACTGTAATTGTCTGCAGTGTTAAATCAGAGCAGCTATAAGAGATGTCACCCGAGACAGTTCTATCAATGTACGCAAGATCTCTTTTAGTATATTATTGAAGAAAAGAAACATGCAGTTACTTTCAGAGAAATGATTTTTTAAAATCATTAATTTAATTGCTTTGATAAAAGAAGATATTGAATTAGAACACTGGCTGTGTATGCACTTCTGAAAATTAAAACACTGGGTTTTGCTTGTCAAAATGCAAAGATATTCTTCCCAACCATTAGATCCTACAGAACCATCTCTATTTAGGATTCATGGTTTTCTGCAGTTGTGTATTGTTCCAGTTTCCCAGAAACATAGGGCAGAAGCGGTGGAGCAGTGAGTGGGCACTTCAGGAGTGTTGATTGGACACTTGTCCCTGTAAGCAGTGGCCGAGGGTGTGAATACCACCGTTACATATATTGCTTCACCAACCAGTACTGAGTAAATGTACATATATCTATCTATCTAATCTATCAATAACACCAACATTCGTTGCAGAAGAACAATATGCAAATTTTTGTGATGTATGTAATAATACTTTTTTGAATGCTATTTAAAGAATGTGGTAAAAATTGGGACTTACCTACATATCACATTAACACAAACAATTAGGTCCACATGGGTAAAATTATTCATTCCATGTATGCAAGAAGAGAGGATACTTAGAATTCTTTAACACTGGTTGCTGGTACACTTTCCATAGCAGCTAAAATATCCTGTATATCCAGCAAATGTCACTTATGGTTGATATGACGAGTTATTCAATTTGCGTCGTCGTTCAGTATAAGAGTTCTTCACAGCGTTCTAGCAACTAAGAAGACCTCAAGGAGGTAGCTCGGTTCAATGTTGATACATTTGTATCCACAAGTGGCTACACTAATCAGTTTTAGGGCCTGTAACTCCTTTCAACTTTGACACAATGTTACTAGAATCTGTTCTCTGTGCCAGTTAATACACCAGGATTTATCTTACAGACAGGACAGATAACGGCATCTTGAGTAAATTTAAGGTTATCTTGTGATGTTGTTTATAGTCCAATAACTGGTAACAAAGATGTTACAAATTACCCCAAGTCAGAACTTTATTTTGTATAACTCTTCATGGAAACTAATCTTCTAAATGTGGCTTCCACTTTATTGGAAATAAAATGGTTGCTTTTTATTTTTCTCTTTTTTGTCTGTTCATATTCCAAAAATGATATCTAACTTGTTAAAACACTACTGTGTGCGAGAACTGCAGAGGTTTATGGTTGCAATAAACCCCATTTTAAATGTGCCTTTCATGCATTTACCCCTTTACTTCTAGAAATGTGTGATTTACAAAATATTAGCATTGCATTTATTTGACACATAGACTTCATAACTAGTACAAATGTAGATGCAACAGCAATTTGTTTATATACTTCTGCTCAGAGTTATGTTTTAGACAATAGACGTGGAGTTTCAGGCCAAACTTCAATTCAGCCAAATCTGATCAGATCAGTAAATGTGCAAAAATTCTGATTTCTGAGCCACCACATGCCAGCATTTCAGTGGGAACTAATATGGGCTAACCCAAATATTCTCAATTTGGTCTTTGATTCACATTGCCATTCCTGGCACCAGAAAAAAAGGTGGGTGGAGGCTGTTTTATTTGGTTGGGGCAAATAAGCAAATAAGCAAATTAGCTTGCCATGAGATACTGTGAGCTGGATCTCTTGTCCAATCAAAAAAAATATTATCGATCTTTAGGGAAAATTCAGTATATCTTGGTTTTATTCCCAGATCAAGCAACAACTTACCAATAGCGGAAAAAAGTAAGATCAGTAAAAAAAATCAATATTTCCAGACAGGATTCTTAAAGATACTGCGACTACAGCTACTGAGTTACACAAATCAGCAGTGATACAGTGTATTTTACCCTTGCTGTGCCTGTTTGGGAGTTGGAGATATTCTGGGTCCTTGATTCTAGTCTGAGACTAGGTTTAGCTTGCTGGTGTATTAGCTACTGCCAGGAGCACTTAAAACATCTTGTGAGAGGTAGCTAGGAGATTTACATGTTGTCATTGTTGCCAGTGTGAGACTAGGTTATCAATATACCGTTATCAAAAGTTTTTTTTATTGTTAACTATTTGTTAAAAATCCCATTTTCTTTTGTGTGTTCAGTCAAGTATGTGCTATTCAAGTGTGTGAGCAATATGCAGTGTTAACAATAACGTTACAAGTAACGTTACAGTAGTAAACCACTTTGCTTAAAGGACCACTATAGTGCCAGGAAAACATACTCGTTTTCCTGGCACTATAGTGCCCTGAGGGTGCCCCCACCCTCAGGGACCCCCTCCTGCCCAGCTCTGGAAAGGGGAAAGGGGTTAAAACTTACCTTTTTCCAGTGCTGGGTGGGGAGCTCTCCTCCTCCGATCCTCCTCTTCTCCTCCCCGTCGGCTGAATGCGCACGCGCGGCAAGAGCTGCGCGCGCATTCAGCCGGTCGCATAGGAAAGCATTTGTAATGCTTTCCTATAGACGCTTGCGTGCTCTCACTGTGATTTTCACAGTGAGAAGCACGCAAGCGCCTCTAGCGGCTGTCAATGAGACAGCCACTAGAGGAAATAGGGGAAGGCTTAACCCATTCATAAACATAGCAGTTTCTCTGAAACTGCTATGTTTATGAAAAAATGGGTTAACCCTAGCTGGACCTGGCACCCAGACCACTTCATTAAGCTGAAGTAGTCTGGGTGCCTAGAGTGGTCCTTTAATAAAGTTGTGTTATTCTTCACAATACACAGTCATTCATGTAACTAATTTATTGTAACAAACGTACAATAATCAAAGTAGTAGAGTCATGGATTCTGAGAGTTTGAACACTTCAGCCATGACACCTCTGCCACTGTTGCCTCCACCACCACCACCGCTGCCTCCACCTATTTGTAGTATTTGCCACACCACTGCAGATATAGCACTTTTACCTTTGGCCTAGGAGTTAGTTGACTATAAGTATGATGAGTCAGAGAAATTAGAAGAGAAGAATGTGGAGAGGACAGACAGATTTTCTCTAGCTGCTAGTGTCCATCTCCAAGTCCACCTGTATTTGCTATATAATCTCTTCATCTATCTCTCATCATCATCTGCACTTACTATCACTGGCTCAAGTAGCTCACCCACTGTCAATTTTACCATCACCACTACCAATATTACCACCAAAATTGCAATTTCCACTAATCAACTTAGGCTAGTGTTGTCACAGCTTCTACTGCTACCAATGCAAAACCACCTGTATTTTTAGCAAATGGAATGCGAAGGCAGGATGCTGATTTATTGCTCCAATGAAGCAAAGTTTGGGATCATTTTTAGTGCCTCCCAGAAGGAAACTGCACTGTATTATAGGACATTGAAGACTTAAATAGTTTAATCAGATACAACCTTCCCTGCTCTACTACCCTGCCTGCTAAAATATGGCCACTAAACTATTAACCTGGTCCAATACTGAATAATGGAGGATGAGTGACATGCTTTCACTGCACCTCTGCCTTATGCAGAGGGACTAAATAGAATCTCATCTGAGACATTTTTTTCCTTTAGAAGGTAAAGACTACCCACAGTTTTAGAACTAATAAGTTTTGTAACATATTTGCTAATATAAATTAATGAAATAATAAATTTGAAGAAAAACTTAATTTATACTTATCCCCTCATGATAACATCATGAACTCAGTCCATCTTCATGTACAAATCGGCTAGAAGTTATAAACGTATTATTGCATCAGGGAGATAGGACTAAAGTACATGTTAATGACATTAATTCTATTTTGTTTTCTGTGCTAGAAATTCAGGAAGAATATACATAGATGCTAAGTACTATTATTTTGTCTAGCCAAAGGATTTATGCAGAGGACATTTGCTATGTAATTTTTGCATAACTACCATATAGAAGTTAGTAGCTTTAAAACATTATCCAACTGTGGATTTTTAAAGCAACTCATTTTTTATGCGGATAATTTAACTTTTCATTTTTGAATAAATGATGTGTCATTATGGTTTGTGAGGGCCAAGAAGGGATGGATTTTGAGAAACTGTGGATGTCTTTGGCAAAAAATAAACACTCTCTGTGCATCAAGTATGGAGGGAATGTGTATTTTAATAAATGTGTTGCTTTGAATAGCAGATAATTGAAGAACTGATTGAACTCTGAATGCTCAATCAATGTGTAATAGCCATAATGTGATCTCAAAATGTACTTTCTTTATTTGCAGATATACTTACGCTTCTTGGAGTATGAAATGCAAAACTCAAATGAATGTAAAAGGAATTTTGTGGCTGTTTATGATGGAAGCAGTTCAGTAGAAGATTTGAAAGCTAAATTTTGTAGCACAGTTGCTAATGATGTGATGCTACGCACGGGACTTGGCGTAATCCGAATGTGGGCAGATGAAGGCAGTCGGACTAGTCATTTTCAAATACTTTTCACATCTTTCCAAGAACGTAAGACAAATTATGTTTAAAGTATGTAGGGACTCTAATAATGTGTTATCAGTGGGTTTTTTCATGTTGCTCATATTGTAAAAGAAAATACCACAATTGTTTTTATTGAATTCTAAATGTGTCAACAATATCACAAAAATGTAATTTGTGGAAGCTTTTGGTTATCATTTAAGAAACATTGACTGTTCTGATGAAGAATGAGGTCACAACCAGTGGCCGAAATAATGTAGAGAGGGCCCTGGTGCAAGACAGTCCCTTTCTAGTGCAAGGGTGGCCAAAACGTAGATCCTCAATTATTGTGCAAATCTCACAATGCTAAGCCACCTTCTAATCTACCATTTGTCAATCCTTGCAGTGTTGCATTTGCGTGCAGTGTTTGAGAGGTTGAATGTCAACATATTTTGGTATGGAAGTCAGTGGAAGAGATGCTAGGCAAACTGTGTGAGGTTCCAAGGTGCCTAGTTTGAAGGGAACTGAGGCGTCATTGTCCTATGTACAATGTTTCTTTTATCTTCTTCAATAAATGTCTATATTTTTCATATTACATGGCTGAATACTTTCCGGATGTTAGGGACCAGGAACCAGACAAATATAGAACATAAACACCTTTCTTAATAGTAAATAGAAAAATGGTAAAAACATTCAAAAAGCAAAGTCCAGGAGGTTAGCCGGTGTCAGGAACCAAAGCAGGTAGTCAGGTAAGCCGGAGCCAGGAACCAAGGTGGGTGTCAGGCAAGCTGGAATCAGGAGAATGGAGATCAGTAAAGTTAATAACAAAGGCAAAAGTCAGAAACCAGAAGGGAAGACAGCTGAACTAGGTAAAACACAGGAATTACAGGAAATGCTATTGGAAACCGGAAACAATGCAAGGGCAAGGAGGTACTTAGTTTGCTGCTTAAATAATCTGCACTGAGCAGCCAAAAGGGCTAATATCAACCAGGTGTGTAACTATGATGAAAGAAGGTAATTGTTAAAAATAGCTGAACAACCAAGATACAGTGTAGAAAGAGGTGCTGTTTAAAACAGCAGAGAAACCCACAATGCCTCCCTCTTCTACTCTCCTATGAGTGGGTCCAGGCATCAGTGGGAAGCAGGCATGAAAGGAACAAAGGAGGGATGGGGCATGGACATATTCATATTCCTTTTGATGATCAACTGGAACGGGATGTAGACCTGCCACCAAGCTGGTGTACCACATGTGTACATGGCACCGAGGTGGTGTACTAGATACACTACATAGGTTTCAAGAGGGAAACATGGAAAAAGTTAGAGATGCGCATGCTGAGGGGAAGGTCAAGTTGATAAGCTACAGGGTTAACCCTTCAAAGTATATAGATAGACCAGTGTAGTAGGGTTCAAGTTTTTGCAAGGGGACATCAAGACCCTCACCCCAACCTGATAATTATTTGTAGGTAGGCTTCTGGGGTTGGCCCATTGCTTATAGTCATGCATGGAGCATTGCAAGGAGTCCTGACCCTGCACCCAGGTGGAACGGAGTCCCCAGAGATGTTCCTCCAATGCCAGAAACCCATGTGGCACAAAAGTATCAGGCAGAAAGGATGTTTGAAACCCATAATTGCCAAGTTTGGAGATAGAGGCAATAATAACACTAACTGGAAAGAGGCAATAATAGCACTAATGTTGTGAGCTCTGTAGCGGACCCCCTGGTTACCTATGCTGATTCCCTTGCTTCAGCCGATCAGGAACCATTTAAAAAACAAAAAGACCTATCTTCCACCAGTAACTGGATGACAAACACTCTCCTGGAGGTACAACAACCACTTTATTGGCCACACACGGCTTTGATACATAACCCATGCAAGGAATGTATCATACCAACATCTAGTGTCCCTTCCCAGGATCCTTCCCCTTCCTGGGTCCACAGCGGTGGAAAGTACTCTGTTCCCTTTTCCCCAATTCCCGCTAAAGGTATAGGGTTTCCCACGCCGGCCGCCAGGGAGTCTTCTTCCCAGGAGCATCCCGTCCCTTTGTCTCCCAGGCACAGAAAGCCCGTCTGGGTGAAAAATGCTGATCTCTTTGTCCCTGCAGGCACTGAAAAGCCGCCCAACTCGCCAGTGTCCCAGCAGTGCTCACACCAATATCAGGGATCCTCACAGCGGTACCACCCTCGACCGGTTTCCGCTTACGAGGTCCCTGTGTGAAATCCTGCAAGGGAAGTGTCTCCTTTCAGGACACAAATGCTCCCCCTGGACGGCATTTATCTATACAAAATGGTGGCCACCCTGGGGAGCATTCATTATTTACTTCCATTGCAGTTTCACACTTAGGTTGGCAGTGAGAACATTATAAATAATTGGTGTGAACGTTCTAATGGGGCACTGGAGAGGCCTCGTTCGGGAAACGAACAAGTCGGGAAACAATTTACGAATGCTCCCCCTGGCTGGTGTTCATCTGTATGAATGGAGGCCACCCAGGGGAGCACACATTAATTGTTTCCCTTGCGGTTTGCTGTTTACACTTATTTTGAACTAACTAACATTCTAAATGAGGTATCGGGGTCATCCCCGTTTGGGAGACAAATTAATTCCCTTTGTGGAGGCACTCCCGAGCGGGCACAATATACGAAGAGATGGGGAAACACACATAATATCAGAAAGGCAATTAACAGACAGGCAGCGGTTCTGCCACAAACTCCACCCAGGATAGCAAATCTGACCAGTTGTTCTGATGATCAGAAATATAACAATGCAGAAACTGTTCCAAGGTTTTATTAGCTTGTTCTGCAGCACCATTGGATTGCAGGTGATAGGCAGAGGAGAAGGAAATTTATGCTCATATTTCTGTACACAAATTCCCATATGCAAACAGAGAGCTCTCCAAAATTTGGACACAAACTGGCTACCTCAATCTGAGATGATCACTTGGGGTAACCCATGTGAGCAAAAATCTAGGTGAGCTCTTGAGAAGTCAGTAATTGTTTTCAAGGGAATGCAGCATTTTAGAAAATTGACTAACAACCATGAGAATGACCATATTGTCATGGGAGACCGGGATGTCCATAATAAAATCTATGGACAACTGAGTCCAGTGGGGTATACCATCAGGGATAGTTTGCAGGAGATAGAAAAAACTGGTGTAGGCGCTCTCTAAAATAGCTAAATATACGGCAGCAGTGAACCAGCAGGACTTCCCAATACCTGCTAATAACCAAAAAGTGCAAAAACAGAGTGGTAGACCGCGCCACAGAGGAATAGGAAATAGTTAAATTGAAAAAATGATAGATACATACATACAGGGTATTCCAACAATATGGTGGTGAATAGAAACCTTGAGAAAATATAAATATAAAACAATAATAGTGCAATATGTCAGTTAAAAAGCTTATAAATAAAATATACGGAAAACCAGTAGAAAGGCTAACTCACACTTTTCAGAGCTACTAAGAGCTCTGCTGTATAGCGCCTGGACGGTATAATGCCCGTCTTGGGATATAGGAATGGTGGTGAGATGTAGTATCCAAAGCTCCACAGCCGTGCATAGAACAAAAACACAAATAAAATCCAATGGTATAGTATGTACTATAAATAATTGGTAAAAGGAAAGGTAAGTATCCTACTTACGATTTCCAGAGCAATGACTTGCTCTGGTGATGAAGGCTAGTGGTGGTATAATCCCCACCAAAGGATATAGGCATGATCCAAAGTGCACCAGGAACAAAAGGTAAACCAAGGAGAGGAGTAGGAAAAAAAAACTGCAACTTTATTAATAAAAATAGTAAAAAAATCTATATATAAAAGTCCAGCATCCAGTCTCTCACTCTACTTAACGCGTTTCGCCCGAGTTGGGGCTTCTTCAGAAGTTTCAATATCGGTAGGTATCCGTCCGAGTTCTCATAGGGTTTACTGATTGTTCTATTGTATTCCGGTGTGTGCACTCTTCCTGCTTCCGGCGGGTTGCGTGCGACAACCGGAAGTGACGCATTGCGTCTCGCAAAGGTTGATGGATCATGTAGTTCATGTATTACTGTTAGCATCGGTAGTCGCATACATCGCCAGAAAATGACGTAACGCGGCTAGCGGTGATTGCTGGGAACGGTAGTTTTATAACTGAAAGCTGTATAATTCAGCAACTATGAACCCTCGGGTTACAAAAGAAAATAAAGAGGGTTATAAAGGGACATATTCATCAATAAATAATAAGAAGTGTGTATATATATGTATATAACAAGATACATTTATATTTTATAAAATGAAACAAGTTGATAAAAAGAGCATATTTGATTAAATTAAGTGGACGTGTTCATATGACTCTGCTGTATTTATATATAGAGACAACAATATACATAATAAGCTCTTTATCTATTTTCTGTTGCTCTTGATTAACAACTTAAATGTTACTGGATTAATATATCTCTAGACATGAGTATCTGAGATTTATTTTATAAAATTAGCCTATAAAGAGCTTATTATGTGTATTGTAGAGTGAGAGACTGGATGCTGGACTTTTATGTATAGATTTTTTTACTATTTTTATCAATAAAGTTGCAGTTTTTTTTTCCTACTCCTCTCCTTGGTTTACCTTTTGTTCCTGGTGCACTTTGGATCCTGCCTATATCCTTTGGTGGGGATTATACCACCACTAGCCTTCATCACCAGAGCAAGTCATTGCTCTGGAAATCGTAAGTAGGATACTTACCTTTCCTTTTACCAATTATTTATAGTACATACTATACCATTGGATTTTATTTGTGTTTTTGTTCTATGCACGGCTGTGGAGCTGTGGATACTACATCTCACCACTATTCCTATATCCCAAGACGGGCATTATACCGTCCAGGCGCTATACAGCAGAGCTCTCAGTAGCTCTGAAAAGTGTGAGTTAGCCTTTCTACTGGTTTTCCATATATTTTATTTATAAGCTTTTTAACTGACATATTGCACTATTATTGTTTTATATTTATATTTTCTCAAGGTTTCTATTCACCACCATATTGTTGGAATACCCTGTATGTATGTATATATCATTTTTTCAATTTAACTATTTCCTATTCCTCTGTGGCGCGGTCTACCACTCGGTTTTTGCACTTTATAGTTTGCAGGAGACCTACTGTAAGGTGTCCTGGTGTCTTATTTTGAGCACACACAGGACAAGCAGCTACAAAGGTGGTGAACTGTCAATTCAGAAGCTATGTGCCGCCTGGGGGGAGCTGAGACCAGCACCAGAGGCTACTTTTGGGTTAAACTGTCCAAGAACCATATTTTTTTTAGATTAAGTTGTTATGGTGCCTTACCTGTCCCTTTAATATTTTTCTCAGCCTTATACTCTAATGCATTCTGAAGCATTTATATTTTTTTTGTTTTGAATGTAGTTATTTAAAAAATCCTCATCTTGACTTTGACTTTTAGGTTAATGTAATATTTCAGTAGACAACAGTGGGACCATTTTACAAACATGTAGAACACATTTATAATTTTAATAGTATTTTTATGTGTTAAATGCAAGTCATTTTCATTCTCTGTGAAGAATGATATTGTTAGCTTGTCACTATCAACTTTACTAATTAGGCAAACGTGAATTAAAGATTTCAAATGTACGAAAAGCAATTTATTGTACCTGAAAACTTCCATGAATCTATACAATATATTTACATTTTTAAAGGAACACTCTTAGAACCAGAATTACTACTTACTGAAGCTTAATGTAGTGATTCTGGTGCAAAGATACTGTCCCTGCAGTCTCAGTTATGTTAACACTGTTTTTTCAGACATTAAGTATCTGCTTTTTCTGACATTGGTTCATAGGACACACCTAGTGGGTCTCACACAGACAATATTTTGAGGATGTTCGTCATCTTCCCGCCCTGCATGAAAAAACCCTCTCCAAAGAAATACATTGAGTTAATACACTTTTATAAGGAGATGCTAACTGACAAAGTGTGGCAGGAATAACTAGGAAAACACTATAACATTAGAAACATGTTTGTATTTCTAATGTTAGCATATTTCTTTAAGCATATATTGACAACTTTGTAACTTGATGCCTGACTTTTTTTTCCAATAATTTATATAAAAAAAAAAATGTTTTGTGTTTACATTTCTAACACATTTAATAGTTATGTACAAAGTAGACACGTTCTTTGATTCATGAATGTATCAGATAATGACAAAACACAGTAAAACTAGAATAGTGATTAATTTATTGCTCTCTTTCTTTGCCATAACCCTTGTGTTACTTGCTTTGGCTGATGGGAAAGGCATCTTCTTGCGTGATGCACAATAGATGCTTATGTCATCTATGGATGATCCTGATCTTGTTTGAACTTTCAAATGCATCAAATGTGTAAGCAACAAGAACATTGGACCAATCTAACCTTATCCCTAACATTTTAATATTTTCTAGAATTTTGTGAAAGGCAATCACCTTGATCAGATTGTCTTAGATGTCATGTAGGTCATCTAATCACATTGATTTGCAAAACTTTTTCTGAACTTCTTAAGTCTGGGACATTCAGCCCTAGACTCATACTTAAAAAAACAACTAATGAAACACAAAATCATTACAGAGTTATGATATTAACACCCTTATAAATGAAAAGTACTTCACTTAAACAAGATTCAGCTTCCCTGGTGGTATTTCCCAATTTACCACCTTTCTTAGACAGCAAAAATAGAAACGGTATTTGGAAATCAGTTATGCATCTAAAAAGGATAATATAAACTAAACATAGTGTAATATAGTTAGATATAATAAAATATGCATTCTTGAAATGCACTTACAGTGTGTCTGAAAATCTGTGCCTTGGGGTGCCTCCCCTGGTTAAGGTAGGGGGCTATCACCTTCTTTTAGAAGATGTGGTCCATAATTAATAAGAAAGCTGGAACACTTTCCACTGCACTTTAAATTTATTTATTAGGTGCAAAACTATGTATAGGTGGTACATGTCATAGTAACATATGCATGAATGCCAGGACCCAAGGCTTCCACCTAATTAAAACAAAATGTGATTCATCAGACTAGGCAACTTTCTTCCATTGCTCCATGTTCAGGTTCTGATTTGCATCCCTATTGAAGGAGCTTTCGGGATTGGATAGGGGTTTTCATGGGTACTTTGACCGAACTGCCGCTATGTAGCAAACTGTGATGCGATGCACTGTGTGCGCTGACACCTTTCCATCATGGCCAGCATTAAGTTTTTCAGCAATCTGATCTGCATTAGCTCTTCTGTGTGATCGGATGAGACAGGCTAGCCTTCACTCCCCACATGCATCAATGAGCCTTGAGCACATTGGTAAATACTAATCACTGCATACTGTCAATATCCCACAAAACCTGACATTTTGGAGATACACTGGCCTAGTCATCAAGCTATCACTGTTTGGCCCTTGTCAAAACTCATCAGATCTTTTCGCTTGCCTACTTTTCCTTCTTCAACACAGGAAATTTAAGAACTAACTGTTCACTTGCTGCCTAACAAATCACTACTCATTAACATGTTTCATTGTAGTGATAAAATGTAGTTATTTACTTCACCTGTCAGTGGTTTTAATATTGTGGCTAATCAAGGTAAATTTGTTTATTATAAGACTTTTAATTTATTGCAATCCAAAATTAAACAAAACAAATTACTTGTATACATTGTTGGTAGTGAGGTATTTATACAAATATTAATATTATTTGGAAGCATCCATGTATTATTGTTTTTAAAATGCACAATCATTAATTATTCACATGTACTGGTAGGCTAGTTGAGTTGATTATATTATTACCCAAAGTCATTTGTCACATTAATTGCATTTTCTTATATTATTAATACCTTTTTAATGTGCACAACAGGGACTTGAATTTTCTAAACAAGTAATTTTTATTTATTTTTTGACAGTACACTTGTCATCAAAATTATTCAACCCCTGATAAAAATAAGGTTTATTGTTAAAATGTACAGCCTTTCGGCAGTCAATGAACAAATCAAACAAAATCAATTGCAATAGCTCAACATAATAAATGTTTCAAGTGGTGTCCCCAAAATTAACTGAAAATGCAACTTATAATGACTTCCCTAGTTTCAATATTATTCAACCCCCTCATGGCAAGCATCTTTAGTACATAGTAGAGCACCCTTTTGCTGTTATAACCTGCTGCAAATGAGATGCACCAGCTTCTGCCAGGGTTCCTGAGGAACCTTAGTCTATTGCTCATGAGCAATGGCCAACAGTTCAGTAATATTCTGGGTTTGTGTGCTGCAGCTGCCTTTTTCATATCTCACCAGAGATTTTTAAGGTTCAAGTCAGGTGACTGTGATGGCCACTATAGAATTTTCCAAGATTTCTTCTGCAACCACGCCTTGGTGGAATTTGAGGTAGGGTTGGAATCATTGTCTTGTTGGAAGGTCCAATGACACCCAAGCTTCAGCTTCTTCAAATACAGCATGGTGTTTTCTCCTAGAATATCCTCATACTTCAGTGAATCCATCTTGCATTGCACACACTACAGGTTTCCAGGGTCACAAGATGCAAATCAGCCCCATAGCATCACCAAACCACAACCATGCTTAACTGTCAGCAGAATGTTCTTTTCAGCCTGTGCTTTATTATTTTTCCTCCAGATATACTGCTGATCCATTGGACCAAAATGTTCCAGTTTTATTTCATTACTCCACAGAACAGAATCACCAAACTTCTGTGGCTTATTTATATGATTTTGAGCATATTGGAGCCAACATTTCTTGTGCTTTTAGGTCAGTAGTGGTGTACATAATCGAGTTGTGGCATGGACACCTTCTGCATTTAGTATGCACCTTACTGTGCTCACTGAAACCCCAGTGCCTGTTGCCACCAAGTCTTGCGACAGGTCTTTTGTTGTCACTCAAAGGTTTTTCACAACCTACCTTCTCAGAAATTGGTTTCAGTCATTGATAGCTTCTTTTTCCTTTCCCAGCCATATCGTGTAACCACTGTTCCTTTAACTTTGAACTTGCAAACTATGCTTCCAACAGTGTCTCTAGAAACATTTAGTGGCCTTGCTTTCTTTTTGTATCCTGTTCCTTGTTTCTGAAGGGTGATGATTTCTTCTCTTTACTTTGTGGACCATTTAGCCATATTTCTAAAATGCAGTCAAACATGACACTCAGCAAACCCCATGTCAGTTCTGGTGTTCCAGCTCAAGCACAGCAAGACAGCAAACAGCAAGACAGGTGTGGCGTGGGAGAAAAAATGTATTTTTACTGCACAGACAGGGTGCCGATCACATAAACAGTGTTTAGCCACTTCAGCACTGTAGTGTCAGTAATATAAATTTGCATTCCTGACCCTATAATGTTTCTTAAATGTTAAAACATTTTTAAAAACACTTTTTATAGTAATTAGTTTGAGTTAATGGCAAAAACTATGAATATTGCTTTGGATTGAATAGATTAGCTGCTATATAAAGCGCATCATTGCAATAAAACCATAATGCCTGATATAACTACAAACTGGCAACATGGGACCTTTAATCTCACTTAAGCAATTAGACATATATACAAATTGGTAAGAGTCGCTGTTACCCAGTTTCACTACTAATAAGAAAGTGAGCAGCTGATTTAAGGATAGCACAACAAAAAGCAAAAAAACTGCTACAGCCTAAGATTTTCTTTCTCATATACATGTACAGTTATATATTATACAACATTATGGAATTTGTTGGTGCTTTATAATTAATAATAACTAGTCAATAACTTATGTAACATATGTATGTAATAAAACATGTTATTGTATGGTGATAAACTTCCTGTACTACTGCATTATTATCATCCTGTGTTTTCTTCTTAAACACTGAGACATTTTAGCTTCTTCTGTGGACACTGCTTCTCTCTCATTCAGCACAGGAAGCTAGTTGACTTTCAATGATGCCTTCAATATCATAAAATATGCACTGTTATTTCCCAGTATTTATAATATTTATTTAATTTTCCCCTATTTATCGCCGTTGAGCAGCTGCAAGTTGAAAATCATGGAAAATCACTGCAACTCAGCAACAGTTTTTTCGATGCATTAAATGGCGGTATGCACTGCTCACTTTCAAGGCTGTGTAAACATCATCAGTCATCCTGAGATCTCTAAATGACAAAGGGGAGTCACAACTTTCATGAGATACCTGTGTCTCCCTGGTGTGAGCAGAGATTTAACCCTGCTCACTCCAAACTTTCAAGTGGGGCACTAAAATGACAATTTTAAAGAGCTGTATTCATTACTCACTTTGAGTGCTGTATACAGCTTATCTTTCAGTTGGGTCCAATCGATTGATTCCTGTGACTCCCTGGTATGAGTAGGAATTTAACCCTGCTTACACTAAAATGTTAGCATGTGTCAATATGTCCTAATGGTCCTAAAATCTATTTTGTTAGGACATAATGACGTGTCCTAACATAATGAAGGTGTAAATATCCTCCTAAAATATTTTTCCCACAACAAATGAGGAGCACAGACTTCTGTAATTTTCTGTCTTAGATGTTATCCTTTTTCTGTATATGGGCAATGCCATGAAATACCATTCCACATCGTAATTAAAAAAGACTGAAAATAACTGTCTGGCTTAAACTAGATTAAGCTCCAAAACTACCTGTAGATGTATACCAATTAATCCAGGATTTGTCACCTGTTTAATCCTTTACAACACCTTGTATAAAACCTTAGAGTGGGGACTGTTTTTTCTCATATATAGTGCTCTTTATTTCAAACATACCTGCCAAAAATTAAGTAGTTTAAATATGTTTACATCTATTTTCACATGTCTTGAATGGCTTTAAACACACACTTCAAACATTTAATCAAAATGTATTATTAATAATTTTGTCCATGGCAAAAATATTTGGTTTATGCAAAAACAATTTGATTTGGATGAAATTAAAACTAAATTATGTGGCATTTCTATTTGGATTAAAAAAACTATTTGGACAAATTAACATGCGAAAAGACACCTATTGGTGTACTGCCATGAAAAAATGACTACATTGACTATCCTAGTGGCTAGACAATATTAGACAATTTTGCAATGCTCATTGTGACTTAATTATATTTTTATATCACTACAAATGTGTATTCTTAACCCTATAGTGCCCTAGTCACTGTTTAGCTGACTGGGCATGTGCTGCCAGTGTTAAAAAGGCCAGTTTACTTATCTTTTCTTTCTCACAGCACTGATCTCTGGCATACCGCTCAGCTTCTTTAGCTGAGATCAGAGATCGATGATCACAGCCTATCCAATGCTTTCCCATAGAGAAGCATTGGGAGGTCAGTGCACACTGGTAGCAAATGATGTCTCAAATGTCTCCATTCTTGATTAAAGGTTGCTCTGACTGCACAGACAAACTAGACTGTGCTGATCTCTCCCTAAGTTACATAGTATTCTAGGTTAAAAAAAAGACTCAAGTACATGGAGTTCAACCTTTAAAACATGGCCAATTATGTCACTAGAACAGTTTTTTGAGGGTTCTACTATAAGCACAGTCTCTAAGCTTACAAGATATTGCACAGGGATCCTGAGAGTAAACCTTGGGATAGCCCAGAGATAGGGAATTATATTGGGATTGATCCTTTCCAAGTTAGCCAATATATTTTCTAATAAAGCTGTATTCCACGATTTGGCATCATACCCCTATACAGATATGTACTATACCCCTACCTGGCTTCTACCTCTTGTTGCATATTAGCATTTTTATCACTTGTTTATACTTTCATTTATCTATTATTTCTTGGTCTCAATAGCATTTATCTTTATTTCCTTATTATAGTCAGCATATAGTTACAATTACACTGCTATACATATATCCAGGAGATGCATCTGATCTCAGAGCCTAGTATGCACTGAGACTAGTAGCATCTACCCCCTTTTTTGTTCTTTGCATATTGATCAAACTGCCCAGTCCGCTGGCTTCGTTTATTGCCGATGGATAAAGTTTAACTATCACATTGCTTGATACTTTGTTCTAAAACTTGTATTATCTACAATACCCTCACAAATTAATACAGGGAAGACAAAACAACCTCTGAGCTTCTCTGACCCCAGAGTGTAATGGCAGGTTGACGGTTGTGACAGTTTAAATCAGCTCACCACAGCAGCTCAATGCAGTGACCTGTCAGGATTTTGTGAGCTGCCTTAGACATTTAGAAATGAAATTAGATTGGATTTTGAGTCAGTGCTTTTGAATCTAAAGACTGTTGTTAAGGTCCTGTCAACTAGATGTGATACCATGGAAGATGACCAATGAACACTTAAGACTACTTGAACTTTAACAGACAGGATGCTTACTGAACTAGAAGACAAGACGAGACACCTGGAATTGTCTCAAGAAGAATTGGAGCTTAGATCTAGATAAAATAAATAAAGTTTGAAGGGTATTCCTGATAAATTTATAGATGTTAACAACCTTGTTTCTACACCACTCAGAATTTTTGATGGACCACTGACACCATGTGGGTAGGCCTTCTAGCCTTCCTGATAGAGGTCCTCAGTATGTTATTGTTCACATGCATTAGTTCCAAGGTGAAATCTCTGATCCTTTTCACTGTAAGAAACAGCCTGGTTGCATTTAATAATATCATGGCCATATATTTAATGACGTGTTCTAGGCTACTTTTGGAATCACCACACTTCTAACCACAAATAGCTTTAGATATCGCTTTGCACATTGGGACAGATTGTTGACTGCAAAGGCACTATATACAGCACTTCTTTATTAATAGACAGCAGTACATTCCTTATTGAGTTTGAACTCTCCCTGGATACCAGTGTAGATAGCATCCCTGTTGTGAATACATAGGATGTCTCCCTCTATCTGATCAAGATGAAATAGATAAGAATGCTATCAATGCTGGAAACGTTGTTCAGGGTAGCTCTACATAGCCATCTGAAGATTATCCTGCAGAAGGATCTTTCTCTTGATATTGCCTATCGAGGTGGTTCCTGCCCTTTCCTAAAAGGAAACAGCAGGTGCAGAGTCACCACAAAGAAATCTAACTGATTTCTTCTCTGCATTCTCTGACTGCCTATCTAATGTGCCTCCTGTTCAGTTTTTCTGTGTTTCCCAGATGAAACATGGTCTACTGTACACATATTTCACTTACTGAGCTTTGTGTTGATGCAGAGTTAGTTATTCTTTCACACTTTGTTTCCACAATTATAAAGTTTATGTGGTGTGTTTGTTAAAAAATGTTGCAGGTATCAATATATCTGTTATTATTGATATCATTCTTAGGCAAGATTTCTAATTAATCACCTTGGACAAGAAAGACGGACTTGTATTATGGTATCTTACTTATCTTTTTAACTATATACAGAATTGTTGCTGCTTTACTTATATGACTCCTATGCTACAAATGTTGTGCAATGTGCCTATACAAAATTCTGGTCCCTCTGACCAAAGCGAGTCATAATAGTTAAACTTATAATGCCCTAATTTATCTGAAAAAGATTATTTTCTGCACTGTTCTGTCTTAATTATACAGCTCTGTAGTAACTTCAAAGTAATGCTAACAATGTTCTGGAACAACTCTTAACCAGTGTAACCTTTCTGTATTTACTCATCAATGCAGAATCCAGCCTTCCTCTTGTGATAATAACTACCTTTCAAGCTGTACTTTCCCTTCTCGTTGGACATATCTATATGCTGTCCTCACAGTAGTTCTGTTATGCACATGACTCCAACATGGACTCCCATGTCTTGTTGTTTTAAGCAGCCCTTGTTACACTGTAATGTTATTGATAAATGTCAGTAGGTATGGTAGGTAACCCAGGAATGTCTCTCATTATGAACCATAATTTGGTTGCTATTATCTGACACAAAATAAAGTTGCAGGGGGAGATAAACAGTGGTCTGCATGGTCTTGATGGCAGGCCTGCACCTTTTCGGACTGGAGTAATTTTCCTTTTCGGATGAGGCTGCTCCTTTTCTGCATGCTCACAACCATTGTTGGTATCACGAGTCAATCGGCTCACATCACTGGTGATGCCCCTCAAGAAATGAAAGCACTGTGAGGTACTCATATTGGATATTTACAAATGCCCTTTGCCCCACTATGCACCATGGATTATGCACTGAACTGAAGTTCTCAAACCTCTGGATCTTTTCTAAACTCATTCCTGCTGACCTCAAAAGGAAGTAAAGAGCATTTGAAGAAGTGAGACAATTTCTATTACTTTGTAAGTTAATGCTAGAGATGTGTGTGTAAGTTACAGTGTTATTCACTAAACACCACATTTAAACACATCACGACTTGTGGAGGGCACATGTTGGGAGGTATGCAATTGCTTATTTTCTGTATTTGTAGTTTTAAGATATAATTGGCAGTGTGGTCAAGTTCCTTTGTTTAGCCTTGTCCCAGCTAAACAAGGGTGGGTCTGTATGAAGGCCAGGATGTGATGCAACAGTTAGATGAGCCGATGGTAACCTTTGGTTGTATTCTTTGTGAAACACGCTGCTTTATGGGCTTTAAATTTAAAACATGATCAGCCAGCGTGTTAATCATTAAAGCAATTTGAGGAGGGAGGACATTGTTTCTAATTGTTGGTAGTAATTTATTGAATGTTTCACACAACTCACACCACATTCCTCCCACCATAACTCTAGCTACCTTCAAATTACTCTTTAAAGGATCTGTTGCCTAGTCATGGACAGATAGCATGTAAATGACTACAATCTCTGTGAACCCTGATGTCTTTGATGAGAATAAGACTGAAATGGTAACCGTCTTCTAAATTAAAAATAAGGACATTACTTCTTGGAGTACAGTGTGGGCTTTCTTTTAAAGATTTATGAGAGAAGGGAGATTACTCTTGAATAATTTGGAGATGCTGACCAAAAGAGCATAAGCTCACCCTTGACGAGAAACTAGCAAAATTAACTCCAGCGCTGTGGTATATAGTTTACATAGAACTGTTCTAGAAGAGGGACAAACCTCTCTTGGGTAATAAACTGCAGGAATTTCAGGCTTCCTAGTATATTGCAGGTATTTATGACTCCAAATGACAGATTACTAAAGATCCAAGGGTGATGCAGAACTTTTTGCTGACTACTATCATAATCTATCATATTACTCTCATAAACTTTATAATGGTTCAACAGTTGACGAGTTAAGGAATTTGGCCATTGATCAGTGCTTATCCTCAATTTTGCATCAATATATCTCTTCACAAGCTGCCAGAAACTTGGTTGACGAGATTTCAATTGATGAAGTCAAGTCTTATCAAAGTGCTTAAGAACCAAGTGATTTTACAAATTCCATTTACAAGACTTTTTGTCTGTAAAAAGTGATTTGTCCCCTCCACCCACCTATGTTGCATTTATTTGTGGAAAGGAGATTCTAGGAGAGTTTGTAGAGGCCACAATCACAGTCACTCCTAAGAACAGTAAGGATCGTTCTATGTGATCTAACTATCACCACATATCTTTAATCATGTGGGTATCAAAGTGTATGTGCAAACATTAAGTCTGCAACTCCTGAATGTTATTCATCCAGCTCAAGTGAGTTTCATTCAGGACAGAGAAGCAATAGACACTATCATGATGCTAACCCTGATTCTTCAAAAAACCTGGGCATGTTGATGATGCTCCTAAGCCTTGGTGCCAATAAAGCATTTGATTAGGCCAACTGATCTATCCCCTGGAATCCTAAGTAACAATTTGAGTTTTCAGTGAAATTTATATTGGCAATCTGAGGTTTGTACAGATGCCCAACAGCTAAGGTCTCCATAATTGGTAGGTAGTTATCTCCCTTAAACACGTTCAATGCTATGAAATAGGTTTGTCCCCTGACTCCTCTTGATTTTGTTCTCTTCATAGAGCCATTAGCAAAGTGATGCATGTAAGTGCTGTTTAATGCAAGGAGGTCAATTATTAAGGAAGGATTGTTTGTGGATCACAATTCCCTGTCTTACAATTCCATGGATTTCTGTACCATGTTTGTTTTGCACTATAGATTCCTTCTTGACAATTTAGTAATACAAAATAAACACTTCTAAATGTGAGTGTTTCTATAGATGAACTTGCCATGGTGTCTACTTTCGGTTTTCAAAGTAATTTCAGGGAAATATCTCATTTATGGGTGAGAATTACCCAGCAGTGAAAGGATCTCTACAGCAAACAACACCCCTTTGTACACATCACTCATATCCATTTTACTGAATTGGATCTCTGATAAGTTGTCACTCTTTGGTTATATCCATTCACTAAAGATGATGGTCCTACCAAAGATTCTTTACTTTTTTAGGACATTACCTATCATGGTGGAGTAGCATGATCTTGGTAATTTTCTTGGTTCCATGGTAACCATTATTTTGTCTGGTAAGGGAGCTAGAGCTTCTAAAGTGAAATGATTGGCATACATCTTGCTCCTGACCTGCTTTCGGCATCATTAAATGGTTACTATCAAGCAATCATGCTCAAAGGTTTTATCTTGGTTATAAATTCTACACTGCTGCAAGATTGTGTGTTGTAAATGCTAAATGCTGTAAATTCTTTCTTTTAAACAAGATTCACTTTTATATGGATGAGTACCAAACTTCACGATATCCAAGAATTGTACTACAAATTCTGACACCCTTTGCAGGTTTTTATAAGCTCTAAAACAGCTTCCTAGACAACTGTGAAGGGAATACAGCAGTAAATATTGCTCTTGCCTTTGTCTCATCACTTTCTTTTTAACCACCCCCATTTATGAATTTATTTTAATCTCTAAATCTTACTTTTTGTCTTCTTCACTAAAATGTTTTTCTCAACTGCTTCCTTTTTATTTCTCCCCCCACCCCCCAATTGTGTTTTCCTACTTATGCTTCAAATGTTTTACTGCTGGCTTTGTGTTTTTTGTTTTATATTCTCTTAATTTCTTTTTGCCAAAGGCTTTGACTTTATTTGTTGAATGTGTATGTTCAACAAACACTTGACTGCTTGCTTCATGGTTTGCTCACTCTATATTCTCAAAATCAGCAGTTTTACATTCTATTTTGCCATTTAGTTTTAATGTGTTTAAATGTGGTGTTTAGTGAATAACACTGTAACTTACACACACATCTCTAGCATTAACTTACAAAGTAATAGAAATTGTCTCACTTCTTCAAATGCTCTTTACTTCCTTTTGAGGTCAGCGGGAATGAGTTTAGAAAAGATCCAGAGGTTTGAGAACTTCAGTTCAGTGCATAATCCATGGTGCATAGTGGAGCTAAGGGGATTTGTAAATCTCCAATATGAGTACCACAAAGTGCTTTCATTTCCAGCACTAATTCAGCACTAATTCTTTTATAATTAGGGAAAATGATGTAGCACTGGAGTCAACAAGTTGGTGGAGGTGCAAATGACATGACTATGACATCTGAGCTTTACAGATCACTAATGCAAGTGGTGCTGGGAACCCAAATTAAAGGAGAAATTGGGGAGGGGGAATACTAAAACTGAGGGAATGTGACTGCATTTTTGTGCTTGCACATGCATATCTGTGTTTCTGTTGCCTTAGTGTGTATATGTTTATTACAATTTGAAGAATTAAGTCTATGTTTCTCTGTGTTTGACGGCATCTGTATGCATTCTTCTACCTTTGTATGTGTTTGTCTATAGTAAAACATATGGAACATAAGTAGGAAAAAGCAATTGGGGGAAAAAGAGAAAAAGGAAGCGGTTGAGGAAATATTCATAAGAAGAAGACAAAGAATTAAATATTTAGAGATTTAAATAAATACATAATGGAGATGTAAAAAAGAAAGGGAAGAGATAAAGGCAAGAGCAATACTCATTGTCTATGTATTTGTGCCCTTATATGATAGCGACTGTGTCTATATTTGTGTTTCTGTGCGCCATGAATTTGTCAGTGTGTCTCTATGTTTGATTAGATTTGTATGCATGTGGAAAGGTGAGTTTTTATCCATGCATGACTGTTCATGTGCCTCTGTCCTTGTGCTAGTACATGTGTATGCAAATTTGTGCATGCATGTCTTTGTGCATATACATATTTTTGTCTACTTATTTCTGTCTGTTTTTGTTTCTCTAAAAATTTATGTGTGTTTTTCTCAGGTTTGAGTCATGTGAGGGGACAAAACGTGTTATTATTTAAAAAACAAAAACAACTCCCTTGCCCTGAGCCATTATATTATGTAACATGGCCCTAAGAGAAATGTTGAAAATGCTACTTTTTTAAAAGGTTGGATGGATAAATAGGGGACAGTCATAATTGTGGAAAGAGACAGGGGCACCCAAAACAATTCCACTCAGGTGTCACAAATCCTATACACACAAAACCTCATATTACCAAGCATAAATCTCCATACATGCTAAGAAATATTCTACAGAAATGTTTCCATTTAGGTGAATTATGAAGTCTGCAGGGAGACACATACATCCCTGATTAACCGATTAGCATAACAGTGAATATACATAAACGCATATGCTGTAAAAATGAGAAATCATACTATTCAAACATTTCAGTGGTGGTTTAGAAGTTTTACTTTGTAAATTATCAGTGAGTGCATGTGGTGTAAATGAAATAAATTTGAGTGGAAACATATGTCTCTTGGTTGAAGATAGTTAAGTATACATCTGCTGAGAGACCAGAGTAGATAACATATGCATTGTATACAGGTACACAAGGAGATGACATTAGCCTGCAAATGGAAATATGAAATGACTGGTAGAGATAGAGAAAACTGAATATACATGATCAGATAATTAAAAACAACGTAAATGGAGCATATCAGACAGTTATGGGGAAACACTGCCATCTACTGCACTAACCTTGCCATTTACTGCAATTCCTCTCAAAATACTTTGTGATTGAAACAGGCAGTTCCTGTGTTCAGCATTACATTACATGGATGTCAATATTTCAATGATTTGTGAAAGAGGTATAAAGGCAGTTTTTTTTTAGTTTATTTCATAATACAAAAATGCAATCACACACACACACACACACACACACACACATATATATATATATATTTACATTTCATCATAGAGCACATTCAACAAACTAAAAAATGTAACACTAATCTAAAAATTAACTCTCACTTGAGTAAAAAATATAGGTGAAAATTGCGAACATGTGATTGTTCATATGATTCTTCATGAATTTTATGTTGTGTGCTTACACTAAAACTGAGAGAAAACTTCTTAAGATGCTTTCCATTATATCAATTTGTGGAAGTAGTCCAAAATCAGCTGCAATGGGAGTGAGGGTGCCAAACACCAGTTTTGGGTCAATACCCACCCATGTAGTAGAGATGAGCATTCATATATTAGTAAGGAAAGAATACAGAAATATCATGACACAATACATTTATTACATAAAGTTGAAAAACACCCACAAACAACAATGCACGTGAATGGAGTGTATGTGTAAAAGATCCTAAAATGGCTTAAAGTGCCATCTAGTGGTCCACCTGTACTGTCCAAAAGTCCATTAAAGTACTATCAGAGGTCGCAACTTCCAGTGATCTAAAGGATACCTTTACGGACCCCAAATGGAAGCATGCATGCATGGTACGGCACATTCAAACAACAATGTGATAACACTGCGCCTGCACGCCTCCGTTTTGGTGTGCATTTTAAAGGTATAAGAAGACAGGAAGACAGGGAAGACTTTAAATCTGGAGGAAATTACACTTCAGTTTTGGGACAAAACGCGTTGAACAGATTATTATCTCAGAATCTTAGGTCATCAAAGTCTTGGGGGTAATTTCACTAAAGTCCAGACAGGCATCCTTCATATAGATACTAGAAGAAAAGGGTGAACTTGGTAGATAGTACCACCACAAAAAGGTCACTCAGTGGAGCGCTAGAATCAATATCTTACCCCTAATGACAATTGGGGAGATCCCAATTGTCATGAGGTGTAAGATATTGATTCTAGCGCTCCACTGAGTGACCACCAAGTTCACCCTTTTCTTCTAGTATCTATTTGTGTAGCATTGGGATACCTGCACGTGTGTTGAGCTGCTTGTGTTATATATATACCACTGTTAAGTGCCTTTTTATATTACGCAGATTCCTTGTTTATCCTTCATATAGGGGGGAGTCAAAACCTCTGATAGGAATTGGATGGACTTTTCAAAAGTGCAGGTTGACCACTGGGCAGCACTTTTATCCATTTAAGGCTATAGACGCTCTTTTGCACATACATTTGATTTATGTGCATTGTTGTTTATGAGTTTGTTTTCACTTTTATTATTTATTTTGTAATAAACATATTGTGCCATGCTATTTCTGTATTCTTTCCCCATTTATATATGAATGCTCATTCTCTACTATATGGTATGTATTGACCTTCAACTGGTGTTTGGCGTCCTCACTCTCATGTTATGTGTGCTATCTTTTGAGGATTGTTTGGGAGTTCTCCCTTGAGTGGCAGAACTCACTTGTGTTATCCAAACATTGCAGTTGTATTCCTTTTTTGGTGTAAGGTATATTCTAGATCACACTTTGTAAAATGCTATACTAAGATTTCTAGGTTTGAGCACGGTGAGAACATTTGTATCAGCTATACCATTTTTCATGAAAAGAAAAATGTTTGGGGGGATGCTCAAATTTCTGCCAAATCTTGGTTCAGCTCATCAGAATTTTGGTACCCAAAATCTGATTCAGGAACTGAATCAGACAAACCAAAAGGGTATTAAAGTGGGCCAATCAGTGTACTACAAAATATATACATAATATGTGTACAGTACTGCAAAATATATACATAATGTAATAATATGAATATATTGTACAGTATAATTATTGGAGCATTTTACCTCCATTTGGTTCACAGATCAAGTAAGAAAAAGTAACCAATAGAGGGAAAAACAGGAGGAGCAGTAAAATAAATAAACCTATATGCATGTCTTATATATTTAAAAAATATTTGTTTTACATATAAAATTATATTAATTGTTTTCATTGTTCCTCCTTTTCCCCACTCCTCACTTGATTTTTGAATAAAACTAACTTAGTGACTATTCCCTCGCTATTAATTATCTTTTGTATCCATCAACTATCTCTTTTTTGGAGCCACAAATTCTGAATCACAAATTAAAAAGGACCTGTGCATTTCAGTTTGTTTGCGAATCAGGTAAATTTAGGTCCAGAGTTTGAGAATTCAACCAAACATTTAAAAGGCCCATACTGAACTCTTTGTCATGTTCCTCATATCCTTTTCTGAATGCTGGTTCACTTGTTGTCCTTCCTTCCACCACGTTTAGTAGGTACTAAGTACTGCATACTGGGAACACCCCACAATACTTGCCATTTTGGAAGTGCTCTGACCCAGTTGTCAGACCCGTTTTATTTATTCCTTCCCACAGCCCCTTTGTGTGTCTGTTTCTCCTCCCAGCCTCTTTGTTTCTCTTCTTCAGCCTCCTCTTTAGGATTGCAGTTCGTACTAAAACAAATCTCTAAGTTGAATTATATCATTACATTTGGCTCACTATAAATTTCAGATATAGGTCAGATATTTTTTTAATTATATTTATATATTTTTTATGTATATTTAAATATATAATTAAAGGGACACTATAGTCACCTAAACAACTACAGCTTAATGTAGTTGTTCAGGTGAGATCTATAGCTCCCTGCAGGCAATCTAATGTAAACACTGTATTTTCAGAGAACAACATAAAATTCAACATACGCACACAACATAAAATTCATGAAGAATCATATGAACAATCACATGTTCGCAATTTTCACTTATTTTTTTTACTCAAGTGAGAGTTAATTTTTAGATTAGTGTTACATTTTTTGGTTTGTTGAATGTGCTCTATAATGAAATTTAAATATATATATATATATATATATAATTCAGAGAAAATACAGTGTTTACATTGATTGATAGGAATACCTCCAGTGGCCGTCACTCAGACGGCCACCAGAGGGACTTCCTATCATACAGGGCCCTAAAAAAGCCCTGTACACGTCAGACGTATTAAAATACGTCTGACGTGTGCAGGAGAGAGAAGGCACTGTGTGCGCGCCTTCCCTCTTCTGCCTGTCAGCAGAGGAGGGGGGCGGGCAAAGACCGCGAGCTGAGCTGTCAGTCACACCGCGCGCATGCGCGGTAGTGCGCTCAGGACTTCAGAGGACGGCATGAATGCCGCCCTCTGAAGTATGTGCGCATGTGCGGCGAAGCCGCGCATGCGCACAATTGAGCAATGACGCTTTCAAATGGAAGTGTCTGATTGCTCCCTGCTCACGCCCGCCTATTTCGTCATTTTGACGAAATAGGGGGCGCGGCTTCACGAGGCTCCCAGCGCTGGAACCAGGTGAGTAAAAACTGCAGTCCCTTTAAAAAAATATATTAAAAAAAAACCATTTTAAATGTTTTTTCTAAAAATTTTAAATCCAGATGATAATTTGAATGTCATTACAATGTAATGTATATAAAAAGAATAGTATAATTAAAATTCTGATAATTAGACATTTATTATAGCTTGTCCATTTGCTGATATACTGCAAATGGACAAGCTATAATAAAGCTCTGCAATAAAAGTTATCACTATATAAATTTAAATAATAATAGGGATAATAGATTTCATGTGAGATTGACAGTTGAAAGATTCATTTTGTTTAAATAATAAGAAAATATGGATACATTTGTTATAGAATTATTTACTTTTGAATGGTATTGCACCATCTAGTGGCCATATAGGAAAATTGCTTTCTTTGAATTTAAAATGTATCAAGTGGGTTTATTTACTGTTGTTGCAAAACAAAAAACAAATTGTGTAAAAAGTTATCCCAAAACAGCATATTAGGAAATTTCTGAAATGTAACATGTTTTCATACTGAGATATATTTGGCTATATTTTAAACCCTTACCTCAACAGTGTTGCTCTGTGCCCTCCTTATGTTGATATTTCAAAGACCATAATTCTATTAACTATAGACTTGTCAAATATTATAGGATATGTTGTATAAACATTAGAGAAACAGCACACACACATACACAAATACACTCCACTACACAAATATTTTTATTTTATAAATTCACTAGTAGATAGTCCCAATTATTATCATTAGGAATATAACTAAAAACATCTTGCAAAAGATCTCTTGACTGTAGTTTTTGCAAACTCTAGACTTTTCAAGGCAGGTACTCTGGGCAATTGCCAGCCTCTTGAGATTAGTTTCACTAAATAACCTGGAAGTAACAGTAACCAGTAAGTGTTTTAGGAGTTGTGAGTGTCTATTTAACTGCTTAAAGAAATTCTCTTGTGGTCATTTCTAATGAGACATCTGTGAGCTAAGGGGTGATATGTTTAACCAAAAATGTAATTAGGGGCACACTCAGAACATGCAATTCATAAAAGTAGCACTGTTAAATGTTTCCTGTGGTATCTGGCACCAAAACATGGGCAGCAGGTGCTGCAGCAAGTTGCGAGTTGGGGCCTCCATGAATCGGATTTGTTGTTCTCGGATTTGTTGTTGGGTAATTTGGACTCGTGACTTCTCGTTTTGGAGATGCTCTTACCCAGTTGTCAAGCCTTGTCAAAAGTCACTCAGACTGTTCACTTGCTGCCTAATATATCCAATCCCTTGGCAGGTTTCATTGTAACAATATAATCAATGCTATTCACTTCACCTGTCAGTGCTTTTAATGTTGTGGCTGATTATACATGTCTAGTAATTATCATTTAATTGCGCTGCAGATACCAGCCAAATTCAAGAATTTTTTTAGTAATCTGAGGATTGTTGGAAATTTAAAGTGAATTCCAAGAGAATTTTAGATGTGTTCCCAAAATAGCTGAAGTGGAAGCATAATGGTCTAGGAGAGGTTTTTAAGTTCAGTTATCTGCATTAAATTTTGAATTCCTGCCAATTTTCACTCAAGCAAATAGCCTTGTAAGTGTATAGATGGCAAAAAAACAACAAACAAATAAAACAACAGTATTAGGATATTCGGTATGCAAAACCAAAATCTAAGACACCTTACAGATGATTAAATCTACATTGTATTTGTAAATTATTTAATCTGTAGAGAAAAAACTACCTTTCAATGTAAAAGGACAACAAAACACTATTGCAATGGAAAGAAAATATCTATACTTGTATAAGTCATTTGACCAATATTATATACATATACTATTAAACTGTAAACAATATTATTCATAATATGAAATAGAATGTAATAGAATGTAAGCTCGATTGAGCAGGGTCCTCTTCAACCTATTGTTCCCGTAAGTTTATTTGTAATTGTCCTATTTATAGTTAAATCCCTCTCATAATATTGTGAAGCGCTACGGAATCTGTTGGCGCTATATAAATGGCAATAATAATAATTAAAAAAATACAAAACTGCAGCAGTCAATTTATGTATTGCAGTGCCATCTAGTGTCCATCAATATTATTACCATTTATTAATCAGCATTATACACCGATCATCCACAACATAAACACCACCTGCCTAATATAATCCCCTTTCGTGCAGCCAAAACAGATCTGACGCATCGAGGCATGGACTCCACAAGACCTTTGAACACTTGGTACCAAGACGTTAGCAGCAGACTCGTTAAATCCTGCAAGTAGAAGGGTGGTGCCTCCATTGATTATATTTGTTGTGTCAGCACATGCCACAGATGCTCAATTGGATTGAGATCTGGGGAATTTGAAGGCCAAGGCAACACATTGAACTCTTTGTCATGTTCCTCATATCCTTTTCTGAATGCTGGTTCACTTGTTGTCCTTCCTTCCACCACGTTTAGTAGGTACTAAGTACTGCATACTGCGAACACCCCACAATACTTGCCATTTTGGAAGTGCTCTGACCCAGTTGTCAGACCCGTTTTATTTATTCCTTCCCGCAGCCCCTTTGTGTGTCTGTTTCTCCTCCCAGCCTCTTTGTTTCTCTTCTTCAGCCTCCTCCTTGTATATCTATTTTGCCCTTTCCTCAGCTCCTCTGTGTGTCTCTTCTCCTCCTAATGCATTTGTGTGTCTTTCCCCTTCCCCAACCCCTCTGTGCATCTCTTTCCCCCCCAGCCCCTAAGTGTGTCTCTTTCTCCCAATAAGCACTATTCTGCTATCTCTTTCTTACCTTTCCTCCAATACCTCCCCCCAGCTACTGTGTGTACCTATTTCTCCCTGCTAGCCCCTCTGTGTGTCTTTGTGCCCTCCACTGTCCCTTTGTGGTTCCTTTCCCATGCCACCCTCCTGTGTCTTCTTACCTCCTTGTAGCATGGCTGTGCAGACCACAATTGAGGATCTTCTGTATCCTCTACCTGATCTGACTGGAAATTGTTCCTTGCCCTTTTTTAACCCCTTAAGGACCAAACTTCAGGAATAAAAGGGAATCATGACATGTCACACATGTCATGTGTCCTTAAGGGGTTAATACAGAAGATCCTGCTACATTGCTACATTGAGTGGCTGGCAGGAAAGGGTGCTATGCTTTGCAAGAGACAGGCATGTGAATTAAACTCTGGGAGACAAGCTTTTCCTGAAGAGGTGGATTTTGAGGGAATTCTTAAATGATTTGGGGAGAATCTGATGGTGGAAGGCAGGCTGTTGTGATATAAACAAAAACATGCTTCTCGTCTATAATTTGTTTGTTGAATGTTAAATTGAGTTTTATTGTGCATTTATAAATGTTTGTTATTAGTGCCCTTATTTTCTGACAGGTCTATTTAATAATAACAAATTCATTAGAGACTTTAAACATAAAATTAACATCATTAAAAAATATGAATCTTTGATAATTGTCTTAAAGTCTCTATTGCAAATGGTATTTGTCGCAGCATACACGTAACACTTACCCATTTAAACTCATGACTGTAATTGATCATTGCTCAATTAAGTCTCACTCTGATCTGTTGCACTTGTGTAAACCTGTTGCCTTTCAGACCATGTTCCTGTGAATTTCAAGTAGCCTACTTTATTCCATTCTGTTTGCTTTCTGGCTTTTGACCATGGCTCTCGTATACTGACACTGCTAGCTAAATATCCAGTTGTACTGCTGCATACGCTTGTGTATTGGACTGACCTCTCTGCTACTCTCTGCACTCAATTCTGCTCATGACAAATTCCTTTGTATATTGCTGCTCATTCTCAGACAAACTGCCAGAATCTTATAACTAACATTCTTACTCTGTATGCTCCAAAACTTTCACTCCAGAAAACTCAAGTTCTAATTTGAAACCACTCTGTAACAGCTCTGCAACACAAAAAGGCCCGGAGCTTAAACAGAAGACTTCACGTGAGCAAATACAGAGGATTCACCACAAGGTGCAAATCATTCATAAGCCTTTAAGAATAGAAAGGCCAGATTAGACTTTGCCAAAAAAAAAACAAAAAAAAAACACACATCTAAAAAAGCTAGTCCAGTTCTGGAACAGCATTCTTTGGATAGATGAAACTAAGATCAACCTGTACCAGAATGGTGGTAATAAAAGAGTATAGAGAAGGCTTTTAAGAGCTCATGATCTACAGTATATCACATCATCTGTAACACATAGTGGAGGCAATGTGATGGCAAGGGCATGCATGGCTTCCAATGGCACTGGGTCACTAGTGTTTATTGATGATGTGACAGAAGACAGAAGTAACCGGATGAATAGTTATTTTTAGTCTACTCAGATTCAGCCAACTTCAGTGAGGTTGATTGGACAGCGCTTTTCTTTATAGATCGTTGATGACCCAAAACATGCTGCAAAGGAACCTAGGATTTTTTTTAAAGGAAAATAAGTGGAATATTCTGCGATGTGAGCAAGGATGCATTTCACTTGCTGGAGACAAATTTAAGTCAGAAAGACCCACAAACAAACAACTGCAGGAAAGGCCTGGAAAATCATTACAAAGGAGCACATCAAGCATTTGGTGATTTCCATGTGTTCCAGATTTCAAGCAGTCATTGCCTGCAAAGGATTCTCAACAAAATATAAAAAATTAACATTTTATTTATGATTGATTTAATCTGTCCAATTACATTTAAGCCCCTGAAATAAGGGGACTGTGTATAAAAATGGTTGCAATTCTGAAACATTTCATACAATATTTTTGTACAACACCTTGAATTCATGCTGAACGTCTGCACTTCAATTGCATCTCAGTTGTTTCATTTGAAATCCATTGTGGTGGTGTACAGAAACAAACTTCTGTAAATTGTGTCTCTGTCCAGATATTTTAGGACCTAACTGTAAGTCTATAGACTTATAGTCAGAAAAATGTAGAATGGTTTATTTTCCTATGTTGGGTCTCCAAGCTGGTGCTACCTGCCTCCACTATCGCCTACAGGAGAGCCAAAAGCTCTTTTCTGTGCTATGTCCACTGGTGCAGTGTGAAAAAAAAAAACTGTTTTATAAATAAAATAAAAATATTTTAGAAGGTATTTGTTAAGTAACCATTTGAGTTTTCATGGGAGTGTCTTAGCCTGGACATCCAGTATAATGACATGTATTTTGGTTTCTATTCTATTACTGTTATTGGCTTATGACATCAGCAGCAGAGTTACTGCACCTGTAGACAGAATGAAGTTAGACATTTTTGAACTTGGCAGTAAGCCAAAAGGGAGCATCTTGAGGTAGAGAAAGAGAGTGAGCAGCATAAATCTATTTGGTGAATACTAGACTGGGGCAACAGTGACATAAGACTCAGGTTGACATTTGTGATGAGAAATTTCTACGTACTCCGCTGACTCCCACTGCTTCAATGACCTTTAAAGCTGTGAAAACCTTTTTTGCTCTGCATTAACCTTTCATTTATCAGGGAGATGTGCATTTTATTCGTCTCTATTCCATGTTATATGTGTGTGGCTCAGCCTACATATGCAGGCCTCCTAACTGCACCAATTTGGCAAGAGAGTCCCGACATCATCAGTGCTCTCTGTGTGGCCTGTTCTGAGTGGGGCCTATAGGAGGCTATCAGTCAGCCTGGTATGTGTTCATGTCAGACTGATATACCCCTTCTATGTGTGACCTGTTCCCTCCTGGACAGTTTTTTTTGGGTGTTGCTAGTGATTCAAGCTATGTCACTGGCACCCACTTCTGGGCCGGTTACACCGATTACACAAATACGTGTTTTTAATCGCAGAAAAAGCTAACAGTATTATGACATTCACAGTTAAAATGCCACGCAGAACTAAGAAAATAAAATTTCTTAATTTCTCACACATTTTTAGATTTTATTCATATTAAATTATGTATTATATATGTATATAAACATAATTTAATAGGAATATATCTATAAATATATACATATATATATATATATATATATACACACGCATATTATATATATATATATATATATATATATATATATATATATATATATATATATATATATATATATATATATATATATATATATACATATATTTAAGTGTTCTTGCATAGCAAGACCACTTAATGTTATCTTAAATATATATTATTATTCTTATTATAGACAAATTTACCACCCTAACTCCTCCCACAGTTTTTACACTACATAGACAGTAATATACCGAAACGTGCGGATTGTTCCCGATTGGTGTGCTATTACTTTGTGGAACCTTTCGCCGAATGGTTCACGGAATATCATCGTTCTTGTGGCGAAATTGGTCCCATAGGAATGAATGGCAAAATGTTCAAACCTAGAGTGGGAGATGGCAAAAGCTGAAAAACCAGGACATGATTTCTAAACTGCCACCTACACAAATCTTATATCAAAATGTTCAGCTATCCCTGCTGCCACTAAACATGTCCACGGCTAAGCCATAGTCCTGATAGTTTTCACAATATGACCATTTGTTTGCAACTCACGCCGTCCATTGACTCTCATTGAAACTCCACTCTAGCCAGCTCAAATTTGAAGGGCAATTTCTAAACTGCGACTGTGCCTTCATTTTCAATACTTCAGAGACATACTATGCATCAAAATGTAGGTATGGGTCTTGTGATTCTCACAATATAAATCTTCATTGTAGGATGTATAGTTTTTAAAATACGATGACCCGTGCCAGGCTGGAGCAGCAAGTGATGTCATAGACAGGGACTTTTGTACACCTGCTAATGTTTTTATAAATGTATGTTTTAATGTTACTGTGAAGCACTTTGGGCAACAACGTTGCAATTAAATGTGCTATATGAATAAATAAAAGTTGAAATGCATTTCTCACTGTATCAAGCTTGCCATGTGCACTTTTTAAATTTGATCAATCAATTGGTTAGTGTAATGTTTACTATCTTTACTCACTCCAAACACTCCACACAGTTACTCTGCCCACTCCATAAAGTTACTCTGCCCAGTCCAACCTTTCCACAGTTGCTCCAGCCACTCCAACCACACAACAGTTACTCAAGCCACTCCACCCAGTTACTCCGCCCACTCCAGTTGTAGACTACTGGTGGAGGCAAGAACACTTCACACTATTTAATAAAATAGCTGCTTTGGAAGAATTCTTCAGCTTGGCTAGTTTAGCTTTAATTTTGTAATTCAGATTTAAAGGAACAATATAGTGTCAGAAATCCAAGCATGCATTCCTGACACTATAGTTACAATATTGCTCTGTAGGTCCCCAGCCTCTTTGTTAGCTTAATAAAAGGTGATTTTAGCCACTCTTTTCCAGCACCGCACCGTCTCCTTGCGGCCGGCTCTTCCTCCACCCCGCCCCCCTTGGCTAAGACTTGATGATCTCAGCCAAACCAATACTTTCCCATAGGAAAGCATTGGAAGGCTTTTACGCATGTGCGGCAAAACAGACGCTGAACGTCAGTGCTGCACACCGTGCAGCAGTGACTCAGGAAGCACCTCTCAAGGCAGTCTGTAACCAGAAGTGTTACTAGACAGTAATGTAAACACTGCCTTTTCTATGAGAGGCAGTTGTTACGTTAAAACAAGCTTACAGGGGCATGCAGTAGACACCAGAACAACTACATTAAGAATTATAGTGTCACATTAATTCTCTAAAGTATGTAGTTCAGTAAACAACTCTGTAAGTGTAGCATGAGATAGCATTGAATTTAGAGGGAATGGCTTGCAAAATTACTAGCTGTGAAACCATTGGAGGATATGATTGTGACAGATTAAAATAACGAGTAAAAGATGTTGAAGTTGTGCTAAAAAAAGTTAAAGATGGATGTAGAGTAAAATTGTTTTGCAAGGAAACTAGTTAAACTATAACAACATGAATGTATAGTGCTGGCTATTTTCTGAGACAGGTAAGCAGCATTCACCATTTTACTCTTTGTTTAAAAATTTTTAAAATTCTACAAATTGAGATTGGGTCTAATTTGTTTGTACTGCTTTTTTGCATTTGTATTATTTGGTGAATGTAAGAAATGGTGAAATTATGAATTAAAAAAGGTTCAAAACTCAATATACATAAGAAAATGGTCCATGTGCACAAAACTGATGCAAGCGCCATTTTGTCCATGTTCTTTTAAACTACGTCTGCGTAGATTGCACACTTGTTTGAGCAGGGTCCTCTTTAGCTCTTGCTGTTATACATTCACACTGCATAACTGAAAGACACTGTAGAATATATTGGTGATATAAAAATGCATATAACAATAATGAGAAGACTGCAGGAGTGGAAAAAGAGAAAGTTGCAAATGGTGAGAGGGAAGGTTAGAAACCAGACCAGAGACCAGAGACCAGATTGGATTCAGACCAACAGCAGATGGAGGTACCTGCTATGAGTTTAATGGAACACTCCAACAACGATAACCATTGCAGCCCAATGTAGTGGTTATAGTGCCAGAAGTGCCCTGGCAATGTCCTAGTGTAATTTGTCAAACATTTCTAAAGATATTTGATTAATTATAAAGGTACAGGTCCAGGGCACTATAACCACTACAGTGGTGTGTAGAGATTATAGTGCTTGGAATGTTCCTTTTAATTCTCATTCAATTATATTTAAGAGGCTATGAGATTTTCTTACACGAGTGTGGAGGTGTCATGTGATTTATTTTCTGAAATAGATATAGAAGAAAATTGATAAAATGTTGTGATATTGTTGGAAAAATAACAAAATGGGGACGTTTTTACAGTTTGTTTATTTTGCAATTTCCAAAATTTGCTAGTTTAGTAAATGCACCCATGAATGTTTTCTTTTATGTATAATTTTCACGTCAACTTCAAATTGAAGACATATTGAAAAATTATTTGGTAAAGTTTCTGAAATCAATACCTATATTTTTTATATATATATATATATATATATATATATATATATATATACTTTAATATATTTACAAAACTATTGTTATGTGCCCTGGTTTTTATTGACAGTGTTGACATTGATGTTAATGTTCTTTTGTTTCCTTTCATATAGCTCCATGTGAAGCAAACTCTTTTTTTTGTCATAGTAATATGTGCATTAATAACACATTGGTCTGCAATGGACTCCAGAACTGTGTTTACCCATGGGATGAAAATCACTGCAAAGGTAATATATTTTATGAAAAGTTTAGAAATGCTCAGCAATGTTTCATTTATAACGATCAGTTTACTATTTGCTCTACATTAAGAAAAACATGATGAAACAGTCGATCGTGTTGGGCCTTTAAGTTGCAGTCAATAAAATACATAATTGCTGGTTTAAAGGTCCATCTTTTCATTTAATACATTAAATAAATTTGAAATTGCAAGTACTGTGTCGCAAGACACATTTATAACATATTACTAATTAATTAAATTGATTTACATAATTTAGTTTTTTGGGTTTTTTTCTATGAATTGATGATCCCTCTCTAATGTCCTTTGGAGTTTTTTAATGTCAACTAAGGGAAATTGGAGCTCTATAAAATTTGCCAATATTTATTTTTGACTTAATACATGATCACAACCAAATTGATCAGTGCAGCATGTGTACTTATTTAAGTGTTTTTATTAATACTATTGATAGCATATTTAGAACCTTAGTTATTGTTATAGTTACTTACTAGTTTTAAAAAAATCCATCTACAATGCCCATCAATTTTCTAACATCAGGCACAAGATATTGAATGGTACAAAATGAGCTGTGCTCTTTTGGTTAACCCCTTCACTACCAAGCACTTTTTGAGTTAAAAAATATTAGCCATATAAACATATCATAACAGTAATTGTACGTATTGGTTGCTTTGCAGACAAACGTAAACATTTAAATATGTAAATTTACACCATTTTTATTTTTCACTTATTTGTTCCTCCTTCATAAAAATATCTGGGAATTGAAACATTTTAGGCATGATGCACAGTATACAGTATGCTTATCTTGCAATATTTCACACAAGGTCTAAAAAGTTAGTATAAAAGCACAAAATGTAGTTTTCTCACATACAGTAGATCTGACAAAAATTGTAAAAACAAAAAGTCAAAATACTTTGCATATAGGTATTTGTAAGGACTCTGACTGCATTACATGCAGTACAGCACACTAAAAATATCAGCATAATGTAAAATGAATGTCTGCATTTAAGCATAATGTCCACATACATTGACTACAGCTATATTATAAATGTCTAGAATAAATGTATTTTTATAAATCTCTGGAATGCTAATACAATGCACACAGGAAAATCGAAGAGCCCATTCACTCCTCCCGCCTTCCTGACTGTCAAAAAGATTCTTTTAAACCTTCTGTACTGTTGAAAGTAATGGGTGAGCTAACATTTTCAGCAACTACATGTCAGGGTACCTGTTGGTGCTGAATCCAGGGAAGACATCCTCTCTGTTTAGGGGCTCCCTGCCCCTAGCATTTCGGCATATTCCGGCCGTTTTCGCGCCGGCCGCGCTAGCTCCTCCCCCTTTTATGACGCGACGGCTAGCGTCGACGTCATGACGTCGGCATTTACATGAAGTGCCGGGAACCGCTATTCCGGACCTTTTGGGGGCGTGGTCCTATTTAGGTAACAGGGTATTTAAAGGAAACCTTTACTACTGCTCATTGCCCTGTCGTGGTTCTAGCTTGCTAGTCACTCAGCGCGTTCTTTATCTTGTGTTTCTGGTTTTGACCCTTGCTTGTCTTTTGTCCTGTTGTCCTCTCCTCTCCTTTGACTTGGCTTGTATCTCGCTTACCTGTCCTCCGGCTCCCTCGACCTCGGCTTACCTTTTGACTATTCTTGCTTTGTCCCTACGTTAGTCCGGCCATTCTAAGGTCCGGTATACGTACCTCCTTCTGTCCGCACTCTGCGTATTGGATCCCTGTCAGTATCCTGACATTACGACAGGGCCAAATGGATCCTGCAGGTGCTAGTCCTCCTGACCCCAGATTTGAGGCCATGGACCATAGAATGGACCAAATGGCTTTAGCATTACAAACTTTGTTAACACGCTCCAGCACTCAGTCTGAAGAAATACATTCCACTGCTAGCCACTCGCTAAGTACTGGTTTGGAAGTAGCCACTGTAGGCGCATCTTCCCATGTCACTTCACCGTTACGATATGGGGGTTCGCCTGATGCTTGTCATGGTTTTTTAAACCAGATAAGCATACATTTCGAACTTCAACCCCGGGCTTACCCTACTGACAGGGCTAAAGTAGGCTTTATTATAACCCTGCTAATAGATAAAGCACTTAGATGGGCCAATCCCCTTTGGGAGAATGACAATCCTTTAGTCTACAACTACACTGCTTTTGTCACGGCTTTTAGAAGAACCTTTGACCCCCCAGGAAGGAAGATTAATGCGGCCAGATCCCTGTTACGCCTTAAACAACAGAATAGGACCCTTGTAGAATATGCTCTAGAGTTTAGATCATTGGCAGCAGAAGTGAAATGGAACGAACAAGCTTTTATGGATGTATTCTTGAATGGGTTGTCTGATGAAATTCTAGATGAGATTGCCACAAGAGAACTTCCGGAAAATTTAGAGGATTTAGTATCCTTCATTTCCAGAATAGATGAACGCATGAGACAGAGGCAGAACACTCGGGAAAGAGTTACTAGACTTCCTGTAAGACTCGCTCCCTCATTTCAGAACCCTGACTCCTATAATCCTACTCCACCAGAACCTATGCAAATAGGTAATACTCGCTTATCTGAGGCTGAGAGACAGTACAGAAGAAGGGAGGGTCTTTGTTTATACTGCGGGCAGAGAGGTCACCTACGTCTTAGTTGCCCTAATCGTCCGGGAAACGCTCGCACCTAAGTTCCCTTAGAGGACGGGCCTTGGGTGTTTCATTACTGTCCTCTATGCATAATAAAAAAGACCATAGGCTTCTGATTCCTGTCTCTCTAGCTTGGGAAAAGGGGTTTATTTCTACGATGGCATTATTAGATTCTGGAGCAGCAGAAAGCTTTATAGACCAAACTTTCGCTAATAAGCATTGTATCCCAGTCCAATTGAGAGATACACCCTTGGCCGTTGAGGCCATAGATGGTAGACCTTTATCTGAACCAGTAATATTCCATGAGACCAAACCCGTTAAGCTTACTGTTGGTATTTTCCACGAGGAGTTGATTTCCCTTCTGTTAATTTCCTCCCCGGCAGTCCCAGTGGTGCTAGGATATTCTTGGCTCAAGAGACACAACCCTCAGATTGACTGGGAGGGTGGAGAAATCGTTTCTTGGGGTATGGGTTGTAGGAAAGAATGTCTGCAGAGAGTTACTTCTGTTTGCCCCGTAAACTCTTATGCTAACACTTCCCAATCCACAGACGTTCAGATACCATTACAATATCTAGACCTCAAATCTGTATTTGACAAGGGTAAGGCGGATACTTTACCTCCCCACCGGTCTTATGACTGTTCTATTAAACTTTTCCCTGGTACTATGCCTCCCAGGGGTACGGTATACCCTCTATCCACCAAGGAAAACTTAGTTTTAGAGGAATACATCAAGGAGAATTTAGACAAAGGATTTATTAGAAAGTCTTCTTCTCCGGCGGGGGCGGGTTTCTTTTTTGTAGAAAAGAAAGACGGTACCTTACGTCCTTGTATAGACTATCGGGGATTGAACAGAATTACTATCAGGAATGCTTACCCTATTCCTTTGATTACTGAACTCTTTGACAGACTAAAGGGCTCAAGTATTTTTACCAAACTTAACTTGAGAGGAGCATATAACTTGGTGCGAATTAAACAAGGAGATGAATGGATGACAGCATTTAATACCCGTTACGGGCATTATGAGTATACCGTAATGCCGTTTGGGCTTTGTAACGCCCCGGCCGTCTTCCAAGACTTAATCAATGAGGTTCTTAGAGAATTCCAACATGAATGTGTAATTGTATATTTGGATGATATACTAATCCATTCTAGAGACATTAATTCACATCATAGACAAGTCAGAAAGGTATTACAGAAACTTTTACAACATGGATTGTATTGTAAATTGGAAAAATGTAGCTTTGACCAGTCTCAGGTAACTTTCTTAGGTTACGTAATTTCCAAAGACGGGTTTATGATGGACCCGACCAAACTAAAATCGATTTTAGATTGGCCTTTACCTAAGGGACTCAAAGCCATACAAAGATTTCTTGGATTTTCTAATTATTACAGACGTTTTATTAAAGGGTACTCCTCTATTATCGCTCCTATCACTAATATGACCAAACAAGGAGCCGATACCAAAACCTGGTCTACTGAGGCTTTATCTGCTTTCGAAACGCTCAAACAGTCTTTTGCCTCAGCACCTGTATTAGTTCATCCTGATACCTCTCTACCCTTTTTACTTGAAGTTGATGCGTCTGAAACAGGGATAGGCGCAGTGTTGTCCCAAAGACAAAGTTTAGATAAGCCGCTGCACCCTTGCGGTTTTTTTTCCAAGAAACTATCACACACTGAAAGGAGATATGACATTGGTGATAGAGAACTGTTAGCTATCATTATGGCATTAAAGGAATGGAGACATTTGTTAGAGGGCACTGTCCTCCCAGTTACTATCTTAACTGACCACAAAAATTTATCGTATATGGGGGAGGCCAAAAGATTATCTGCCAGGCAGGCACGTTGGTCTATGTTCCTTACACACTTTAATTATATGCTTACTTACAGGCCTGGTTCTAAGAACACTAAGGCAGACGCTTTGTCACGTCAGCACGAACCTATCACCTCTACAGAGGACACTTTGTTCCCTATTATTCCTGAAGTCAATATTATCGCCAACACCAATGTCAAAATACACTCTCCATTGCTCGCTGATATTATGAACGAACAATCTCTTGCTCCCGAACGTACTCCTGTGGGCCGCTTGTTCGTGTCTCCCAAATTCCAAGTGGACATTATTCGCTGTTTTCACGATAGCAAGTTCGCTGGTCACCCCGGCATCCACAAAACTTACTGCCTGATCTCCAAAGACTTCTGGTGGCCCGGTTTACGTAGGGATGTGGAAGACTTTGTCAAGGCTTGCAATGTTTGTGTCAGGAATAAACTTCCGCGGGATCTCCCTTGTGGTTTATTGCAGCCCTTAGTCGTTCCCAACAAACCTTGGGCTTGTTTGGCTATGGATTTTATTGTTGATCTACCAGCTTCCAGTAGGCATACGGTTATTCTCACGGTCCTTGACAGGTTTACTAAAATGGCTCATTTCATTCCCTTGCCTAAACTTCCGTCCTCTCCTGAACTGGCCGTGATTTTTGCTAGAGAAATTTTCCGTTTACATGGTATTCCCAATGAGATTGTGTCAGACAGGGGTTCCCAATTTATTTCCCGTTTTTGGAGATCCTTCTGTTCCCAGTTGGGCATCAAACTGAATTTTTCTTCGGCCTATCATCCTCAATCTAACGGAGCAGCCGAACGCACTAACCAAAAAATTGAGCAATATCTACGTTGTTTTGTTTCTGAACACCAGGATGACTGGGTCGGTCTGATTCCTTGGGCGGAGTTTGCTCACAACACCCTTGTTTGTGGTTCCACTCGTAATAGCCCCTTTTTCTTGAACTATGGCTTTAACCCTACTGTTCTTCCGTCGGTGTCTCCTTCCCAGGGTATACCGTCGGTTGATATTCATATAGCCAACCTGAGAAAGTTGTGGGATCAGACTCGACAAATTCTTACACGTAGTTCCGCGGTGTTTAAGTCACATGCTGATAGGCGTAGGCGGCCTGCTCCTATTTTTTCTCCGGGTGATAGGGTCTGGTTGTGTACCAGACACATTCGCCTGAAAGTTCCTTCCTTGAAGTTTGCTCCTCGTTACATTGGTCCTTACAGGGTGCTGAGGAGGATCAACCCGGTTTCTTATTTGCTGGATCTGCCTCCTACTCTACGCATCCCTAACTCTTTTCATGTGTCTTTATTGAAACCTCTTGTTTGTAACAGATTTTCCTCCCGCTCTGCTCCTCCATCCTCGGTCCATGTGGATGGTCAGGAGGAATATATCATCAAGTCCGTCCTTGATTCTCGTATTTCTAGCGGGAAGCTGCAATACCTCATAGACTGGAAAGGTTATGGTCCAGAAGAGAGGTCTTGGGTTCCTGTTATAGACGTGCATGCTCCTCGTCTTCTTCGGGCCTTCCACGTTCGTTTTCCTTCTAAGCCCGGTCCCATCCGCCCGGTGGGCGTTTCTAGAAGGGGGGGTACTGTCAGGGTACCTGTTGGTGCTGAATCCAGGGAAGACATCCTCTCTGTTTAGGGGCTCCCTGCCCCTAGCATTTCGGCATATTCCGGCCGTTTTCGCGCCGGCCGCGCTAGCTCCTCCCCCTTTTATGACGCGACGGCTAGCGTCGACGTCATGACGTCGGCATTTACATGAAGTGCCGGGAACCGCTATTCCGGACCTTTTGGGGGCGTGGTCCCTATTTAGGTAACAGGGTATTTAAAGGAAACCTTTACTACTGCTCATTGCCCTGTCGTGGTTCTAGCTTGCTAGTCACTCAGCGCGTTCTTTATCTTGTGTTTCTGGTTTTGACCCTTGCTTGTCTTTTGTCCTGTTGTCCTCTCCTCTCCTTTGACTCGGCTTGTATCTCGCTTACCTGTCCTCCGGCTCCCTCGACCTCGGCTTACCTTTTGACTATTCTTGCTTTGTCCCTACGTTAGTCCGGCCATTCTAAGGTCCGGTATATGTACCTCCTTCTGTCCGCACTCTGCGTATTGGATCCCTGTCAGTATCCTGACACTACACAGGCATTAAATCAGTGACTAGTAGTGTCTGGCAGAGATATTAATTCCTCTACATGCTGATAAAAATAACCATAGTATAATTGTAGATTATACTAGTTTTAGTGTAACTATAATCATAATTTTATTAATGACAGGAGGCAAATATTTGCTTTAGTCTCTCTTTGCTAGAACTCCACAGCAGCACATTAACATAGAGAGAAAATAACTAATCAGAAAAAAGTAAGGAACAATAAAAGTCCCCTCCCAACCAACTACTTCTTCTTTCAAGCTGTGACAAAAACAAAGAACAGAAACAATTATATACATATAGCAGTAGTAGTAGAAGTCAAACAAAGCCAACCAATGACCATTATCAAGAAGAAGAACTTGAACGTGGATCTGTAGATGAACCATTAAACTGAAACGAGATTAACAGAGTCAAAAGATTTGGTTAGCAAATGAAATGTACTGTGAAAAACATGAAGCCCCCATAATCAAATATAGACAGTACAGTATCAATAGAAATCTCACCCCAGACTTTCCTGCAGAAAGGAAATAAACATGTGACATAACTAATCGGAAGTCTGAAGAACAATTTATCAACCAGAGGCAGTCAAATTAAATGACAAAAAAGGAACAAGGGTAGGGTTAAATATTCGCCTCCTGTCATTAATAAAATTAAGATTATAGTTACACTAAAGCTATTATAATCTACAATTTTATAACACGACAGGGGGCTTCATATTTGCTGTTTTAACCCTCAGACAACAAAGCAAAGGAAACATGATCTGCTCGTCTGAAATAAAATTGACGGAAGGTGCCTTCCTGGGACCTGTCAGCTGAACGTAGGATGTCTTGGAGAGAGGCTCCCATGAGGGAGGCACCAGAGGCCACTGAGCCTCCAACTGAATGCGCTCCGAAGGTCGAATCCACACCCGCCAAGGATAACAACCATCTAATCCATCGTGCCAGGGTAGAAGAAGAGACCGGCTTGTGAGGTTTTACATTACGGATCAATAATTGACTTGAACTGGAAGGGTGAAGTGGAGAAGTAAGTGGCACATAACGAGACAGAGACGTCGCCACGCAGGGTTTAGGTGAGTCGCGGAAATACGGTAAGAAGATAACCATTGAGTCCGACTTAGTACGTCTAGACACCGTGAATTTAACCCCATCCGCAGAGAAGGAGAAAGCGTGTCGACATCGAAATCCTGGATGTCAGAGACCCGTTGGAAGGAAATTAGGTATAGTAGGAGAGCGAATATAGCGGAAAGCTGACAAAGGGAAAGGTCCTGATTATCAGGCCAGTCCTGGAGGAACGACAATCCTGCGTGCACGTCCCAGAGGGAGAAGTACTTAGGCATCGGAGGCCACGGTAGTCTCATGCCCCAGAGAAGTCTGCATACCAACGGGTCCTGACCAATAGGGAAACCTCGAAGTGATACGTGAGCTGCTGATATCGCCATATTAACTGAACGATACGAGCGCCCTAGGTCAAACAGGTGCGAGAGGAAGTTCAGAACATTGGCTACAGGGGCTGTAAAGGGATCGGTATCCCGTTCCAGGCACCAACGACACCAAGAGTTCCATGCTGACAAGTAGCATCTCCTAATTCCAGGAGTCCCAGAGGAGGTTTTTAGCAGACTACGATAATGCCTCGACATTCCAGGTTCCCCTGAAAGAGTCTAGGCCACTAAGTGGAGGTGGCCGTCCACCACAAGAGGGTGAGGATTGCCTCGAGAGTCAGAGAGGAACATCCGTGTGGATGGCAAAAGGAGTGGATCCTAATGGGATAGATCCAGAAGTTCCAGTAACCAGGCCTAACTCTGCCATAGGGTGGGTCAGCAATACCAAGGATACACATTGACGTCGTACCTGTAGCAGGACCCTGGAGATCATAGCAAACGGAGGAAACGCATAAGCTCCCTGAGATGGCCACACCTGAAGAAAAGCATCCACCGCCATGCAAGCTGGGTCCGGAAGCCAACTGAAGTAGGTTGGGACCTGGTAGTTCGTCCTGGAGGCAAAGATATCCACTGGGAATGGGCCCCTTTGGTCCCCGATTTCGAGGAAAAGATCCGCCGTCAGGTTCGACACCCCCGGGAGGTATTCCGCTTTGAAAGTGATGCTGCGTTGGAAGCAGATCTCTTTGTCACCTCCGAAAGCATCCGGGAGCGGGCCCCTCCCAGGCGGTTGATGTACTATACCGTCAAGATGTTGTCCATCTTGAGAAGAATGCAACAATCTGAAAGGTGACTCGCCAAGCTCCAGATCGCGAATGAGCCCGCGATCAGTTCCAGGCAGTTTATGTGGAACTCCATCTCCATTTCCGACCATGGTCCTTCCGTGAAGTCGGTTGCGTAGGTGGGTCCCCAACCCCAGAGAATCGCGTCCGATTCCAGGAGAAAATCTGGGGTCAGTCTGAAAATCGCCTTGCCGTTCCATGCCTACATGTGAAGCAGCCATCACCCCAGTTCGGTCTTGACATCTGGTGTGAGGGGAATCACTTGGTCGTAGGAGGGCCCTGTAGTAAATCACCTGGATCGACTTGGAGAGAAGGCCCACAACACGTGCCAGCATCCTCAGAGGGATCCGGACCTGATGCAGGATCCTCTGGATTTCCTTCTGAATGGTCAAGATCTTGGACTGGGGGAGGCATACGGGCACTCCCTGGCATCTATTTCGAAGCCCTAGAATTCGATCACCTGGGACAATGAGAGGGACGACTTTTCCCGGTTGACCACAAAACCTAGTGACTCGAACAAGGAGCCCGCAGAGCGCGTGTGATAGTTCAGCCTGGGGTGCTCTTCACAAAAGATCAGCAGGTCGTCCAGGTAGATGATACAATGAATGCCCTCGGAGCGGAGGCGTGCCGTCACCGGTTTCACCTGTGAAATACTACAGTGCCGAGCTGAGACCGAAAGGGAGGCAGGTGAATTGGCAAGGTCTGCCTTTCCGGAGGAACCATCGGCATGTTGGGACCACCGGCATCGAGAGATAGGCGTCCTTCAGGTTCAGTCTTGTGGACCAATCCACTGGGCGGAGGAGGTCCCGCAGGAGATGGATGCCCTTCATCTTGAAATGATGGTAAACCACAAAGGCGTTCAGGTTTCTCAGGTTGATCACCGGGCGGAAGTCCACAAATTTTTTCCTCACCAGAAATATGGAGCCATCACCATCGTCCGTGCCCACTGGACTGGGCCCTTTTCTAAAAGGGCTTGAATCTCTGCATCTATCAGGGACTGCTGCACCCTTGAAGATATGGGAACCGGGGGAGGGGGAACCTGTGTCGGCAGGGAATGAAAATCTATGATATAGCCCCGAACAGTCTGAAGCACCCACGCATCTGAGTACACCTCCCGCCACATGTCCCTGCAGTGAAACAATCTGCCCGCATGCAATAGAGTGGGAGGAGAGCTGGTAGCAACTGTTCTCACCTGTAGACATCCTTGCCTGCATGTGAGCCTGGCTCCCTCTACCTCGGGTTGAAGGTCTTTAAGGGTTGAAGGTCTGTGAGGGGTAGGATGGGAAGAAGGATGGTGCATGGAATCCTCAGTGACCAGATGGCCAGAAACGGCTGGTGACACGATCCTGCTGTGGTCAAGCCCTGCCAAAAACCTGGGAAATCTGTGGGCGGAAGACCCTCTTTATTGAGGACTGGGCTTTGCTCAGAATGGTGAAGAGGTTCACGTGCTTGATGAAGGGTTCCCAGAAGAGTAGATCCTTGATCAGGGGGCCCAGTTCCTTCGACCCCAAGTCTGACAGTTTGGCATCCATACGAAGGAGGATCGCCTTTCTTCGTTCCGTGCTTAGCGCCACATTTGTATTGCCCAGCAGGCAAGTAGAGCGCATAGCCCAGTACCATATAGAAGCTGGGTCCAGGGCAGCACCCTGTGAAAAAAAGCCTTGTCAGTGAGCATGAGAATCCTGGCCAGGGGGCCCAGCATGTCAAGCAGTTTATCCTGTGCCAGTTGGACCCTTTCTAAGGGTCATGCCCAGTATGTGTCATGTAGGTAGAGACCATGGGGTCAAATTCTGGGGTCAGGGTGACCTTATCTGGTAGTATGGGCCTGGGGCATTCCTCCCATAATCTCCTGCGCACTTCCCAGTCCAAAGGTCTGCGGACCCAGTAATGCACGAACTGTGCCAGGTGTTCGGGCAGACCATTTAGAGGATCTGGGGTGTCTGATGGACCGAGGGTCGAACAGGGGTTCGCCCATAGCGTCCATGAAGACATCATTGTCCAGTAGGGAAGCCAGTGTCCTTTGTGCGGAAGCTTCCCCTGAATCACGGGGCCACATGAGGTTGTCCATTTCATCTTTGCCCCACCTGTGTCTTGGGCAGCACTCTGTGAGTACAGTAGGTAACTAACTTCCCCCAGGACCTGAAATAGAAGACCCGGTCATAGGAGTCCCTGATGAGGGGAGATCAAAAAGAGGCCAGAAGCTGCTGCTCCCACGTGACAGGCCCACACTCCCCTCTCCGCCCGCGGGCCGCGATACGGTTAGATTCCTGCGGCTCAGAGACGGGTAGTAGGCGTGGGAGAGAGAGAGAGAGAGGGCCGGCGTTAACAGGTCCTGCAAGGCGGCGCGAGACCAGCGATCAGCAGGATCTTACAAGTAGGGCCGCCGGAGACGTACGCCGCTGCCCCGGCGGTCAAGAGAATGGGGAGACAGCTAAATGATCATCTCCCCGGCGACCACGCAAGGGAAAACTAAGGGGACCCCCTGATAGAAAGAAGGACAGAAGGACAAAACAGGGGAAATTAAGGGAATCCCCTGACACCCAAAGAAAAGAACGGAATACACCCAAAACATAAAATTCTACATAAATAATGCAATAACGATCAGTAAATAGAAAAGGGAATAATATCAAATAACAGATAAATCCCACAGCCACTCATAAAAAAAAAAATAGGAGGCATTGGTACTCTGACCTATGCTTGATGTGGAGCTGCAAAGAAAGAGGAAGTAGTTGGTTGGGAGCTTTATTGTTCCTTACTTTTTTCTGATTGGCTGTTTTCTTTCTATGTTAATGTGCTGCTGTGGAGTTCTAGTAAAGAGAGAATTTAGCAAATATGAAGCCTCCTGTCATGTTATAAAATTGTGTATGAGTGAGGCTTTATGGACTACATTTTGCACTGCAAAACACATGAAAACAAAAACTTTATACATGTTTTTGGTAATGGAGGGGTTAAATACCTGAAGTCTGGAAAAACTGGACTTTTCTTTAGTAGAAATGAGAATTGTACATTTGGTTGAAATGTGGTTATTTTAACTGATATTTTGCTGATCCAGACTGCATTTGGACCTTAGTGATTTACTTTGTTTATGTCCATCATTTCCCATTTGTTATCAATGGGGTTCTCTCATGCAAGAGAGATACATTTGATTACCCACAAAGTGGTGTTCAGTTATATAACTGCACTCTGCATGAGTGACCTCCAGTGGACGAGATCAGTGAACAGGTGTGCTACTTCCCCTTTTGGCTTCATTTAGAGCCTTAGAAAAATCTTCAGGAGAGACAGTTCTGTAAGAATCTCATTTATTTAATTGAGCAAAATAAATAAATGCATATATTTTTTATAAACTGTATATGTACACAGTGCAGTAAAATGGCCATAGGATTTACTCTAGCTTATCCCATTTGGTCCACTCTGGACTGCTAATATGTTAGATATTAAATTAATATTAATATAATAATAGTAAAATATTAATTTCAATTACATTAATCTCTTTAACTTTAAAGGTGCACACTGAAATTTTACAATGCTTGTTTGATTTTTGCCTGTTCCTAAATTATTATTTTTTTTCAGCAACAGAATACGTAAATTTGTTTTACTATAATCTCAAAGTAGAATATAAAAAATAATGTTATAGTGTGGCATTTAGTTTTAATTAATCAATTTCATGTTTTGTATTATGCAGAAAAAAGGAACTCAAACCTTTTGGATCAGCTTACCAATACTAGTGGGACAGTGATTGGGGTCTCTACTTGCATTGTTATCATCCTCATAATTATATCTGTAATTGTACAGATCAAACAACCTCGTAAAAAATTTATCCAAAGGAAAGCAGACTTTGACCAAACTGTATTTCAGGAGGTGTTTGAGCCTCCTCATTATGAGTTATGTACTCTTAGAGGTACAGGCGCTACAGCTGACATGGCAGATATTGCAGATGATTTTGAAAATTACCATAAACTAAGGAGATCATCTTCAAAATGCATTCATGACCATCACTGTGGATCACAAATGTCTAGCACTAAGGGCAGCCGTAGTAACCTCAGTACAAGGGATGCTACTATATTGACAGATACGCAAAACCAACCTGTTAATCCCGTTATACCACCTACAAACCGAAGAAATATCCTTGTAATGAAGCATAGCTACTCACAAGATGCTGCAGATACATGCGACATAGACGAAATTGAAGAAGTTCCCACCACCAGTCATAGGCTATCCCGACACGAAAAAGCTGTCCAGCGGTCAGTATCAATACATTTTTGATGAAGACTATTTCCTAAGGGCATGTTATTAATTCCAACTGTTTACGTTTCATCCATTCTTTTTGAATTTTTATTTTATCATTTCTGTCCATTAATGTAAACATTTCTCTCTTTTTAATATTTTTCTCACAACGATCAGTTTGATTTATAATGAGCACACATTAATTACAAAAAGAAAGCATTGCTTTCTTCTTTTAAAATTGTCATTAAAAAGAAGTTTGGTAAAGAACAAAATGCAACTTTTTTAATCTAAGCTCTAAAAAGACAGAGGCATGCAAAGAAATAAAAAATATGAAATTAGAATTTTGTTTGGTGAATGAATATAGTTTTTAAACCTCTTCTATGTTTTTTTTTTAGTATATATAAGTCTGACATGTCTCTGAAAGCATGTAAATTCAGACTTGCATATAGACACCCCAATGTTTCTCTAAGATATGATGTATTGCTCCTTGAATATTGCATATAAAATGTGGTTCTATTTTAAGAAACCGTTAAATAGTGCAAGACTTTATAATGAAAAATATATCTTTTATACTATGTAATGCAAATTAAATGCTTGTATAGAAAATTACATATTTTCAAGATTAAAAAATTATGCACAAAGCCATTACTGGTATGCTGTAGCATTTAATATTTGTATGAGCATCTATGTTTGTATTGCATGCATATTATGTGTGCTTCTGTGTTTCTTTACACACACTACATGCTTTATTTGCACATTAAAACCACTTATATCAATTAAAAACTCTCCTCTTCTTTCAGTGTGTTTTGCACGCCATGTGTATCTGTGTTGGTTGATTTGCATGTACTGTACATATATGAATATAATACTTTTTATGCAAACATACTGAATGAAAAGTCATAACATTCCAGGTTCTGCCTCATTGGGTCTCTAAGCAAACATGAAACTGAATACAACACAACTAGGGTATGAAAAAGAATCTCAAGGTAAGCAAATATGTTTTTTAATATATTATTTACAATATTTTAATACATATTAAATATAGTTTTTTTATATTTTCATCTATATTTATGTATTTATTTTCTTACCTAATGTTTTATAAACATAATTATTTTGAATGCAGGGACAATGTAAAAGAATCCTGGCTGGGGGCTTATTTTCTTACATATGCTGAACTGTATGAATTTCTTTCATGCACAGTTATTGTGTTGCTTTTTTCAACAGCTTTCAAGAGTTTTTCACAAATACCTATTGCACTGGGCAGAAATAGAGATATATAGGCATTTTAGATAATGATTCATTCACAAAAAATATTATTACAGGGAATTGTTTTATCATGGGTAGGTGTGAGCATAATTTATTGGGGATAGATATAAAAAAAATACAATAACCACATTCCTGGTATATTAATAATTGAGGAAGTGGCACTGTTTAGTACTTAATGGAGCTTACTTCTGTTCCTCGAAGAGAGCAGGGACATTTTATTTTGTACTGCATGAACTGGGCACACTTATAATACTTGAAGAGTAGAACTATTAGGACATAAAGGGAACTGGGCACTTGTATAATTGATAATATGATGATAGCATTATAGGTTACTCTGGAAACCATTCCATTCTTTATTTGGAGGATTGAACAATAAGTTCCCACAATTACTACTTGCAGACTTATGTATCTGATAAACTACCTCATACCACATCTCATAAGACTGAGTGGGGAGGTCCTGAATTGCCCCTTGTTAATATTATTAAGGGGTACTACAAACATCATAACCACTATTGCCCACTGTAGTGTTTTTTGATGCAAGAATTACCTTGGCCTGGATCCTTAGTAAAAGGGAAAACCCGCTTAAAGTGGCACTGTCATGATGAACTTACCTTTCTTTAATCGCTTTCTCTTCTCTCTCTCTCAGGATCTGTTCTTCATTTCTTCCTGTCTGCTCTAGTTTTCTTTAAAACATAAAACAAAGTAGGGACTACTTTGTCTTGTGTATTTTTCCTACGCCTGACCAGCTATGACCAGCGGAGGAGCAAAGTGTGCTCCATTTCCTGTGGTCAGAGCAATTTCCCACAATTGTCACTTTTCCTTCGTGATCTCGCGATGCATCCTGTCAATATTCCTGAACATCCTGTCATTTAGACAGAACACCGGCGAAACTACAGAATTTCATCCTAACAGAATGAGAACAGTTTGTTCATTCATGCTCGGATGACAATTTTTACTTTTAGTTCAGTTCGAAATTTCATTAGAAAGAATGAAATTCCGATCCGTGCGGCGCTGCATCTTGCAGCCGCTAAGTAGGTAGCTCCCTAATTCCCACGGTATTAGAGAGCTATCTTCCAGAAGGCTGAAAGACCTAAATTGGTCATTCAGCCAACTTCACTAATACTAAGTAAAGATCACTTAGTTTTAGTAATGAATCTGCCCCTACTCGCTATATCGTGAGTAGGGGCATGTATAGTAAACAGCAAGAAGCCTGTGGCTGCTCACTGTTTTAAAAAATTGTAAGAAAAATTAACCCTGCCCCACAATAAATGGCCCCATGGTGGGGCATCTATTAACTAGCGGCGAGACATAGTGTCCCCCCCGAACACTTACCCATGCCCTGCGAGTGGGGGCTATTCAACTAAATGGAGACATGGGGTCCCCTCGGGGCATCTATTAACTAGTGGGTGGGTTCCCTAAATGAAAATAGGGGGACCTGAGCGACGGGACCTGAGCGACGAATGGGGGCCTAAATGAAAAAGGGGATGGATGGACCTATTGTCCTTCTCCCTGGCCCCCAACCATGAGCAACAGGTGGGGCCCCTAAATTAATATGGGGGAAACCTATTGTCCTCCCTCCTGGCGCCCACCCATGAGCGGTAGGTGGGGGCCCTAAATGAAAATGGGGGACCTATTGTCCTCCTCTCATTCCCCCACCCATGAGCGGCAGGTGGGGGCCCTAAATGAAAATGGGGGAGACCTATTGTCCCATCCCGACCCCACTCATGGACGATGGGTGGGGGCTCTAAATGACAATAGGGGGGACCTATTGCAAACCCCCCCCGGCACCCACCCCTGGACGATGGGTGGAGGCTAAATGTAAAAATACCCCCCCCCCACAGGGGTGACTAGAAGTCCCCAAGCTCCTAGCCACCTTCCCACCCAAAAATAATTAAATAAGCCCTAAAAATTGTGAGAGGGGGAGACAATAAAACTAAATACCTACATAAAAATACTTACCATTTGATGTCTTCTGTTTTCTAAAACCTAATTTTTTCAACCCCAAAAAAGGGTAAATAAAAATCCATAATACCTGTTGAATTTATCAAATAAAATAAAAAAACAGAGCGCCAAAAAAAAAAAAATCAGACGAAAAAAAAATTCTGACACTGAAAAAGTAATCCATCTTAACCCAGTGAGGGCACAGTGCAGACTGAGCTCTGCAGGGTGGGGAAAGGCTTATAAAGACTTTGTGGCAGTCTGACAGAGTATCACCGCCATGGATGCCCTTTTCCCAATAAACGAATACAAATAATCCCAAAGGTAAAATATCTCTGATATCCCATAGCCCACCACACAAGCCAAGGCTTACTGCTAGGAGAAGACTGGTTTATTTGGAGCCACACACAGCTTTTTATGCAAAAGTCCCAACAAGGGGTTTCCAACACAGAAAAACAAGATTCTCCCTTCTAATACTATATCACGTTCACTTGAATTTTATACTTTGTTGTTTTTGATACATATCACTCTGGGATATAGTTTAAATTTCATATTAGTAGCTCACACTGTTTCCATTTTGTGCTACAATTGACACTGAGCTATATAGGTTTCCTCTCCTTTTTAATTGATAGTGATCATCACTTTTCACTTTTTGTTGCACCTATTTTGTATGTCAATTTATAATAAAGTTTTTTACCTATAAGCTGATTTTTTAATCTAGAGGTAATTCCGGTGGGGTACAGCGTCTCCCTTTTTCGGAGGAGCCGTCTCACCTCATTAGTTGTATTCTTTGTCTATAAATACGAATCCGTTATAAGAAAGTGATGGGGTCTTCCTTTACAGCTTTCCCACGCCCTGCAATTTGACTTAGAGCGCTCTGATTGGTTGGTTTAAGACATCCAATAAGAGTGCTCTGACAGGTAAATGAAGAGACTGACAGGTAAGTCTCTGCATTTACCTGTCACAGCACTCTGATCGGTTGGCTTATAATCAAACCAATCATAGTGATCTGAGTCATTTTACGCAGTGTGGGAAAGTTCTTTGGACCAATCAGTGGGTTATAAGTTAAATTACACAGCATAAACCAACCAATCAGAGTGCTCGGAGCCAAATTTCAGGGCGTGGAAAGCCTTTATAAGCCTTTTCCCGCCCTGTGGAGCTCAGTCTTCATAGTGTCCTCACTGGGTGATGATGGAATATTTTTTTAGTAACAGGATTTTTTTTTTCTGTCTGATTTTTTTTTTTTGCGCTTGTTTTTTTTTATTGTATAAGTTCGACGGGTATTATCATTTTTATTTGACCTTTTTGGGGCTGAAAAAATAAGGTTTTAGAAAAAAGAAGACATCAAATGGTAAGTGTTTTTTTATTTATAAAAATAGATAATTATATGGAAAACCCTAAGTGGAAGAGTTATAAATAAAAGGGGGGGGTCCCTACCTTTAATAATCCTAAGGGTATAGGCAATTAAAATAGACAGGGAGGAAAGATAGAGCAAAGGGAATAGATGTGTAAAAACACATACAGGTCCAAAACAACTACTTTACAGAGAAATAGCCCAAATCTAATAAAGTTGGGTCAAAAATGCTCCAAACTGTAAGGTTGTCAAAAGATAGGTAAATAGAGGAATAACAAAGGAAGGAAAGAGGGGAAGAGGAAGGGGGAGGAACACATCCTAACTGTATACCTCGGCACAGTGAGAATCACAAGTGCCTACCTATTACCCTTCTGCCTACCTGGCTGAAGTAGCTAAAAACCGAATTGACTAAATAAACTAATCCATAAGTGCTACCCAAGTGAACAAACTGAAAAAATAAAATAAAAAAAAATAAAAACTCGACGCGCGTTTCAGCGTTCTAACACGCCGTCGTCAGGAGTAGTAAGCCTCTGCATAACTTTGTGCTCGTTTATATGGGGATTGTAGCAATCAACTTGAAACAATTCACCTGTTGTGTGTCCACCGCGTCTACACGCCCCGCCGTCTTGTCGGCCCATTGATTGGTCAAAAAAATGCCAGCCATATTTGGATTGGAGTATCACATGGGCCATGTGACTGGGGGGTGTTGCGGTTAATTGGGTGATACCCACGTAGGTGCGAACGGCTGCATATGGAGGGAGTGGCTTAGTCGTGTCGACTAGTGACGCGGCTGTCATTCATAGTGAAACCTCCCATGTATCGTGCGGTCTAATTTAAGCATTCATAATCCCATAACGGGAGAATGTTGCCGCATAGACAGGGAGTCATAAAGTGACAAAGCCTCCCAAACTTAGTGCGTCGAGACTGATGACCAATCTCACAACATCCTAGCAATACCATAAATAGGATGTCATTAAAAAGATTTTAAGTAATGCACCCATTATTAAAGGGATATTACACAGACCATGATCATATGACAGGTATTTGGTTGCACCCAAACACAAACGAAGAAAATATAGAAGAAAAAACTTGGTGATGGGAATGTAATGGAGCCTACTGTAAATATAAAGAAACACAGCTTTATTGGTCTCTCCACCCTACAAAATAATAGGTAACAACCTTATAACTGTCTGAAAAGGTGGATACAAGAGACTATCAGATTTATGATTCCCTATATTGCATCCCACTAGCAAAGTCCTCATGTAAGAAGACAATAAATATAATCAGATGTTCAGCCTACTTATTATATACTCAGGACTTGATAGGGATGTCCCTAACTATAAATTACATCTAAAAAAGAGAGTAATCATAAAAAAGCAGTAAATGAAAAGCCCTCATTCAGTCCAGCGGGTGAGAGGGTCTTCAGTCTATAGATCCAATAGGACTCACGTTGTCTCAGTTTCATATCCCAATCTCCTTTCCTTTGAGTCTGTGGAATATGCTCAATTCCCATGAACCTCAATTTTTTAGAGGAGTTTGAATGGTATATTTTTAAATGACGGGATATGGGAGTTTCAAGAGGTCTCCTAACTGAGTTAACGTGTTCCCTGATCCGTAGTTTAAAAGGTCTAAATGTTTTCCCCACATATTTTATACCTCATGAACAGATGAGTAAATAAATCACACCCTCTGTTCTGCAATTAAAAAATGATCGAACAGGGAAGACATCTGTATTATTACTGTCAGTGAATTCTTTGGAGTTCCTTTCCATAAATTCACATGCACTGCAATGCCCGCCTTTGTATGAACCCTTCGGTAAGTAATTATTAAGGCCCCTTTTCCGGGGTGTCAGATGACTCTGTACCAGGGTGTCTCGAAAATTACTCCCCCTCCTTGCCGTAACTGAGGGGAAGGAAGTAATTACATGTTTCAGATGTGGGTCGGACTTAAGGATCGGCCAGTAACGCCTAAGTGTGTCCATCATATAGTCCCACCCCGCATCATATGTGGCAATGCATCTAATCAGTTTTTTATCTTCTGATTGTGCATTCTCATCAATGAGAAGTGTGTCTCGGTCGGTTTTGATGGCTCTAGCGTATGCCCTCCGTAGGACCCTATTCGGATATCCCTTATCCTTGAAGGCTTTCCTTAGTTCCCAGGCTTTGGTCTTAAAGTCCTGTGTGGACGAGCAATTGCGTCTTAGTCGGAGGTACTGGCCGATTGGAATACCAGCCTTGAGTGGTTGTGGGTGATAACTAGTCCAGTTCAAGAGACTATTCGTAGCCGTATGTTTCTTGAACAGGGTTGTTTGTACCAGTCCCCCTTCCTTTATTGTGATGGTAATGTCTAGGAAGTTAATTTGGTTACCACCTAGCTCACTAGTAAATCTCAAATCAAAGTCATTTTTGTTCAGGATTTTGACAAAATCCTCAAAATCCTTAATAGACCCCGTCCATACAATTAGTACGTCATCGATGTACCTTTTCCAGCATGCTATTGACTCTGAATATTTCCGTAAGTGTAGTGCCTTTAGGATTTTATTCTCCCAAGTTCCTAAATAAAGGTTCGCATAAGAAGGGGCACAAGGAGTCCCCATAGCTGTCCCTTTTATTTGTTGGTAAATGTTGCCATTAAATAGGAAGATATTTTTAGTCAGTACCGTTCTGAGTACATCTGAGACAAAATCAATGTAGAGATTTGGGGACTGAAGCTCTTGTTCTAAGATGGTTTTGACGTTATCAATACCCTTCATATGTGGTATAGAGCTATACAAAGATTCCACATCCAGGCTACATAGCAAAGCTTGCTCTGGTATGGATAAGTCCTTCAAAAAGTTTAACATCTGCTTAGTGTCCCTTATATGAGAAGGTAATTTTGACACAATAGGGGACAAGATTTTGTCTAAGTATATACTCAAATTCTGAGTCAAGTTGCCACATCCCGACACAATTGGTCTACCTGAAGGATTATCAAGAGATTTATACACTTTAGGTAGACTATAGAATGTTGAAAGTACTGGTTGTTTAACCAGCATAAAATCAAACTCATTTTTAGTAATGAGTTTGTCTATTAAAGCTTGGTTCAGCAAAGTTTTAATTTCAACAGAATATTGTGGGGTGGGATCGTGGCTAAGAATCTGATAGGTTTCCCTATCATCCAGTAGGCGCTGTGCCATTTGGATGTAGTTAGACCGATCCATAAGCACTATATTCCCACCCTTGTCGGATGGTTTAATTACCAAATCATCATTCTCGTTCAGTTGTTTTAATGCCAATTTTTCCATTCTAGTAAGATTACCACAGATTTTAATGTTCTGATCTCCCAAGTCTGCCTTTTCAATATCTCTACAAACCATCTCCAAAAAGACTTCAATATTTTTGTAGTCTTTCAGATGGGGGGTAAATCGGCTCTTAGGTGCAAGGTGCGTGGTCGGGATGTTGTCTATAGGGTCATTAGAGTCAAGTAGTTCGATCAAAGTATCTAAGCAATCCATATCTGTAACTGTAAGTCCTAGGCTTAATGCTTTCACTTCTTTTTTATGTGTATGATACTTAAGTAGAGCTAACTTTCGGGCGAACAAATGCAGGTCTTTCGTCCACATGAATTTATTAAAAAGGGGGGTAGGTACGAAGGATAAACCTTTGGAGAGTATTTTAGTTTGTATATCTGTTAGGGTAAGTGAGGATAAATTTATAACCCTTAAATCACCAGCCACTAACGTCGATATTGTCTCTGACCCCTGCCTCTCTGTGATTGTCTCGTTCTGGGACGTTGTAGTTCGTCCGCCTGTCTCAATCCTAAAAAATCAACCCCTTTCCTTAGTATACTTTTGGGTGCTACTGGTACAGAGCTACTAGTTACACTTTCCCCTTCATTGTCTGTTGACTCATATTCTGATGTACTAAAATGGTCAGAGTCAATTCTAATTCTCCTTTTCGTCTGACGATAGACTTTACCTGTTTCGAAATCTGAGGTATCTCTTACAAATTTATGATGTTTTTTAATTTTTATTTGATAAGAGAACTTATCCAAGTTAGATTTAAGCTTTACTTCCAAAATTTGAAACTGGGGTTCATCTTTAAACCTTTGAATATTCTCAATCTCATCATCCAGATTTTTTTGAATTTTAGCTAGATGTAACGCCTCATATTTACATATAATCGACATAAAAGTGGTTGAACATTTGGCTGCTGCATCCTCCCATTCTTGGTTAAAGCCTTCTATTTCGATATTCCTAGACGGTGGGACTAGGACCCTCAATCCTCTAGGTATGATCTTTTTAGCAATATATGTCTCTAGGGTTGAGATTTCCCAGCTTGTTTTAATTTGCTGTTTAAAAACCTTTGTTAATTTGTTGAAACCACTTTGTATGTCTACTGGAGGAAGCGTTTTAGGTGGAGAATTAGTAGAGAAAACGGCATCAGCATCTGAGCACCATTGTTTATGATCTACTTTATTTGTGAGGAATCCCGCCATAATCTTGAATGGGGCTAAATGGTTAATACGCTAAAAAATACTCTCTATGGAAAAGATGTATAGGGCTAGAAGTGGTGCATAACACCTGTATTTATAGGTATTTAGTTTAATTGTCTACCCCCCCCCCCACTATTTTTAAGGTGAAGGGGGTAGGTAGGGCTTTATTTAATCTTATTTGGGTGGGGGGGGGTGACTAGCATCTTGGGGACCATTAGTCACCTAGGGGTATTTTTACACTTAACACCCACCCATAGCCCATGGGTGGGGATAGGGGGTGAGGACAATAGGTACCACCATTGTCATTTAGGGTTCCCACATGCTGCTCATGGGTGGGGGCAGGGGTGAGGACAATAGGTCCCCCCCATTGTCATTTAGGGCACCCACCCACGGCTCAGCTCATGGTATTAACTCTAAAACATGACATGAAGTCTACAAAAATACAAAATTGTACAGCTAAATCTTAAAGGCATAGTAATCAAATATTAGACAATATGACAATGTATAAATGATAGACTAACATTCTTGAAGATATAATCTCACAATAAGTCAGAAATTAACCCAAGGCCCGAAAGAATGCTATAGTAAAAAATACGGTAAATTTAAAGGGCAACCAAGCCTGGAATACAGTATTGACTGTTTAGCTGATCTTTTCTTATAGTCTGACAAAGTGTCAGCAAATATTTAATCATATTACCCTACATGTAAAGTATCAACATGAATGCATAATCATCACATTGGATATAAAAATGGAGAATGGGCATGCATATGATTATAAATAGGAGGTTAGTGACAATTCCCTATTGAGTCCCTTGGGCCATAAGGTGTCTAATGTGTGAATCCAAAAGGACTCCTTCTTTTTAAGTAGGGCATGACGATTGCCACCTCTCCTAACTGGTAGTATATGATCAATTACCTTAAAGCGTAGATGAGATATATTATGATTACACTCCATAAAATGGGCAGGTTTCGGCAGTTCCTTCTGTTTAGTTCTAATGGTAGATTTGTGCTTATTTAGTCTCTCACAGACTTCATTGTGGTCTCTCCTACTTAGAGAAGGCCACACGGGCACTTAAGGACACAGACAAGGTAGGTTGATTCACAGGTAAAAAAGCTATTTACATTATAAGAGAGACCAGTCTGGGGATGAAAAAATTTGTCACTATTAATGATGGAATTACAGGAACTACTGCACGGCATGGAAAAGCACCATAAACCAGTGTGGACAGAAACCGTTGTGTTTTTGGTTTCAAGGAGCCAATATCAGCTTGAACCAACATATTTCTAATGAGCTGTGGTCTTGAAATTCCGGAATGTCCGGAAAGGATCTTTTCAAGATCCCTCAGTGTTTGCAAACAATTTTTGCCACTCTATTGCTTTGTAAAATAAATGTGGAGACAAAAGGTATCAGAGTATTATTATAAGATGTTCTTTTTTTAGATATCAATAAGCAATCTCTCTCCATTCTCAGTACTTTTTCTTTTTCTGAATCAAGGAGTGCAGCTGGATAGCCATGACTCAAGAACTTATCACTCATCTCATCGAGAACTGCGATCGTGTTATAGGATCTGACACGTTTCTGGCTACTCTGATGTATTGACTACGGCTTACAGAATAGATAGTCTATTGGGGATGGAAACTATTAAATTCCAATAGACTATTCCTGTCTGTGGGCTTGGTCTATTAATCTGTCAAAAAACTATCCCTGTTACGTGTAATCTTTAGGTCCAGGAAATTAATAGTGGTCTCACTACATTCCATGGTGTATTGAAGTTCTTCATTCATATCCTTAAAAAAAGTATCTAGTTCTTTCCTGGTGCCACACCATATGCCAAACATGTCATCGGTGAATCTCCACCAGATATCCGTATGTGCAATGAACAAGTCATGCACATACACGTGTCCGGTTTCTTAACCCGTATGTCTCACTTCCTCAATTCCAACTCTCTCCTTGATCCTCTTCAATCTGGCTTCTGCCCCCTCCACTCTACTGAAACTGCTCTTATCAAAGTTACTAACGACCTAATCACAGCTAAATCCAAAGGCCATTACTCCATAATAATTCTTCTTGACCTATCTGCTGCCTTTGACACTGTTCATCTTGCTTTCCTTCTTCAAACTCTTGAATTACTCGGTCTCTGTTACTCTGTTCTCTCGTGGTTTTCCTCTTATCTCTCCCAACACTCATTTAGTGTCTCCTTTTCTAATGATACCTCCTTCCTCGTCCTGTCTTGTTTGGGTCCACCAAAACTCTGTCCTTGGTCCCCTTCTATTTTCTATTTATACTGCCTCTCTTTGCAAACGTATTACCTCATTTGGATTCCACTACCACCTGTACGCTAATGACACCCAGATATATCTCACCTCTGCAGAACTCTCCCCTACCGTCCTGCAACTTGTCACTGCTTATCTTTCTTCCATCTCTGAATGGATGTCCTCCTGCTTTCTGAAACTCAAGCTCCTTGTCTTTCCTTCTCCTAATACTGATCCTCCTCTACACTCTCCCTTCAAGTCAGTGGTATCCACATCAGTCTATCCTTGGAAGTACATTGTCTTGGCGTTATACTTGATTCGGCCTCACCTTTGAGTCTCACATCCAGTATGTTACCAAATCCTGTAGATTTCATCTTAGAAACATAGCCTGCAACCACTCCTTTCTTACACAAGATGCTACTAAGGAGCTTGTCCATGCTCTAGTAATTTCTGGCATGAATTATTGTAACCCTCTCCTAATTGGTCTTCCCAAAAGCTATATTGCTCCGCTACAGTCTGTAATAAATGCTGCCGCCAGACTAATTTTCCTCTCCAGTCGGTCCTCTCACATCTCACCCCTCTGTCAGTCCTTACATTGGCTTCTTGTATTATATAGGAGTCAATTCAAAGTACTAATCTATTCCTATAAAGCATTGAACAATTCTAGCCACTCTTATATCAGATCAATAGGTATGCCGCTTCTCTGTCTCTCTGCTCTGCGGAGGACAATGAGACTTCCAATCCCTTCTCAAGGGATGTTTGAAAAAGTAGAGGAGCAGTTAGAAATTGCTTAAAACTTTTATTTTTTACCCTCACCTGCAATGGGTAGAATATAGGAAAGGAAAAAGTCAACCCTCTGATTGATGATGGTCATTAGAAAATTAAGTTACATGTCAGAAACTGGCAGCAAAAAGTAATCTGCTAAATGTAAACCCTTTCACTGTGAGATGTCATGTGAGGGTAAAGGAGACATCATATTGCTGAGCACATAATAATGGGAGACCAAGGATTCTTTTATTTTTGTTGTTTGAATATGTGCATAATGTTAATGCTTAATAAGGTAAATTGCATATGCTATTAAGTTTGTCTCGTACATTATGGGATGGGTGTAAAATTAATTTCAAATACAATTGGGCTCTAATGTGCAAATGTATCCACTCATTTTTCTTTTTTAGTGTACATTTAATGTTAATTTTATTGTATAGAGTATGTAAAAGCTTTTGAAAATAGCGATGTTTATATTCATCATAAACTGTATCTGAAATGGTTATATGCACTGTACCTGGTCAATTATAACGGGATATATTATATGGATAAGGATTATATGGGATGGAATAATAATATATTTAGTGCTTAACTAGTTTATATCACAGATAATGAGCAACATATTTGTACAATTTAAAGTATATTGCTTATTTATCAGCTTGTCTATTTGCATTTAATGCTTCAAAATTATGTTTGTTATAATCAGTTGCTTTATATTTATGCACTTATGTATATTCATATGTATCATTAAAATGTATTTACTGTATGTTTTGATTTCAGAGAAGAACACTTTTTACACAACTAGGAGACAAATGAAATGTTCTTTAGAATATTGTCACAACCATCTTCGAAAAAAGAGGACTGTATTCAAAACTCATTCCACTGCCTTGTCACAAATGTAGGATTTACAGACATTACTATTCTCAACATGATGCTCCTGCTACTCGATGACATTTGTTTGTAATTTGGTTGCTGGCCACCAAGTGCTCCTTAGTTTTTAAATACATTTTGAAATTTACTGGATACTTGAAGAAGAATCTAGTTACTGATTGCAAATATCCCAGCATTATACGGCATTTTACTTTTGATGAGCTGACAATTTGTTTTATGTTTTATTAATGGATCTGTTGTGGAATCAGGAGGTAAAACTCCTTCCAATGAAAACTCTTTCTTAGTCTGTATTTGTACATTATTTCCACCTTACTAATAATTACTTGAAATAAATATTCCTGGCTTTGAAGATTAGTAATACATTGAATAATAATTATGAAAATGGTGTTATTGAACTTAACAACAGCTATTGTTTGAACAAATTAAAAATGTTTTAGTAAAACTATTAAATGGCAATAAGATCCTTTTCTCTTTTTTTCATGGGGAGGAGGTTATGACTTAACGTTTTATTTGCTTTTATTGTTGTTAACACTTTGGTGTCCAAATATCCAGTGTGTCAACTGACTTTTTAAAGGAAAATTACATGATCAACATCATCCCAAATGGATTCAGGTTGGCTAATTCAAAACAGCAAATAAATACTGAGGCTATTCACTGATAGCGGAGTATAGAATTTACAGCTCTATCTTGAAAAGAGCCAACGAGAACTAAGCATTATGGAACTCTTTATGTTGACTGGTTGCTAAATGAAATAGGTGTGATGCTATTTGAAAACCCTGCTAGCATTATTAAGCTGCCAGCAAATTAACCATTAAATAAATGTATATTAAAAAAATGATTGGACATCCGTGAGACCATTGTTATGCCAGGAATGAAACTAAAATGGGTGAGGACTGCATTAAATAATGCAGCCAGTGTTGCATGTAGGACGTATTATAAAGGGGAACATATGTTTTATTATAGGTCAGGGAAGCATCCAACCTTCGCCTGCTTCTTTTTCTGGTTGAAGAAGAAAACTAGTTAAATTTTGACATCAGTTAAATTCAGTGAATTTGGGCCCCCACTAGAACTGGGCTTTATATCTGTGATGGGAAAAATATTTTGGATTTGTGCCAGGAGATTAAATGCCCTCTAGCATATGGGCGTTTTATTAGTCAGTGGATTGAGAAAAACATTGTCTTTGTTTTAACTAAAATCTCACTTCCCTAGAGCAGACAGACCATAATGCTGTTATGGTATGCTATATATTAAATATGCCATACATACAGAACAAAGGAATAGCAGAGAGACAGCATTTTTCTGATGGCTCTTATAATTTCTTGAGGATCAGTGAACTTTAAGTAAGCCAGTGCTACCTTCCCATTTGTGTGTAGTAAGGGCATCTACAGGACTTGGGGGGAGGGGGGATGAAGAGAAGAGAAGGGGACAAACATCTAGATATCAATAAGTTCTGTAACCCCAGAATGTAATGTATTAGCCATGAGCTCATAGTTACATTCAAAGATAATGGAGTTGGAACATTATCAGGGCAGCCCACTTATTTTATTTTGTTACCTTTTACTGGAATTGAGCCCTTTTTTTTTACTGAATGTCCTAGGAAAATTCCCATTTAATTGTGTGTTTATTCATTCAGTTCAATGTTTTACACTAGTAGGCTATTCAGGTTGTTTGGGCAGGGAGATCAGGAACATTCATTCTGAAATCCTTATCTGAATAAATATGGGGGCTCAGTTAGGCAAATGCCTTTCAAGTCGCAACTTATTGGACGATCATATTGTTATGTTTGCAAAAAGGCATCTTACTGTCTCTAGTGAATAGTGAAGTTGAGTATTTTAACCAATTTAGTGACATTATATTGAATACAGCCCTTTGTAAGGTTTTGTTTTATTTTATTATGACATTGTTTATAAATTTACAGTATAATTTAAAATATGTATATTCTAATTAATGGGATTTAGCTAAACATACGGGAAATGATTGTCAAGCAAAATTAAATTCTGGAATAGGGAAATAATTTTGTTCCAAATCTGTAAAAAGCATGCATTTTCATTTAATGTCATTAAGGTTTTAATCCCCTTCTTCTTGCTTGCATATTGTATTTTTAGGTATATTCGCACATAAAGCAATGTATAGTATTTCCTACTATATGTTCTTAATTGATGTTTTCATTCACTAAATTAAAATCAATTGACTGTACTAAAAAACAAATTTCCTTGAAGAACAATTTCAATTATTTCTTTCTTTTTATATGCAGTAATTCAATGTTGCTGAAACACAAAAATAAGGTATGAGAGACAAAAATAACATTAATGTTTAGTGATGGAAAATGTAAATCTGTTTTTTCAGACAAAATAAAACTTTCAGTGGATTTATGTTAAAAAAATCAAATGAAGTACTAAAACAAACTTGTTATTTTTTTAAATAAACAAACTTAAAGGAGCACTCTAATAAAAAAAATCTATATATCTTTCTGAGTCCCATGTGTTCCTTTATAACAAGATGAATGTCTTTCTCATTTAAATAAAAAAAGTTTTAAAATGATTCTTAAACTTATTTGTAACTTAGCACTGGGACAAACTTCTCAATACAACTTGTGTTGCTCTGACGACATTAAGATTAATAATAAGTTTTGTCCAATCAAATTTTTCTTATAAACAAGCATTGGAGACAGTGCATCAATCTTTTTTTTTTAATTCAATGTTTGTCATGGGAACGAATTGTATGCACACACAGCATGTGGCATCAGCATACTTTACATGCTGATGTCAGACATAAAATTGATTCAGTTATTAAATCCATTTCAGGTGAAAGCACCCAGTGGCTGTCTGAATGAGCCACTAGCATGCCTCCAACATCAGCATCCATGATGCCAGTGGGCATGGTTAAAAATGGCAGACTGGCACCACCCAAAAGGGATGTATCCAGGCTAAGAATTAACATGTTAGCCTGGTGGGAATGCATGCCATGCTGCCTGCAAATCAATCACATGGCCCACCAATGGCATTGCGGGATAGGACCTTGAAATTGGGAAATCTTGAATGAGAAACTTCTGAGAAACTGCACTATTTAATTTACAAGGCTGCAGGAGATGTATTAAAACGCCAAAACACTCAAATAAGATGAAGTCGTTTTTATACATAAAACATGTCCTCAAACTGTCCCCAAAAAGTGTAGTGTTATTAAACACACTTGCACTACACTCATGGCTCTAATAGAGAGCATTGAAGCAGTGCTTCCTGCAATATCTGCCATCAGTGCGTTAATGTATTAATGCCAGAGTGATCATGACATTATTGCACAGTCGTTATTCGGCATGTGCCAACCATACTTTATTAACACGCAGACACCAAAAGTTCTGTTGGAGTATAAAGTCCACAGCTTTATTAATTAATATCAATATATAAATTAACAATTTAGGGTCATTGTCAACAGTACTCCTTTCGTTACGCTCTCTCCTGTATCATACCCCCGACAATGACCCTACCAAAACAAACATTAGCATAACCAATAATACATACACGTAACTCAACGGCCTACCAAGAGGCCCCACCTCCATTTGTCTAACTGCAGGGGTGTACCCAGACACCCCTACACCCCTTGGTTCGTAGCCACCGACGGGCTCGAACCTACCTCCATACTTTTAACTTCCGGCCTACTCCAGCCTAGACCTTGGCCTACCAATTTCTTAACCAACCAAAATTCCAGTTTAACCAAGACCTTTTCCGCCATAGCACTTGCCTTGACCCCTTAAGGACATGTGCGACCCCCACCACACAGAAACAGGGCTTGTGCTATCCCGTCTTGCAAACCTAAATTAATAAGGTCATAACCATCCGATAAGTGCACTCCGTCATCACGAAAATAACCAGGTAATCTTTCCTCCAATTCCCGATGTCTCACCACCACGCCCCCTAACCTTCGAATGAACACTGCCATGGTTCTGTTCACTTTACCCCGACATCGAGAAACTGCCTTTGCATCCCTGGCGTATCTCCAGCATAAACGAGGTACCATCTCCGACCATACCACTTTCACGCCAGGGATAAGCCCCCTCAGTCTGTCAATATCCTGCTTCATACACTTAACCAGTTCATGTTGGGGGACCAGACCCAAGTCGTTTCCCCCCCCGTGAACTACCACCACGTTTGGTAAGGCCTCCTCCGCTACCTTCCAAAACAATGCCGTAATAATGTGCTGCCAATCAGACCCCCGATAACCGAACCAGAATAACGCCACCCGATCCTCAGGAAAGCCCAGGTGTGTTCCGTTTCTTCTAACTGCGGCCCTCCTCCTTGCCCAATGGATATACGAATGGCCAATTATCCACACTGTCCAACCTAAAATAAAACATAACAGTGATGAAACAGCACTCCCCAAACACCCACAATCAACCACCACCTCACACCAGCCTATCTGGCCGCACGTAAGAGCGAAATCTGAGAGATTCCCATCTCCCGATCCGTCTAATCCGCTCATCCCTTAAGCCCAAGCGAGCCGCTTCGGTCGCCGCGCCTATACGGAACGAATGCGTTCCAAACTGCATGGGCTCCAGACCCAACCTCTGTAATCCCAAACGGAAAACCCGTACAAATTGGAAGTGCGACAGTGCCGTGCCGTCGGCATGTATGAAGAAACAACCGCTCCCTACAGGGCGTTGTTCCAAAAACCCAGCCCCACTTGCCACTGGACACAACCCTGACCCCGGTAATCCAAATAACGTGACCATGGAACCTCTACCGAAGACATCCGTCTTTGATCGAATCAGGTGGATCATCACCCTGTCCCCACCAACCATCACATCTTCCAACCTAAGCCCGCCAACCCCTTTCTTGTTGGCACTAAGCAACTCACCAATCTGAAACGCCCCAAAAAAGGCCCACGAAAAAGCCACCGTAAATAACGCCACCTTGAACACGGAAAAACATATCTCAGGTAGTTTGCTCAGTAACCCCTGCAACACTGCAAACGAGACTGGCCGTCTCGTATCCTTCGTCTTCTTACCCTTCCTGTATCCCCGAACCGCTTGCCTCACTATAAAATGCTTTGTCACATCCTCCCATCCATTAAACTTAAACAGAAACGCTAACGCTGACAAGTGCCTATCCACCATCGACGGCGATGCTTGCTTTGCGAACAACCGGCATAGCATCCATACCAGCACGTCCAGCCGATCGTTCCCACAGCCCGCCGCCCCTACCTGCTGCATTGTATTTTCCCACACTTGCCAAACCTTAACATAGGAGAACCAAGTTCCAGGCGCCAGAGACTTCTTTATGTATTCCCCAAGCAAGACGTCCCGAGCTCCCACATCTCCGCAGGACAGGCTTGACCCTCTTCCTCCGCCTCCGGCGCCGCCTCCCGAAAACGCTCCCACTCTAAGCGAGACAGCGCATCAGCGACTACATTGGTGAGCCCCGGAATATGCCGAGCGCGAAACACAATATTAAATGACATGCACAAGAGTACCAATTGCCTCAACAACCGTACCACTGGCCATGAGGAAGCAGATAATCCGTTGATAGCCTGTACCACTGCCATGTTATCCGTATTGAACACCACCCTCTTATTGGCTAACTCCGGACCCCATAACGCCACTGCCACGACAACCGGGAAAAATTCCAAAAAGGCCAAGTTCCTAATCAAGGGGCTCGCTTTCCATGCCTCCGGCCACCCCTCCGCGCACCATTTATCCGCTAGGTACGCCCCAAATCCGACGCTGCCTGATGCATCCGTAAACAAACCTACGGCTGCGGAGGATCCCAACGGATCACGAAAAAACACTCTCCCGTTAAACTCCCTCAAAAACCTCGCCCATACCTCCAAATCCTCTCTCATGTCCACTGACACCCTGATCTAATGCGACGGTTTCCTCACCCCGCTTGTCGCCCGCGCCAATCGTCTGCAAAAGACCCTCCCCATAGGGATCACTCGGCATGCAAAATTCAGGCTCCCTATCAACGATTGAAGCTCATGCAAGGTTAACTTCCTCGCCTTACCAACCATGCCCACTAGCCGCTGAAGGGTGTGTAGCTTGTCCTCGGGCAACCTGCACTCCCTCCGCACCGAGTTGATCTCCAATCCCAGGAAGCTGAGGCACGTAGTGGGCCCCACCGTTTTGTCCTCAGCTAACGGCACCCCAAACGTGTGCGCCACCCACTGGAAGGTCTGCAACACCTGGCTACAGTGCTCCGTGCGTGGCGGGCCAACGCATAAGAAATTGTCAAGGTAGTGCACAACAGCACCCCCAGCCGATTCCCGCCGTACGACCCACTCCAAAAAGTGCTAAACCTCTTGAAGTAAGCACACGAGATGGCACAACCCATAGGCAAGCATAAGTCCACAAAATACCCTCCTTCGAAATAGCACCCCAATAAGTGATGACAATCCGGGTGTATGGGAAGCAGCCTAAATGCTGCTTCTACATCCAATTTCGCCATTAGTGCCCCTTGTCCCGCTCTCCTGACCAACATGACAGCCTTGTCAAATGATGTGTAGGAAACAGAACACAGGGCCTCGTCGATATCATCATTAACCGATGCACCCTGTGGGTACAATAAATGATGTATCATACGGAATTTACCCACCTCCTTCTTGGGGACTACCCCGAGTGGAGACACACGCAAACCTACTAACGGCGGGGAAGCGAATGGTCCCGCCATCCTTCCCAATTGCACTTCCTTACATAACTTTTCTTGAGCCACGCTCGGATGTTCCCCCACCGACCGAAGATTTTTACATAACCCACCCGAAGCCCTTTCCTGAAACGGAATCCTGAAACCTTCTGTAAAACCTAGCCGTAAAAACGTAGCCACCTCCTGGTTATCGTATATTTTTAACCAAGGCAGCATCGCGCCTACCTTCACCGGCGATGCCCCCAGCTGCAGCCGCAGCGGTAGATGCGCCGAGGCCCCCCCTCCCAAGTTCGGCTTACCCTTCCGGAAGCACCTGGAGACTCCATGATTACTCCCGCAACCGGAGCACTCGTGCTTAAATCTGCATGATGCACCCCATTTGCATTGGCCCTCATTGTAGAGCCAGCAGAAACCCTTCTTCTGACCCGCCGACACGGTACCTGAGCCCGTGCCGGCCGCTCCGAGAAAGGGGGCACTTTTCTGTGCCATCATCAGCCTCATCCACAAAGGCAGGTCCATCTGGTCCCACCGCATGGACGGATTTGCCACTAATCGCTGACGAAATTGTTCGTCATATTTCCACCATGCTAAACCCCCATAGGTCCGATATGCGTCCCCTATCCCGTCTAAATAACAAAAAAGCTGCGAACAGCGATCAGGGTATTTTTCCCCGATCACACTCGCCAAGACACAAAAAGCTCTCAACCAGTTCCCAAAAGACTTGGGGATCTTCCAATACCTCCGCCTCTTTTCCTCCTCTTCTTTTTTCGCATCCTTTTTATCCTCTTCTTTCAAGTCTAAAAACTCCTCCAGGGGAAGCAGGGAAAATATTTCTACAAATTCCCCTTTCCATATTTTATCCTTAATCTCTACCTTTAAGTGGCACTCCAGCGGTCCCGCAAAAGACACATGTACGTTTTGCCGTGCCGCATCTGTTACTTCCCCGCAGAGAACGACGTGCTCACCTTCGCCACCCGTCGCTCCTGGACCCGTCCCTGTGGTGCCCTCACCCCCCTTCGGCTCCGCTGACGCCGCAGCCTTTACCCCTGCTGCCCGACCGCCGTCCGCAGCCCACACCTTCTCAAACCGCGTCGGAAACCCCCCCTTCCCCCGACCAGGAATCTAACAGTGATCTTAAGCATCCTAGCAAACTTCCCGAGTGTGGTGCAGTTGGAGACTCACTGCTCAGGCCCCCGGCCTCTGCTGGCCGTGGGGGCGCCATCTTTTCCACAGCATCAGCCGACCCAGAAATAACCAGGGGACGCCGGCTCCTGCCCGCCTGTTCGTGCGTTGATCTCGTGGGCGTCCTACTCAATGACCTGCAAGGAGAATACAGCCTGGGTGATCTGTCCGACTGCAGCCTCACCCGCCCTTCATTCCCGTGATCAGACCCGTCTTCCCCACTCCCCCGCCTGCATCGTCCCTCCCGCTCGCTTCTTCTCCTCCTTTGCGCAGCGTAGCTCCTCTCCGACGACCCTGACTCACTGCGCTGGCGCCTCAGCCACCTGTCCTGAGAAGCAGACCTCCTCCTACTGCTCCGATTCCACGCTGGGCTCCTGTCCCCACGTCTCCTTCTGCCTGCAGACCCCGTCCTGCTGTCCCGCCATTCCGCACCTCCACGCTGACGTCCTCCGCCATTCCCACTGCTGGCGCTCCTCCTATCGCGCCGTTCCTGGGATAGACCTCTAATGGCCTCCCGCCCACCGCTGTCCTGGATGCCACCGTCCTCCCAGCCAGTCACCCGCCGCCCGGTGCCTGCTGCGTCCGTCTTCCTTGCTGCCTGCACACCCTCACGCCTGCTGCCACTCCACTCCATACTGCTGCTCCTCATTTCTCCTGAGTCCCCTGACATACCGATGCTGTGCCCGTCTCCCCTCCTTCCCACGCTCCTGGCCATGCTCCTCTGGTCCCTTAAATCAGCAGCGCCATACTTCCTGCACCTAACTCCAGCCGCCTCCTGCTGTGCCCTGCTGACCTGGTCCCCCTCCACGACCTGTGAGACCGCTGTCCTGTCGCTGCCAGCCCCTCTCAGTCCCTCCTGCCCCACAGGGGGCGACTCACCAGGACGTCCTGGGCTGCTCCTGGGCCTTGCAGCCGAATCCCCTCCGTCCTGCTCCTCTCCAGCACCATCTGCCACCTCCGCCATCCGGCAGGGGGCGCTCTTCATGGGAGGCCTCCTCCTGGCCTGCAACCTCACCGCCCCGGCGTTGCGCCTAGCTGGCGGTCCCGGCCGACAACCCGCTCCACGTCCCTGCTTTCCGGCCACCGCACCACTCCAATGTGCGCTGCCTCCCGCCGAGCTCCTCCTCCGTCTTGCTGCAGGACCCGCTCCAGGACTAAGCCGCTGGGGTGGCCTAGCTCTCCGGTCCGGCACCGCATGGGGGGGAGCAGACGTGCTCGGAACCCCCAGCTGCTCCTGCAGCCATGCCATTCCCTTCTCCTTCACCACGGACCGCACACCCGACAGAATATCTTCCAAGGACGCCATGCTGCACCTGAAAAAGAAGAAAAGAAGAGCCCAACTGACCTGCAACAATTTACAGTTAAGAAAGGCTCAAATTAGAATGAACTTACCCTAAAATGGCCGCTATTTAACTTCCCTTCTAACCCACGCCCCCTAGCACAACCACAGGACAGCCTCTTGACCTGAACTTCACCTGCCTACTCCTGGCCCTGTCAAGGCCCACTCCTCCCTGCGTTGCTCCGTGGTTTCAACCATTAATTTGGGTGGGCCTGCACCTTTTCTGGTGGGTCTAAATGACAGCCACTTTAAGGGAACCCAGATCACTGGCCCACCCCCTTTACCACATCCCACTAGCATTCCACTTCTCAGTATGACAATTTTGGGGGATATGTAAGAATGATAAGTAAATTATTGTGATGTTTTACAAAATTGAGAGGTTTGTTCATTAAAGCAATTCAAATTCTGGGCATCTCATTCTTAGTCCATTAGAATTAAAGGGACCCTCAAAAAACCATAACAAAAACAGTTTATTATAGTGGTTATAGTACTAGGAAACTTTACTTGCAAATATACTGTTCATAAAATCCCTTGTATGTTATGTTCCCATGCTAGTTGCTCTGGCATTATTTTGGAAAGCTGTCCTTTCTAATTTAGACATGCAAATATTTGTATGGTGTAAGCACAAATTACCTGCTCGGAATGCAAATCAGCATTCTGTAGCTGCAGGTGCCATCCCGGAGGACACACATGTGCACATAAAACTGTTCCATGACCATCCCGGAGCATAGCATTCGAAGATTAGATCAGAGCTCTTATTGTTCCAGTAGGATCAGAAGGTTGCCCTGAACAGGGAGAGCTATCATTGTATTCTCACACACTACAAGTAGCTACATTCAGCTGCAGAATTGGCAAGATGTATATCCCAAAACATAGATGATGGAGTCCTTGCACCGGATTTTTTTTTTAAAATAAGGGGATTGAAAAGGACAGTGTCCAGGGTCCCCTTTGTAGTTTCATAATCACAAAAGTAAGTTGTTGTAGGAGTGTTCCTTTAAGCAGATATTAGCAGTGAAAACTGTCCATATCTTTAACTGATGATTGGTTGTCAACAGAAGTCACTTGAAACTAGCTTCACTAGCTGTAAATAATAAATATATAACTGTAATAACACTTTTTATGTTATTTTTACCTAATAAAAGGGGGAAAAAAATGATGCAAAATGTGCTGCAAACAAATAATTATGTTTTATACATGCTAAAAGAGACATGTCACCCACACACCTTTTAGTGACATTAAATATATGAAAACTATGTTTGCAATTCATTTTTAGTTATTTTGAGTGGTTGAGATACTATACACAGGAAATCTGTATTGTGAGTCATATAGGCCAATTTCTTCTGACTTGGTTATTAGTTGTATTTTTCATCTGGTGTAAAATATTCCATCTCAACCACAGGTAAGGTCTGGAATAATGTAATATTTAGAGATAATCCTAGAATAGATTACAAGGATTTCAACTAGATATCTTTTCAATTTTAGTATGTAAATGCAATTTTAAGGTTAATTAAGTATACTGAATTATGAACTGTTTGCTAGAACAGACATTATGTTATAGTTAATTTATAGTTAATCCTGAATGAGGTAAATGGTTTTTAAAAAATGATGATAAGAAGTGGTCAATGCAAACATTAGCTTATTACATGGAGAAAACCCAGAAAAATAAATGTCATGGTTGTGGTTCTGAGCAGATATTTAATTTAATTCACAATGCACATATAGTCCAAGCTATTATGCAGGCAAGAATACAAGCTGAAGCCATGTATAGATGAGAAGCATTTTTAGTCAGAAAAGTGTCCTTACTGTATGTGGGAATTATGCCTACATATAGACTTTATTTTATAATCTGGTGTTATTTTTTGAAATCTGCATTCTGAAAAAGGGCCTCCAGGTTTCTTGCAAACATACATTAACATGTATTTGAAAATATTTTATGTCACATGGGACACATACTATTTCTGCTTCTGTTTAGGCTTCTCTTCGGTTATAGTATACTTATAATATCTAATCATTTTTCATTTTTACAACCATTCCTGAAAAAATGAACAAATAAATGAAATTTTAGGTTATTAGCAATACTACATGAATTGCAATTATATCCAAATTTGTTACCTATTTATTCATGTTTCAAATAAATTCTCTGCTAGTTAATGATTAAAATTAAATGTGTTTTTGGAAAATAAAATCACAATGGTGTGGTTTGCACTGTGTACACTGTCAGGAGCCCCATGAAAGAAAACTTGCACTTGAGTGAACGGTAAGTGGGACTTCATGGCATGTACTTCACTTTCCATTGCTTTTTAATTGAGTACACAATCTAGTCAATTCTTACACTGCACTAGAAAGAAAGGGGTAAAAAGTCAAAATAAAATATGTTACTACTTGCAGTCCACGCCCCACACACATTTCAGCACTGGAAGAGTTAAAAGATTTGGAGATTCTCCTCACTGCAGCTTCAATTTTCCTCCTCTGTAATAAACATTACTGATGACTTGTGTTCAAACAGGCAGTAATTGGGACCACACTCACATAGTGTCAATCAAGATTGCACTTAGAGTTTCTATTAAAAGTGCTTATTTATTGAAGCACATTGTCATACATGGTAATGTATCCGACCACATAAGTGAAGACAAGTACAATAAAAAAACAATAAATTACATCCACACAACAAAATATACAGAATCTTTCATAGTATCACACAGTTAAAGTGCTTCAATCAAATAAAGTGCATATAAATGTAATAGCACTAATTTGAGATCATAAAGTGCTTAAAGGGACTCTCCAGTGCCAGGAAAACAAACCATTTTCCTGGCACTGCAGGTCACCTCTCCCTCCCACCCCCCATCCCAAGTTGCTGAAGGGGTTAAAACCCCTTCAGTGACTTACCTGTATCCAGCGACAATGTCTCTCGGTGCTGGTTCAGGGTCCGCCCACGCTCCTCCCCGGCCGGATGGCGTTATCCGGCGGGGGAGACCTATTGAGCATGCGCGGCCGCCGGCGGGGGAGACCTAATGCGCATGCGCGGCAATGCTTTCAATGCTTTCCTATGGGGATTTCAGCGACGCTGGGGGTCCTCACATAGCGTGAGGACATCCAGAGACGTTATAGCACACATTTCATGTGCTATAAACACGGAAGTGCCCTCTAGTGGCTGTCTAGTAGACAGCCACTAGAGGATGGGTTAACCCTGCAAGGTAAATATTGCAGTTTATGAAAACTGCAATAATTACACTTGCAGGGTTAAGGGTAGTGGGAGTTGGCACCCAGACCACTCCAATGGGCAGCAGAAGTGGTCTGGGTGCCTGGAGTGTCCCTTTAAGTGAGCTAAAGTGAATATTAAAACGCTTAAATTCCCTTCTAGTAATGGAGTTACCCGAAGGTCTACTCAAATCTTCAGTCAACGTAAATATAATATATAGGGTGTGTCCAGCTAGGGGAGACAAAAATAGTAGAACATAGTGCAACACTGTGGGACCCAATAGGGTAAATAGTTAGGTGCCAATGGGTCACTCATCCTTTATAGACAAATAAAAAGCCTTCAGAAATCTTTAGATGTAAAGGGACACTCCAGGCACCCAGACCACTTCTGCTGCCCATTGGAGTGGTCTGGGTGCCTGGAGTTTCCCTTTAAGTGAGCTAAAGTGCATATTAAAATGCTTAACTTCCCTTCTAGTAATGGAGTTACCCGAAGATCTCCTCAAATCTTCAGTCAACGTAAATATAATATATAGGGTGAGTCCAGCTAGGGGAGACAAAAATGGTAGAACATAGTGCAACACTGTGGGACCCAATAGGGTAAATAGTTAGGTGTCAATGGGTCACTCATCCTTTATAGACAAATAAAAAGCCTTCAGAAATCTTTAGATGTAAAGGGACACTCCAGGCACCCAGACCACTTCTGCTGTCCATTGGAGTGGTCTTGGTGCCTCGAGTGTCCCTTTAAGTGAGCTAAAGTGCATATTAAAATGCTTAACTTCCCTTCTAGTAATGGAGTTACCCGAAGATCTCCTTAAATCTTCAGTCAACGTAAATATAATATATAGGGTGAGTCCAGCTAGGGGAGACAAAAATGGTAGAACATAGTGCAACACTGTGGGACCCGATAGGGTAAATAGTTAAGTGCCAATGGGTCACTCATCCTTTATAGACAAATAAAAAGCCTTCAGAAATCTTTAGATGTATGTCTTCTCAATTAATGGAGTTGGGTGTTGTGGGTCTCATTCATATAAAATAGATAAAGTGCAACCAAATAAGATGACTATATAGATCAAATGTGCAATACAAAATTGATTTACTTACACAGAATTAAAGAACAACTGGTATCAAACAATCAAGGTAAAATCAAGTCCTACACATTTCAAGACATACATCTAAAGATTGCTGAAGGCTCTTTATTTAGCTCTAAAGTGTGAGTGACCCATTGGCACCTAAATATTTACCCTATTGGTTCCCACAGTGTTGCACTGTGTTCTACCATTTTCTATACAATGGCATGAGCACTTCCCTCTTTCTACTGCTAATACCTCTCCCTATACAAGCATTCTGCTACCGTTTCCTGCTACTCTATTACATTGTCTGCCATCTGAAATAATTCCCCTTAAATCCCTTTACTCAGATGGTAAAGGACTGAGACTGAGGACTCTATCAAATATTCTTTTTTTGTTTTGTTTTAAGCTATCAAATATTTTATACCCTGCCCTTGGGTTTTTACATCCAAGATGCATTATCTTGCACTTATCCATATTAAATGTCAGCTGACCATTTTTCTAATTTACCTAAATCATTTGCCACTTGGCTTATCCCTACTGGAACATCAACATAATATCTTTGTATCATCAGTAAAAAGACATACCCCATTTAACAATACTGGAATCCAAACTCAAAGAGTGCAATTTATTGATAAGCTTTCTATGTGCAGCAGTGTCAAAAGGCTTACCGAAATCTAAGCAAGAAATGTCTACTGCACCACCCTGATCTATTATTGTAAAAACCCACCCCAAAAAATCGATAATTGATAATTGATAATTCTATTTATCATATTCCATTCTGAGTTCCGAGAATGTCCAAATCTGGTCACTATGATTATAGTATCTTTCTGTATAGCCTGTAAATTAAACGTATTGTAGTCCCACTCCAGTCTAAGGACAATTTATTCACTTGCATAGACTTTGTATCCTTACTTGGTAATACAAAGCGTTTCTCTCCTTTCATATTTATTTCCCTTCTGAGCCACCGTATCTCTATGACTCTGTATGATGTCATCATGCAACGAATGTGCTCCAATCATAGCTATGGATGGGCTATTTATACGTTAACCACTGGGGAGTCAGTTCCCCCTGAAGAGCTGCAGACCGGCAAAATGTGCGTCGGGGCTCATTATGTTTTCCTGTCCTTATCTACCGACCCAGACATACCTAGTATTCTACTCTCCAGTTTTTATCACAAAGTTTGATAATTTGATCTTGGTAATAAGGGACACTTATTGGACCTTTCGTTCTTTCTTAGAGGTAGTCCTCAGATAGGTGCCCTCAAAGGCACAGACAGTCTTACCTCTTTTTGATTATTTCTCTGTTGCTGATCCAGCTGTCAGCATACCCTGATCTAGCTGACAGCTTATAAATTCAGACAGCCAGACAGTGAGTTAGTTAGTCTTATGTGTATAGATAGGTGCCCTCGAAGGCACAGACAGCTTTTCTCTTTGTAGATTATCTTGCTGCCACCACCAGACCATTAGCTAGTCAATCAGTCTATACCACAGAATTATACTAGTACCTCTGTGGTATCTTTTGTCTACTCTTACTTGATCCTGCCGCTATAATTATCCTCTGACTTTTAAATACTGTGTAACTTATAAAATCAATGCACGTAGCTGATACTTAGTCGGAGGTACTTACATTTGGGGCATATTATCACACTGGTGCAATACTTTATCTAGACCACTCACCCAATTCACCGTTTAGTCAATCTTCCCCTCTACCGTTTACCTTGTGCTTAGTACAGCCTTATATATATTAACTATCTCTAGTATTCACCACCAGTCCAACATCACAGCGTCATGTGGTGCACCAAACTTTGACTGTGAGGAATGCTAATATAATTTGTAGCACTGTTTAGCTACAGAGTTTCCTACTATTGGTATCAACTTTCTATTTACACTTGTATCTTTAGCCATGTAGAAACTCGGGTATATTACCCTCAAGCTATTCTTTACCCAGATTGTGTCCGTTGTCATGTTTCCCCCCCCACCATTATTATTATACCTAGGTTTATATATGTTATTATTATTTTTAGTACATTGCTAATAAAGATAAAAATTTTTATCTTTGTCTTGGGACAGATTTCTCCTTCTATATTATATTATCCACCCAAGGGTTACCCCCTCTTCTGTCCCTATTCTATTACATTTGGATTGTTACCTTGTGTAACGGGACGTCTTCCCAGTGAACCGACCAGTTACCTACCGTTAGTTCCCTTCCTTCAGCCGATCAGGAACTCTTGCATGATTAAGGGACTTAGCTCTATGCGCTCCCAGGCATAGACGACACTCAGCCCTGGAAGTCCTTAGTCCTTACCAGGACTTTTCCCTGTTGCATCCCCTGCAAGTTAGAACAGCAGACACAGGGGTTAAATCTTCCTTCCCTCCAATAACAGGACGACACACAATTTTGGAGGTTTAAGCACTGACTCTCGAAATCTTTATTGAATACAGGCTTCTTTTATGCATAGACTCCATTCCACACAATACCCTTCCCATTGTCCCATGCAGGAGGGGGCTGGGTTACAGATAGCCATCTCCCACCCTGGGAGATACCAAACAGTACACAGGGATACACACAGTGGTGTATCCTGGTTTTGTGCTGCCCTAGGCAGGACAAAACTCAGACGCCCCTCTCCCCCCGCGCCACCCCCACCCAACCCTTCCCCCCGCCCCACCTTCTAAATACACACACACAGTCAGACACAAACACACACACACACACAGTCAGACACAGACACAAACACAGTCAGACACATACACAGACACAGACACAAACACAGTCAGACACAAACACACACATACACAGTCAGACAAACACACACACACAGACTCACAAACACAGTCAGACACAAACACACACACCCACACACACAGTCAGACACAAACACACACACACAGTCAGACACAAACACACACACACACACACACACACACACAATCAGACACAAACACACACAGTCAGACACAAACACACACACACTCACAAACACAGTCAGACACAAACACACACACACTCACAAACACAGTCAGACACACACACACATTAACTTTTTTTTTTTAAATTTAAATCCCCCCCCAATCTCCTTACCTTTGGGAGTGCTGGGGGGGGAGGTCTCTCTACCTGGTGGTCCAGTGGCTGCCGGTCGGCGCTGGCAGGCAGGCGGCTGGTGAGGGAGCTCTTCCTCTGAGCTGACTGCCCAGCTCCCTCGCGCGCCGGCTGCAGAGTGAGGCTGGGAGCCGGAAGATGACGTCATCTTCCGGCTCCCAGCCTCACATTGCGGCGCGCGAGGGAGCCGAGCAGAGAGCTCAGAGGAAGAGCTCCCTCGCCAGCCGCCTGCCAGCCCAGCCCAGCCCAGCCCGACCGGGATGTCAGTTAGCCGCAAGGCTAACTAGGCATCTGCCCTGGGTATTTGGGGGCGGCGTTTTTTGCCGCCCCCTGAAAAATGCCGCCCAAGGCAAATGCCTTGTTTGCCTCGCGGCTAATACGCCCCTGGATACACAATAAGCCCTATTACATTCAGGGGGATTACACTTTGGGGCTCCACACCCCTGGAAGGGATGGGGTTACAGGGTTGAAACCTACATTGCTAGATAGCCCTGGGTCCCATCTGGGATTCCTGCAAACAGGTGATTGGATGTACAGAGCCCAAAATATCAGCGTTGAAAGTCTGGGGCTTAAGGCTCTGTACATCCCCGAAATTAGTTCCATGGCGTTGCTTGGTTTAGTTATGTCTCCTCTTGTTTTGCCTTGTTTCTCTTGTCTCGTTTTATTTTGTCTTGTATTCCCAGTTCATGTATAGTCCTGTCCTGCCCTGTCCATGTCCTGTTCATGTTTCCCTTGTGTATTGTGTACATGTTCTGGGTTCTGCTTTCTGTTCTGCTCTAGTTCTGGGTTCTTCTAGTCTTGTCTTGTTATCTTGTTTGGTCTCTGTTCTAGTCTTACCTTGTTTCTAGTACGGGATACATATCAGCATATCATCTAGCTCCTGGCTTCCGCTTAAGCTGCATCAGGGCTCTGGAATGTGGCCGCACAAATCTTGGTGCTCAACACCAGGGGGCATGTGGTTACCCTGCACCAGACCCTATTTGTCCACTTCCACGCTGAGACTCCTATCTTCATCATCAGGCATACAGGGGTCCCGGTCTTTGGGACACTATCTTATTGGACTGCTCCTTTCGATTAATGGATTTTCTGGTGAAACTTGAATCTACAAACTTTGAAGAGTTTAACAACAAATTACAAAACAAGATCACTCAAATCAAAAACTGCAAATAAGATAGCTTATATGTCCCTATGGAAAGTAAGTTACAAAAAAAACCATTTAGAACTTTAGACATAACCTAAAAGTTAAGCACAATAAGTTCCAACAAGACTATAAGGATTTCAAAGACGTGGAGATGTTTAGACAACAAAGAAAATATTGCAGATGTCAAAATAGCCAAAGAGGTTCTAAGTCAGGCAAAGCTGAGTGGTAAGATCAAGATCTGACCTCAAGAAGAAGATGCTGGTCACCCCCCAAAAGAAGTACTGACCGTAACAGAGACCAGGGCCGGACTGGGAGAAAAATTCGGCCCGGGCATTTTTTTAACACAGCGGCCCACTAAGAAGGGGGCGGGGGCAGAGGAGGTGTGTTTTGTCATCACCAATGACAAACACGCCCCCTCTCAAAGTGAGCATGTTGGTTCAATGCTCTTCCAGGGCAGACCATGCGCAGAGCTCTGCTGAAGAGCTCTAGCATGATAAAAAAAAAGCCCTGTATTTGTTCTGCACAGTGCAAGCAAATTTAATAACATGCTTGCACTGTGTTTCCTTGCAAATTGTCTCTGGTGTCTCTATAAAGATACCAGGAAACAAAAATGCCAGGAAAGAGTATTGTGCATGTGTTTGGAGCCTGCTTGTGGTATTGCGTGTGTGTAGAGTGAGCTGATTGTGGTGTGGTATTGTGTAATAAGGTTGGTTTTAGTCATGTTGTGTTTGTGGTGTAATGTGATGCATATGTGGCTAGGGGCTGTAGAGAATGTGTGTATTGGGGATATAGCAAGTGTGTGCATACAGGCTATAGTGTGTGTGTGTGTGTGTATATAGGTGATGTAGTGTATGTTTAGGGGTGTAGTATGTGTTTGCTTACAAGGAATCTAGTGTGTGTATAGGGGATCCAGAGTGTGTATGTTAAGAGTGTAGTGTGTGTGTATATATATAAATATATATTTGGAAGTATTGTGTATGTGTGTGGTGCAGTGTGTTGAGGGGGTTCTGTGTGTATGTGAGGGGTGCAGTATGTGTGTCTGAGGGGTGCGGTGTGTGATGTGTGTGAGAGTGCGGTGTGTGAGAGTGCTCTGTGTGATGTGTGTGTGTCTGATGAGTGTGAGAGTGCTGTGTATGATGTGTGTGAGAGTGTGTGAGTGAGAGTGCCGTGAGTGAGAGTGCTGTGTGAGAGAGTGCTGTGTGAGAGTGCTATGTGTGTGAGAGTGCGTGAGTGCTGTGAGAGACTGCTGTGTGAAAGAGTGCTGTGTGTGAGAGTGCTGTGTGTGAGAGTACTGTGAGAGAGTGCTGTGTGTGAGTGCTGTGAGAGAGTGCTGTGAGAGAGTGCTGTGTGAGAGAGTGCTGTGTGTGAGTGCTGTGTGAGAGAGTGCTGTGAGAGAGAGTGCTGTGTGTGAGAGTGCTGTGAGAGAGTGCTGTGTGTGAGAGTGCTGTGTGAGAGTGCTGTGTGTCAGAGAGTGCTGTGTGTGAGAGAGTGCTGTGTGTGAGTGCTGTGTGTGAGTGCTGTGAGAGAGAGTGCTGTGTGTGAGAGAGTGCTGTGTGTGAGAGAGTGCTGTGTGTGAGAGAGTGCTGTGTGTGAGAGTGATGGGTGTGAGAGAGTGCTGTGTGTGAGAAAGTGCTGTGTGTGAGAAAGTGCTGTGTGTGAGAGTGATGGGTGTGAGAGTGATGGGTGTGAGAGTGCTGTATAAATGTTAGAATGGATTGTGTGTGTAGGGGGGAGGGGGGTTAAATAAATAAAGTAGGCATTATGTCCCCCCCTCCCTTCTTACCTTTAGCCTGGGAGGGGGGGACCGGCACACTGATCCCTGGGACTGGGAGGGGGGGTTCCCTGGTGGTCCTTGTGGTGAGATCCGGTCGTTGCCATGGCAACGCGCCGGATCTCGCGAGAGGAACCCGGCGGAGCTCTAATTTAGAGCTCCGCCGGGTCCTCTCTCCTAGCGGCTGTCTCCCCCCTCTCCCCCTGCCCGCTGCCGCATTATACAGCATGTGGGCCGGTGAGGGAGATCTTTGATTTCCCTCACCGGCCCTTCATGGAAAACAGCGGGGCCGGCGCTCGGATAGTGCCGGCCCTGCATAGACCGGCAGGGGAGATCCTGGGAGCTCCCCTGCCGGCCTCGGCCCATGGCCACCGCGGCCCACCGGGCATTTGCCCGGTGTGCCCGATGGCCAGTCCGGGCCTGACAGAGACCATAGTTCCCAAAATTATTTAAACAGAAGCATCCTTAAGGGTACAGAAAAAGCAGTATCTTTTTTGGATATACCTATCCCAATAGATACTTTGTCTACTGCTTTATCTATACTATAGTATCTTTCTGCATAACCTGTGAACTAAACTTGTCGTAGTCTCACTCCAGACTAAGGATGTGACAAAAGTAGCCTCGCCACTGGCTTTTGGAGGAGCCTCTTTGCCAGCCTCCTACCCTGTGACTATGGCCCCTGCAATCGACCTGGCTAAAATACTTTAAACAGACTCTGTTTGTGCCTGCTTGGCTATTCTGTTCAGTAGTTTACATTCCCCTCCTATTTTAACATTGTCCCGTTCGAATACTGAACAACCGCATGAACCAGAGCCCACCCTGGAGCTTGTTAACACTTATTAACAACTTGGAACGTTTCTCACCTCAGTGTTCTAATTGTTCATCTGGGTAGCCGCAATTCCTATGGAAAACCACGAGGTGGCAGCCATCTTGTTCGCATGAACACAGGCAGCGGTGTTTGGGCATGAATCTCATGGAACTGAAATCGGATACAGAAACTCCCGAACACCGCTGGACTTTGACATGGACAAAGGATCCAATACTTATGTTCAGGGGAACACAAATTATATCAGGCGCCTGGAGAAGCAATTAACACACGACACAAATGGTTGATGGTTGTGAGTCCAGACTTACTTCCCTTTCGTTTATTCAAAGTAGGGTGTAATTATACCCAATATTGTTGAAGCTTAGCTTGAAGGTTTAAAAATAAAGTTTAAAAATAAATAATGTAATTAAAGATAGGAAAGTCAAAAGATAAAATTAGTTAATGTGGCTACATATTTGATAAGATATAAAATTAGATTACAAAACAATATGTGGTTACATATTTCATAAGATTGGAAAGTCACAGAGACAAAATCTGCTAGCAAACAGTCACACAATGTACAGTTTCGGGGGGAACAAGCTCCAGGGTAAAACTATTGACTCTGTTTGGTAGTGTGTTTATTTTTTAAACTACCGAACTAGACCAACCCAAGCCCTGATTCTCTGGAACTGTTTTGGGCATGGGACCATGCCTGCAGTCGGTCAAAAATGTGACTTCCAGGAAATTCCTGAACTGATCTGGGTGATTTTTGGATATGTTGGTCAAACAGATCAGGGCTATCAGGGGATGTATTATGTGTTTTGGGGTACTTGTGGGACTTTAAAGAAATGTGTGTTTTTTCTGCCTGGAGATTATTAAGTATCTGACTCAATTATCACTCAGGCAGAGGGTAGGGATTGTATGCTATGTGTGGGAGTGTCATACATTGTAACTCTGTCTTTACTGGTGTGTAAGTTTGTATTACATTCCCCAATAAGGTCCATGTGGGTGTAACCCTTGCATGGAGACTTGCATAAAAGGCCAGTGTGGCTACCATTAAACCAGTCTTACGTCACCCTCAACACAGAGTCTTGTCTCTTGTTGTAGGGAACTGCTATACAAGCTATACCAGCTATAATCCCTGCTCCTGGGATTGCTCTTTGGATTACTATACTGGCTATAATCACTAGCTCTTATACGAGCTACACCTTTAGACCTGCTATACTCGCTGGAGGAGGAGCGGTCCATCCACTGGAAGCTGGATCCTTGTCTTAGGTCCAGGGTGGGCAGAGGATAGCGAAACCCCAGCCAATTTATGGTGTCCGTTGCAGTACTCAAGTCGACTAGGAAGCAGCAATTGGCGGAGCCACCCAGTTGGGGTGCCAGGTGGTCCATCACAAAGGACAATTTATTCACTTACATAAACTTTGTACTCTTACTTGGTAATACAAAGCGTTTCTCTCCTTTCATATCTAGTTCCCTTCGGAGCCACCGTATCTCGATAATTCCCTATGACGTCATCATGAAACGTATGTGCTCCAATCATAGCTATGGACAGGCCTGGACTGCCATCGGGTGAATGCCCAGTGGGCCGCGATGGCCATGGACCGAGGCCGACAAGGGAGATCAGTGTATCTCCCCTGCCACCCCATGCAAAGCCCGCGATATCAAAGAGCCCACCCTGCTGTGTGCCTTCATGGGCCGGTGGGGAGACAAACTTTCTCCCCACTGACCCACAGGCACTGAGATGCAGCTGTGGAGGGAGAGAGGACTCGGGGGAGCTCTATTCTGCAGCTCCGCCGGTTTCCTCTTGCAAGGTCGGAGCGTTGTAGCGGTTACTATGGCAACGTTCCAATCTCCCGAGAGTGAACTCTATCCCAGGAACTGCATGGTAGAGTTTACTCCTGACCAGACCACCAGGGATTTCCCAACGGACCACCAGGGCTGGCAACAAGGTCCTGCCTCCTAAGAAGGGAGGGGGAACATAAACTAAATATATTTTTAAAGAGGAATCCCTGACCAAATAAGATGATGAGATATTAATATGTCTAAAACTTAACTTTTATTGTTGTTATGTTGTTAAAAAGGGGGGGGAGTATATCAATAATTAGTATAAATCATGTACACAGTAGGTATGTTCAAACTATTTACCTACTGTGACAAGAAAAGAAAAAAGTATAGATCAATCTGCATATCATATATCTGCTGTGTATCAAATGAAAAATAAAATTAAAGTGACATTGCTAACCACAATCTCCTCAAATTTATACTTCACTGTGGTCACCTCCAAAGAGGCATCTCAGTCTAGGTGTGTGTGGCGGGGTGCTCAACCCAAACAGAATTTGGTCTTGTAAAATATAAAATTATGTTTTTGTGTGCACTGTTTTTTAATCAGTATATTGTATGTTCTGGATGTATCCCCCAAGTTCTTATTTTTTTCTATAAACAAAGTCATATACATACTGTATCAGTCAAATACACAGTCACACACAGACATACACAGTCAGTCACATACACACAATAACATCCCTAAACAGTTTCAATAACATACCATCACACACAGTTGCATACACTGTGACATACAGACAGTCACACACAGACACACACACACACACACACACACACACACACACATAAACAGTTACATACACAATAAAATACAGTTACACAGTCAGTCACATACATAGTAACTGTGACACATACATAGTGACATTATACACACACATTCACACAATAAGGACCATGAATAAAAAGTGACAAATTAAACTATTGCAAAAATTAGGCTAAAATAGTCAACCTATCACTATGGTTGAGTTGAATTTCTTTTTAAAATCGGCTAGTTTGGCCCAAATAATGCTTGTCAGATTTTCAATTTGTGCAATTGAAAGTTTAATGAATATTCCAGTGATTTATGATATATGCATACATACATGTCTATTGCATGTCATTGCTGATTTGCAGATTTGAAAAGTATAACCAAATAGTCTGGCTTGTTATTATATTGTGAAAGCTGCTAGAGTGTTTAAAGAGTTTTAAAAAACTTTTCTTGTCTCCAACTGCTCTTTTCAGCTTGTCTTAATAAAGTGGTTCATTTTCACCTGTGTGACTCTGTGTGCATCTATATGACTCATTACATCTCACAGAACTTGCTCCCTAGAGAGATACTTTGTTAGTCTTGGAGATTCTCTATTAGGGCAAGAAAATCTAAATATGTTTTTCTTTAGTACATAGGGAAAGATTATTTATGGCTGATTTTCAAATTCATGTTACAAAAGCCTTACAGCAAACAGGTTATTTTTTAATACAGGATAAAGTGCTACAGCAATGAAATAGGGTTATGTGAATAAAGCTCTAGGACCAGACGGTATTCACCCATGTGTGCTTAGGAGGCTTAGTGTAGAAATATCCATACCACTGTTTTTAATCGTTCAACATTATTTTCTTTTCCACCAGAGGATTGTAAAAGCAGATTAAGTGCCTATATTTAAAAAGGTTTAAAAGCTCAACCTGGAAACAACAGACTTGGGGGCATCTGTGATTGGGAGATTATTTGAAAGGCTGTTAAAGTACACTATTCAAGAATTAATTTTGAACAAAAATGTCATTAGTAGAAATCAACATGGTTTCAGGAAGGACAGGTCGTGCCAAACTAACTTAATTGTGTTCTATAAAGAAATTAGTAGAAATATAGATAGGTGCTTTCCAGTGGATGTGACCTATCTGGAATTTATTAAGGCATCTGATATGGTTCCACATAAAAGGTTAATAGTAAAAGTGAAATCAGTTGCTTTAGATGACACATTGTGTTCTTGGATAGAATAGAGGCTTAAAGATGGAGTGCAGAAAGCAATTGAAAATAGAAAATTTTCAAATTGGACAAAAGTAGTAACTGGAATGTCTCAGAGTTCTGTCCTGTGTCCACTTCTCTTTAGTCTGTTTATAAATGCTCTTAAGGAGGGCATTGAAAGTAATTTGTCAATGTTTGCAGATGACACAAAACTAGGTAAGATAATACAGTCTGAACATAGCATAACTTCTCTATAGAAGGATAAATTGATGGACTGGGCAGGAAAGTGACAGATGAGATTCAATACAGATTAATGCAAAGTCATGCATTTGAGAAGAACCTACAAGCTACTTATACATTAAATGTGGTTGAGTTAAGGATATTCATTGCAAAAAGTTGAAAGTCTGTAAATTTTGAAAATAACCCTGATTTTGAATTGAATAATTGAAGATTATGCTAGCTTTAGTGTACTAATAATCTTAATTTTAATAAGGACAGGAGGCGAGTATTTTGCATTAACTCTCTTTACTAAACTCCACAGCAGTAAAGAAAAGGTAGAGTAACTACTAACATGTATCCCAAAATCCATCACCTTAAGATCCACTCCCCCGAGGAGTCAGGGTAGGGAACAAAAGGGAGGGAAAATACTCGCCTCCTGTCCTTATTAAAATTAAGATTATTAGTACACTAAAGCTAGCATAATCTTCAATTTTATAACATGACAGGAGGCTTCCTATTTTGCAGTTTTAACGCTGAAGAAGAGACATCCCAGCAGAAGGGGGAGTGCGAAAGTAAAATGTACGGAAACTGGATTCCCTAGACCAGTCCGCCGTTCGGAGGATATCCGACAGGGACGCCCCTGCCAGGAAGGCTGATGACGCCGCCGCTCCGCGAACGGAGTGGGCGCCGAATGCGGGGTCTATACCTGCGAGGGAAAGGATCCAGCGGATCCATCGGGCCAAGGTGGTGACCGAGACTGGGGCGTGAGGGCGCACGTAGGAGACTAAGAGTTGGCCCGACGTAGAGGACCGGAGCGAGGAGGTAACCGAAACATACCTGCGGAGGGTGGACACGACACAAAGCTGCGGGTCGTCGGGAAAAAATGGGTAAAAGACCGAGGTCGAACCCGACTTAGTGCGACGGGAAATGTGGAACGTGACCCCTTCAGGGGCCACTTCGAAAGCGTCCACGTCGAAGGCCCGAACGTCCGAAACCCGTCGGAAAGATACGAGACAGAGGAGGAAAGCGCACTTAGCGGATAGTTGGCGTAGGGAGAGGCGGTCATTCGGGAGCCAATCCCTGAAGAAGCGGAGAACCAGTCCCACATCCCATAGGTGGGGGTATCTGGGGGCCGGGGGACGGCGGAGCCGCATACCGCGGAGTAGACGGCAGACCAGAGGGTCTTTGCCGACCGGGAGATCCCCGACGGGGGTGTGAGCCGCCAGAAATCGCGGAGCGCACGACGTTGACCGAACGGTAAGAGCGGCCAGATGAAAACAAGGAGGAGAGAAAATTAAGAATCATGGGAATAGGTGCTGTAAAGGGATCGGAGTCCCGTTCCATGCACCAAGTAGACCAGGAGGCCCAAGCTGAAAGGTAACAGCGTCTAGTTCCCGGGGCCCATGAGTCCCATAAGAGGTCCCTAGCAGCCTGCGATAGTCCGCTGACTCGCCAGGAACCCCGGAAAGAGACCAAGCCACCAGGGGTAGCCGGTCTTCCAGGAGTAGTGGGTGGAGATGCCCTTTGGGATCCGTGAGCAGGTCCGGGAAGGATGGTAGGAGAAGAGGGTCCTTGTAGGAGGAGGCCAGGAGGTCCGGGAACCATGGTTGGCTCTGCCACAAGGGCGCTATGACAACCAGTTTGATCTGTTGCGTCCGTATCTGGTGTAGTGTTCTCGCAATCATGGAGAATGGGGGAAAGGCGTAGGCTCCTGTCGACGGCCATTGTTGGAGAAATGCGTCTGTCGCCTTGCTCTCCGGGTCCGGGAGCCAGCTGAAGAACTCCGGGGTCTGGTGATTGTTGCGAGAGGCAAACAGATCCAGGTGAAAGGGACCCCTCCGGGCTGCAAGGGCCCTGAAGATTCTCGTGTTTAGCTTCCAGTCGCTGACGTCTCTCCAGTGGCGAGAGAACCAGTCGGCTGTGAGATTGATTTCTCCTGGCAAGTATTCTGCCTGTAGCGTGATGTTGCGAGGGAGGCAATAGTCGAAAATGCCTCTCGTGATATCCGACAGCAGGCGAGAGCGAGCGCCTCCCAGGCGGTTGATGTACTGGACTGCGGATACATTGTCCATGCGCAGGAGGATGCAGCAGTTGGATCTTTCCCGGGCCAAGCTGCGAATCGCGAAGGATCCTGCCAGGAGTTCGAGGCAATGTGCATTGAGAGCTCCTGCGCCGTCCATGTTCCCCCCATGGAGATGGTTCCGTTGGTGGCACCCCATCCCCACAGGCTGGCGTCTGATTCCAGTACGAAGTCTGGGGTGTCTCCGAATATGGCCCTGCCGTTCCAGGCTTGCATGCTGTCCAGCCACCATGATAGTTCCTCGCGAACCTCCATCGTCACCGGGACGGGTTGGTCGTAAGTAGGCCTGCGGCGTAGGTATTTCGCCTTGAGACGTTGCATGGCCCTGTAGTGGAGGGGACCCGGAAATATGGCCTGAATGGAAGCCGAGAGGAGTCCTACAATCCTGGCCAGATTGCGTAGTGGAATGGAATCGAGACGGAGAACCCTGCGAATCTCCTTGCGAATGGCTGTGATCTTTGAGGCTGGTAGCCTCAGAGTGCATGTCGTCGAGTCGATCTCGAAGCTGAGGAATTGTATCGTCTGGGTAGGGGTCAGCTCCGATTTCTGTTGGTTCACGATAAAACCCAAAGACTCCAGTAAGGACACTGCCAGGTGAGTGTGTTGGCGTAGTCTGTGTTCGTCGGCGCAGAAGATGAGGAGATCTAAGTAGATGATGCATCGAATGCCCCTTGATCTTAGGTGGGCCACCACTGGTTTTAGGAGTTTGGTGAAGCACCATGGGGCTGAGCTGAGCCCGAAAGGGAGGCAAGTGAATTGCCAAGGGCGTCCGTGCCAGAGGAAACGTAGGAGTGCTCGACAGTCCGGGTGCACCGGGACTGACAGATACGCGTCCTTTAGATCGAGCCTGGTGAACCAGTCGTTGCTTCGAAGAAGGTCTCGCAGGAGGTGGATGCCTTCCATCTTGAAGTGGCGATAGACCACATGTGCGTTGAGGGCGCGTAGATTGATGACGGGGCGGTATTCTCCCGACTTTTTCCGAACCAGGAAGATGTTGCTGAAGTAACCACCCCCGTCGCGGGCCGGCTGGATAGCCCCTTTGTCTCGGAGCTCGCGTAGCTCCGTGTTGACGAGGTTGTGGTCGGAGGATGACATGTGGATGGGGCGAGGGGGCTGAACCTGAAAGGGGGTCCCCACTAGGTCTATGATATATCCCTGTACAGTTTGTAGGATCCATGTATCTGAGCATAGGGCGGCCCAATTCTGGAAAGAAAGGGAAATACGGCCCGCAGTGCGGGTACATGGTAACAGTGGAGGAATATGGGTCCTTACCTGCGGCAAAGCGGGAACGTCCGCGTCCGCGGGGTCCACGACCTCTATCCGAGCCTCTGGAAAAGGGTTGCTGCCGGTAGTCTCTTGTCGGGTAAAATGGTGTTGGTTGGGTGCGGGGGCCTGAAGGCCAAAATCGGCTGGCGGCACGGCCCCGTTGCCGGCCAGCCCTTCCAAAAACCCCTCTGGTAGGGTTGCTTCTGAAAACTCTGCGCATTGAGGACTGCGCCTTATTAAGGGAGGTGAACACGTTCACGTGTTTGTTGAGTTCCTTGAGGAACGGTTCGCCAAATAGTTTCCCTTGTGCCTGGGGCCCAATCTCCTTTGTGCCAAGGTCTGCCAATTTGCCGTTAATACGGTACAACGCTGCTTTTCTTCTCTCCGAAGAGAGCGTAACATTAGTGTTTCCGATGAAACAAAAACACCGTTGTGCCCACTCACGAACATCATGTGCCCATTCCCTGATGTCCTCAGCGGAGAAGGAATCGGCTTTGGTGTAGGCATCATCAGCCAGATACATAATGCGAGCCAGGGGGCCTACAGAATCCAGCAGGTTATCTTGGGCGCCCCATAGGCCTTTCTCCACCCCTCGGCGAGGGTCTCTACCACTGCGCGTCATGAAGGTTGACATAACCTTGTCGAATTCCGGGGTCTGAGCGACCTTATCCGGCAGGGAAGGGCGTGGGCATTCAGACCTGAGACGGCTGCGGACCTCTTTCTCCAGAGGTTTGCGGAGCCACAGGTGCATAAACCTTGAAAGGTGTTCTGGAGGCGACCAGTCACCTGATCTGGGGTGCCGAATGTTGCGGGGGTCGAACATCACCTGGCCTGAGGGGTCCAAGATGGTGTCTGAATCAAGAGGAGGCTCTGCGTCCGCAGTGTCCTCTGCACCTCCTGTCTGGGCCGCACCCAGTAGGGTCTCTCGCATGAAAGCGGAGACAGATTTCTCGTCCGAGCCCCATGCGTCGTAGTCCGAGTCAGAGGCGTCAGCTTGCCATTCATCCAGCACTGACATGGACTGTGCGTCCTGCTCTTCGTCTGAAGAGTACTCCTGACGCGGGGCCGGGGTGTGTAATTTGGCAGACTTGCGCTTGGCAGGTGCCTTACCCTTAGGCGGTTTGGGTGTGTAGTCTTCGCCTTTGTCATGGCGTTTTTTAGGGCGGGAATCCTCCCGTGCCTGGTGGTCGGACAATTCAGAATCCGATTCGTGGCGTGGACGTCTGCGTTTTGGTACGTCAGGAGCCGAAGCTCGGGCCTTGGAGAGTGCCTTCTCCACAGAGGCAGCGACAGCTGCGTTAATCATGGCCTGGAAGTCCACAGGGACGTTCTGGGAATCTTCCATGTTAGGGTAGGCTTATAGGTCACTGAGAGGCACAGCAATGAACGGGCACCCAGGTCTTGATAGTGGGCGTAGGGTCAGATTTGGAAGTATGGTGGGAACAAGCCCAGAATAACCCCAGCAGGGTATAGTAGTGACCTTATAAACTGGGGCTCACCCAGTTAGAGAGAACTGCAACAGCTAGTCTCCCAGTAAGCAGCGTCTTTATAGTGGGGGCTCACCCCGGTTGCACAGGGTTGGGACCCTTAAGTGCAGGTCACAATAATAATAAACAGGCAGCAGCACTGACCTGACTGACCCAGCCACAGGATAGCTTGATAGAAGCAGATGAGGCACAGAGACTGAGTAGCAGGTTGAAAGCAGCAGATGGAGTGCTGGAGCAGGTAATCCTTCAGTCACAGGGGTGTCAGACACAAAAGGTGTGAAAAACAGCAGCTTTAGAGGTAACAGCAAGCAAGTACAGCCACACTGAGTCCCTAATGAGATGCACGAGGCAAAACTAAGATGGCCGCGAGAATCTCGCGATGTCCGCGATCCAAAATGGCGGCCGCGAGGTAGGCCGCAAGCCGGGGACTAAATTTGAGGCCGGCCGCGGGCGGAAGCGGGCCGGCGCGAAAACGGCCGCGAACAAAACCGGCCGCAAGGAGGAAGCCCAGGAGGGCACTCCAGGGTAGGGGGGCAGAGGGGGGACCTGGGGAGACCAAGGGGAAGCCCAGGGAGGGTCCCAGGAGGCACAGAGGGGCAGAAGGAGGCAGGAAAAACCCACAGAGAGCCCCTAGTCCCCCAGCCCTGGTATAGAAGAAATAAATAGAAATAAATGGCTAAAACAATGATGATAAAGTATGTTTGAAATAGCAAGGTAATAAACAAGTAATGACAATAAATGTATAACAAGTAATGACAATAAATGTATAAAGCTCCAGGGGAGCAAATATTCTGACCTGTCTGCGATGGAGCAGTAAAGAAAGAGGAAGTGTACAGGCAGCATGACCCTTATATACTATGCTGCTCAGTGATTTATTTGTTACTCTTTACGTTTTTCTTTACTGCTGTGGAGTTTAGTAAAGAGAGTTAATGCAAAATAGGAAGCCTCCTGTCATGTTATAAAATTTTGATTACATCTCTCTCTCTCTCTCTCTCTCTCTCTCTCTCTCTCTCTCTCTCTCTCTCTCTCTCTCTCTCTCTCTCTCTCTCTCTATATATATATATATATATATACTGAATAAAATTATAAACACAACACTTTTGCTTTTGCCCCCATTTTTCATTAACTGAACTCTATGTACACAAAAGGCCTATTTCTCTCAAATATTGTTCACAAATCTGTCTAAATCTGTGGAAGTGAGCAATTATTCTTTGCCGAGATAATCCATCCACCTCACAGGTGTGGCATATCAAGATGCTGATTAGACAGCATGATTATTGCACAGGTGTGCCTTAGGCTGGCCACAATAAAAGGCCACTCTAAAATGTCCAGTTTTATCACACAGCACAATGCCACAGATGTTGCAAGTTTTGAGGGAGCGGTCTCGTTTTGCAGGAGCTGCATTCTCCTGTGACCGCTTGGCTCGGCGGTCCGGCCCCGCCCCCAGTACTAATGTTTTTAAAGTTCATTTATTTTAAAATGAAGGCTAGCACAAAATGGTGGATGGTCTGTACTTAAATCTTACTACTTCCTGGATATGGAATATTTAGAATGCTAATGATGTAATAATATGTGTAGGTGTCACAAAAAGAACTATATTTTATCTTTAATAGTTTTTTTATAGGTTATTTTGATATTTTTGTATTTATTATTTACACAATGCTTAAAAATGGGTCAATGGCAGCCAGGGATCCTCTTTAACTTTACAACTGAGTATATGCTTCTCACCAGTTATTAGGACAATACGGGACATTTGTTTTCTCTCTCTAGAAATGTCTGTAATTGCAATACATGTTTTATTTGCCATGAGAGATAGAAAATGGACCGAATATGACAAATCTATTGTCTTGTTTTCCCAAGTCTACCATTAACATGGTTATATGTTACACTTTGTATAAAATAACTGATTCTTTTAGAAAAATATTGAATATCTATTTACAACGTTGTTATGCTTGACCTGAAGTATGTCACAGCAAATGTAGGGCAGTTTAGAAAATGTCTTTGTACAGACTGAAATGTAGTGTAGTCTTATTTTGAAACCCTATCTGTATGAGTAACTCTATTGATTGGAGTGAATTGCAGTTCCTGATGATGATTGATCAAAGACATAACATACAATCTAATTTTGATGACAGATTAAATATATATGTCAAGTTGATACTGCAATCATTTTCAAATAATGTAAGTATGGAAAGTTCAATCTTTATTTTTTAGTAACGTTTTTACACCTAACACAGATAATGATGTTACAACTAATCTGTTTACATTTTAAGGATCTTTTTAATCTTGCCCTCTGTTTTTTCATGTGATTTACTCAAGTCAATTAAACAAATTCTTGTCATTTCTTTTATGTTTCGTTAGACTAATAGACATGACATTTACAATATTGTCAGTCTTATTACTCAATTGACAAATTGAAAGTTATGAGGGCAGAATGTACCTGAGGCCTGATAGTATTCGCCCTCCTGTCCTTCTTAAATTGACATGTGAGTTTTGATTTATTTACTTGCCCTTTCTATGGGCATGAGTGCTTAAGGGAAATTCATTTATTCTTCTGCATGAGAGATTTGTCACCACTAAGGATTGCTTGCTGTCTTAAATTGTCACTCAAGACATATTGAATTTTTTATTTGATTTTCAAACTTGTATATTATTTTATATCCTAGATTACAGTCATGATTATATACTCAATCTAACATCTGTATTTACAGTTAAGGCAGTATTTACCTCAGGAATAGATGTACAAGTTGAAGTTTGGAAGAAAATATAGACTAACAATGCAATAAAAATAAAGATATACTGAATTAATAGTTAAAACATGTTAAGTTGCTCAAAAGGTAGATTAAACAATACTTAAATAGAATTAAAAATTCTATAGTGCACTCTTGGTTTGGTTACAATATGTAGTTTTATGATGCAGTTAGTTATTTTGATTTTTTTTTAAATTGTTTATTTTTAAATAATTCGTTTTATCCTTTAGTCCATCTTTTTCGCCCTTCCCTTCCAACCTGCTGTGTGTCCATTTTGCTTCAAAAATACTCCCACATGTGATATCATGACTTAGCTTCCTGTAGCATGAAGCTGATTATTAAGCTACATCCTAGGCTTGATAGGCACCTGTCAAAAAGCATTAACTACCCTGAGTTAAAATGTACATTCTTCCTTTTTAGGATTATTACTCATTATTGTTTTATAGTGGTAACACTGTAAGAAGTCTTTGTGTTTTTAAAGCCATTTTGAGCTGTTTGAAAAGAGAACAGAGTCTCCCAGTACACAAGTCCGAAACATTTGCTGCTTCTGATTTAATGAGGAATTTCACATTCTCATAACCCATATATATGCTGACAGTAATTATAGGTGGCGAGTGCTTTAAAATACTCAAGTTTGGTTCACTACAAAAGCTGGGCAGACGTAATATAATGACAAGATGAATCTCATTAAATGGATTCTCTAGGCCGAAAGCAAACCACATATTCAAAGACATTATACAAATAACCATAATGTTCATGTAGAATAGCTAAACCTAGACTATGTGTAATCTAAGGAATTTCTACTTGTGCGTAAAATAGATGCTGTGTAAGCACCTTAACATATTATCCTGTACCATTGTTACTGCCTATGTTTGTTTGTTTGTTTGTTCTTCTTCTTCTTCTTCGTCTTCTTCTTTTCGGTCTCTTTTTTTAAAGAAGAATACTGGAGAAAATACATAATTTTCTTCTTAAGGAAAAAGGATTTTTAAGTGTCACATTTTTAAGAGTTTTGATATTTTTGATGCACAAGGTCTTTGCTTATTAGATAACATAATATTTCACACATTAGATTAACCCCTTAATGCCGTTACGGCGTTCTATGCCGTCCCGCATTTAAAGGGCTTTAAAGCCGTTGCGGCGGCATAGAACGTTGTAAATGCTGAAGCCCCCAGGAGATTGGAAGTACTTACCTCCACTGCGATCCTCTTCTGGAGGACTGTCTGACAGCCCAGGCAGCCCTCCCACGGCAAATGAGGCCCCCAGGGGCCATGTGATCGCTCTCAAAGAGCGATCACATGGCCTCCTATAGCTGGCTGTGGATCTACCAGCAGGGAGACTGTCTGAAATGTCAGACAGTCCCCCTGCTGGTGTGAAAGTAAAAAAAATAAAAAAATTAACCATGTTAAAATAAAATAAATGCATTTTTATATATATAATAGATGTATATCTATTATATATATAATATATATACATATTATATATATGTAACGTCATACGTAATGTATTTTAATATTAATATAAGTACATATATTAGTATTAAAATACACTTAGAATGACGTTACATATATATAATATGTATATATATTATTAGATATATACACATATTTTATATATGTGATTTGATTAATTAAAATTTGATTGACATGCCTGACAACACAGGGAGAAAGTGCAGAGAATTTAATTCGCAAGCACTATATTTGACCCTTTAACTCTCCAAGACACCATAAAACCTGTACATAGGGGGTACTGTTTTACTCAGAAGACTTCGCTGAACTCAAATATTAGTGTTTCAAACTGGTAAATTGTATTACAACGATGATATTTTAAGTAAAAGCGATGTTTTTTGCATTTTTTACAAACGAACTGAACTTTTATTTGCCAGATTGGTTATGTTGCCTTTGAGAGCGTATGGTAGCCCAGGAATGAGAATTACCCCCATGATGGCATACCATTTGCAAAAGTAGACAACCCAAGGTATTGCAAGTGGGGTATGTCCAGTCTTTCTTAGTAGCCACTTAGTCACAAGCACTGGCCAAATATTAGTTTTTTGCTTTTTTCACACAAAAACAAATATGAACGCTGATTTTGACCAGTGTTTGTGACTAAGGGGCTACTAAAAAAGACTAAACATACCCCACTTCCAATACCTTGGGTTGTCTACTTTTTCAAATGGTATGCCACTATGGGGGTAATTCTCATTCCTGGGTTACCACACCATCTCAAAGGTAACATTACTAATCTGGCAAATTTCAATTTGAAAATGGAACGTTCTATATTTGACCCTGTAACTTTCCAAACCACCATAAAACCTGTTAATGGGGGGGGTACTGTTGTACTCGTGAGACATCACTGATTACAAATATGTGCATTTTTTTGCAGTAAAACCTAACAGTATAATGACATTAACAGCTAAAATGTCAGACGGAAATACAATTTTTTTTTTTTTTTAATCTTATTTTCTCACTTTTTAAAAATGTTATTCATAATAAATTATGTTCCATATATGAATAGTTAATGATATGTTAAAGCCCTGTTTCTCCTGAACAAAATGATATATAATAAGTGTGGGTGCATATAATATGAAAGAGGTGAATTAAGGTTGGACAGACATATAGCGCAAATTCCAGTTTTTGTTTACGATTTGTTTTGATCAGAACGTGCACTATTGACTCCGTCCTGAAGGGTTAAGAGACTCATTCTTGGGGGAGCATTCAAACCTAGGCAAGAGCTGACTGCTGCGGCACGAACATTAAGGTTAGTCACTTGCTTGGCCGCTAAATAACTTTCAGAGACAGCAGTGTCCCCCACAAACCAAAACCAATTTATTTTGTCTGTATCAAACTGAGCACTGTAACATATTAGCCTGTACAAATGTTACTGTTTGTTTGCTTTTTTGTTTTATTTTTTCAGAGGAATATTGGAAAAAATAAAATATTTTACATCTAATTGTGATATTATATTTTTAAGAGTATTATTATCCTTGGTTTACAGGATCTTTGCTATATTATTAAAAGGATAGTGTACACCCTTATTATATTCTTGCAGCAGGTGATAGATTTTTTACCCTTTCTTGGTTGCTCACTTAAATTCTGTTTGTTTCTTATATTCTTTACAGAATATACAGTTGACCCCACAGCAGAGGTTCCACTTACTAGATATACTTTATGAAAATGCTGAAGCAGCTTACAGTATTAGTATCATAGCTGCTATCAGCCTATTGAAAGCCCTATTCAAAGTTTTGTTAAAGGGTTACTCCAAGCAACATTACCACTTAAGTGTTTTGAAGTGGGCATGCAGAGAACTTGTAACTCCACCTCTGAGAGTGTCTTTAGCCAGCCTGGAATGAGTGTTCCCAGCTCCCTAATGTTAATTCTGTGGATATTGGGGGTCTTTCAAAAGCATGCATAGCTTGTTGGCAACTGATGACAAATAGCGACAGGCCCGCTCCCCCCTTCATTTCAAGAGCTGGAGAGAGAAGAGATCTTGATTAGAGTACACCTAGCCATTATATTATATACATCTTATAAAAATCTTAGACAACGATGGATGAAATATAAATTTCTGCAGTTATTGACAAATGTATTCAATGAACTCTATAATAGTCCTAATAAATTTATGTTGTTAAGGAGCTAAGATTGTTACCTTAAATTCACATTTGCAAACAAAATGCATTTAATCTTCAGGAATCTTTCTAATGAATGTGTTAAAGGAATAAGTAATATTTCAATCCTCTGAAGTCCAAAATCACACAAAAGTGATCAAGTAACTTCCTCTGTGGAACTATTTCTTTAAACCCTTAGTGACCAGGCCGCTTTTCAATTTTCTTACCGTTTAGGACCAGGGCTGTTTTTACATTACTGCAGTGTTTGTGTTTAGCTGTAATTTTCCTCTTACTCATATACTGTACCCACACATATTATATACAATTTTTCTCGCCTTTAAATGGTCTTTCTAACAATGCCATGATTTTCATCATATCATATAATTTACTATAAAACAAATTATAAAATATGATGAAAAAATTAAAAAAAAAAACACTTTTTCTAACTTTGACCCCCAAAATCTGTTACGCATCTACAACCGCCAAAAAGCACCCATGAAAATAGTTTCTAAATTTTGTCCTGAGTTTAGAAATACCCAATGTTAACATGTTCTTAGCTTTTTTTGCAAGTTATAGGGCAATAGGTACAAGTACCACTTTGCTATTTCCAAACCATTTATTTTAAAAATTTCAAAAAAATTATTTTCAAAACGCAAGTTACATTGTAACACTGATATCTGTCAGGAACCCCTGAAAAACCCATCACATGTATATCTTTTTTTAAAGAAGACAACCTAAGGTAATAAACTTGGGGTAATTTGACTCTTTTCATGCAACCATTTTACAACCAATCTATGCCAAATTAAAAAAAGAAAAATTACTGGTGTTTTTTTTTGACACACATAACAATTTAAGAATACATGTACTGAGAACTTTAAGGGTTACCGCCAAAGAACAGCCCGATATGTGTTCAGCAACATCTTTGAGTACAGTGAAACCACTCATGTATAGGTGTGTCAGGTTCTCTGGGGGATAAAAGACCTTATTTGGAGGGTGCGCATTCCAGTTTTCAAACTTAAAATTTTCACAGCTGGTCATCATGCAACCATGTCCTATTTGGGACATTTTTGAAGCCGACCAATATAGTTTACCCCCATCAATCCATAGATTTTTTTAAAGTAGACAACCCAGGGTATTCAATATGGGATATGTCCAGTCTTTTTTAGTAGCCACTTATTCACAAATACATGGCCAATGTTAGCATTTATATTTGTATGTGTTTTAAAAGTGACTACTAAAAAAGACTGAACTGGGTTGTCTTCTTTTGCAAATGGTATGTCATCATGAGGGTAATTCTCATTCCTGGGCTACCATAAACTCTCAAAGGCAACATAACCAATCTGGCAAATTGAAAAGATGGAAAAATCAAGCCTTATATTTGACCCTATAACTTTCAAAAACACTATAAAACCTGTATACTCCTGTTATACTCAGGAGACTTCGCTGAACACAAATATTAGTGTTTCAAAACAGTAAAACATTTCACAACAAAGTGTCATTTGTATGTGAAAAATACAAAAAACTTCACTTTCACTAACAATATCATTGCTGTGATGTGTTTTACTGTTTTGAAACACTAATATTTGTGTTCAGCAGTGAGGGGGGGTAGTGAGGGGGGTATTGCAGGATGTCTTGACATCGAGGCATCGCTGCACTACCATCAGAGCGGCTGGAAGCGATCATAATCGCTTCCAGCACTCTAATTCACCTGATACGTCCGAGCACACTAAGGGGCTAAAGTGGCTCTTTCACCTCAGATATGCGTTTATCTTAGTATTTAATCTTCTCTTCCTCTTTTAGAATCTGTTCTTCATTTCTGATTAATTTTGCTTTATAACATAAGACAAAGTAACGATTTTTGGATATTTAGGAGTTCAACCACTTTGTTTATACAGCCCTAGCCACACACCCGTGAATGAGACTTGCACAGTTTTCCTAAGAGCCTACTGTAAAGAGTGATCTAATGTTTAAACTTCCTTTATTGCACATTCTGTTTAATTTAGAATTTCTTATCTCCTGCTCTGATAATAGCCTTCTAGACAAAAGAGGAGAGAAGGTTGCGCCAAAGAAGTATAGACAAAGAATAGTTACAAATATATAAAAAGTCCTATATATATTTTTAAAAATCCAATATAAAAATAAGAAGTCCAACAAAAGTCCCAATAAAACTTGCCAGAAAATATAGCCTCAAATATGTCCGGAATGATTCTTCTAAAACAGTGTCAGATCAGGGTATTCATCCGTATGTAAAAACAAAAGGAAAAGCTAATAGTGCAAAATATCCCAAAGATAGATAATATCAGTATAAAAAGTCTAATATAGTCCTACTCACATTTTTTAGATCTTATAACAAGCTCTAGTATGGATAGCGTGCAGTGGTACAATTCCCACTTAGGGATACGTGATGATGTGTTGTTAGGTAGATGTTTTGTCAATGTGTAGACCATAAAATAAATTTAATAGAGACAACAATAATGCTCACTGTGTAAAAAAATGCCAGGAGAATAAAATAATAAATGGTTACTCACATTTACTAGAGCAGAAAAACTGTTCACTGTATATGGCGTAAGTGGTATAATCCCCACCTTGGATTCTTTAGAAGTAGTCCTTATTGGAACATAAAATGAAAATAAAAGAACAGAAAATAATTTCACTTTTTTTTTTTTTTTTAAATGTACTACTGGGGCTTAAAGGGAGCCTTACCATTTTAGGTGTGCTGCCTCATTTACATATATTCTACATTTTGTGTTTGGTTTTTAGAGCTCTGATCCTTTTCCGTCTAGTTCCAATAGCCTTCTAGACCCTGCAGGAGACTTCTGTGTGGGATTAAAGTTCAAAAGTAAGTTAAAAGTAAAATGCTAACTTTTAAAGTAAACTAACATCTTATTGAAAATGAAACTATTTTGTTTTCATGCAGACTGTTTCAGTCACAGCCAGGGAAAGTGTGACTAGGACTGCTTAACCCCCTTAGGACACATGATATGTGTGACATGTCATGATTCCCTTCTATTCCAGAAGTTTGGTCCTTAAGGGGTTAAACAGAAACTAAAAGTGATTTAGTTCTAAAATGGCAGAGAATTGAGCAGTCTCTGCTTCATTAATATAAGCTGCTATTGTATAAGCTATATTATCCCTTTCATTAAATTTTTGGGATGGCATGAGGCGTTAGGCACTATTTTAGCCTGAAATATGTGTACACACACATCAGCTGCAGCTGCAAACTATGAATTAGAAAATAAAGGGAAATGTTTTATTTTGTAAACAAAAATGTAAATGTAATAAATTGACTAAAGAATGTTAAAATATGATATATGTATAACAATAAATGTCTGTTTGGAGGCTTTCCACCCAGTGGTGTATATTGGTTATGTGCTTCCCTAGGCATGATAAAACTTGGGCACCCTCAACACACATACACTGACAGACACAGATACACATTCACTGACAGACATTCAGACATACACTGACTGACAGACACAAACATACACATATACAGACAGACTCACACACTCAGTGGCAAACACACACGCTGACAGACATACATACACACTCACTGACACACACTCGCTGACAGACACATATACACTCTCACTGACAGACACACACAATCAAAGTAAGACACACACACACTGACAGACACACATACATTCACTGACAGGCACACATACACTGACAGACACACACACTCTTTGACATACACACTCTTTGACATACACACTCACTGACAGACACACATTCACTGACAGACACACATACTCACTGACAGACATACACACACTGATACTAAAACACTCAATGTATTATTATTTTTATTTCAATCCACCCAGCTTCCCTATATTTGGGAGTGCTGGCATGGGTTCTCCATTTCCCTGGGATTCAGTGGGGCTGCTGGGCTGGTTCCTGTGGTGCTGGGAGGCTGGGCATGTGGTCAATGCAGGCGGTGAGGGAGCGCTGATCTTCCTGCTCTGCTCCTATTCTAAATCCAGCATCACAACAAGGGAGCTGTGATTGACTTGGAGTTACATTGTGTTGTTTAAGTATTCCCTTTATTTTTTTGAGCAGTGTATATCTTGCAACTCACATAATCACTATTTAATACATACCCTTTCACTATCTCCTGCTAATGTCACGTGGGGAAAAATATGCATGCTTTTTGTTTTGTTTTTTATTGGCAAGGCGCGGTTGCTATGGTTACATGGTTACAATGTTCAAAGCATCTGTTTCTGTGCTGTACAAGCAATTGGTCAATGTCCAACTGGTTGAAAGCTTTGTAAAAACTAATTACAAGGTTAGAAACCTATCGATAAAGAAGAGTCTGCTGCATGGGAGTCCAATTCCTATTTGTTTATCTCTGTACTATACATTATGTTATAAAGACAACGCTGATATATTATCGGTCATGAAGATGACTGATTGATTCAATATATTTATAGTTAACAAACCAAAATATATATATATATATATATATATATATATATATATATATATATATATATATATATATATATATATGTAGAGCTTGATAGTGTTTTTTTTTTACTATTTCGTTTAAAAGTACAAAATAAAAATGTGTCCTTCATCAAGTGTAGAATTCATTTATAATGCTATTGGATTCTAGAAGAAATCTCCAAAATCAAGGTGCAAAAATGTTATAGATTGTGTATGTTACATTGTAATATGTTTATGTTATAATGTATAATTTATCACAGATGACTATTGGTCATTCTGGTTGTTGCTATTTTAAATTGTAAGTTTATTTGATCAGAGACTTCTTCACTTATTTTTTCCTTTTGACATTATTTTGTTTCTCATTTTCTTGCTGGTATATTTCCCCATTGTATAAATGTAACACATGATGATGATAATAATAATAGCATATGATAAATGTTTAAATCTTCAGTATCTACAATATTTTAAAATTGATAATAATAAAATATCCCACTAGAGGGCAGAAAATACCTTTAAATCCTTTTCATGAACATACAGCTAAATAAAAAGATAAACATTGAATATATTAGAATGTATTTTGCCACAGGCATTATTTCTTCATCAATGATCAAGATGTTATTTTTCTGATGAACCTCTGATAGATATCTATCTCATTTAAATCAAATAAGTTTTTCTAGGAAAATGTCTTTGATATTTAATATGACTTCTTTTAAACTCATGATCATCTTTGTAATTGTCATGTTATATTTCAATGATGGTCAATCTTGAAACACCTTGATGATGTGATCAACCACATTTCCAGTTCAGTGCAAAATAGCAAACCAAAATGCAACATCATTGAACACTACAAGTTTAATGTTAAAACATAATAAGTTGTGCAAAAATAAACAGATTGTGATACTGTGTCTGCAAAACTGTCTTTTCTGACTTAGGCCCCAATTTACTATTTTTGGATAAACTTTTCAAATGTTTTAATATTTTTGGATAAACTTTAAACATATTTAATATTTTTTTACATGTAAATAAGTATATTGTATATAAACATATATCAAATATAAAAAATATTAAAGTGTTATAATATTAAAATATGTTTCAAAATATACAATTATTTGAAAAGTTTATCGAAAAACCATTTGTCAAAACATGATTGCTTTATATGAATTTTGTAAAAACAGTAATTTAATGATGTACACATTGTTAGTGAATTTGCAGAAGCAAATACAGAATCATTTAAAATGATTAACACAACCTCAAATGATAGGTTTAGTTGAATAAGTCATTATGAATTTTGGCAAAATATATAATTTCAAAAATTGTATTATAAATCAATCCCTCGCCTCTGACATTTTCACACAAGTGCATATTGGCATATATTAAAGTTACATAATAACATTGTAGTTTATGAACTGAGGCCACATCAGTAAGAGCACAAAACTAGATTTCATTGTGACTTTTTTTCACTTATTTATTAGCTTTGTGTTCCAAAAAAAAAAAAAATCATTAATGGACTTCACCTTTGAAAACTGACTCATGCAATGCTCTACTGTAAGATCAATTTTTTTGAGAAACAGTTAGTTACAGTTATGTGTCCCTGTATTAAATAGTAATTTACATCCCACAGGCACGAATTAGTATACCCTAAAATTACAAAATATAATTATGCTAACTTCCATTTTGAGAAGAAAGATATTAAGTTTCTTAAATTTCTGTTGATGAGCTTCTGAATCTGGGTTGCTGCTGGGGCTGAAAAACAATAATATGTAAAGACACTTTCACTCTTAGGCATATTTAAATCGGAAGTGAGTGTAATTGTGGAAGGTGGTGTTTGCATCCTTAGCAAAATTTGTATGTGAAAACAGTTTTTTAAGTATTCATTTTTATTAAATATTTAGCATTAAAAAGAAATCACTAAACTTATATAAAAATATATATTTCCTTTCTGACATTTTAAAACAACAAGTATTTTAAAAGAACACACCAAGTGCTTTAAAGGACCACTATAGGCACCCAGACCACTTCAGCTCAATGAAGTGGTCTGGGTGCCAGGTCCATCTAGGTTTAACCCTGCTTGCTGTAAACAGAGCAGTTTCAGAGAAACTATTATGTTTACATATGGGTTAATCCAGCCTCTAGTGGCTGTCTCACTGACAGCCGCTAGAGGCGCTTCCGCGCTTCTCACTGTGATTTTCACAGTGAGAAGACACCAGCGTCCATAGGAAGGCATTGAAAATGCTTTCCTATGAGACTGGCTGAATGCGCCAGTCTTTCCAAGCATGCACATTCAGCCGATGACGGCAGAAGAAGGAGGAGATTCCCCAGCGCTGAGGGAGCCCGGCGCTAGAAAAAGGTAAGTGATTAACCCCTTCCTCACCCTGGAGCCCGGTGAGAGGGGAACCCAGAGGATAAGGGGGACCCAAGGACCCTATAGAGCCAGGAAAATGAGTATGTTTTCCTGGGACTATAGTGGTCCTTTAACAACTACAGCGTTATGTAGTGGTTATGATGCAGGGATTACTCTAACACCCATAGATCAGGTGTTGTAGTATAGATCAGGTGTTACAGTGGACATGTTTTATACTGTTCCAAACAACATTGTGTAATGTTCAATTTAAAAGAAATTGTTCTATATGAAAATCTTACAAAAGATTAATGAAATACACCTTATTTCATTTAGCACTAGCATTATTTAAAGGACCACTATAGTCACCCAGACCACTTCAGCTCAATGAAGTTGTCTGGGTGCAATGTCCCCCAGGTTTTAACCCTTCAGATATAAACATAGCAGTTTCAGAGAAACTGCTATGTTTACAATGCAGGGTTAATCCAGCCTCCAGTGGCTGTCTTCCTGAACTAAACTGGCTGTTGCTGGAATCCAGACACACCCTTCATCTTTCCAGCCTTGTGTTTAAGAGCTTTTCAGGGAAACTCCCACCCTACCTGAACAAAATGCTCTCTCCGGCTGTTCCTACCTTCTATAACCTCCGATCCAGTACCAGCACTTTATTTAGTCTATCTCAATACAAAAAAAAAGCGGCCTTATCCTCCTTCTCCTACAGAGCGCCGCAATTGTGGAACGACCTCCAGTACTCTTTAAAATCTTCCCCAAGCCTAAAGTCCTTTAAGAGATCGCTCTCTACATACCTCAAAACAGAATGCACCTGTCAGACTCCTTTTGGGTTGAGCAACTCGCCTCGCCATTCTGCTTCAGATGCCCCTTTGGAGGTAACCATAGAGGAGTTTAAATTTGTGGAGGTTTTGGATTGCTTTAAATTATTTAATTATAATTTTCATTTCATACAGAGCAGATATATGATCTGTATTGTGAGTATATAAATCAATGCACTATGACTTTATTTGTTTAGTTTTGACACTGCATTTGTTTATTACACAGTTATATAGCTGAAAAGCGACATGTGTCTATCAAGTTCAGATTTTCTCACATCTGATACTGTTGATCCAGTTGATCAAGTCTTTATTACAGACCTTTTTTTTTTTTTTAATGGCAAATGTTCTTTATTTAGAAACATTTCTTTTTTCAGCATTATTATGCAAACGAAACAACCATAAATGACAATTTCACTAAGTTTCTATTTTATGGTGCACACTTGCACTTTATCCCCATTCCACTTGCAAGAGAGAAACTCCAAACAATAGAACCATTCCTGTGGAACTCGCTTCCCTCCTCTGTTAGATGCTCACCCAGTCTCCACTCCTTAAAAAAATCATTAAAAACCCACTTCTTCATAAAAGCGTATTAATTAAAATGTTAATAGCTCGCAACTGATTCCTCTCTTGCAACTGTCACTAGTCTAATAGTATCCTTACCTTTTGTGCCACTTTACCCCACTCCATCTAGCATGTAAGCTCATTGAGCAGGGCCCTCAACCCCACTGTTCCTGTGTGTCCAACTTGTCTGGTTACAACTACATGTCCGTTCGTCCACCCATTGTAAAGTGCTGCGGAATTTGATGGCGCTATATAAATAATAACATAATAATAATAATAACCATCTATCCTTGTAAGCGTCCTGTTTAAGATTTTAAACCATAAGGCATTCCAACTTTCTCATGTCCTTGACAACCTTTACCTAAGAGAGAAATTATGGAAACATTGTTTACTACTGTCAATATCCTCAAAATGATTGACAATTTGAGATGTTTAAGTTGACTTGAAGATGATAGAGGAGCATAACCAATATTATTATTGGTGATTGATTCATCAGATAAATGTTGAATTACACTGTAAGCTTTTCTCCAAAATACTTGTACCTTTGGAAGCTCCCACAGAATATGCATCATGTATACCTCATCCTGACCACATCTCCAATAGGTCTTTGGTATTTCTGGTAGCCTAGCATGGACAATAGTGTTTCTTGACTTTTATGAAGTACCCCTTCAGGTCTAAAAAATATTTTAAGCATCCCTATCTTGAAAAAGTAATTTCTATTGATTTAATTGTCAAATGAAATGTGAAGGCAATGATATTTAAATTAATACCATATTAGAGAACAAGCTTATGAAAGGTGATAAAGTAATTTTTTAAATAAATATGACACAGTGGGAATATGAAGTAGAATAGAAAGAAAATATAGTACACACATAATAATTACACACAGGGGACACTGATAATTTAAAATCAACAACCATACACAACTTTTTTGCAGTAATTTAAAATCAACAACCATACACGACTTTTTCATCTCAAACTCACTCACACTGCTTGCACTTACAGAGACCTGGCTGTCCCCCTCTGATAGCGCTACTCCTGCCTCTCAACTCAACTCAACTCAACTGTAAAGGAGGCGGCGTAGGCATTCTTCTCTCCCCTCAATGTACCTTTCAACCAATCATAACTCCCCCTGCCCTATCCTTTTCTTCTTTTGAAGTTCACACTGTCCGCCTATTTAAACCCACTCCTTTAAGAATTGCTATCATCTACCGCCCCTCTCCCTCCCCCCCCCTGTTTATCCTAGACTATTCATTGAGCACTTTTCTTCATGGCTTCCCCACTTCCTTTCATCTAGCACTCCTTCCCTTATACTTTGGGATTTCAATATCCCAATCAATAACCCCAATTGCACTGATGCCTCTCGTCTGCTTTCTGTAACCTTCTCCTTTGGCCTTATGCAATTGTCTAATCTTGCAACCCATACAGCAGGAAACACTCTTGATCTTGCCTTCACCAACCTCTGTACTGCCTCTAATCTCTCCAATATTCTCTTTCCTCTATCTGACCACCATCTGCTGACTTTTGACATTGGCATACCCAAGACCCAATTGACACCACCGTCAGAACATCACTCTCACAAAAACCTCCAATGTCTTGACCTAGAGCATTTCTCCACTAATCTTCAAACTCTCCTTTTACCTATCTCAAACCTCACCTGTCCTAGTTCTGCAACCTTCTTCTACAATTCCACCCTCTCCTCTCAACTAGACATCATGGCACCTTGTACATTTAAACACCGCAGGCCCCCCCAACAACAACCCTGGCACACCAAGCTCACTCGATACCTCCAAAAATGCTCCAGAACTGCTGAACGCTGTTGGAGAAAGTCTCACTGTGCATCTGACTTTCTCCACTATAAAAGTATGCTGAGCTCATACAGCTTGGCTCTTTCCTCTGCAAAAGTTAATTACTTCAATACACTCATAACCACACTCTCCCGCGAACCCAAACGACTATTTCACACATTTAACTCTCTTCTTCACCCTGCTGTTCCTCCTCCACCTACTAACTTGACCGCCTCAGACTTTGCAACTCACTTCACTGACAAAATCTCTACAATCAGAGAAGAGATATCTCATCTTTCTTCTTCCCCTTACAATACTTCCCCTAACTTCACTCCCTCTGCTGTTCTATGTTCATTCGTACCCGCTACATTGGAAGAGGTTTCTGCTCTGCTCCAGTCCTCCCACCCCACCACCTGCTCCCTAGATCCAATTCCCTCACACCTCATCCGTACTCTGTCTTCTTCTCTTTCTCCGCCTCTCACTAAAATTCTCAATCTCTCTCTCTCCTCTGGTATATTTCCATTGCCCTTCAAACATGCAACTGTAACCCCAATTCTAAAGAAGCCCAGTCTTGACCCTAACTCCCCATCCAACTATCGTCCTATCTCGCTACTGCCTTTTGCATCCAAGATCCTTGAAAAAATTGTGTATGCAAGATTGACAGACTTCCTCGAGTCCAACTCTCCTAGACCCGCTTCAGTCTGGTTTCCGCGCTAAGCACTCTGTGGAAACGGCACTGACCAAAGTATCCAATAATCTACTCACTGCAAAATCTTGTGGTCACTACTCTATCCTAATTCTCCTTGACCTGTCTTCGCTTCTGACACTGTTGATCATCAACAGCTTCTTCTCATCCTCCGCAATATAGGTCTACAAGATACTGCTCTCTCCTGGTGCTCCTCCTACCTCTCCCAGCGCTTTTTCAGTGTTTCTTTCTCTGGCTCTGCTTCTTCTCCCCAACTCCTCTCTGTTGGTGTCCCCCAAGGTTCAGTCCTTGGTCCCCTACTGTTCTCCATCTATACTGCCTCCCTTGGTAAACTCATTAGCTCCTTTGGCTTCCAATATAATTTCTATGCAGATGACACGCAAATCTACCTGTCCTCTCCTGATCTCTCCCCGTCCCTCTTGACTAGTGTTTCTGACTGCCTCTCTGCTGTTTCTAACTGGATGGCTTCCCACTTCCTTAAACTAAATTTGACCAAAACTGAAATTCTGGTCTTTCCTCCCTCAAGTGTTGTTACTCCTGTGTCTGTCTCCCTCCAAGTCAACGGTGCTTCCATCAGCTCCACCACGCAGGCTCGCTGCCTAGGTGTTCTCTTTGACTCCGACCTCTCCTTCAAGCCTCATGTTCAATCTATCGCCAAATCCTGTCATTTCCATCTCAAAAACATTGCGCGCATCCGCCCCTACTTAACGCCAGATGCGACTAAAGTGTTGGTCCATTCCACTGTCCTTTCTCGCCTTGACTACTGTAATCCGCTTCTCAGTGGTCTTACGTGCTCCCAACTTGCGCCGTTACAGTCCATAATGAATGCGGCGGCGAGGCTCATCTTCCTGTCCGCCCGCACCTCCCATGCCTCACCCTTCTGTCAGTCCCTACATTGGCTTCCTATAAAATATAGAGCTCAATTTAAAATTCTGGTTCTTGCTTTCAAATCTCTACATAATGCTGCTCCCACCTATCTATCCTCCCTTATACACAAGTATGTCCCATCTAGACCCTTACGATCTGCTGAAGACTTACATCTATCTTCTGTCCGTACTCCCACCTCTGATGCTCGCCTTCAAGATTTCTCGAGGGCTGCACCGTTCCTGTGGAACTCGCTTCCCTCCTCCGTTAGATGCTCACTCAGTCTCCACTCCTTCAAAAAATCGTTAAAAACCCACTTCTTCATAAAAGCGTATCAATTAAACTGTTAATAGCTCCTGACTGATTCCTCTTCTGCAACTGTCATTAGTCTAATACTATCCTTACCTTTTTGTGGCATTTTACCCCACTCCCTCTAGCATGTAAGCTCATTGAGCAGGGTCCTCAACCCCTCTGTTCCTGTGTGTCCAACTTGTCTGGTTACAACTACATGTCTGTTCGTCCACCCATTGTAAAGCGCTGCGGAATTTGACGGCGCTCTATAAGTATCATAATAATAATAATACACACACACACACATTTACACAAAGAGGACACCAACACACACATGGTTAAACAGAAAAGACACTGACACACACACACAAACACCTTTACACACAGTGACACTGACACACACATTTACACACAAAATAAACTAAAACACAAACATATAACTTTGGTGCAAAATATAGATGGCTAAATCAGAAAACATTTTTATGTATTTGAAAATAAAACAAATCTTCAATTTCTTGGTTACTTGCTATTCTTGCACTGTTAATGTATACCTGGTGTAAGGCTTACATTATATCACAACTGCTCATGCTACCCTATTACAACTCTATCAGGATCAAACTTTAACAGGATATGTCACCAAGCACCAGTGTAGTGTTGTAAATACCATCTGCAGTAAACCAACCCTCCCACATCTATTACAATTTAAAATTTTGGAAGGACACAATTATAAGCTAGTGTAAATAAATATTATTGACTCAGTTTGCTATAGGTTTTCCCAATGTTTTCTGATTGTCTAAATTATTTGGTTTGGTTTGGTTATCACTTACTGTATTTTAGACAACCTGAACTCAATTTGTCCCTGTATATGGAACTGCAACAACTTAGCTGGAAGGTGGAAAGCTGAGCCCTTCCCTTTGCATCTAAAACCAGTCAAGGTCAATGTGAGGCTGACCTCTCAACAAACTCATCTTTCTCACCTTTCCAGGATTCAATGCATGGGCAACCTCAGAAAATAAAGTCATTGCATGAGAGACCCCCAGGGAGAGCTTGGAATTGGGCATTTAGATGTCACCCGAGATGTAAGGATGTTATCCAGTTGGCAAGTTTGTTGAACATTGGAAACTGCCTAACTCGCCTAAATAAACACCGGCATCTGCAAGCAGCATGAGTGATGGCAGGGCAAATCTGAGACTTTTTTGAGCTGTAGCTCCATATGCTCCTCATGTGGCCCTGACCTTTGGTGTGCATAACTCCTCCTTAGCAACCTCCCAGGACCCAGAGTTTGGGTATTACATTTGAAAAGAACATCACTTAAAAAGGTACTTCAGAACTAATACCACCCTCAAGGTTGTAGAGATATTAGGAAATTTTAATTTATGGCAGTTAATTTGCAGATATGACAAATCCCCATCCTGTTCAAACTCTGCCTTTATAGCAGGCATCAAGGTGGGTGGCCAAGTAACTATGAAAGTATTGTCTGCATGTACTATTACGCTGTGACGATGTCTTTTAGAGAAGTACCCAGTTATTTATTTATTTTGGCATATTCATGAAAAAGGGTTCCATTTAAGCACAAACAAAACATTTCCTGTCCTAATGAATTGTGTCCAAAACACTTTTCCTGACTTGTCAGGATAGATACTCTGAGGAAAAAAGGGGACCAATCTCTTCCCCAGGACTTTACTGAATAGTTTTAAGTCTGTGTTAATGACCAAAATCAGGTGGTCACTCACATAACATGTGAGGTCCTTAACTGTTTTGGCACATAGTGCATTTTTTTACATACATTGCATTAGCTGATGTATAGTGTGGGGGCATTTGACTGTCCTCGCACAAAATATTCAATACATTGGCCAGTCATGGGGTGAGTTCCATCAAGAATGCTTTAAAGTATGCAAGAGGCAAACAGTCAGGGAAGTGCAAGCAACTTATCTTGGTAACTTTAATAGCCTAATACAACTTGGCTTCCAATTTGGAAGTCTCTATAGCTTCCTTCTTCTCTACTGTTAATTGCGGCCATGATTATTAAGCCAGGTAGTCTGAGATGGTAGCACATCTTGTTTTAAAGGTGACACCTTACCAAATTTCCTTTAGGCTGCTGTAATAGTCCTGACATGTTTTGGAAATATCATAAGGAATATGTTTAATATTTAGAACTGTTTTATCATTTCAACATTTGATCCAATAAAATACTGCATGTATTACCATATTCTTAAAACATACATAGAGTGAAGAAAAGAGTCATTTATAGTTTCATTAAATATAGATGCCAAACAATCTTTAGTACAAGTCTGGCTGAGCTCCTCTCTTAAGTCCCAGTTTCAAATCATGTATCTCCTCATAGGAAGTGTGTATGTTATCCCCTTTCTCTGATTCGCTTTGAGTGCAAACTAAAATCATGTGACAACTCATTTCTGCCTTGTCATCCTCCTATACCATAAACTGCGATTTCTCCTAAATGTAATTTTCACTAAGTAAGTTGTGATGGAATTGCAAAGCATTTGTGTAGTCAATTCTTACTTCAAGAGGTACTCTTTAAGAAGACCATTGTATGGGTCTGGTAAGGGAGGAAGCCAATTTAATATGATCCAACCCCGTCATGACATAGATGTTGTATGTGCACAGCAGGTGAGGGTTATGAAAAGAAAAAAATAATCCAGGCTGAAGTAAATGCCATTAAATATCCTGGAGATATTGAATTTGCATCCATTAGTTGATATTGATGCAGCAATGTCATCAGTTCATCTGTATTTCTATTTCACCTAATTTGGTCCTGTTCCAACACATCAACACCCAGCTGCTGGGAGAGATTAAACCCTCCTTGTGGTATTAGAACAACCTCTTGAAAAGCAGACAGCTTGTGCAAAGGTTGTGGAAAGACAATTCAACTTATGTTCATATGATGCATATGTGTGGATGAATGTGCACTTTTCATGACTCCAAGGAAATGTCCTTTGCCTCCATTTTATGGTTAAATAGTCATGCAGATAAATCCAGTTTCCAAGGGCCAGAGCACTCCCTCCTGAAAATGTTTCTGTATAAATGTTACTGAAGGCTTCAATGACTGCCAGGAGTCTTGCTCTCTTTCATGTAAAGTTGAGACAGATTGCATCAATGGACACTACTTTAAGGTCAAACTCTGCTTATGAGGATAACCTGCAAGCAGGCCCCAGCCCCCTCCAGTGCCACCATCAACTTGAAATTATAGTGTAATCAAGAATAATGAAAGATACAGTAACAAGAAAGAGAATGGCAGGCTCTTCTATAAAGTAGCCAAAAAGACATTATGAAGTTAGAGATTAAAAAAAGGGAAGGAGAGGTGCAGCGGGCAATGGAGTGGGGAAAAAGGAGGGGCTGGGAAAATTACTAGAGGACAGTAAATTTGTGTATTAAGACAATATGGATGTGGGAATGGGGTAGTCCATTCTCTAGACACTCACTGGAACACATAAGAACATTTAAAAGTATAATTGGGGGTTGTGAGTAATTATTAAGTGTAAGCCTCTCTCTAGATACTAATACACATATTAAACACCCAACATTATCAACCATAGCTTTGGTTTAGTGCCCAGATATAGAAAGGAAGAGCAATCAACCTGCAATGAACTGTGGATCATGGATTATATGCTCACTGGCTCACTAGTGCGTGATGTTAATTACAGAAAGCATCAATGGGAGAAAAGATGGTGCAAGGGAGTTATGAGACCTCTGAAATAGTCCCTGTTTGAACACCAGAATTATCCTCCTGTTGAAAACATTATGACAAGTCCCTTGCCAATCTAACTAACTATTTAAGCCTTCGCCAGGTGGGCAACCCGGCAGTCCAGAGCCAACGCTGTCTATGTAAGTAATGGCTAAGTGCAATATAATGTGCAATTCTAAATATAAAGGGGGGGACAGCTAAATTTAATATAACAGAGCTGCTGAGCTAACCACCAGCAAAGAGCATCACTGTAGGTTGCATCCAAGTAATGAAATCCACCATTTATACTTGTTAATTACCCAGGGTGATAATAATAATTGACCTCTAACCCCAGATAAATCAGAAGCTCACATCTAGTATGAACTACCCATGCATCCTCCAATAAGGCAATATGATATACCTATAAAAATTATGGCTTCTCAGGTGGGGAATGTGTGCATATATAAGTAAAGCAAAAAGAAAAGCAGAACAAAAACTTAAGCAACTCTCCTGTCCCCCTAAAAGCAGAATTAGAGATATTGGTTGGGCTGTATAATAGTCCTGCATTTGTTAATGCTGAGCTATTGAGATATAGCTGACCTCCAGCTGTGGAAGTCTTTTTTAGTTCCTTTAAGTCCGGAACAGACACACATATTGTTAAAGGGCAACTTGGTAATCCTAAATTGATCAAAGCTAGCCTGGAAATAAAATGGTGCGGAGGCCATATAAAAGAAAAAAATAAACAGTATAGTCATCCTATAGTGATATAAGACCATCAAGAGCCCCCCTTTTATATATGCATATGAAAATAAAATATATGGGACACCAAATTAAAAGTATCAAAAATGAGCCCTTTGGATGCCCACAACCAAAGGGTATCATGTAGGGTGCCCCTTAGCTTGACCAGTCAGAGTAGCTAATTAAACTGTGCAGCCAAAAAATAATAATTATCCTCCAATAGTCATTGTAACCAAACTTGGAGATTAATTTCAGACCAAACTGAAACTAAGCCAAATTCAGGTGATCAGAAGATATTCTGAATGCCGAGCTGCTATGTGTCAGAATCTCTGGGGAACTGACTCGCATGAGGCCAAACATGTTTAATTCAGTTCTTTATGCAGAGTTCCATAAAAAAGAGGATAGAATGGAGAGGAGTTTATTTTTTTCAGGGGTGGGGGGAGCAAGAAGCAGCTTAGTTTTCCATGATGGACAAAAGATCTGCCCAATGATGTGTGCTGGATCTCCTGTCCAATCTATAAGCAACAAAAATAAAGCTAATTGATGGTTAGGAGACAGCCACTAAATGTTTATTTTATTTACAGATTAGGTGAAGTGATCAACAGAGGACAAATGAGAGGAGCAATAAAACATCTATACTTCCTAGCAGGCTTCTTCAAAACACTTTGACTTTGGGTATTGAGGGAGTCCGTGTAATGTTTATACTTGCTGTGCCTGTATTGGATTGGGAGATAGTCTGTTTTATTGATTCTAGTGTGAGACTAAATTTAGCTGCATGCTGTAACTAGCAGCTAGTGCTGCGTTAAACTTTACTTAAACTGATTGGGAGATTGGCACTTGGCAGGCATTTTGTCATTGATCCTAGTTTAAGACTAGCTTACCAATATACACCTGTTAATATATATATATATATATATATATATATATATATATATATACTGTATTTCCTGGCGTATAAGATGACTTTTTAACCCTGGAAAATCTTCTTCAAAGTCGGGGGTCGTCTTATACGCCGGGTATAGGGTCTATATGGCTGCCGGGGGCGGCCTGTGCCCCCATCGCTGGCCCTTCTAATGCTGCAGTCACCTGAGCGCTCTATAGAGAGCGCTCAGACGGCTGCCGCACTGCCTCTCTTCTCACCTCCCCTTCCCTGTGCAGAGTGGGTGCCAAGCTCCTCTTCGTCCTGTCAGCCAGAGTGCTCACTTCCTTTCAGTCCGGCCGGGAACAGGTAACTGAATCTCCTGTACCGCGCGGTACCCGGCCAGACTGACAGGACGAAGAGGAGCTCGGCCACCCACTCTGCACAGGGAAGGGGAGGTGAGAAGAATGTAGAGAGGATTGGGGGGGAGTAAAAAGAATATATCTCAATTAGCCTACTGTGTGCTAGACCAGCAGGCATGGATTATGTGCCCAAACAGCCTGGCACATACCTGGGCTTTAAATGCTATTTCAGATCATTATTTAATGTCTTGCTGTGTAGCTCTGTCTGCTCACTGTACATCATGGCTAATTTTTACTTGGTGTGCATTCGAAGAGGGCTAGTCTTATACGGCGAGTATATCCCAAACTCTATATTTTAACTGGAAAAGTTGGGGGTCGTCTTATACGCCCAGTCGTCTTATACGCCGGAAAATACGGTATATATAATCCAAAAAATAAGGGTGCACTTCAAGTAATTTGATTAAAAAAATTGTGTAATTTATAGCATACAGGCAAAAATTGTAAAACGTCCTGATCAATGTTTAGATCCCTCTGTGGGTCTTTCTCAAGATCAACATGTGAACTATTCAAGCATGAAATATATACAATAAAACTATAGTGACTTATCATTCCAAGTGATGCTCCCCCGTGTACCCGAACTTGGAACTGCTCAATTAGATGCAGTGTGAGGCGTTTGGTCTGACCACTGACAGGCTGACCCCTTATCCCTTCAACCTCTGCAGAAATGACAGCAGCACTCATATGTCTGTTTCCCAAAGACAACCTCTGGATATGATGCTGAGCACATGAGCTCAACTTCTTTGGTTGACCATGGCGAGGCCTGTTCTGAGTGGAACCTGTCCTGTGAAACCACTGTATGGTCTTGCCCACCGTGCTGCAGCTCAGTTTCAGGGTCTTGGCAATCTTCTTATAGCCTAGGCCATCTTTATGTAGAGCAACAATTCTTTTTTTCAGATCCTCAGAGAGGTCTTTGCCTTGAGGTGCCATGTTGAACTTCCAGTGACCAGTATGAGAGAGTGTGAGAGCGATAACACCAAATTTAACACACCTGCTCCCCATTCTCACCTGAGAGCTTGTAACAATAATGAGTCACATGACACCAAGGAGGGAAAATGGCTAATTGGGACCAATTTGGACATTTCCACTAAGGGGTACACTTTTGTTGCCGACGGTTTAGGCATTAATGGCTGTGTGTTAGGTTATTTTGAGGGGACAGCAAATTTACACTGTTATAGAGGCGGGACACTTACCACTTACTACTTTACATTGTAGTAGAGTAGTTGTAGTTTCTTCAGTGTTGTCACATGAAAAAATATAATAAAATATTTACAAAAATGTGAGGGGTGTACTTACATTTGTGAGATACTATATATATATATATATATATATATATATATATATATAGTATCTCACAAAAGTGAGTACACCCCTCACATATATTTTGTTAACTAATTGGTGAAAGAAACTCTTTCTTTTGGGAAGATTGATGTTAGGAATAAATAATTTTGCTTAACTTGAGTAAATGAGTCTATTGTAAAACTATTCTTAGAGGTGTCTGCTGTATCTAGCTATCAGCACTTGAAACAAACTTGAGTGGGAGATAGGAGATTCACTTGGCAGGCATTTTGCCATCAATCCTAACACAAAACTAGTTCACTAATTTACAGTTAAAGCTTTTTTTTTTTACTGTGCTCAGTTGAGTGTGTGCTGTGCCAAGGTGTGAGCAGTGAAGCAATGGGGAGTGTTTTATAATGTTCCCTAGCCATCAATCATATTTTTTCCCATAATCATCTCTATTTTTTGGCGGGCCAAGGTGGAAGTCAGAATCAAAAATTTAAATATGTTCGCCCATTGTGCTGTTCAGTTGGTCTGGGAATCAGATACATTTTGATTTGGAGTTTTGTAATTTGGGAATAACACACTTTGTGTATAATTCTACTTGCCAGAGCATCAGATTTTATATATTTTTTTTATTGTAATTTTGTAGGCATTTCTTGTCAAAGCAACTACATTTTCAGTGTTTATTCAAAATTGAGAATTGTTTGGAATTTAAATTGAATTGAAAAGAAAATCCAAGTCAGCTGTGTTCACAGTTTGGCTAATTTGGCCTTAATTTGGATTTAAACTAAATTAAATTAAATTTCCCACAAATCTTAGTATAATATATAATCCTGCAGTTTTCAAATAAACTTTCCAGTCTAGGATTTTCTCCAAAGATAATGTTAAATTAGTTTTACTTATATTCCACAAGAGCATCAGATGTAATCCTTTTTAGGGGGATTAAGTAAATAATTTAAAAAAGATTTCCTAGAGGCCACTGGTGGTATATCAGATTATTGGAACCATCCGTTGGTGCTTATCAGGTTCTCATTGATTTGTAATAGATTGTATTTGTGTTCTAATGGAATTGCCAAACATCATAATAAATTCTGTAGAATTAGATTATATTCTTCCTTGTACCCATTATTATTTTTACCAGTAGCTTTGACCTGCAAACTAATCATGGTTCTGGAAAGAGGTCTATGCCATCTGCTCCAACCTCTTGTGATTAAATTCCAGCTATCAGACAAGGTAGTCATCTCATCCCTGAAAAGATAAGGATATTATCTGTAAAGGGTTCACTGTGGCCTCATTCAAAGAGTCAACATTTAACTGGTGTTCAAATTATTATTTTATTTTATTATTTATATAGCGCCATCAGATTCCGTAGCGCTGTACAATGGGTGGACTAACAGACATTCAATTGTAACCAGACAACTGGATGTACAGGAACAGAGAGATGGAGGGCCCTGCTCAATGAGATTACATTCTAGAGGGAATGGGTTATAGTGACACAAAGGGTAAAAGTAGGGGTACAAAGTAGATTGTTAGAAAAGTATTCACTGAGGGCTAAGTAGGTAATTTTTGACAGTTGCAGGAGAGGAGTCATGGGGGTTGGGGGATAAAAACCTGCTAATAGTTTAATTGATATGCTTTCTTGAAGAAGTGAGTTTTCAATGATTTTTGAATGAGTGGAGACTGGGTGAAATTCTTACAGAGAAGGGAAGGGAGTTCCACAGAAGAGGTGCATCCCTGCAAAAGTCTAGGAGGCGAACGTTAGAGGTGGGAGTACGGACAGGATATGCATATGTCTTTGGCAGAGCGTAGGGGCCTTGATGGGACATACTTGTGTATTAGGGAGAATAGGTAGGTTGGAGCAGCATTATGTAGGGACTTGTATGCAAGCACCAGAATTTTAAACTGAGCCCTATATCTAACTGGAAGCCAATGCAGGGACTGACAGAGCGGGGAGGCATGGGAGGTGCGAGTGGACAGAAAAATGTGCCTTGCTGCTGCATTCATTATAGATTGCAATTGTGCAATCTGGGAACACGTAAGACCACTGAGAAGAGTATTGCAGTAGTCCAGGCAAGAGAGAACAAGAGCATGGACCAGCATCTGGGGTTAAATAGGAGCAGATGCACGCTGTGTTTTTGAGATGGAAGTGACAGGATTTGGCGATTGATTGGACATGAGGAGTGAAGGAGAGGTTGGAGTCAAAAAGAACACCTATGCAGCAAGCGTTGACTTGGAGGGAGACAGACACAGGAGTAGTAACACTTGAGGGAGGAAAGACCAGTAGTTCTGTTTTGGACAGGTTGAGTTTAAGGAAATGAGCAGCCATCCATTTGGAAATTGAAAAGAGGCAGTCAGAGACACGAGTCAAGATGGGCGGAGAGAGATCAGGAGAGGACAGGTAGATTTGCGTGTCATCCGCATAGAAATGATAATGGAATCCAAAGGAGCTGATGAGTTTACCAAGGGAGGCAGTGTAGATAGAGAACAATCGGGGACTAAGGACAGAACCTTGGGGAACGCCGACAGAGAGTGGTTGGGGGGAAGAGTCAGAGAAAGAAACACTGAAAGAGTGCTGGGAAAGGTAGGAGCAGCACCAGGAGAGAGCAGTATCCCATAGACCAAAATTATGGTGAATGATGATCAACAGTGTCAAAGGCAGCAGAAAGGTCTAGGAGAATTAGGATAGAGTAATGGCCGCGAGATTTAGCAGCAATTAAATCGCTGGATACTTTGGTCACAGCCGTTTCAACAGAATGAACAGATGTAACCTGGGTGCTAAATAGTTTTCAAAATTGTTTTCAAAATTGCTTCACACTCTGGTGTAATCCCAAAACTCCACCAAAAAAAGAAAGTAATGTGTTCTAGTGAGTGGAGCAATTTATACCATATATAAGACAGAAGAAAGAATATATATATACAAACTGGTTTCGATTTTAAGTGTAACTTCCAGCAATAATGGTATATATTTTTTCTTTACATATATACCATTATTGCTGGAAGTTACACTTAAAATCGAAACCAGTTTGTATGTATATATTCTTTCTTCTGTCTTATATATGGTTTCAACAGAATGACCAGCGTGGAATCCAGACTGAAGGGGGTCAAGCAGAGAGTTGGTTTCGAGAAAGTCAGTCAGTCTGGTGTAGACAACTCTCTAGAGGGTCTTGGAGGCAAATGTCACTAGTGAGATATGACAGTAGTTGGATGGGGCGTTGGAGTCAAGGCTGAGCTTTTTCAGAATTGGAATTACAGTTGCATGTTTAAAGGGTGAGTGAAATGTGCCAGAGGAAAGGGAGAGATTGAAAATTTTAGTGAGAGGAAGAGCAAGAGAGGGAGACAAATTGCGGATGAGATATGAAGGAATATGATCGAGGGAACAGGTTGTGGTCGGGAGGACCGGAGCAAAGCAGAAACCTTTTCTGCTGTATTAGGTGCGAATGAGTGTAGAACGATGGAGGGAGTGGGGTTGGGTGATGTATTGGTAGGGGAAGGAGAGTGTGACGAGACCAATCTCACCACTGTGCATTGGAGGAGCCTGGTTGCCCACCTGCTGCCTTTAGACTATGGCCCCATGTTGAAACGCTTGATTTTCCCCTGCAAAGACACGAAAGCCGGGTCATTCAGTGCTTGCCCTGTTTGAGCAGTGATACCCCAGATAGCTATGCCATGGAGTCCATTTGTATAATGAAAGACTATGAGAAAAACTTTGGCTGTGATGCATACTTTTCAAGTTATGAATAATGTGGAAAAACTGTATTTCTCTGGTTGTGATAATTACATTACCCATTGTGTAAGGTAATTGTATCACAGGCAGAGGGGAGGATTTTGTGTGGGAGTGTCTGAGTGTATTGTACGTGTTTATTGGTTGTTTTCCAAAACCCTGTGGGTTGGTACTATGTGTATATAAGGACACTAAACCCACAGCTCTGTCTGTTCCTGCTTGACCCTCAAAACGGAGCCTTGTCTCATTCTTGGGGGGATTTATTGTATGCTGTTCCAGTTTGACTGCTAGGAGTGTAAACCTATTTGTATGTTTTTTCCTATTCGGCCGTTTACAGCATTCGAGTGGTTCCGGTTCAGCTGTTTACGGCATTTCCGGTTCGGTGGATTGATGTCTACAGTATCTGTGCATGTGTCTCTGGAAGGGCAAGATCTTCTAAACGGCGGTTTAACCCTTTTATGCCCGGGGTGCCGTTACAGAGAGAAATTAGCGATCTCTTCTCTGATTGTAGAGATCTTCTCAGTGAAGTGAGATGCAAAGTTTTTGGGGGACAAGGTTGTAGAAAGAGGGGAATTAAAAGGGTGAAGAAGAACATCAAAAGTGTGAAATAGGTGTTTGGTTTGATGGGACAGTGTACTTATGAGGGTGTTAAAGTAATTTACTTTTGCAGAGGAAAGAGCCAGGCTGTAGGAGCATAAATTTATAGTGGAGGAAGTCAAATGCAAAGTGAGACTTTCTCCAGCAGCGTTCAGCAGTTTTAGAACATTTTTGGAGGTAACGGGTCAGCTTGGTGTGCCAGGGTTGTCATTTGGAGCGATTGTTGCATTTAATGGTAGGAGGTGCCATGATGTTGAGTTGAGAGGAGAGAGTTGAGTTGTAGAGTGAGGTAGCAGACTTAGGGCAAGTTAGATTTGAAATGGGTAAAAGGAGAGTTTTGAGTTTGGTGGAGAAATGCTGGAGATTAAGACAGTTGAGGTGTCTGCGAGATTGGAGAGTTGAGGTAGGAGAAATTTGGGTACGGGGTATGCAGATGTCAAATATTAGTAGATGGTGGTCGGACAAAGGAAATAGAACAATGGAGAGATTAGAGGTGGTACAGAGATTGGTGAAGATGAGGTCAAGAGTGTTTCCTGCTGTATGAGTTGCTGAAGTGGATAACTGCATGAGGCCAAAGGAGGAGGTTACAGAGAGCAGACGGGAGGCATTAGGGCAGTTGAGGTTGTTGATTGGGATGTTAAAGTCTCCAAGTATCATGGAGGGAGTGCTAGAGTAGAGAAAGTGGGGTAGCCATGAAGAAAAATGTTCAATGAATAGCCTAGGATGACCGGGGGGGTGGGGAGGCAAATCTTAAAGGAGTGGGCTTAAAAAGGCGGACAGTGTGAACCTCAAAGAAAGTAAAGGAAAGCGCATGGGCAGGGAGGATAGGTTGAAAGGTACATTGAGGGGAGAGAAGGATGCCTACACAAAAATAAACCAGTTTGGAAAATGGCTCAATCAAGAGATGTGATGACCAACTGGTTTAGGTGTATTTACTTTGTAAGACAGGCAATCAAGAATGAACACCACACAAATGCGACAAAATATTTATATTTGCAAAATTATGTTTTAATATATTAATCAATTAAGGAAGAGGGTGATAAACATATGGATTATTTGGATATTACATGGCTTAATTTTGCCGACATTTCTGTGACATAGAGAGCTTAAAGTGTTTAACCACATAATCCGTTTATATATCCCTGTGATTTGTTATGATCTGTGATTTAACATGGCATCTGTGATAGACTGGAAGAATGCTATGACAGAGCTTGGCAGATTGCTAAACTGTCAAGGTTATTTATTATCTAGGTGTTATCAACCATGCATCAAAAGAAAAGGAATCACATTGAATAAGATTTAACATATTGGTGGCAGTGTGCATATTCTTATGCCATTTGTATTGTCAAATGTGGAAGGCTGTCAGCTATTATCATATTATTTTGTTCTAAATACTCAAAAAAAATACATTTTTACAGAGGGGGGAAACTTAATTGAAATAAAACAATAAATCACAACATCCCAACATTACAGTTCCAGGTGTTATATAGTGATGGGTAAAGGTAAATTATATGATTTAGGGGAATCTTATTCACTGGAAGGTATCCAAGGTTATAGCCTAACTTCATGAACTATGCACACTTAGGTTTAGAACTTTTCAAGACATAATATTTGTACAAATTTTAGTAAATGCATATATGTTTGTGCACTGATTAATGATTTACAGTAAAATAATATATGCACTAGTATAACTAGTAGTTTCCTTTTAACTACTAAGAATGAAAATATATAATTTCCTTAGGTCTAACCATATGGTTAATTCATTACAGAAATGTAATCTTAAAAAACTAATCAGATGCTGAATTTTCCTGTCAAAACAAAACGGATGTCTCTTATGGCAGATTTAGATGGAAATCTAGATGGATTCAAAGGAATTTTATGCTACATAAGATCCTAGTGACCTTGTTTGACAATATTTCCAAATACATTTTGTGACAGATCCATCTGTATAGACTGGGATTGCTGGTTCGTCTGTTTTGCCTTATTCTTGGAATTACCCGTTCGTATGCCCCTGTTCAGTGAATTGACTTTTCTGCCGAACAAAACTACCGAACGGACGGCCACCCAGAAGAGAAGTGTGCTGCTGGTTAACCTCTTGATCCCAATTAGAACGTTGTGGTTAACCGCAGACACTTCTCAATTAAAACCAAATGCAGGGTGGTCGTCGTTCATATGTCGACCACGAGGCGGCGGCCATTTTAAACCATGTGAAAGACCAGCGGTGCTCAGCATTGATTTCATGGAACTGAAAACGGACACTTTTTCTGCCGAACACCGCTGAAGCCGCCGACCTCCCTTCTCCATTGACAGAAGGATGCGAACACCGGCCGTTCAGGAGTCAATCGCATACCGAAAGACTGTAATAGACTTTGACTCCATGGCGATTGAACTATGCGTATGGGATCTGAGCGCTATTCACCAATAATATGCACTCAGATCCAGGCTATCTGGGGATACGTGATACGAATGGGTAGCATTCGACAAATGCAAAGTTATATATTTTTATGTGTTTTTTTGTGTTGAATTTAAAATGGCGATTTGCCTCTGTCCTGGAGATAATTGAATAACTTCTCAATTATCTCCAGGGCAGAGGGGAGGGAATACTAATGCATTGTGGGAATGTTCTGTGTCTGTGGGTCCTGACCTGCCATATGTCTGTCTATTATCACAGTCTCCCATTTGGTCCCCTAGGGGAGTGTCCACCAAGTGGGAGACCTGCATAAATACGGGCAGGTAGCCCACAGTAAAGCCAGTTCTTGTTTTACCCTCAATGCGGAGCTTGGTCTCGTTATTGGGGGGATTTATTACCGACGACTAGAGACTGCTGGATGGAATTATTAGCCGCTTGGGAGATAAATGCGTTCAGCTGCTATTGGCGATTCGTGAGCTTGGAGCTCGTGGAGTGAAGTGCCCGTACGGATCCCGTTCATGAGTTTGCAGTGTTCCCTTGCTTGCGGTTCGCATGATTGTGCTGGATATGCATGCAGCCTATGCTATTGCGAGAGGGGAGGATTCACTAAACGGCGGTTTGTGCATTTCATGCTGAGGGTACCGTAACACATTTATTCCATTATGTAGGATCTCAAATTGTATTCTGAGATTGACAAACAGTTAAATATTCAGTGTTATACTGACACTATCTGTAATTAATAAATGCACACACAGTGACCAATATCGGGTAAAAAGTAGAACTATTAGCAATTATTGCAAATACCAGTAGTTTCCATGGTAATATCTCAACTTTGAATGTTTTAATTTTTTTGTACAGGATTGTATTTCCATTAAAAAGATATTAAACCTTTTGATTTGACATTTCTGCAAGCAAACTCTAAGCATAATTTTAAAATAGAGAAGCTTTAAACATATTTTTTGCCAAGTAGTAGAATCTCATACCTGAATATAACATACAGATGTGGAAAATGTATATTTTAATAAATATATATTCATTTGTTACGATTTTGTTACATTTGTCAAAAGGATAATGTGACAGATCCATCTGTATGACAAGTATTGCTGGTTCGTCTATTTTGCCTCCCTTCGCGGAATTACCTGTCCATATGCCCCTATTCGTTTATTACAGCTTATGCCGAACAAAACTACCAAACGGACGGCCACCCAGAAGACAAGTGTGCTGCTGGTTAACCTCTTGGCCCCAATTAGAACGTTGTGGTTAACTGCAGACACCTCTTCATTACAACCGAATGCAGGGTGGTCGTTGCTCGTATGCCGACCATGAGGCGGCGGCCATTTTAAACACCCGAAAGACCAGCGGTGTTCGACGAAGATCTTATGGAACTATAAACGGACACTACCGAACACCGCTGAAACTACCGAACGCCCTTCTCTTTCGTCAATGTGTACGAACACCGGTCCGTTCGGGAGTTTGGATGAAACAAATGGACTTAACCCAGATAGCCATCCCATGGAATCAATCGCATACCGAAAGACATGTGAAAGACTTTGACTCCATGGCGATTGAACTGTGTGCATTGAATCTGAGCGCTATTCGGTAGTAATATGCACTCAGATCCAGGCTATTTGGGGATACATTACACAAATCCAATGTATTCGGTATTTGTACAGTTATGTATTTTTATGTGTTTTTCATATACCTTGTAAGATGGTGGTTTGCCTCTATCCTTGGAGATAATTGGATTTCTTCCCAATTATGTCCAGGATAGAGAGGAGGGATTTACTTGCATAAAGGGGAGTGTGTAAACCTGGGCCACTGTGATTGGCCACTGTACCATATATGTCTCAGTCTTCCATCTGGTCCCCTAGGGGAGTGTCCACCAGGTGGGAGACCTACATAAATACCGGGCAGGTAGCCCTCATTAAACAGATTCCTGTTTTACCCTCAAGACGGAGCTCGTGTTTGGGGGGATTGCTACTTGGAAGGATTTATTTCACCTGTTTTAGCCGTGGAAGAAATTCGGCTGATTTTGTGTTCGTGGATTTATCGCATTCCCTTGTACTCCGTTCGGGAGTTTGGCAGTCTGCTGTACAGAGCCTGTGTCTCTGCATAAAGGGGAATATCGGCTAAACGGTGGTTTCATCCATTTAAGCTGTGAGTGTCTTAACAGATAACATAATGTAGCAGGCTACACCTATTAAATTGAAATTAAAGGGTTTCAAGTAAGAAATAATTTTACTACTGCAATAATTTTTTATTACTATAAAAGTTGTCAATCAATATAAGTGTAAAATTGCCCAATAATGTTATTTTAAAGTTGATTAAAAATAAAAACATATGCAATTTGCACTAATCAGCCACAACTTAAAAACCACTGACAGGTGAAGTGAATAACATTGATTATATTGATATGATGGCACCTGATAAGGGGTGGCATATGTCAAAACTTGATCATGGAGCAATGGAAGATAGATGCCATCTTAAAGGCATCCAGACCACAACTAAGGATTTCATGATAACAGAACCCTCTTTCCTGAAAACAGTAAAACAGTAAGAGAGCACCCTTTGTCCCTTTTAAGTAAATTGGGTAATTCTGGAAATACTAACTATATTGTAACATTGTTAAGCAAGATGGTGAGGTGATGGGATTTTAAACTAATTCCAATAGGAAACAAGTAAGTGCAATTTACACCCCTTCCTCCCCATCTTAATTGGTCTGCTAAGTAATCCATACAAAACTCTAGGTTCACATGTGGAAGGTGCCTTTTGCATTTTTTTTTAACAAAAAAAGGAAGGTGGACCATTTATGGGGAGCAATGACTGTTTCACCTACTTCCAAACCCTGAAATAGTTAGCATAAGAGTCTTTCCAATTGTATTCAAATTTGGATTTGGCTTTTAAAGATTTAACAGTTTCAGGAGCTAAATTTACACACATTGCTAGAGTTTTATTTTTGTTAAGTTTGTAATAAGACACTATCTAAACTGCAATCAGACAAAAAAGCTGCATAAATTGGGCAGTGAGATTAGTGGCTGGTTGCAGGTAAGTAGCACATAGTTGGCAAAAAGGTTTAATTTATGAACACTTGGACACCTGAACACCATGTATTGTGATTTGTTTCTCTTCAGGACCACCATGGGTTCTAATGTTAATATGTATAAAGGAAAAAAAAGGGCACTTGAGGGGGTTGGGGTTGGGGGCATCCTTTTCTCCTTGGATTCTGAAAAAGGATTTGATAGGTTGTGTTGGGGGTTCCTGACCACTGTCCTGAAAACCTTTGGGTTTGTTTGTCACTAATATCATGGCTTTATATAACCAACCTACTGCAGTGGTATCATGGCAAGGCTTGAATAAAAAGGAGAGATTATATGATGAGCTTCTAAAAACACCAGAGAAACAGTGATACTAATGGAAAATGTTAATATTATGTGATTACAAACCATGAGAAAGAAAAATAAAGATCTACCTTGGAGCATACAGAATCTGCAACTCTGAAGACAACTTCCATCATCGAAGGACAGTTGAAGGAAAGCATGATAAATCACCAGCAAATTTTATATATGTATAATCAAGACTTAGTTAACTATGTAGACATATTATCTCAGAAAGAATCACAATAAAGTTGCAAAAAGTCACATAGCAAAAAAATAACCTAATATATTTTGGTTAATCATTGTCTGAAATTACTAGATGATATCCATGGAAAGAGACTGCAAAAGAGCTTTTATAGCAGTCTCCAAGAATGGACCCTCAGGTGTAGTATGCAAGTCTTTCTCACTTCAATGTGATGCCAATTCGCCTGTGAGCTCATTTCCATTTTGTTCATGCTTCGGAGACCTCATGGTCTTAGGATGCTGCACGGCCACAAAAAGGGATGATTTATCCTGTTCTGGCTTTGTTCCAGTTGCCATTGGGTGAGTGAAGTAGTTAAAGAAAAAGTAAACTACGAAAAAAATGTTTGTGTGTCTTGCTTAGTAGTTGCTTTGAACTATAAGTCCATGCTGTTCAGCAGTTGGTCATGCCCCAAAGTAATATTTTTTTAACAGTAACTCTAACATAAAGTTTATAACAAAGTATAAAAAGTAAAAAAAATGCAGGTTTAGGGTAAGCAATAAAATTACCATTTATCTGGCAAAGTGGTTGGCTGGGTGGTGAATAATGTACTAACTTACTATTTGCAAACAGCTATATGAAGAGATGATGAAAGTGGCAATCTGCTTAACTAGTTAGCCTGTGAAAATTCTATTAATGATGATGCTAAACTTAAAGGACCACTATAGTGCCAGGAAAACATACTCGTTTTCCTGGCACTATAGTGCCCTGAGGGTGCCCCCACTCTCCCGCCCGGCTCTGGAAAGGGGAAAGGGTTAAAAACTTACCTTTTTCCAGCGCTGGGCGGGGAGCTCTCTGCCTCCTCTCCTCCTCCGATCCTCCTCCTGGGCTGAATGCACGCTGCGCAGCTGCGCTACATTCAGCTCGTCGCAATAGGAAAGCATTTACAATTTTTTATGACGCTGGCGTGCTCTCACTGTGAAAATCACAGTGAGAAGCATTTCTAGTGGCTGTCAATGAGACAGCCACTAGAGGGTTAGGGGGAAGGCTTAACCCATTCATAAACATAGCAGTTTCTCTGAAACTGCTATGTTTATTAAAAAATGGGTTAACCCTAGCTGGACCAGGCACCCAGACCACTTCATTAAGCTGAAGTGGTCTGGGTGCCTAGAGTGGTCCTTTAACATATATATATATCAGAACACTTCCTGTTGTAATTTGTATGATGCCATTAAGACTGGTTCAATAGTGCTAGTGCTGCCAAACAAAGATGCATAAGAACCAGCAAAAAAATGAATGGGCCACAATCACACCCATTGTAGGATTTGGACTGAATGCTTCAAATCCCCTGGATTAAAAAAATATATAAAAAATATATGCCTGAGCATAATTGATTCAGCCATTCATCTATTGAGTTTAATATATATATATATAAATATATATAGTGAATGGAGATAGGAGATGCACTCTTCGGTCTTTATGAAAAAATACAGCGCTATGTAATGTATCAAAGAATTTACTTTCATCCCATCAACGTTTTGACCCGTTCGGATCTTTGGTCGAAACGTCGATCGGATGTATGTAAATTCTTTGATACCTTAAATAGCAGCAGCTCAGCCTGCAGCTCCTCCGGGTCCTCCTCTCACGAGCATGGAGCGTTGCCGCGGTAACCACAACAACGCTCCAAATCTCGCAAGAGTGAACTCTCACCACTGGGATTACCAATGAATCCCCCACCGGACTACCAAGAACTAAGAAATGTCCCACCTCCTCCCAGTAAAGGTAAGAAGGAAGGGTGGACATAAAGTACATTAATTTTATTAAATAAAAAATACATATTAAAAAGCCTCCCTACCCTCCTTCCCCCATACAAACACTGCCCCCATACACACACTACACACACACTGCCCCATACACACACTACACACACTGCCCCCATACACACACTACACACACTGCCCCACAAAAACTGCCCCCCATACACACACTACACACACTGCCCCATACACACACTACACACACTGCCCCACAAACACTGCCCCCCATATACACACTGCCCCCCATACACAC
>OW240915.1:222386667-222404847 GCA_933207985.1 Pelobates cultripes
ACACTGCCCCACAAACACTGCCCCCATACACACACAACACACACCGCCCCACAAACACTGCCCCCCATACACACACTACACACACTGCCCCACAAACACTGCCCCTCATATACACCAATACACACACTGCCCCACAAACACTGACCCCATACACACACTACAAACACTGCCCCCATACACACACTGCCCCAAACTCACACACACTGCCACCCTCACATACACACTGCACCGCTCACACACACACTGCAGCTCTCTCACACACACTGCTCCACACATACACTGCCCCCTAACACACACACTGCAACCCTGACCTACACTGCCACCATCATGCACTCGCACACACACACACTGCACCTTTCACACACACTTCACCGCTAACACATACCACTGCTCCTATGCCCTATATCCCAGCAGACCCCAGGTAAGTTGTCAAACTGTTCTTAAATGGTTTGACTACTTACTCTGGGATGGGATCCTGGCACTACTGGCACCATAACTACTACACTGAGCTGTAGTGGTTATTGTGCCTGGATTATTTCTTTAAATAATCTACAAGTGCCCCTCCCGAGATCAGGCTCTGGATCTGCCACTTCCTCCCCAGCAGCAGTGTGAGTTCCAGGTAGCTGAAGGTGTCGTCCTTCCTCCCCAGCTGCAGTGTAAGTTCCAGGTAGCCGAAGGTGTCGTCCTTCCCCCCCAGCGGCAGTGTGAGTTCCAGGGGGCCGAAGGTGTCGTCCTTCCTCCCCAGTGGCAGTGTGGGTCCCAGGGAGCCGAAGGTGTCGTCCTTCCTCCCCAGCGGCAGTGTGAGTTCCATGGAGCTGAAGGTGTCATCCTTCCTCCCCAGCTGCAGTGTGAGTTCCAGGGAGCCGAAGGTGTCGTCCTTCCTCCCCAGCGGCAGTGTGAGTTCCAGGGAGCCGAAGTGTCAGTCCTTCCTCCCCAGCGCAGTGTGAGTTCCAGAGGAAGCTGGTTGGTGTCTCCTTCCTCCCCAGCGGCAGTGTGTGAGTTCCTGTTTGGGTTCCGCCCTTCCTCCCCAGCGGCAGTGTGAGTTCCAGGGAGCCGAAGGTATTGTCCTTCCTCCCCAGCAGCAGTGTGAGTTCCAGGGACCTGAAGGTGTTGTCCTTCCTCCCCAGCGGCAGTGTGAGTTCCAGGGAGCCGAAGGTGTCGTCCTTCCTCCCCAGCGGCAGTGTGAGTTCCAGGGAGCCGAAGGTGTCCTCCTTCCTCCCCAGTGGCAGTGTGAGTTCCAGGGAGCCGAAGGTGCCGTCCTTCCTCCCCAGAGGCAGTGTGAGTTCCAGGGAGCCGAAGATGTCGTCCTTCCTCCCCAGCGGTAGTGTGAGTTCCAGGGGGCCGAAGGTGTCGTCCTTCTCCCCCAGCAGCAGTGTGTCCTACAGGGACCAGAGACAGTTGGTCTCTCTCCCCAGCAGCAGAACAATGTTACTGGAGTGGAGACAGTCGGTCTCCCTCTCCAGCGGCAGCCCGTGTTTCAGGGAGAGGAGCACAGCACCCTCTATCCCCAGCGGCAGCTTACCCTACCAAGGGGAGACACCAATCTCCAAGACGGCGCAGATGGGACCGTGGTCTCTGTGCCTGACCCACAGGGATGCTGGACAGCCTGTCCAGATCCCCAGCTACCATCGCAGGAGTACCAGCAGGAGGGGGCAAGTGATATCTCCCCTCCCCAGCCAAGTCCCCACCAGGCTACCCAATCTGAAGCACTGACATCAGAGCAGAGCACAGTGGGCCTCTGTCCCCCAAGTACCCGTTTGTTGTGGGAGGGCTCTTATTGTACTTTGCTGTTGTGGGTGGGTTGTCAGACTAACTCAGGCACCGACCGACAGAAGGTCAGGTACCTGGTTAGTCTACCCCCCAAAGGGGAGATATGTGGCGAAAGTGACCTCGCCACTGGTTTTTGGAGGGGCCTTTTTGCCAGCCTCCTGCCCTGCGACTATGGCCCTGGGATGTAAGGAACTGATTTGGGCAAACTGTATTTTATTATGCTGCTGCTGGCCCTTTAAGAACCATCTGGGAACATACTGTGAAGTTACTGGGTGGCCACCATTTCATGTATCAGAGGCACATGGTGAGAACAATGGATGAAGCACATGGTAAGAACAATGGATGGCGACCATTTTAACTCACAGACACTGTTTTGACTTTTCTACACGGTGCCATCTTGCCAGTATTTGGTGCACAAAGACATCGTTCAGTAGTTTTAAACTACAGAACAGGGGACACATTTAACAGTAATAATTTTTCATATAGCCTGTATATATTCTGTGGAATCTGCATTAAACCATATCTTCCAAACTACTGAATGGATCTGGGTGAATTTTGGATATGTGGTTCCGAGGATATATATATATATTTTTTTTCAATTTGACAATTTTTTATTTTGACATATTTCAAAACAGTATAAGGGGGGTACAGAAATAAAAAAGGGGGAGGGGGTACAAACGGTAATGCTTACATTGACAGGTCTCCACTTTTAGTATTGTTAACAGTTTGTAACTTTTTCATTCTAGAACCTTTTATCAAATTTGGCTTGGAAATGTCCTCTACTTAGGTGTAATACCGAAAGCATGAAACTGTTGGGTAGGGAGGGGGTTCCAGAACGGAAGGGGGAGGGGTTGGGAGGGGGTCCATATCATACCTGTACCTCAGGGTCTACAGTCACCGTTATTAGGATTCATTAATTGTGTCTCGTACCTACGTACACCCTGTGTCTTCCTACAATCAGCAGGTTTTTGTCTACTCTGGAGGTTCTGTTACTTCTCGTTCGGTTATCTATCCTTGTCTAGAGGTTGTCATTTGGGGCTTATTGTGTCTGGTGGTTTGGTTGTCTGGGTTCTCTCCTCCCAAAAACTCCATGCTACCATGGCCATATCTGTCATGGGGAGAACCCCTCTATATCAATTTGTTGTGTGTCGATGTCCCTGCACATCTCTTCTACCCGTGGTGGTCTACGTTTCTTCCATAGTCTGGCTATTGCTCTCTGGGCTGTCAAGAGGATGTGAAAGGTTAATTTCTGCACCTCTTTAGGTGTGTTGTCTGGCATGTGTAGCAGAAGGTATGCTAGGGGTGTGTATGGGAGCTTAACTTGTGTAGTGTCTCGGATCAGGCAGCCAATTTCTTGCCAGAAGCTGGTTAGCTGGTCGCATTGCCACCAGGTGTGTAGTACTGTTCCCTCCTCTTTCCCACATCTCCAGCACTCTGGGGGGGAACCCGGGTATAGCTTATGTAGCCGAGTTGGTACCATGTACCACCTATATAGTGTTTTCCTGTACTGTTCCAGGAGGGTCTCTGACTTGACTAGTTTTGCGGTTGCTACTATGGCACGTTCCCAGTGGTCCTTGCTTATGTGGCCTTGTAGGTCCTGTGCCCATTGCCTGGCTGAGTTAGAGTCTGCAAAGTGTTGTGCGGGTCTGAGAAGCTGGTAACACCAGGAGAGCGGTTTAAACGCTGGTGTCCATGCACCTTTGGTGGTCTTTTGTTCCCATGCTGTCATACTGGGGGGACTTCCATCTGTGGTGGGGGTTTTATCTGTATGTTTATGGAGGAACGATCTTAGTTGCATGTGGGAGAATTGTGAGGCCGCTGGTATATGGTATTCTTCCTGTAAGGTCGGGAAGGGTTTGAGCTTATTGGATGTGAGCAATTGGTGCAGGTGCGTGACCCCGTTGGTTATCCACGGCCTGGCATTAAATGTTGGGATACAATACGTGATAGTGTTAAGCGGGGTGGCTGGAGATAGTGGAGTAGGGGTTGTCAGTTTATGCCTAACCTTGTCCCAAACCTTCAATGCTGTTTTGACCTGTGTTGGTAGCTGTGGCACTGCTGGCCTGAACTGAGTCGGGAGCCACATTAATGTGGGTATGTCAAAGGGCTTAATAGCTATTTTCTCTAGTCGTACCCACTGTGGTGCAGTCGTGTTTGTGAAGTGGGGAAGGAGTGCTGCTAGTGCAGCTGCTTGGTAGTACGACTTAATGTCTGGCAATGCGAGGCCTCCTTGTCTCGCTGGTGCTCGTAGTAGTGTGTCCCGTACCCGGGCCTTTTGGCCCCCCCACACAAACTTGTTAATGTCCTTCTGTGTTTCTCTGAGGTAAGAGGCGGGTACCTGGATCGGTAAATTGCGAAATAAGTATTGGAGCCTAGGGATTATGGACATCTTGACGGTTGCTACTCTCTCTGTCCAGGTCAGGAACAGTGTGCCCCATTTTTTCATTAGTTGGCGACATTCCCCCCATACTTTAACATAATTGGCTGAAAGTGTTTCCGTGGGGTTTTTTGTGAAGGTTAGTCCTAGGTATTTTATTGTGTCTGTTCTCATTCGAAAAGGTGGGTCTCCTTGAGGGCAGTCAGGGTTTTTTGGCTAAGCCGTATTCCCAGCGCCTGCGTCTTGTTGGCATTGAGAGAGTAATATGACATCGTGCCATATTCTCTGATGAGGTCCAAAATGAGGGGGGTCGATTGTTAAGGTTCGGTAACACAGATAAGGATGTCATCTGCGAATGCGCTAATTTTGATGTCCCTACCATACAGGTCTATTCCTTTAATACCCTTCTGGTTCCTAATTTGGATCAGAAGCGGTTCTAGGGCCAGGACATACAATAGTGGTGATAGAGGGCACCCCTGTCGTGTACCATTCGTTAGGGGGAATGGATCCGGGAGGAAGGCAGCTTGCAGCACCCGGGCCGTGGGACCTGTGTATAGGGCGAAGATCTGTTTAATAAATTCGGTGGGGATATCATATTGTAGAAGCGTGTGTTCAAGGAATGACCAGTTTAGACGGTCAAACGCCTTTTCGGCATCTAAGGCTAATAGAAGCCCCCCCTGTCCTGATCCCCTCAGTTTATCCAGAACCAAGGAGAGCTTTCTAGTATTGTCTCTGCCCTGCCTGCTCTTGATGAATCCTGTTTGGTCATCCCCTATGATGGTTTGAAGAATATGTGCCAATCTATTGGCTAAGATTTTAGCGTATATCTTCGCATCGGTGTTGAGAAGGGAAATAGGTCGAAAGTTTTTGCAGTTATCTGTAGGTTTATCTGGTTTTGGGAGTGTGACTATTGTGGCCACTAGCATTTCGGATGGGAGGGCTCCTGTTTCTGCTGCCTTGCGGTAAACTTTTAGCAGGTGAGGTGTTAGTGTATCTATGTACGTTTTATAATAAGTGTTCGAGAAGCCATCTGCGCCCGGGGATTTGCCCAGGGGCAGAGTCTTAATTACCCCACGGATCTCCTGTATGGTGATCGGTTCCAGCAGGGCGTTCACTGAGTTCTGATCTATTTTAGGGAGTTCTATATCTTGTAAGTATCTACGAATAAAGTGTGTTCCCGGGGCTTTTGCGCCTCCGCTTGAATCTAGGTTGTATAGCTGTTTGTAGAAGTGTGCAAATTCCTGCACTATGTCCGCGGGGTTCATGAGCTTATCTCCTGTGTGTCCTATGAGATGTGGGATTCTATTGGCGGCCTGTCTGGTTCTGAGTCTATTGGCCAGGTATTTGGATGCCTTGCCACTGTGGTGGTATGTGGTGGCCCTCAGTCTGTGTAGGAAATATTGGGTCTTTTGGGCATTGAGTTCCGTGAGATCTCGGTATAGGTCTCTTAACTTGTCTGCTAAGGCAGCCGTGGGCGTCTTTTTATTCTGTGCTGTGGTGATCGCTATTTGTTTGTGGCAGTCTAGGAGGGTGGTCTGGTGGCGTTTCTTTATGAACGCTGCTTGTCTAATGAACTGGCCCCTCATCACCGCTTTGTGTGCGAACCATACTGTGCAGTCTGAGACCTCTCCTGTTGAGTTTGCCAGGAAATATTCGCTAAGTTCTGTCCTCATACGTTCTACGAATGGTTTGTCTAGTAGGAGAGACTCGTTGAGTCTCCATGTGCCCCTGCCCCGGGGTTGGTACGTGTCCTCTAGGTCAAGATAGATCGGGCTATGATCCGACCATGTTAACTCTCCTATTTTACAGTTTGTCAGTTGTGGTAGGGTCTTGTTATCTAAGAAGAATGTGTCTATACGTGTATAGGAGTTGTGAACCCTGGAGTAGAAAGTGTAGTCCCGGTCTGTAGGGTGTAACATCCTCCAGCTGTCATATAAGTTGTATAGAGTCAATGTGTTGGTGAGGGTTTTGCAGAGGGTGAGTCCCTTTTTTTGTTTTCCCTGCGGCGAGGCGGTGGTATCAAGGGTCGGGGATTGGATGAAGTTGAAGTCTCCTCCTAATATGAGCCCCCCTTGTTTACATGTATCCAGTTTGGACAAGAGTGATTTGAGGAAGGAGTTTTGATTGTCGTTCGGGAAGTACGCTGTGCTTATGGTGTATTGTACATTGTTGAAGAGCCCTATCACTATGATATATCTCCCTTTAGGGTCTAAGTAGCTGTTTTGCAGAGTAAAGGCGACGTCCTTATGTATTAAGACGGAAACCCCTTTTGTCTTTGCGTCTGATAGGGCATGATACTGTATAGGGTACAGTTTTGTAAAGAGTGATGGGGCTATGGGGTGTCTAAAGTGCGTTTCTTGGATGCAAGCTATGTCTACTGCGTTTTTCTTGAGTTCGTGTAAGAGCAATCTGCGTTTTCCAGGGGAATTTAGCCCTCTAACGTTGTATGACACTATTCTCATTTTGGTGAGTTTTTGTCAGGTAAAACTAGTTTTGATATCCGTGTAGGTAGGATTACACCCTTTTTCTCGTGGGCAGTATTTCCGTACGTGTCGTTGTGTAACAGTTCAGTGCGAGTGCCTATTACAAGAGAAGATATGGAGGCAGGAAGGGGACGGGGTATGGTCAACCTTGACTGTTGGCCTAGTGTAGTGCACTTCGTGGTTGAGGGAATAAAAAAGGGGGGGGAAGGAGGGCAAGGTCCTATGTGGCTCCTCTGGGTCGAGCCGTTTTGCGGCGCCGCTGGGGCGCCCGCAGTTTAGGGGGTTGGTGAACTTGGGACTTCCCGTTGAGGTATATGTCCCTTTCAGTCCGCACTCACACACACCCTGGGGCTCAATGGGTGCTGATGCGGTTAACTTGTGTTTCTGTTACTTTTTTTTTGTGTTTCTTCTTCAACAACCTGTGGGTCTCCGGTGTCCCGACTCCCCTACCCGTGGTGATTGGGCAGTGTCATGATCTAACCGAGAATACTTCTCGTTGTGTGCCTGTCGGGTCTGAGTGGGAGGAGGTCGGGGGGGCCCCGGTGATCACCCATGCATGTCTCAAGTGAAACAATAGGTTAAGAAAGCATAAGATTACATAACAATAAGTATAACAACATAATGGGTAACTTGATTGTGCGTCTTACGTATACCGCTCAAGTATGGAGTTCCTTTAACGGGATGCCCAGTCTTGGGCCAGGCGGGGAGATTTCGTCAGGCCCGAGTTTGGCAATTCGGCCAACGGGATACCCCAGTCTCTAAGCAGCTTTATTCCTTGCGGCGCTGATGTGATGGAGTGGAGGGAATCTTGGTGATATATTAGCAGCTTAGCCGGATATCCCCACCTGTAGTTTAGACCCTGGTTTCGCAGTGACAATGTGACTTGTGCCACGGATTTGCGGTATTGTAGGGTCTCTGCCGAGAGATCGGAAAAGATTTTTATATTAGCGAATCTCTCTGGCATTCCTCTGTTCCTGCTTGCCTTGATAATTTTTTCTTTGGCATGAAAGAAGTGCACTCTTGCTATGACGTCTCTCGCAGCCGTGTTGGGTAGGTGACTGGGTCTTCTGAGCCTATGCGCTCTGTCTAGTAGCAGTTGGTCTGGGTGCAGTTCGGGGGTCATCTGCTGGAACATGTCTTGTAGATATTTTTCTAAGTCAGCATTCGTTACTGATTCTGGTATTCCCCTAAATCTGAGGTTATTCCTCCTGGATCTGTCTTCCAGGTCTGCTAGTTTGAGCTTTTGAGCCGAAACGGCGTCTTCCAATTCTTTCACTTTATCTGCCACACTATTATGGGCCATGGAGAAATCATCCATCTTGGATTCTAGGTGTGCAGTGCGGTTTCCTATGTCCTGTATGTCTTTTCTGATTTCCGCCGTCATTGCCAGCATTTGAGCCTTAAGGCCCCTCTGCACAGTGTTTGTGAGTTCAGCCATCATGCTCCTCATAGTAGCCACTGTGAGGGGCTGTTCCTCAGTGCTTATGTATGGGGAGGCTGGGGACGTCGGCGAGCCCTCCCGCGATCTCTGTGGGCCGCCATCTTGTTCGGCCTTTTCCCGCGTTTTTTGCGGCGCGGTTTTAGACATAAAGAAGGCTAAAGAAGGCTGCTTTGTCTGCCTTCGTGGGCTTCGTTTTTAGCCTCTGGGACATGGTAAGTATGTGGGAGAGTACTTGCTCTTGTATGGTGCTCGGTAGACCGCTTAGTCGGTGCCCTGTGTGTTCCGGGCGGCGGGAGCTACTCCGGCATGCGACCGTGCAGCTCGAGGATATATTTTTTATGGGGTTATTGCATGTTTTGGGGTCCTTGTGATATGTTTTATAATACTGTATGTTCCTGTCTGTGATAATTAAGTTAGTCCATTGTGTTGAGATAATTGTATCACAGGCAGAGGGGAGGATTTCTGATGTAAGGAATGGGAGTGTTAGCTGTGTTGTAATGTGTTGTTTGGTTGTTCTTCAAAACCCTGTGGGAAGTAATATGTTAGTAGAATGTGAATAAAAGAGGCTGTATGTGCCAGTACAGAGTTCTACTTCACCCTTAATTTAGAGTCCTGTCTCTTATTGGGGGAATTGCTATATCACTACAAGGGATTGCTATGATCTGCATGCTCCCTTGGATAATCACTTCTAAGCTCTTTTAAGAGCTTGTTCCTGCTTCACTCTCTTGGAGGAGAGGTTCACCCACTGGAACCTGGAGCCTTGTCGTAGGTCCAGGGTGGGTAGGAGACGGCGAGACCCCAACCAAGCCGGTTCGTGGGGTCTGCGGTGGTTGTGGTGTCTGCGGAGCGCTTGGAGCCCTCTGTAAGCGCTAGGAGCATCCTTCAATGGAGGGATATATTGGGAGTCAGAAATACAGACATATTTTATTTATATTATTGTTTTATACATACTATTTATTTGTTATTAGTGGGGTTTCAATAGTACAGTGGCATTATATACATTATTCCTTTTTTTTCTTTTTTTTCACATCAGAATATGGTATTATATACATTATGCAATTAACAAAATGAGAACTATGTAATTCATACTTAGACAGGTTTCAGAGAATGTCTTACGTAAAGGCATCAGAATCATGTAAAGGGGCAAGCACCTACATGACATGATAAATCTGAATTCCCTTACATGCATGTCATATATATGTTGCAAGCTACAGAACACCTTTTTAAAGCTTAGTGACCTTATTTATGCATCTACCTTTTTTCATAAAACTGCCTTATTATTTATTTACTACTTAGAGCATTTCCATTGACATATATTTACCTATTAAAATCCCTAAAACACCAAAAATATGTGTAATCATACATTATTCAAGAAATAAGCTTTAATTAAGCCATACTCTTTTTTGTAAAGTGACAATCGCTTAATTAGAATATACAAAAGTCAATTGTAACACTGTTTGGTAAGAGGATACCATACATTAATACAATCAAAGGATGATAAATATACCATACAAAGTCCATTTAACACAACAAGAACCCAAAAATGTGTAAGACAGATCTAAAAATAAAATTACAATAAAGTATATAAATAATTTACTGTAACTAATTTAACAACCACATTTATTTTTCCCCAAGACAAAGATAATATGTATTAAGATATTGATTTCTATTTTACTAAATTTGCAGAGACAGTTCATATTAAACACAGTTATTAAGATTAATTAGAACTTTTGAAAATATTGAATTGCTCCATAAGGATTACATTTAGTAACACTCAGCTGGTTGCATCAGTATATTAGTTCATGAAAATTCTTTGTACGGCAGTATGCTAAATTACAGAATTAAAAATTATAGGAAACAAAAACCATCAGAAAATAATCGTGACTTACACTGCTTGCTCCTGTTCAATTAGTCTATTTTTATGCAGAAGGTATAACACCTACCTTCTAAAATTGTATAAATAGTATTATCACGGAATTTACAGTTTTCTTTCCAGCCACTTCTCTGTTTACATCTCTGTCTCGTTCTCTATTCACTTTGTTATTATTATTCTAACCTCAAGAGCTTTAACTTCTAAAACAGCTTTTATCTATTGCTCCTTGTAAAATGCCCTTTAAAATGCTGTACATAATAATGTCAAATACATCTGATTGCCATCTTTCTGTATATTATTCTCCAGAAAGTCAAATATATTAGTTAGACCATGGTTGCCCTTTAACAATTGCTTTAAGAACAAACTTTTTATTTTTTTATTTTCAAGCCACTATTCTGGACCATTGATTTCTTTAGAAATAAGATCTTCATGTACACAAGAAATAACCTTGGTAAATATCAAGCAGTATCATGGTAAAATAAAATAAGTGATGTACAGTATTATTTGTACTTGTATATAAATTTAAAAAATATAGCATTCTTCCTGGACAATTGTCTATCTTAAATTAATGCATTAAACAATACTTTATTAAACATAAATACTTCATACAAAAATTTGCTTCTCATTTCATGAGAATACTATATTCAATATTATTTATATATATATATATATATATATATATATATATATTTGTGTAAGGGGCAAAATAGCCGTATATGGAGTAAGGATCCAGCATAAGCTTAGGATAGTGTAAAGGGAGCAAGTCGGTTGTGGTGTGCCGATACCGACGATACGGTAGGCCTGTAAATAAAGAGGGCCCACCAAGGAGTAAGAAAGTAAAGTAAATGGAAAGAAAAGAGAAAGTGTTGAAATGAGGAGTGGGTGGGAGGGTCATTCTGATGCTGACCTCAAGCGATATGAGTCAGGTAAGGGGTGTCCCTTATATAGGGGAGTGAATTAATTTAAGCCCCTCCCACAAATACAGGCAAAACTGCCTTAATACTTGTGTAAGGGGCAAAATAGCCGTATATGGAGTAAGGATCCAGCATAAGCTTAGGATAGTGTAAAGGGAGCAAGTCGGTTGTGGTGTGCCGATACCGACGATACGGTAGGCCTGTAAATAAAGAGGGCAAAAATGAATAATCAAAGATTTAATACAGTCAACAAATATATACAAATTAACCAGACATTTCCTTAAATGCATTACAGTATTTAATTCCTGAAAGGATTTTGAAGGTAGGAATCTAGGACCGAAAGTGGGCACCATTTGTTGTGGGTAGGATAGTATGTTATCTCTACTGTTGGTGCATGTTGACTCATTTTGGAATGTGGTAGAGCCAATAGGTAATGATATATGTGTTTACGTACGTGGGATCGTTGAAGACAATGATCTGTCTGAGTGGTGGTGGTGGTGGTGATGGTAGTGGATTCTCTGGCCTGAGAAAGGCATAAAAGGCAATGTGCATGGCTGGTAATGGCCGACTTGGTAGTATAATTGAATGGTTGTAGATCTAATAGGTCCGATAAGGATGAACAGTTGGATGGCTATTGGTAATCTCTGAGAGGAACGTGGGGGAATGGATTCCTGAAAACCTCTGAGTATATTATTTTCTGGTATGATAGCATGAAGTTTATGGTAGTTTTGGCCATAGGTTATCATGTGTTGTTGAATGCCTGTAAAATATATAATTAATGGTGTATGAGATAGTTTAAGTTTAAGGTGGCAAAAATAAGCAAAACTTAGGAGAAATTTTGTGACACAGGTTGAGCTATGTCGTGTTCCAATGAGATTCTTTAAGCCAGGTGAAAAGCTGTGTTATGCATTCTACAAGTATAGGACGAAAGTGCTAGGTGGGATAGTGCATGCTATGCTGCATGAGTATGTCTAATCCATGATTTTGTCTCTGGAACGAAAGAGTGGACGTGACTGTATTGGCGGCTGTAGGAAGCGTATGATGAACATGCCTGGAATATAAATGAGACAGTTGTCGGCAGGGATGTATACCCCCGTCTGGTACATGAAAGTGAAATGTGATAAGTGGCCAACCAAGTGAGTTCCCCAGAAACATCATGAACTTATGGATGAGTAGTGGCGTTTGTTGATGATATGATATGTGCTTAGTTGTCTGAGTAACAACGGATTGATGACCCTGACCATGATTTACCCCATGCCACAGCAGCTGCTACAATGGGGTAGATCTCCCAAAGGGGCTGAAGTGGTGGAAAAATTTCCAAACCTGGATGCCATGGCCAACAGCCCCAAAGCAATTGTTCCCGGTAGATCGCTGCCAAACCCGTGGTATACGCTGCGTCTGACCATCTGGTTGGAGAAGTGTCAGACAATCCTGGAAGGAACATGCTTTTACCATGCCAAGTGGTTAAGAAATCCCCCCCCCATGTGCAGGTCTGCTGTTGCTGAGGTGTCTAGGCACCTCCTCTGATCGTCATGTTGGAAGTGTGGAAAAAAGGGGAAAGTACTCTGGATGTGAAAGCATGGCAAAATTAAGGAACCTGGTAGGGATCGTAGTTCCTTGCAGTTGTAAGTACTAAGCAGGAGGTAGTGATTGATGTAGTTGAGAATGTTCCCTATTTGTCTTGTGGTAACTTGCGTGTATGGATGCCGACTCAAGTAATATGCCCAGTAATGTGAAGATAGTGTCTGGGCCTTCTGTTTCTTATGGGGTACTGGGACGCCCAAGTGGTCAACCAGACTAAGCTGCCGTGAGGCTTCTAGTGAAAAATATGCTTTCTTTGATTAACAAGAAGTCTTCTAGATAGTGTATGACTGTAAGGCCTCTGGATATGTTATCATAACCAGCACAGAGTATCTGCGAATATCGATAGTAGGCTAATCTGTAGCTCGAAAGTTGAGCGGGGAAAGGATTGCCCAATTTATGCCATGTAAGTGCCAGTGTGTAGGGTAGATGGTAGCCGTTTACTGCGTTGATGATATTGGTCTTACTTAATCAAGCTTCAACCCATGCTTGAGTGATAGCTGTAAAGGTAGATCAATGGTGTTGTATAGTAAGAAAAATCCTCGGAGGGTATGAGGGAGTTGAAACTTGGGGTAGCGGAGGTGTGTGTTACCAATAAGTCCATGGTTAGTCTTTGTTTAAGGGAAGATTCCTTGTGACAATACCAATGTGTGTGTTTGGTGCCATGCTGTAAATGGTGGAGATTGGAAGACCCCTCTGCAAATCTTGGCTATGAGTGTGTTTACAGCCAATGGTTTTGTTGTGCTGACTGTAAGTGAGGGCATGCTATATTCCTTGAAGGTGTGTTTATGATACCTGTATGGGAGCCCTTTGAAGCTCCAGAGCTTTAGTAAATCTACTACAAGTCTGGAAGGGTGATGAGTCAGTAATGTTGAAAATGCATTGGTGTGTACAGATGGTGAATACGTTATTTGTAAGTTGTATTGGGACACATGGTTTGTCATGTGCCCTGAACTATTTGAACATAGTGCAACAGTCTGTATGCAATGCAACTACTCATATCAGTGGTCTCTGGTAGTTCAGAGGTGCTGGTACCTGGAGCCTGAGAGTGCTCGTCCATTTGTTTGGGACAAAATCCCTTCTGTATGGGTAACTGCACAAATAAACATCTCCACATATTCCAAATGCCAACACAACCAAGGGATGGTCAGTTCCCGATTTACCTGGAATCCCTGGATCTGACCATCACAGATACATCATCATACATATATATGCCTTGCTTCCCCAATGTGCTGGGATCATACGTGCAGGTTTAACATCTTGTGTGTCATAAGAATTGATTGTACCAGGTAACCGAGTTTCAGTTGGTGCTGGTTGTACAGTAGCGTGAGGCCCAGCCTTGTGAGGGCTGTGGTGACCAACTCGAGATTGCCAGTCTGTCATAAATTTTTTGGCTCATGAGTTTATGAGTGAAGCTAGCATAGCCTGGGTGTCACCTGAGTTGATGTAGCTGGGCCTTCCCCTGCCTCCGTGTTGTCCGTTGATGTATGGAGGAGTTTGAATAACTGCTTTCCTTGCTGTAGCAGGGTAGGAGATTTGTCACCTCCTTAGGTCGGTGGTAATGTGTGGGATCGTCCAGGATCTGATTGCTGCTGGACTAGCAACATCTCCTCTGCTTGAAGGTGTATCAATTCTAGCCGGGGTGCTAGGAAGAGGTGATTCTTCACCATCTTTTTGAGAAATACTTAAATAACAATAAAGATTGCAATTATTATTTGTACCCAGGGTTCTTGTACTGGCTTGCTAGCTAAGCCGTAAGGTGAAACGATTAGGCTTGGTGTTTTTTTTGGTGACTGGTGAGGCCCTGCTAGTTGCCAAGTGGCTTGAGAGGCTCTATCTATGCTTGGCGCGAGGGGATTTTGTGTGGCAACCGAACGTTGTGGCAGGATGTTGGCCTCTCGGTGACAGTAACCAGAAAATAGGAAGGAGAGTGACAGGTGAGGTCCTCTCTATGATACAATGCGAGGCGACTAGCTCACGAGTGGCCCGAGGGGTGTATGCCTCCGAGTGTGAGGCGGGGTGTTGGCCTCGCGGGACCACTAACCGAAGCATAATGCAGAGAAAAAAGGGGGTAATACCTATTGGGCCCTAGAACCCTAATTGCCAGTACACTATTACTATTCCAGGGAAGGTAAGAGATGGATAACTATGTGAGCAGGTGTATGTACCTGGTAGTATGGTATTGAACCTGACAATCCGTATAGGTTTTTTAGTAGTAACTGTAACCTGAATGGATAAAACCGTATGGCATAAGGAAATATGGCATAGACCAAGCTTATCTTAATACGTACAGTATATGTGAAAAGTAAAGTGACGTGATGTGTAAATATTAAACATCGTAGCCATACTGGTTAAATATGTATCAATCTTAACCCATTAAGTGCCGTATGTACAAGTGAAAATGTGGTCTGTCCCCACCTTGTATGTTGTATGTCCCCTTGCTAGGGGAAGTCTGTTGCGGGAGCAGCGTGCTGTGAAAAATGTATGTGAACTATATTACCAGTTACATATATACAGATGCGTCTGCTACTGTGTAATAATATATGTATTTATACCAGATGTTGACATAGTGCTTGCTATGTGAATTGTTGTATGTCTTATTGAATGGTAGGGGTCAGTGAACATGGTGTTGCAAAATGCAAGTGCACTGGAGATCTGCCGAGTGCCCTATAGGTGGCAGTGTAGTTGGATACTGATTGGTATGTGAAATGTTGTTTGTCTGTTGACCTATAGGTGTAAGTGTTTTGGTGTTTGTAAAACCCCATGAAAATTGTCAATGTACTTGACAGACCTGTAGGTGGCAGTGTTGATAGAACCACTGTTGGTCTTGATGTGAAATGTAAATTATTGTGAATTAAACCTGAAGTTGAGCCCGTGCTGGAGTTTAATTTATGGTCTATAGTTATGTTTAAAACAATCTTATGTGTAATTTATATTGGCTGGTAAATTGTATATGACATGTGAAGACAGTTTTGCTGTTGACCAGTAGGGGTCAGAAATGCTGATTGTATGTTAAAATACCCTTTAACCCCTTAAGGACCAAACTTCTGGAATAAAAGGGGATCATTACACGTCACACATGTCATGTGTCCTTAAGGGGTTAATGCTACCATTTGACAGATAGGAGTCAGTATAAAAACGAAAATGCTGTAGTTCGTTTGTTTGCTTATGAAGTGGAATAAAATCTGAGAAGCCTGTAGTATACTGATTGACCGGTAGGGGTCAGCATGTAGGCGAAAATGCCGTGGTTAGTTGGTTTGTACATGAAATGCAATAATGTCTGAGAAGCCTGTAGTACACTGAATGACCTGAAGGGGTCAGTGTGTAGGCGCAAATGCAGTGGTTCGTTGGTTTGTACATGAAATGCAATAATGTCTGAGAAGCCTGTAGTACACTGAATGACTGGTAAGGGTCAGTGTGTAGGTGAAAATGCAGTGGTTTATGGTTTTGTACATGAAAAGCCAAAAACGTCTAAGAAGCCTGTAGTACACCGAATGACTGATAGGGGTAAGTGTGTAGGTGAAAATTTCAGTGGTTTGTTGGTTTATACATGAAATGCAATAATGTCTGAGAAGCCCGTAGTACACCGAATGACGGGTAGGGGTCAGAGTGTAGGCGCAAATGCAGTGGTTCGTTGATTTGTACATGAAATGCGATAATATCTAAGAAGCCTGTAGTACACTAAATGACCAGTAGGGGTCAGTGTGTAGGCGCAAATGCAGTGATTCGTTGATTTGTACATGAAATGCAATAATGTCTGAGAAGCCTGTAGTACACCAAATGACCAGTAGGGGTCAGTGTGTAGGTGCAAATGCAGTGATTCGTTTATTTGTACATGAAATGTGATAATGTCTAAGAAGCCTGTAGTACACCAAAAACCGGTAGGGGTCAGTGTGTAGGTGAAAATGAGGTGGTTTATTGGTTTGTACATGAAAATGCAAAGAACGTCTAAGATGCCTGTAGTACCCCGAATGACCGATAGGGGTCAGTGTGTAGGTGAAAATGCGGTGTTTGGTTGGTTTTTACATGAAATGTAATAATGTCTGAGAAGCCAGTAGTACACCGAATGACCGGTAGGGGTCAGTGTGTAGGCGAAAATGCAGTGGTTCATTGGTTTGTACATGAAATGCAATAATGTCTAAGAAGCCTGTAGTACACCCAAAGACCGGTAGGGGTCAGTGTGTAGGCGAAAATGCAGTGGTTCGTTGGTTTGTACATGAAATGCAATAATGTCTAAGAAGCCTGTAGTACACCCAAAGACCAGTAGGGGGTTTAAACGAATGATATGCATGAACATGCAATGGTTTTAGAACAGACATAGACAAAATGCAGCCGTAAAGTGAGGACCTGACCCGTGCATGGGACTGATGCCTGGCGTAACGGGTAGGTCGACTTACTGTTTGTGAGTCACTTGGACACCATCCACGGCGATGGATTGAAGAAAGAAGGTGGTAGGCCGGAAAAGCCTGTGGCTGGATTCCTGACACAGCTCTGCTTAGAAAACCTCATGGAGTAATCAGGTAAAATGGCGTCTGGATGACCCTGAAGTGGAAATCATTCTGATGCTGACCTCAAGCGATATGAGTCAGGTAAGGGGTGTCCCTTATATAGGGGAGTGAATTAATTTAAGCCCCTCCCACAAATACAGGCAAAACTGCCTTAATACATATATATATATATTTGTGTTAGGTGCTTAAGATAGTACAGTGTGAAATACCATGAATAAGCGTAGGATGGTAAAAGGAGCAAGTCGGTTGTGGTGTGCCGAAACCGACAATGAGGTAGGCCTGAGAAAGAAGAGGGCCCACCCAGGAAAAGAAATAGAAAGGAAATAAATGTTAAAAGTGGTGTGGTGGGAGGGTCATTCAACGCTGACCTCGAACGGTAAGGAGCAAGGTAAGGGGAGTGCCTTAAGTAGGCTAGGGGTAGCAAACTAGCACCTCCCACAAATGCAGGCAAATTGCCTTAATACTTGTGTTAAGTGCTTAAGATAGTACAGTGTGAAATACCATGAATAAGCGTAGGATGATAAAAGGAGCAAGTCGGTTGTGGTGTGCCGAAACCGACGATGAGGTAGGCCTGAGAAAGAAGAGGGCAAAAATTAAGTAATCAAATTTATTAACAGACAACCAATACATATACATTTTATCAACCAGACATGTTTATGAAAGCATCCCTTAATTCTTGTACTGGGTTCGGTATGTACCGTGAGTAAGCGGAGGACTTCCAGCGCCCCAGTGTTTTGATAACATGAGTTGGGATGTTGACACTGGAGGCTGTGGACGCGGCTCCTATATGAAAGGAGTGTCCTGAGTATTTGTTTGCATTGAGGCCCAGTTGTGTGAGCAAGGACCTGACGTAGGTCATGAAGGTTGTAGTGGTGAGTACTGCACCTTGTAGCTGTAATAACGGTTGCGAGGGCAGTAAGTGATGGTGCTGTATGCAGGCATCAACAACCTTGACGGGACACCATCTGTTGTGCGTGGGATAGTACGTAATGTTTACAGGTATGTGCTGACTGGTTTTGGAGTGAGGTAAAGACAGGATGTAATGATCCATATGTTTTGTCAAGTGGGAATAGAGGAGGAATGGAGTGGTTTGGGTCGTGGAGGTCGTAGTGAATTCTCTAGGTCATAGAAATCCGTAGAAAGCGATGTATATTGCTGTTTTAATGATAGAATTTGTATTAGTGTCAAACGGTTTAAGGTCAAGTAGGTTAGATAATGCTTTGAAGATATGGT
>OW240915.1:222416443-222434132 GCA_933207985.1 Pelobates cultripes
GAAGGAGTGGAGACTGGGTAAGCATCTAACGGAGGAGGGAAGTGAGTTCCACAAGAACGGTGCAGCCCTCGAGAAATCTTGAAGGCGAGCATCAGAGGTGGGAGTACAGACAGAAGATAGACGTAAGTCTTCAGCAGATCATAAGGGCCTAGACGGGACATACTTGTGTATAAGGGAGGATAGATAGGTGGGAGCAGCATTATGTAGAGATTTGAAAGCAAGAACCAGAATTTTAAATTGAGCTCTATATTTTATAGGAAGCCAATGTAGGGACTGATATAGGAGGTGCGGGCGGACAGGAAGATGAGCCTCGCCGCCGCATTCATTATGGACTGTAACGGCGCTAGTTGGGAGCACATAAGACCACTGAGAAGTGGATTACAGTAGTCAAGACGAGAAAGGACAGTGGAATGGACCAACACCTTAGTCGCATCTGGCGTTAAGTAGGGGCGGATGCGTGCAATGTTTTTTAGATGGAAATGACAGGATTTGGCGATAGATTGAACATGAGTCTTGAAGGAGAGGTCGGAGTCAAAGCGAACACCTAGGCAGCGAGCCTGCGTGGTGGAGCTGATGGTAGCACCGTTGACTTGGAGGGAGACAGACACAGGAGTAACAACACTTGAGGGAGGAAAGACAAGAATTTCAGTATTGGTCAAGTTTAGTTTTAGGAAGTGGGCAGCCATCCAGTTAGAAACAGCAGAGAGGCAGTCAGAGACACTAGTCAAGAGGGACAGGGAGAGATCAGGAGAGGACAGGTAGATTTGCATGTCATCTGCATAGAAATGATATTGGAAGCCAAAGGAGCTAATGAGTTTACCAAGGGAGGCAGTATAGATGGAGAACAGTAGGGGACCAAGGACTGAACCTTGGGGGACACCAACAGAGAGGAGTTGGGGAGAAGAAGCAGAGCCAGAGAAAGAAACACTGAAAGAGCGCTGGGAGAGGTAGGAGGAGCACCAGGAGAGAGCAATATCTTGTAGACCGATATTGCGGAGGATGAGAAGAAGCTGTTGATGATCAACAGTGTCAAAAGCCGCAGACAGGTCAAGGAGAATTAGGATAGAGTAGTGACCATGAGATTTTGCAGCGAGTAGATCATTGGATACTTTGGTCAGTGCCGTTTCCACAGAGTGCTTAGCGCGGAAACCAGATTGAAGCGGGTCTACAGAGAGTTGGACTCGAGGAAGTCTGTCAATCTCGCATACTCAATTTTTTCAAGCATGTCAAGTCATAACTCAAGCATGTCAATTGAGTTACTAAGCACGACATATGTCAAAAACATTTTAAACAGAACATGTAGGAAAAGGTGTATAGGTCGCGCTAAGGGGACAAGGAAGTAAAATAAATGAAATAAATAAAAGAAAAAAAGAAATATGTACCTTTGGCCTCATGGAGACTTTAATCTTAAAAAAAAGTAAAAAACTTTCTATCTTGGACATTGAGATCAACAAACTTAAAGACAATTTATTACCATTCACAGAAACTCATGCCTATAAACAAAACTCAATTCTAATACAAAGTAAGATTGAAAAAGTGGAAACTGATACGAAGCATATAAAAATAAAGAAATATATAAGGGACAAACAAGACTATAACAACAATCAAATCAGAACATATAACTTACACAAAAAGTATACTAGCGATACATATACAGTAAGAAACAGAAATTCAACATATGGACATAACTCTAACCCTTACCCTCACTACTATGAAAAACCAAGACATCACCCTACTTCACCTGCTATGCACCGTCACCGTCAAGTCAATTATTATCCTCAAAAGAAATACAGTTCTACCGGCAATCACCCAAATGAATATGAAAGAAACAATTCACTATATAATAAACAAAGACCATCACATACTTATAGAAAACCTATCCATAATATGAATAATCATCACAACTCACCAGATTACCAAAATTTCCCTCACTACACTACCACAAGAAAGCCCAACCATTCACAACCTCTAACCCCTAGACCACAAAGACCCAGGTTCGGACATAAATATCCCGACCCCCCGAAATCACCACCCAACTACACTCATAATAACAGATATCAGTTACTGTCTATTGATTCCGAAATTGAAGAGAATTTTTTAGACATCCGTACACAAAACCTACCTCATATACAAACTCCGTACCTCCCCAGAACAAGAAAACGAAGCTTAAGTATAGAGGAAGGAGAAGTGGCGGAAGACTACAAAAGAGAAAGAAAAGAGAGACAACAATAATACAAAACTGTGATGAAAAAAAACTAGGAATTTTTAACCTTTCGCAAAAAGTTTTAACATCTACACAGATTCAAGTTTTAAGCAAAGGTCTAAAGTATGCTCCTACTAACTCTTTTAATCCCTTCCAAGCTTTTTTAGATATAAACAAATTTGTGAGGAAAGCCACTATCAAAAGATTTTTTACTCAAAATGCCATTACCTCTACAACCAATCTAGCACCTCAAAATCAATCTATTAATATCCAAACAGTTGATCCTACAATCCATACAGATTTAAAAAACCCCTCTAAGTTTTATCCCTCACATTTTAAATCGGGTCCAATAGAGGTCTTTGAAAAATTAGTCCTAAAAGACTTTGAGAAAATAAAGCACAATAAATATGATCATCAGAATTTAACACAAAATGAACGCAAAGCAATTAAAGAACTTCAAAATGACGAAGATATCGTCATTAAACCTGCGGATAAAGGTGGAGGTCTGGTTATCTTGTCTAAACTATCATACATTGAGGAAGCCAATCGTCAACTCAATGATCATGAAGTATATGACAAGTTACCATACGACCCAACTTCAAAAATTAAAACTATTTTAAAAGATTTTCTAACTAAGGGACTTGATTCAAACATCCTAAGCAAACAAGAATTTAATTATTTAAACATTCCCTATCCCAAGATACCGGTCATTTATTTTCTCCCAAAAATTCATAAAAATATGACTAAACCCCCTGGGAGACCAATTGTATCAGGGATTAACTCTGTTTTATCCAATCTCTCAGAATACATAGATATTTTATTACAGCCTTCAGTAAAACTAATGAGATCCTATCTCAAAGACTCGATGACCCTTTTATCCTTTTTAAAAGATTTTATATGGTGTCAAGATTATATTTTAGCTACGTGTGACGTCCAATCTTTATATACTATTATTCCCCACACTTTAGGATGTGAGTCAGTTGAAAAAATTTTAAAAAACCAAACTTCGATTCCAGTCTCACAAATAAATTTTATTTTAGAAGGTATTCACATGATTTTAACCAACAATTATTTTTGGTTTTATGATTCTTTTTATATTCAAAAAAAAGGCACAGCCATGGGAACCAGGTTTGCCCCTAGCTATGCTAACCTCTTTATGGCTGATTGGGAGTCTTCGGCCATTTGGGGTGATCATAGCTGGCGGGCAAACCTGATCGCATACTTTCGCTATATAGACGATTTATTTTTTATTTGGCAAGGCTCAGAGACCTCTCTTAAACTGTTTTTAGAATTTTTAAACAACAATGATAAAAGTATAATTTTAACCTCAAATTATAGTAAAGTATCCATTGATTTTTTGGATCTTAATATTTTTATCCATGAAGGCAATATTCAAACCAAGACTTTCTTCAAAGAAGTATGTACTAATACCATCATAGACCATACAAGCTGTCATTATAAACCCTGGTTAGATGGGATTCCGAAAAGTCAATTTCTTCGTCTTCATCGTAATTGTTCTCTATCAAATGATTTTAAAATCCAATCTACCTCATTGAATAGTAAATTTTTAGATAAAAATTATGAACCAGAAAAATTGAATGCAGCATTAAAAGAAGTTAGTACAAAAGAAAGAAAGGACCTTTTAGCATACAAAGCTAAAAAGGAAGACCCCCCAAAATTGCCTATTATCTTAGACTTTAATAAGAAAAATAAAGATATAAAACAAATCATTAATAAACATTGGCACATTCTTAAACAGGATGACCTTTTAAAAGACTATATCCCTGACAAACCAAATGTGATTTTTAGAGGGGCCCCAAATTTTAAGAAAATTCTAACGAAAAATTATACTAAAATTACTTCATCAAAGGAGACCTTTCTGTCAAAACCAAAAGGTTTTTTTAAATGTAACAAATGCATTGTATGCAGATCCACAAATCCTAATACCAATACTAAAACGACTCATTTCTCCTCCACCATCACCAAAACTATGTACCCGATTAAGGACTTCATAGGATGCAATACTAAAAATGTTATCTATTTATTAGAATGTCCATGTGGTTTTCAATATGTTGGCATGACAACAAGGTGTTTAAAGATCAGACTGGCAGAACATTGCCGCAATATTAAAAAAGGATATGATAACCATTCAGTGTCCAAGCACTTCTTATTGCACAATAAAGACCTAAGTGCTCTTAAAGTTACCGGGATAGAAAAAGTTTCCATGCCATGGAGAGGAGGGGATATGAAAAATATTTTGGGGAAAAGAGAGATGAATTGGGTTTTTCAATTAAAAACTCTATCACCTCAAGGATTAAATGTTGAATTCGACCTTTTTAACTTTTTATAAAAAATGTTTTTTTTTTGTTTTTGTTTTTTCCATTTTTCTTCCCTTAACTCTGTTTATATTTTTATATTTATTTTTATCTCTTCTATTATTATTTATTTCTATTTTTATTTTTATTTTTATTTTTATTTTTATTATTATTTTTTTTTCTTATTTTTATTTTTATTTTCTTTCTTTATTTTTATTCATCTTTATTTTTATTCACCATTATTTTTATTTTTAATTTTATATTTATATTTATTTTTATTTGTATATTTATACTTATTATTTTTATCTCTATTACCTTTATTATTATTCCTATTTCATATTTCCCTTATTTTTTTCATTTTTGTCTTTTTTACATATATTCTTTATTTATATATATTTTTATCATTATTATTTTTATCCCTTTTTCTTTTTTCCTTTTGATTATGCAGGATACTTCCTGCTATAAGCCCCTCTTTTGTCTTTCCCCTTTTTTCTTCTCTCCCCCTCTCCCCTCACCTATTAGGTCTCTATTTATATGCAGGGCTAATTATCTAGCTCCCATATGCCCCTACTACACTATCTAGTCGAGAGACAGGCGAAATACTTTTGCGTCGATCTCCCGACTCTCTAGCATACATTTCCCACAATGCCCAGTTCCGATCACGTGATCGCGTCTAGCCGCGATCACGTGTTTCATTATATATTACTATTTTCAATAATGCTCGTTTTTCTATTTAAAGCACACAGATATTTTCATACCCCTTCTTTTAAGGTTTTTATATCATCAATTTCAACTTCTGTATATATACTAATTGCGATTATATTTTTTTCACTGACATCATCTCTCCTAGTGTACTACATTATAAATAATGCTTGTTTTACTATTTGAAACTGATAATTATCTTAATATTGCATTATATAATGCTTTTACATTTCAATTTCTTACTTTTGAATTGTTTTTAAATTATGCATATTGTAAGTGTGACGTCATTTTGGTGCCAAAATTCAAATGCCTATCTGTATTTTTTAGCTTATAAAAGCAGTTTGTGTACCAGGTTTTTCTCTCTTTTAAATGCCATTTGATAAAGCCCTGTGTGGTGAAACGCGTTTTGGCTATTACAAAATTTGTTATATATATTGATAAGTTATATTTTAATAAAGGAATATTGGCCCTTATTTTTTGCCTATATACTTTTAATTCCTTTTATTCTATATTTTTAATTTGAATTACCTGGTCATCAATTTGGATTGAAGTACGTCAACTTCCAAGAATCCTAAGGTGGGGATTGTACCACCTGCGCCATCATACTGAGCAGTATTTCCTGCTCATGTACATGTGAGTATTTTACTTATTTTATTTGTTTTTACAAACATCAGTGAGCACTATATACGTCTCTCATTTTTTATATACCGAGGAATTGTCCAGGACCCCATCACCTATATCCTACCAGTGGGGGATTGACGCCACTGAACGCTAAGAACACTTTAGCAAAGTTTTTTTGCTCACGCCAAGGTGAGTTTTTTACTTACTTATAGACCTATACCTGGAAACTATATCGACATTCTACACTATTGGAGTTTTTCTTCCTCTCTTTTTTTTTTTTATGTATCTACGTATTGACAAGCATTCTAAGACATCCTCAACATAAGAAGACTCGGATATCCATTTGGACTGTATACTCTCCTAGAACTACACAGGTTTATTTATATCTGGGACTTTTTTATTACTTTTATTTATTTCATTTATTTTACTTCCTTGTCCCCTTAGCGCGACCTATACACCTTTTTCTGTTTGTCCTATTCCATGTGAGGTTTTTTGAGGGACCTCATTCCTATAGGTTGCTGCTGTTACGTTTTGTTTTAGTTTCTTTTAGATTGTTTAGCGCTGAACCATTACCTTTTTTTTTTTTTTCGAACATGTAGGAACCCTGCATAAGGTCTAAATTCAAGGGCAATCACTCAACTATCCAATTGCATACAACAAGAAAAATAAATTAGAGGAGCGGGGAAGGGAGGGATATGAAAGGAAAGGAGAGGCAGTGGAAATAGAGAGTTAGGACTTCAGGTAACATCTTTATCTTGAAAAATAGGTAAGTGATCCTGGGCTAGAATAGCAACAGGAGCGCTTAGAGGAAAGTTCTGCAAAAAATATGCTAATATGAAATAATATCTATAAAATAGCTTTATTGGAGAGGGTCTACTCTAAAGTATGATCCCTAATAAAAGAGAAAGAAAAAATAGCAAATGAAACTTAATACACCATAACCACTAAAACGTAATAATATACATAAGGGGTGATGGACTCTAAATCTAGAAAGAAAGCTGAAAAGAAAATGTCTATAACCACAATACTTATATCGAGCAGCAAAGACCCCTAAAAACCAATCCGGATATAAGAGTATTATGACTCTTATCCTTGTGGTCAAAAAAAGGGAGAGAGAGAGAGAGAGAGAGAGAGAGAGAGACTAGAGTACAGAATATGTCCGTATCTGTCTGATTGCCAGCTGGAATATCAAATAATGAAATAATCTCAATAGAATATTAACTCAAATGTAGAAACAGAAACAAAGTATCTCCTCTGGGAACCATTCCATTAGAGCAAGGTCCCACATCAATTCCCATGGCTTGAACAGTACCACTGTTGCTATGCTTCTTATGATAAATTGTAAGTAAGAAAATCACACTTTTGCCCTTCTATAAAGCAGAACTGTAACATTGCAGGATTTTTTATTTTATGTTTCAATATCCCCTATATTTAACCAACATGTATTTGTGACCACCACTTCTTTACTATGTACCTGGGTGCCTCGGTTTTAGCTCTCTGTCATTTATTCTAACCTCCATATTCAGCACTAGTGATGTCGCGAACCGTTCGCGAACTTGCCGCGAACTGTTCGCCGCGGTTCGCCACGAACCGTTCGCGGCGAACTACGGTCAGCTGACACATCCCTGCCAATCTCCGGCAGACCCTGACTGCCATTCTGGGGTCAAGAAGGAATTTTCTTTCCTAGTTTGTTGCAAAATTGTGCTTCAAACTGGGTTTTTTTGCCTTCTTTTGGATCAACAGCAAAAAACAATTGTGAGGTAGGCTGAACTTGATGGACGCAAGTCTCTTTTCAGCTATGTAACTATGTAACTATGTAACCCTCCCTCCCAGACCCTCCCACCTCCTGGACAGCATCCATGTAGAACGGTTCGCAACATCACTATTCAGCACCAGGCTTGGTTCACCTCTTGACAAAAAATATACATATAAATAAAATACAATGCATCTATTTTCAGGTTTAACTGTTAATTTTCAATATTGGTCTGTTTTCCTGCTTTTTTTTGCATCTTACTTGAGAGCCACTTTAAAGAAGCTAGATGGATGGATAGATGTACAAAAAGCTGGATGGCTGGATGGCTGGATGGCTGGATGGCTAACTTGCTGACTGGATGCATGCATGGATGGATGGGCAGATGGACAAATTGATGACAAGGACAATTTATTTATCTCTGGCTCCTCTCCCAGCATATAATTAAACCGAAAGGGATGAATTTAACACATTAGCTTTAGATAGAATCAGCTGTCTGAGAGTGTACCGTTCATCAATCTATGGTAAACCAGGCCAATCTTTCTCTGTATTTTCCTAAAGGTTATGTAACCCTAGCCCTAACCCTCTGTATTAAGAAAAAAATAATACTATGTTAATATATCCACTGAAGTAGTTCAGTCTGTTTGACAAGATTCAGCACAGACTTTAGCATAACATAACATAACAACTGACAATAGATGATAAATTTGAAGTACTTATTTAAATTCAGCTGTCAACTTTTGAATTGCATGTTGATGTCAAAGAAGCACACTAGGCATGAGTCCAGTTTAGTATCTAGAAAATATTGTAAGAGGTATAGGCAGATGTGGGAGTTATTTCTGAGTGTATAAATTGTAAAATTCAGCAACAGAATCTGGATATGACGTACAATTTCAATTCAGCTGAACATTTGGAGATTAGTGCTGCAAATTCCCTCTCAGAAATTTAGATATTTGTTATATATTACATAGTTACATACACGGAACAAAATTATAAAAGCAAAACTTTTGTTTTTGCACCCATTTTTCATTAACCCCTTCAGGACGGAGTCAATAGTGCACGTTCTGATCAAAACAAAATGTAAACAAAAACTGGAATTTGCGCTATATGTCTGTTCAACCATAATTCACCGCTGTCACATTAAGTGCACCCACACTTATTATATATCATTTTGTTCAGGAGAAACAGGGCTTTAATTTATCATGAACTATTTATATATGGAACATAATTTATTATGAATAAAATTTAAAAAAATGTGATAAAATAAGATTTTGTTTTTACTTTTTTATTTCCGTCTGACATTTTAGCTGTGAATGTCATAATACTGTTAGGTTTACTGGAAAAAAATGAACATATTTGTAATCAACGATGTCTCACGAATACAACAGCACCCCCCATTAACAGGTTTTATGGTGTTTTGGAAAGTTACATGGTCAAATATAGAACGTTCCATTTTTAAATTGAAATTTGCCAGATTAGTAATGTTACTTTTGAGACGGTGTGGTAGCCCAGGAATGGGAATTATCCCCATAATGGCATACCATTTGAAAAAGTAGACAACCCAAGGTATTGAAAGTGGGGTATCTTTAGTCTTTTTTAGTAGCCACTTAGTCACAAACACTGGCCAAAGTTAGCGTTCATATTTGTTTTTGTGTGAAAAAAGCAAAAAACTAATAGTTGGCCAGTGTTTGTGACTAAGTGGCTACTAAGAAAGACTGGACATACCCCACTTGCAATACCTTGGGTTGTCTACTTTTGCAAATGGTATGCCATCATGGGGGTAATTCTCATTCATGGGCTACCATACGCTCTCAAAGGCAACATAACCAATCTGGCAAATTTCAAAAAAATGAAATGCAAGCCTTATATGTGACTTTCTAACTTTCCAAAACACCATAAAACCTGTACATGGGGGGTACTGTTATTCTTGGGAGACTTCACTAAACACAAATATTAGTGTTTTAAAACAGTAAAACATATTACAACAATAATATAGTCCATAAAAGTGCTGTTCGTTTGTAAACAATGCAAAAAACTTAACTTTTACTTAAAATATCATCGTTGTAATACAATTTACCAGTTTGAAACACTAATATTTGAGTTCAGCAAAGTCTTCTGAGTAAAACAGTACCCCCTATGTACAGGTTTTATGGTGTCTTGGAGAGTTACAGGGTCAAATATAGTGCTTGTGAATTAAATCCTCTGCACTTTCTCCCTGTGTTGTCAGGCATGTCAATCAAATTTTAATTAATCAAATCACATAATTATGTTAAAAGATTACTTAAATATACATGTAGAATTTTAATATATATGCATTTATAGGTATTTAAATTCTACGTGTATACTAATGTAATCTTTTATGTAATTATATATATTTATCTACATATATATATATATATATGACTGCAGTCCAGCTATAATGAGATTCCAGGAATGTAGAATGCTGGGCTGAAATTTTGTTATACTATTGAATTTTACAAATGCGAGAAAACAAATTAACACTGTCTGCTGAGTCCATATCAAATATACTTTTTTTCCCCCCAATAGACACTTTCGTGGCCATTTCTTTTCAGTTGGTGCTTAATGGCATGAAAACTGAACCCAAATCTGCCATAGAATTCTACTTTAGAACATGTGGTACACCTTACCGTGAGCATATGTTTAGCAGGCCATATGCACAGTGTGTCTTAAAAGGTTAAAGGGACACTGTAGACACACAGACCACTGCATCTCAATGAAGTGGTATGGAAGCCATGTCCCTGTAGTTTTGTCCCTTCAGAACAGCAGCTTTTACATTGCAGAGTTTAAATGCCACTAGTGGCTGCCACTCAGACAAAATAGCAGAGTAAAACTCTATTTAATTCAGATGGTCTCGTCTAAACTATCTGGTACAGTGCTGCATTTGCCACACATGCACACTAGCCTTCTGATGCTTACCTGTGGGAAAGCACTGGATTGGTGAGATCATCGATCTCAATGATCTCAGCCAAGGAGACGGGGCCTACTGCAGAGTGCTGAGTAGCATGGAAGAAAAGGCATCTAAAAGAAGAAAAAAAAAAAAATATAAATATATATTTAAAAGAAGAAAAACTACCACAACAAGAGGACATAGTCTTAAATTAGAGGGACAAAGGTTTAAAAATAGTATCAGGAAGTATTACTTTACTAAGAGGGTAGTGGATGCATGAAATAGCCTTCCACCTGAATATATATGTATATATATATATTAATAACAAAATACAGTTAGAATGAAATTACATATGAATATATAATTTATATGAAATTTTGTTTCAATATTTTATTTATTTATTTTATTTTATTTATTTATTATTGTAATTATACGTATGTATATAATATATGTCTATATATCTACTATATATAAATAATAGATATATATATTATATATATATGTAATGTCATATTCTAAGTGTATTTTAATACTAATATATGTACTTATATTAGTATTAAAATACACTTTGTATGACGTTACTTATATATATAATATGTATATATATTATATATCTAATATATATACATATATTATATATATAAATACATTTCTATTTTATTTTAAAACATGTTTAATTATTTTTTTTTATTCTTCCCACCAGCAGGGGGACTGTCTGACATCTAAGACAGTCCCCCTGCTGGCAGATCCACAGCCAGCTATAGGGGGCCATGTGATCGCTCTTTGAAAGCGATCACATGGCCCCCGGGGACTTCTTTTGCCGGGGGAGGTCTGCCTGGGCTGTCAGTCCTCCCGAAGTGGAGCGCCGGTAAGGTGAGTATACCGGGCGCTCCAGGGGCTTCAGCCATTACGGCGTTCTATGCCGCCACAACAGCTTTAAAGCCCATTTAATGCGCGGCGGCACCGAACGCCGCAACGGCGTTAAGGGGTTAACTGACCTCAAAGCTCTAAGACTTTTTCTATGTACACAAAAGGCCTATTTCTCTCAAATTTTGTTAACAAATCTCTCTAAATCTGTGTTAGTGAGCACTTCTCCTTTGCCGAGATAATCCATCCACCTCACAGGTGTGGCATATTAAGATGCTGATTAGACAGCATGAGTATTGCACAGGTGTGCCTTAGGCTGGCCACAATAAAAGGCCTCTCTAAAATATGCAGTTTTATCGCACAGCACAATGCCACAGATGTAGCAAGTTTTGAGGGAGCGTGCAATTGGCATGCTGACTGCAGGAATGTCCAACAGAGCTTTGGCAGTACATCCAACCAGCCTCAGACCATGTGTAACCACACCAGACCAGGACCTCCACATCCAGTATCTTCACCTCCAAGATCGTCTAAGACCAGCCACCCAGACAGCTGCTACAACAATCAGTTTTAATAACCAAAGAATTTCTGCACAAACTGTCAGAAACCATCTCAGGGAAGCTCATCTGCATGCTCGTAGCCCTTATTGGGGTCTTGACCTGATTGCAGTCTGTTATTGTAACTGACTTGAGTGGGCAAATGCTCACATTCTATAGTGTCTGGCACTTTGGAGAGGTGTTCTCTTCACGGATGAATCCCGGTTTTTACTATACAGGGCAGATGGCAGACAGTGTGTATGGCGTCGTGTGGGTGAGAGCTTTGCTGATGTCAACGTTGTGGATCAAGTGGCCCATGGTGGCGGTGGAAATATGATATGGGCAGGCGTATGTTACGGACAATGAACATGGGTGCATTTTATTGATGGCATTTTGAATGCACAGAGGTACCGTGATGAGATCCTGAGGCCCAATGTTGTGCCATTCATCCATGACCATCATCTCATGTTGCAGCATGATAATGCATGGCCCCATGTTGCAAGGATCTGTACACAATTCCTGGAAGCTGAAAACATCCCAGTTCTTGCATGGCCAGCATACTCACCGGACATGTCATCCATTGAGCATGTTTGGGATGCTCTGGATTGGTGTATATGACAGCATGTTCCTGATCTAGTCAATATCCAGCAACTTTGCGCAGCCTTTGAAGAGGTGTGGACCAACATTTCACATGCTATAATCAACAACCTGATCAACTCTATGCGAAGCAGATGTGTTGCACCATGTGAGGCAACTGGTGGTCAAACCAGATACTGACTGTTTTTTGGACTCCCATGGATCCCCCCAATACAGTAAAACTGTACATTTTAGAGTGGTCTTTTATTGTGGCCAGCCTAAGACACACCTGTGCAATAATCATGCTGTCTAATCAGCATCTTGATATGCTATACCTGTAAGGTGGATGGATTATCTTGGCAAAGGAGAAGTGCTCACTTCCACAGATTTAAACAGATTTGTGAACAGTATTTGAGAGAAAAATGCCTTTTGTGTACATAGAAAAAGTCTTAGATCTTTGAGTTCAGCTCATGAAAAATGGTGGCAAAAACAAAAGTGTTGCGTTTATAATTTTGTTCAGTGGAGTTACATAGCTGAAAATCAACATGCGTCCATCAAGTTCAGCCTCTCACATTTGTTTTTGCTGTTGTTCCAAAATAAGGCAAAAAACTCAGTTTGAAGAGTTTTCCAATCATGCAATAAACTAGGGAAAAAATCCTTCTTGACCCCAGAATGGCAGTCAGACCTCTCCTTAGATCAAGAACTAAAAATAATATCCTTGAATTTTATGCTTTTGTAAGTTTTCATTGCTTTTTAAACATCTGTACAGACTGATGAAATCACCTCTTCAGGCAAGATAATTCCCCATCCTTATTGTTCTTACTGTACAGGAACACAAACTGTCAGTTTGGGGGCTGATTCAGGAATTTTTAACTATGCAAGAAACAGCTATCTCTTACCAGGGCTAGTGAGTTATACTCTAAAGTGCCTAAACAGTAAAAGCAGCTCAACACAAAAAGTGGAATACCCTTTATCCACAGTACAATACAGATATAAAAGAGAATGGTATAGGCTATATACCAACAAGTGGGCGCTATTACAATATGAATAATAAGGGGGTATACTCCTTCTTCGATACAGTGACAATCTGGAAGTGTATGCTTGAATATGCATACAAAAGGAAATAAAAGGAAAAATATATAGTGCAGATGGTTTTCAAATGAAGATGAGTGATAATAGAAAGTAACTTAAACCACTCACATGGACTGGAGCCTATATGGTATTGGCTCCATAAGCAAATCCTTTATGCTTTTTGGGCAGCAACACACCCCTTGTCCCGAACAATATTCCTCCAGGGATATAGAACAAGAAAGAGACAAACCAGCTGTATAGCATTGTATGAAAACATAAATATAGTATTGGTGGTAATGGTTGTGCTCACCTTTAACAGAGCCCTGGATTCCCGGCTCTGAGGTTGATTGACAGTGTGCTACTTTTGTTGGGATAGCACTCCCCAAATGTGGTTCCTGATGGCTAGGAAGGACTTTTTGGACTAATAAGTGTAAGATATTAAAAATAATTTATTGGTAATAATTTAAAACAGAATTAGTACTTCATCTATAAAATAAAAAAAGTCCAAATGTAAAGTCCAAATTTCAGCTAAACGCGTTTCACTCTATGAGCTTCCTACTTCCTACTTACTTAATCCACCAATCAGAGTGTTATGAGTCAAATTACACAGCGTGGGAAAATTCCAAAGAACTTTCCCACGCTGTGTAATTTGACTCATAACACTCTGATTGGTGGATTTCAAACCAACCTTACCTGTCAGTCTCTTCATTTACCTGTCAGAGCACTCTTATTGGATGGCTTAAACCCACCAATCAGAGTGTTCTGTGTCTAATTAAGCCTTCCCCCGCCCTGCAGAGCTCAGTCTGCGTGGAATTTTTTTTTTGCACTCGTTTTTTTTTTTTTTTTTATTGCGTCTGTTATTATGGTTTTTTATTTGGCCTTTTTTTGGGCTGAAAAAAGAAGATTTTAGAAGAAAACATTGAATGGTAAGCTTTATTTTTTTACAGGTACTTAGTTAAAGGTCCCCCCCCTCATTATTTTTAGGGTGAGGGGGGGAGGTAGGGAAATATTTTTTTTTGGGGTGGGGAAGGGGTGACTAGGGGCTTGGGGACCCCTAGTCACCTAGGGGGGGGGACTTTTTTTTTTAGGGCCCCCATCCGCCGCTCAGGGGTGGGGGCCTATTGGTATTTAGGGCCCCCACCTGCTGCTCAAGGGTGGGGGCCAGGGGGAGGACATTAGGTCCCCCCTTATTAGTATTTAGGGCCCCCACCCACCGATCAGCGGTGGGGACTGGGGGGAGGACCTTAGGTTCCCCCCTATAAGTATTTAGGGCCCCACCCGCCGCTCACGGGTGGGGGACAGGGTGGAGGACATTATGTCCCCCCCCTTTTACTATTTAGGGCCCCCACCCTTGGGAATTAGGGAGTTACCTATCACCATGTTCCAACTGAGTCTGCAGAGGTATCAGGTGTAGCCATAACTCAAGACTCAACCATGTAGGGTGAAACCATTACAATAAAAAGCATTTGAAAACAATTCAACCAGTCTACCACCAGCATCAACTTTTAGAATATGTCTTGATATTTTAAAGAAAAAAATTTAGTTTGAAGGCACTTTGTGTCTATGAAGGTGGCAGGCAGAGCTACAATGTAAGATTTAGCTAAGTAGGGCAAACACACTATAAATGAAAAAAATGAACAGGAACAGCTGCAGCAGCAGTGACAGCATTAAGAGGAATACATTTTGAATGTGTATTGATTTATTTATTTTAACAAGGGGAAGGCAAGACCCAATCTGGCATTACTGTGACAGAAAGTTTTTTTCATGCCCCTAAATATCATAAGAACTGACACTAGCTACTCTATTATTGTCCAATCCTCACACCCCAGTGGTAAGTCAACACTAATAGAGTAGATATATATAGATTGTCCACTGCTGTTCCAAAATAGTTTTTATCATTTCTAAAGTGGAGTTACACCATATGCTTGCATTTGGCTGCAAATAGTTGTGTGAGGCTTTGTTTTCTCATGCTCCTTCCTCTAGTGTTGGCTAGCTCTTATACCACTGTAGAAATGCCTGGCAATCCTACTGCAATTCTCAAGTATGGTTTTCCATCAGATTGGACCTCTTCCACTACCACCACTCAGTCACCATGGACTTCTACTAATTTGCCATCAAGGAAAGAAAAGCTTGCTGTCTGTAGCTGCTGAAAAAGAGGAAGTGTGGGAGAAAATACTTGGCTCCTGCCATATTCTCCTTTTCTAATTACTCTGGTTTATACTCATAGTCAAGTATCTCCTTGGCCAGAGGTAAAAATTCTATTCTGCAGTGGTCTGGGAAACATAATTTTCATCACTACATTTATCACCCCCACTACCACAAAGACCAGACATTGGGGACATTACTTTGGTATTGTGCCCTAAAGCTTCATTGAGAGTTCTGATGACCCCAAAACCCTATACTTTGCTGCACTCTCCATTGCTAATCTATGGAATTGTTCCAATCCTGAGAAGACACCACTTTCATGGTAGAAGACATTGATTCGATCTTGAATATCAGATGATCAGAAACTCATTCATCTTGTGATCCAGATTAGGACACCATCCACTTGATGCTTTTGGATTGAGAAAATTCTGGAGTAAGGATTGGCCTTTTTAGTGAACAGGAACTCTCATAATGATCTATTGTTTGATAAAAGAAGAGGCAAAGGATTTCAATGCTGAATTCTTTTCTGGATCTTGAGGTAAAAGTTTGTAGGAATCTTAAAGAGCGGGAATGTGAAGAAATTCCAAGTAATACCATCTCTCAAAATGTGAAGGTCCCAGATGTCTTGAATGAGCGTGCTGCTAAAAACTAAATCTGAAAGTTCAGAAGGTCTGGCAATTTTACTGGTGTGGTTGTCTTCCACAGATAAGGGATAGTGATGTACCGAACGGTTCGCTGGCGAACGGTTCCTGGCGAACATAGCATGTTCGCGTTCGCCACGGCGGGCGAACATATGCGCGGTTCGACCCGCCCCCTATTCGTCATCATTGAGTAAACTTTGACCCTGTACCTCACAGTCAGCAGACATATTCCAGCCAATTAGCAGCACACCCTCCCTAGCAGACCCTCCCACCTCCTGGAAGGCATCCATTTTAGATTCATTCTCAACCTGCATGCTTAGTAAGAGGAGGGAAAGTGTAGCTGCTGTTCATAAGATAGGGAAAAGCATAGCTAGGTTAGGGATAAGGGTATGCTTTTTATTTATTTATTTTTTCTATGTAATGTAAATGCACTTAGTTGTCTGCCACTGCTGCCAGCTTCTGTGTCAGGCTCACAGTGCATACTGTGCCCATTTCCCCAGTCAGTGCCACCAAATACATCTGGTGTCACAATAGCTTGGATTTAAAAAAAAAAACTTTTTTCACTGTTATAGATTGAATAGCAGTCAGTTGTCTGCCACTGCTGCCAGTTTCTGTAAGCCAGGCCTGTATTGTGCATACTGTGCCCATTTCAGTCAGTGCCACCAATTACATCTGGTGTCACAATAGCTTGATTTAAAAACAAAAACTTTTTTTCACTGTTATAGATTGAATAGCAGCTCAAGTTGTTCACTGCTGCCAGCTTCTGTGTCAGGCTCACAGTGCATACTGTGCCCATTTCAGTCAGTGCCACCAATTGGCATCTGGTGTCACAATAGCTTGATTTAAAACAAAAAACTTTTTAATGTTATTATAGATTGAAGAAGTGTCAGTGTCCTTAAAGCTGGTGTGTTACGCTAATGCGGATACGCTTCTGACAAGTGCCAATTAATTAGATCCTGTGTCACAAATAGCTTGGATTTAAAACAAAAAAACTTTTTTTACTGTTATAGATTGAATAGCAGCTGCGTGTCCTTAAAGGGTGTGTTACGCCAACAGTGGATACGCTGACAAGTGCCACTAATTAGATTTGTTTTAACAATAGTTTGACTTTAAAAAAATAATAATCTTTTTTCACTGTTATAGATTGAATAGCAGTCAGTGTCCTTAAAGCGGGTGTGTTACGCTAACAGTGGATACGCTGACAAGTGCCATTAATTAGATCCTGTGTCACAATAGCTTGGATTTAAAAACAAAAAACTTTTTTTACTGTTATAGATTGAATAGCAGTCAGTGTCCTTAAAGCGGGTGTGTTACGCTAACAGTGGATACGCTGACAAGTGCCACTAATTAGATCTCA
>OW240915.1:222434232-222560780 GCA_933207985.1 Pelobates cultripes
TGAGGTTTTACAGGACAGAGTGCTTCTCCACGGGACATGTTAACTCACGGGCAGCTGGCTCATCAAGGAACCACAGCAGCTTTCCATGTACAGGTAAGACACGTGCAGCCGGTAAGGGTTCAGGCTCTTCTTCCTGGAGGATATGTTGCAAGCCTGTTGAACGAGGTGACCTTGCTCGGGTCCCAGGTGTACGGTTCCTAAAATGGCTGCCATATACACGTCCACTGATAGGAGACGCGGAAGGTATTAAACTGATCAGAAAAATACTAAACACACCACTTCTATCTGGTGGCACATTAGCTTGACCGCGCAGTGCCCCAAATTTGAATTAAGAGGACCGACCAAGCATCTTCTTCCATCTCCCTGTTACAGAAATCACTGCCATATCCATACAAATTGTACAGAATGTCCAGGATAGTTTTCCAGGGACAAATGTTGTCGCCTGTTGAACGAGGTGACCTTGCTCGGGTCCCAGGTGTACGGTTCCTAAAATGGCTGCCATATACACGTCCACTGATAGGAGACGCGGAAGGTATTAAACTGATCAAAAAAATACTAAACACACCACTCCTATCTGGTGGCACATTAGCTTGACCGCGCAGTGCCCCAAATTTGAATTAAGAGGACCGACCAAGCATCTTCTTCCATCTCCCTGTTACAGAAATCACTGCCATATCCATACAAATTGTACAGAATGTCCAGGATAGTTTTCCAGGGACAAATGTTGTCGCCTGTTGAACGAGGTGACCTTGCTCGGGTCCCAGGTGTACGGTTCCTAAAATGGCTGCCATATACACGTCCACTGATAGGAGACGCGGAAGGTATTAAACTGATCAGAACAATACTAAACACACCACAAATAAGGTTTCTCTCCTGTATGGCTCCTCAAATGATGCTTAAGATTAGAAGCGGCTGAAAAGCATTTCTCACACTCCGAACAAAAATATATTTTTTTAACATTCTCTCCACTTTGAACGAAATGACGTTTGGGAAGAGATTAACATAATTAAACACAGGCAGTAAAAATACAGTTTTTAGCCATACCCTGTAACTTTAAAACTACACATCCCATCTTCATAATTACATATTTGGAATCAGCACACTTAAAACATAAACATAACCAAAAATCAGCCAAATCCATCCAGGGGTTAAAAAGTTAGCTGGAGGTCCCTTTATGACCGACCGCAAGCACAGTTTCCTGCCCAAAACAGTTCCATAGATTTGGGCTGTGAGGTCGGTCTATTTCAGGCTGAAAAAACGACTAAGTCCCATCGCCGAATGGGACTTAGTCTCTGCAGCTGAAATAAGGCTGAAAAAAACGGCTGAAAAAAAGACTAAGTCCCATCGCCGAATGGGACTTAGTCTCTGCAGCTGAAATAAGGCTGAAAAAAACGGCTGAAAAAAAGACTAAGTCCCATCGCCGAATGGGACTTAGTCTCTGCAGCTGAAATAATTTCCCATTTACTGAACCAAGTGGGAAATAGCAAGGCAGGCACAAAGGGTTTGCACCAGGTCTGGGGACACAGGGGACACCATCTTAAAGGGGCCGTGTCCCCAACAAGTCTGGGGACACGGCCTTAAAGGGGCAGTGTCCCAATCTTCCTGATGTCCCAAAAAAGGTGTTTAAAGGGCCAGCACCAGTCACATAAAGAGTCCATAAGCCCCAATATGCCCACCGACAGTCTTAAAGGGCCATACACACCAAATAAAAGTGCATACATTTTCACAATCTCCCAGGGGCCATAGTCATGCGGGAGGAGGCTGGCAAAGAGGCTTCTCCACAACCCAGGGAAGCAGGGCAATTTGCCATTTAAAGGGCCCGTTACAAATAGCAGTTTGTAACAAGGTGTCAATCCATATCTGCCAAGTGACCCGATGTAGGGGGACCAGTCCCTATTCTGCTCTGTGTCAGTGTGTATCAGGGAACCTTAGGACAGGTGTCAATCCATATCTGCCAAGTGACCCGATGTAGGGGGAACAGTCCCTATTCTGCTCTGTGTCAGTGTGTATCAGGGATCCTTAGGACAGGTGTCAATCCATATCTGCCAAGTGACCCTATGTAGGGGGACCAGTCTCTATTCTGCTCTGTGTCCGTGTGCATCAGGGGCTCTGAGGACAGGTGTCAATCCATATGTCAAGGTGTCAATATGTCATATGTCAGGTGTCAATCCATATTGATTGTGATTTAGGAATGTTAGGTGATTTCTGCCCTTTATGGATTAAAACCAGACTCTGTATCAACTGTGTAATTTTCCATGGGAGTTTTGCCATGGATCCCCCTCCGGCATGCCACAGTCCAGGTGTTAGTCCCCTTGAAACAACTTTTCCATCCCTATTGTGGCCAGAAAGAGTCCCTGTGTGTTTTAAAATTCGCCTCCCCATTGTAGTCAATGGCGTTTCGGGCGGTTCGCCGGTTCGCGAACATTTGCGGAAGTTCGCGTTCGCCGTTCGCGAACCGAAAATTTCGGGTTCGCGATATCACTAATAAGGGATAGAAAATTATATTGCTGCCTGGACACATTTTGCCCATTGACATTTACCATCCAGTGCTTTACTATCACATGCCTCACAATAGCAAGATAAGTTTTTTACTTTTCCGAAAATAACTGAAGATTCATGCTCAGTGCTTAACAAAACCAAAACGCCCTTAATAATGCACTATTTTAAACAGATGTTGAAGGATATAAAATTATTGGTTTACTTCAGACCTCTATGCTACGACCTATCTTTAAAGGAGGTGGAAAACTCATCATGAAATAATATGAAAATAATACAAACTTTGTGATAAAATATAAGTTTCCCCACAAGTTGTAATTTTGGAGTGCTAAACAAGATAAATAGACACTTACCCTTAAGGGTTAACAGTAATACCACATTGTCTCCCTCCTTCTTTTTTATGTTTTATAACTTTTACAACCCTGTATTGTTGGGTTAACTCTTAGTGGTAAGTGTCTATTTATCTTGTTTAGTGTTCCACATTTACAACTAGTAGTGAAATATATATTCTTTCACATAGTTTGTATTATATTTATATTCTATTGTGTAAGGGTTGAGAGTCCCTTCTTCCAATGTGGTAGCTGCTATTATACATTTGCACTTTATCAAATTACAAGCGCCTTTACGCACACAGCACTGTTTTTTTTTAGTTGAAATAATAAAATTAAAATAAAATAAAAAATTAAAATAGAAGCAAAGAAAGGAAAAAGAAAATAATTACCCAGAAAAAAACCAGAGCAAAAATAAATAAAATGCACTAAAATATAAGAAACTCTATTTCTAGCATAAAAAAGAGACTGTAACTTTAAAACCAAGAGGAACATAACATTTCCTACCACTGACTTCACCAATGATGAAATCAGAACTGCCACACAAAAACACTACTAGACAGAGAGAACTATAAATAAGGAACATCTGAGAAGGTGAGCAAGAAAATGTTGCCCCCAGGGAAAGGGATCTACCAACAAAGCTGCTACCAGACCTGCATCTTACACCCATGGTGGCAAAGGGGGAGTTGAGGGGCCTAAAGGGGATCAACCTTTGCCTGAGCATAATATGCATCCAGAACCAAAATACATGGCCAGAGGAGAAGGGGATCAGCTTTATTAATTTGGTTTAATTACCTTTTCAAAAGGTGAAGTAGTTATGCATTGTGTTGCTGCCATGGTTATGGTCGGGAGAGGTGATTTTCAATGTTTTACTTAATGGTGTAATATCCTGAGAAGTCACAATTCCTCTTTAAATAATGTACAAAAGGAAGCAAAATTATGAACATACATATGCATGTATTGTACAATTTTTACTACCATATTATATTTTGCATTTGGTATATTATGTATAACACCACCTAAATTGTTGGCATTTAATGAAAAATAAATCATGATAATAGTATTATATTATTCCCATAATATTAAAATGCAAAGGGAAGCACAAGACAATATTATTTCTTTAAAGGCAGCTAATGTGTTGGTAAGTCGATTGCTCTCTACAACTTTAAAAACGGTATTTTCTTATGGTACTAAATAGATCCTGATCACATATAAATTGGCTTTAGTTTTCCAGTTATGATTATTTCCATAGTGTATTTTAGCAAGGGAGATACCTTTAATTCAGGACGAATACATTGATGACTGAAATCATTTAACTTGTTTTTACATCATGCATAGAAAATATTTGGATTTTACTTCATTTTATTATTATAGGGAAATGTAGACTGTGTGACTAGTAATAAATTGATATTATAGTACAATTATAAGGCTTGTAAAAAATTGTTCTCTTCCTTTGAGGCCACTTAAGAACAGCTGGTTTCTGTCTGACAGGATTGTCAGATTAAGGGTCGCTAGCTCGGAATTTTGAGGCGGATAGATTATAATAAATAGACTGAATAGAAATGAACCACATGGTCAATTAAATATAAAAAGCCCATGAGATTGAGAGAACATATCTTACACATGTTTCCAGACTGTTCCAGTATGCCATTGTATAAAATGGGCATTACCCTCTAGGATCAACTTAAGTTAATGTCTGTGATACATTTAAAGAATTAAATCATGGTGATTGATGTTTTTCTTGTGAAGTTAGACAATTTTATATAACAATCATGCTGGAAGTCAGAGATTTAAAAAGTTTAAATTTTTTTCCTGGTCTTTTCTTTACACTGGAATTTCCATTTATAATATCAGATAAAATTAACAAACATGTATGTTATTCATGTTAATTTCCATAATAGATTTTAAAATGAATTGGATGAAATAAACATAAACATACTTTATAAAGGAAGAAGTGGGATTGACAAATTAATGTTAATAGTTTTGGAGAGGTTTTTTGGGGGGGAGTAATAAGCTTTAGTATATGTATAAATATATATATATATATATATATATATATATATATATATAATAAAATAACTGCTGTTCAATGTTTGATACAAAGTCGATCTCGTGTCATACACAATTCAATCAGTATTGCTTGGCAGGTAACTGCTTCCACTTCTCTGCAGTATGTATGTGTAATTGAAAGACAGGTTCCTTCATGGAACATAACAAAATTACAAAGCACAACTTTGCAAGGTAAACGAATACTGTGTCCACAATAACAACTTCCTTGAAACATCATCAACTTTATCTCGAGCCACGCCTCCAAGCCCCTAGGTATGAGATCTGCAATTGTCACTTCCTACTCTCATACCCTAACACACTGTGGCATCGCTGTGAATGCCACACATGCACCTATGGTTCCCAATGCTCTGCTATGAGGGGCACTTGATTTGTCTGTCACCCTAGATGACATAAGAAAAGGAGGAGGCTGTGGCAGTGCCCAAGGACACTCTACGCTGGACAAAAGGGAAGTACTATATTTTTATTTTGTTTCATTTTGATTTTTTTCTTTATATACATGGGGGGCAGTGAGAACCAATGAGTGATTTCAAAGCTGCAGCTTTAGGAATATAGATATGTATTCCTAATGCTACAGTGTCCCTTTAAACTTTACTGTTTTTTAAAACTTAAAGTGGATGAAACAAAAATACTATGGACATCTTAAATATGATACTCTTTCATGGCAGAGCAGCAATTTAGATTTACAAGCAACAGGTGTGCTAAAAGACTGTGGTCTTAACAAAATACTTTGGCCCAGGGCTGCCATTAGAATTTTTGGGGCCCCTGACACAGTTTAATGTCTGGGCCCCCGAGTCTGCCCACAGGGCTCATCCTAACTCTGCCCACAAGGATAAAGTGTGTGCATACTATGGTGTGTGTATAGTGGATGTGGAATGTGTAAAGTGTTTGTTAAAGTATGTAGTGTGTGTTTGTGTAAGGATGTAGTGTGTTTATAGCGGCTGCAGAGTGTGTGTTTGTGTAAGGATGTAGTGTGTGTGTCATAACTGCAGAATGTGTATCTGTGTAAGGATGTAGTGTGTGTATAGTGAATGCAGAGTGTGTGTTTATGTAAGGATGTAGTTTGTGTGTTTGTGTAAGTATGTAGTGTGTGTGTTTATGTAAGGATGCAGTTTGTGTGTTTGTGTAAGTATGTAGTGTGTGTTTGTGTAGGGATGTAGTGTGTGTAATCACTGCAGAGTGTGTGTTTATGTAAGGATGTAAAGTGTGTGTTTCATGACTGCAGAGTGTGTATTTGTGTAAGGATGTAGTGTGTGTGTGTGTCATAACTGCAGAGTGTGTGTTTGTGTAAGGATGTACTGTGTTTGTAGTGAATGCAGAGTGTGCATTTGTGTAAGGATGTTGTTTGTGTTTTGTGTAAGTATGTAGTGTGTGTATTTGTATAGTGGCTGCAGAGTGCATGTTTGTGTAAGGATGTAGTGTGTATTATGACTGCAGAGTGTGTGCTTGTGTAAGCATGTAGTGTATGTAGTGACTGCAGAGTGTGTGTTTGTGTAAGGATGTAGTTTGTGTAGAGTGAATGCGTATGCGTAGTTTGTGTAGAGTGTGTGTTTGTTTAAGGATTAAGTGTGCGTAACTGTTAGTGTGTAGAGTGTGTAAATGTTGTTGTGGGACTGCAAACTGTAGGGGGCGGGGAAAGAGCATATTTGTTTTTATAATTTATTTAAATTTTATTTTATTTCTCCCTCCCTGCGTCTTACCTGTGGCCAGGGAGGGGGGGATCACATTCCATGATGGTCCGGTGGCATAGTGCGGGCCCACGGTTCTCTGTGCACTGCAGAGGGGCCCCTGCACACTCCATCTCCACTTCCCAGCTGCTCTTCTCTCTCCGAGTCTCGCGAGCCATGCGGAGTGTTGCCATAGTAATCTGTGGCAACGCTCGGATGGCAGTGCAGCTTGCAAGTCTTGGAGAGAGAAGAGCAGCTGGGAAGCCGAGACGAAGTGTGCAGGGCCCCCTCTGTGGTGCACAGGGAATTGGAACCGAAAATCGCTATATATAAGTGCACATAGGGAATGTGGGGCCCAGGACTCTCTGTGCAGTCTGGGCCCTCTATCATGGCTGTCATGCCCTGATGATGGCCCTGCTTTGACCACCATAACAACTAACAACAATTGTTGTTATGGTCCCTGGAGGTTCTGAAGGACATAAGAGGAGTTAAACCAGTTATGAGAATTTTAACCCCAAAGTTGTGTCGACAGTGATTAACCGCTCTGCCACTCTTTTTCTCCCCAAATCAGCTTTAATGTGGAAGCCTCGGACAGAGCACAGTTGAGAGACTGAAAGGGTCAGCTGATGCTCTCAGCCTATCACTTGCTTCCTATTTAGAAAACATGAGGTTTTTCTGAAATCTATTTAAAAAAAAAAAATCCCAGAGTAAATACAGAGGGCTTACTAAACAAAAAATAGAAATGGATTATTTAAAAGGAAATTGTAATCTTCAGACCAAAACACCAAAGCTATTAAATAATTTTCCATTTCATCAATCAGGGTTATTCACTAAAGTGAGAATTCAAAGTGAATTTCAAGCTTAAGACCAGATCAGCTGAATAGCATAGCTAACTTATTTTAAATTAAATTTGAAATTCACTTTTAATTCACCTTGAACACTCACTTTAGTGAATAACCCTGATTGATGAAACTTTATTGAATTTCCTTTAATGCTTCCAGCCTGGTTGGTCTAAGCCATGGGTCGTCAACCTGGTCCCTACCGCCCACTAGTGGGCGTTTCAGGATTCCAGGTGGGCGGTAGGGATTTTCTAATTTTGAGAGACCGGGCGGGCAGGTGCAATCCGGCGGTACCCCTGCGACCGGGTACCGCCATCACCAATTGCGGCCCCGGCCCGTGCGGCAAACCGCCGGGGCAGCATATGGAGGGTTCCATCAGGTGGCCTATGCTGTCAGGGCCACCCGATGGATGTGGATTGTAAGGGGATCCGGTCAGTGCTGGGCGCTTTAACAGCACGACCGGGCCCCCTGTGATTACATCACTGAGCTGGGAGGAAGTGACTGCACGTCACTCCTCCCAGCTAACACTGAGAGCCGCGCTGGAGGAAGACCAGGGAGTCAGAGTGGGAACTCTGACTCCCATCCAGCTGAGCCACCACTGGACCCCAGGGAAAGTCACCCTCCTGCACCTTAAAGGTAGGAAACAGGAGGGTGACTAAAATATTTTGTGTGTGTTTGTTTGTGTATGCATCTTTGTATGTATGTCTTGTGTGTGTGTGTCTGTCTGTATGTGTGTGTCTGTGTGTGTGTGTTTGTATGTGTGTGTGTCTATGTGTGTGTGTCTGTGTCTGTCTGTATGTATGTATGTGTCTGTCTGTATGTGTCTGTCTGTCTGTATGTGTCTGTATGTGTGTGTATGTCTTTGTATGTATGTGTTTGTCTGTATGTGTGTGTATGTGTGTCTTATGTATGTGTCTTTATATGTATGTATGTGTGTGTCTTTGTATGTGTCTTTGTATGTGTAACGGCACCCCAGGCATAAAAGGGTTAAACCGCCGTTTAGTAGATCTTCCCTTCCAGAGACACAGGCACAGCTACTGCAGAACACCAAACTCCTGAACTGAATACAAGGGAATGCTCCAAACTCCCGAACAGTATACCCAGTAGTACTCCAAAGTCCCGAACGGTAATCTCACAAATAGCTGCTAATGGATGAACACACACAGCATCCAAGCGGCTTACATTCCCAGCAATCAGTCTCTAACCGCGTACAGTAAATCCCCTCAATCACGAGACCAAGCTCCGTATTGAGGGTAAAACAGGATTCTGGTTTATTGAGGGCTACCTGCCCGGTATTCATGCAGGTCACCCACCTGGTGGACACTCCCCTAGGGGACCAGATGGAAGACTGTAACATAGACAGACATGTATCACATTCTGGCACACAGAAGTAAAACATCCCCACAATGCATCCTAATTTCCCTCCCTCTATCCTGGAGATAATTGGGAAGTAATCCAATTATCTCCCAGGACAGAGGCAAATCGCCATTATACACGTGGGGACACAGAGACAATAAAATACATTAAAACATATAATATTACATTTACTACACCATCCCCATACATGTCACATATCCCCAGATAGCTTTGATCTGAGCGCAAATAACCACCAAATAGCGCTCAGATCACATGCATACAGTTCAATTGCCATGGAGCCAAAGTCTTTAATTACATGAATAGGCTCCATGGCATAGCTATCTGGGTTAAAACATTCACTTAAATAAAGGCCCGATCAATCCAGCGTTCGTTTAAACAACTGAAATAGAAGCAGGGAAGGCTGGAGGCTCAGCGGTGCCTGCACGTAAAAGTATCCGCTTTTAGTGCACTGATTCTGGGCTGAGCACTGCTGGCCATCTGGGAAGCTCCATAACACCGCCACCGGGTGGTGGCTATGTGTAACCGCGACCACCCAGTACAGTCAATTAAGCTGCCGTTAACCGCAGCTACTGGGTGGTCAATTGACGGCACACGCTAGCTTCCCGGTGGTCGCGCCTTTGTGCGGCTTTCAGTAGTTTAACAGGGGAACACATAAGGACTGTACAGGCAGGGAAATAAACCGAACAACAGACGAATGGAAAGAAAATAAATGTAATCCATATACAGACAGTTCCGTTACAGTATGTATGCGTGTGTCTTTGTATGAATGTGTGTGTATGTGTGTCTTGTCTTTGTATGTATGTGTTGTGTGTGTATGTGTCTTTGTATGTATGTGTGTCGTATGTATGTGTGTCTTGTGTCTGTCTGTGTGTATGTGCCTTTGTATGTATGTCTTATGTGTGTCTGTATGCATGTCTGAGTGTATCTGTATGCATGTCTGTGTGTGTCTGTTTGTATGTATGTATGTGTCATGTGTGTGTATGTCTGTATGTGTGCCTGTCTGTGTGTCTGTATGTATGTGTGTGCCTGTCTGTCTGTGTGTATGTATGTGTGTGTGTGTGTGTGTCTGGATGTATGTATGTGTACCTGTCTGTTATAGTGGGCTATAGTAAGTAATATTAAGTGGGATACCTAGCTCAGCCTTCCTACTGGCCATTGCTATAAGGAAGGTTAAAAAAAATTTAAAAAAGGGGGAAAAGGTGCGAGGGGAATTGAGAAGGGAGAGGAGGGGAGCTGATGCACAGATGAGAAATCATATTATGCACAAACAGAGAAGTCGTCTGAATATCACCGAAAGATGAGACCTTCGTTTGTTCCTTACGAAAATCGAACCAGATATCAAATATTTAGTCTTGCAGCATCAACCTCAAAGATCTCATTAATCACTAGTAAAGGTAATTTCAATTTACTTTATTGTTTTCTCATTAAACTTTATAAAGTTAAAAACATTATAAACATGCATTAAGTAGAAATAAAAAGATAAATGTACGTACATTTTTTTTTTTTTTTTAAAACACCCTCTTTTCTAAAAAATATTCCGCACTTGCGCGAAAGTGGTGGGCGGTAAGAAACTTTTTCAACCAAAAAGATGCATTAGTGGGCGGTAGGTAGAAAAAGGTTGACTACCACTGGTCTAAGCTAACGTGCAATTCTTATTTTAATTGGAAACAATTCCCAAGTAAGTTAACTTTCCAGTGCCAAAGTATGTTTAAACTCCTTCACTCCACAGAAGTCAAAGATCTATGAATCATGTTTAAACTTTTCAAACTATAAATTCCTTGGGAACATAACGTTTAATAAAATCTTTTGATTTATTAGTTACATTTAAAGCATTATGTCATTATGTCATTATTGTCCATTTTAAAGCCTTGAAAAACATTTCTTCTGGTATGAGATATTGGTGTGATACAGAAACATGCACTTTCTTTCCTATAAAAATAATCTACAATGTGTCTCAGTTTCTCTGCTTTCTCTATGCTTGGTTAGACTTGGTTCCACTGGTTTTCAATCTACAGGCGCCTGACAGAGGGGATGAAATCCTTATCAAACAGCAGAGCAGGTATACCATGTATCTACCTATTTGCACAAGTTATTGAACAGAATAGGATTGTTATATGAATTTATGGGAATACAGATTTTTTTTTGTACAGATACATGTTTAACTAGTTATTAATTGTCGAATGTGTTCTACAGAAGATCATGTAATAACCAAATCTATTTCAAAAAATGAATCCAGTGATTTGGATTATTGATAGACAGATAGATAGACAGACAGACAGACAGATAGAGACAGAGAGAGAGAGAGAGATTTTTTTGCAGTGTCAATTTTTCTAAGCTTTTAACAATACTGCACAGTATAATTCCTTTAGGCTGTTTTCCAGCATTAGCATTTTTTCAATGATAATTATAAGGTAAGATTAACAAGGTTATTTACTAAAGTAAGAATTCAAGGTGAATTCAAAGTGAATTTCAAAATTAAGGCCAAAATAACCAATCTGAAAGCATGGCTGACTTAGAGATTTTTTCCAGTTCTGCTGCCTTAAATGTGAAATTTACTTTGAATTCACCTTGATAATTTAGTGAATAATCATGAGGGTATCCAGTGCATCTAGCACAGGGTTCTCCAAACTCTGGCCCTCCAGATGTTGCTGAACTACAACTCCCATCATTTGGCTATCTATTACATTCAATCATGGGAGTTGAAGTTCAGAAACATCTGGAGGGCCAGAGATTGGAGAACCCTGGTCTAGCACAATGATTTTACAAGTTTATAGGCAAATATAACAATATGATATGAAAGGTATACACACATAGCATGCCCAGAAATGAATTGCTTTCACTGAAGCTTTGAACTTTGAAAACAGGTGAAAGTATTGTTGGGAGGGTTAAGTCAATTCTATTGTTTCTATGCATTAATTGCAGAGGTGTCAATTTATTCAGTATAATTATTGCATTAAGGTCATTATATTTTAAGATATGCCATGATATTACAGGGTCATTAATAATCTATAAGCATTAACACGTGTCTACTGAACTCGTCATCATTAATATCAGAAAGGTGAGATATCACAGATACTGACACATTTAATGAATGACTATGTCTATGGGCAGCTGCTGCCCAGCTGTTGCAATTGTAATTTAATTTGTCCCCATTCCACAGCACTGTTTCAGTAACTCATGCACTTAAAGAATGAAAGACATGAGGGGGTCATTATGCTAGTTCTCTAAATTCAGCCAATTCTTCTCCCATACCACTGCCAAGGAAATGGAGACAGGGAGTGGGTAAATGGTACTCCTACTTATCCAGCTGCTTGCTTTTTAACTTAATTAGACACCATCCCACAGTGCAGGGGAGAAGAGTAGGGACCAGAATGCCGTACTATTGCTGGACTGCTTCGGTTTTATAGATGAGGGGCCTGTAGGAACTCATTGAGAGGCCCCCTATTAATGACTATGTATCCTTTTTTCTCATAGCACATGTAATGAGTTGGGAATGGCTACGAGTTTCACTACTATCCAACTACCAGTTATGGATGAGAGTCATTGTTGGACCTTTTATGGGATTGCCCTTGTTTTAACATTTTAACTTCTATCCCACAGCCCAAAAGATTGGGGCTGGTGATCTACTGCCTATATATTAACCATCATCATCTAGTTGTCCATTTTGTTCATATGCACATCTCTAGTAACTATTGTAAGATCAGTTCAATGAAACAAGTGAACAATTCAAACCATATCATTTCTAGGTGTTGAGCCTAGACTAGGTTGATACTGTTTGATCTCTAAAAGCAGATATAGGCAAGGAATAGCAAGTTGACCAACTTTAGAATGGTTGGGGTCCTAATAAATAAAAGACAGCTCAAATAATTTAAGATGCCAGTTGTCTCTTAAAACATTACAATTCAGTACAACAAGCAAACTGAGAATGATAACACATCAAAAAAAGTGAAACCCAAATCAACACCATGATTCACTCATGACACACTCAAGACAAATATACTGAACAAAAGAGAAAGAGTTACTCCCCAGGTCCCAGAAACTGGGTATACAGAAGAAAATATGGGCATGCAGCCAATTCTGTTAATAACACAAAATAAAATTATAATGTAGTAAGAATAATATAAGGAAATAATAGTGTATCAGTGTATCATTACACTGGTCTAGTACAATATTATTTCCATTTGTGTCCTTAATAGGATTAGCATTCCCATATGTTGTTCTGTATACAGAGAATGGAAATACACTAGGACAGCAGAAAAGGTAGCCAAAATACAAAATAAGCAAGAATAACATCAGTAAGAGATCAAACGACAAATGTGCATCGATGGGAGATAAGGCTGTCTCTTTAAAGCTCTTACTCAGGTTTGTTCAATTAAAAAAAAAATTAATCATGCTTTTTAGTGCATTAAATCAAGGATTGACACATAGCATCATGCCGTTTATGCAAATCACTGTAAAATATTGTTATATTAGCATGGTTTATTGGTAAATCGACTTTGGTTTGCGTTTTATATTTTGTTTACCTCTGCTTTATTACCTTATATAAATGCTCTTATTGTAAACCATCCCTGTTGCTTTTTTTCATTTACAGTGTACAGTTGGTACGGTATAGATAGATGACACTAACCAACCAGTGATCCTGAGGCTTGGCTTTTCTTCAGTCACAATGGTTATTCACCAAAGTGTCAAATTACAAAAATTCAAAGTGAATATGAAATGTAAGGCCAAAATAACTGAATTGAAAACAAACAGGCTGTCAATGTATCTATTTTGGTCTAAAATGTGAAATTCATTCTGAATTCATGACATTTCACACTTAAGCCTGATATCTTTATCATATTGATAAAGGTGTTTTAGGTTAGATATCAAGCTAACAGTATTCAAGACTTATTTTTTTACTCTGTTTTTTTTTTTTTTTTTTTAGATCTATGTTGTTTTTTTCATTAATCTTTAGAGCCATTTAATTGTGGGTTCTACTCACAAAAAAAAACCCAAACACTAATCAATTGAGCTTTTAAAGGGAAATTCTAAGCACCAACACAAGATTAGCTCAGTGAAGCAGACATTGTGTACAGATCATGCAATTGAAGTCTCACTTCTCTGCTATCTAAGAGTTAAATCACTTTGTTTATGCAAGCATAGGCACACCTTCCCTGGCTGTGACGCACACAGTCTCTATGAAGAAAAGGTTTAATTTTATGTCAGATCTTACAGCACAGTGGGTTTACTTTAGAAGTGTTTATCGCCTGCTCTGAAGTAATAACTTCTAAATTAAACATGTCATGTAATAAGGCAATTTAAATAATTTATACTTTTTTGTGTTAGTGTGGTCACAGTCAGGGGATGTTTTATGTCTGCATAAACAAAATAATTTAGCTCCTAAATGGCAGATAATCGAGCAGTGATCTGCATGGGCATACTCTACGCACCAAAACTACTTAATTAAAAAAGTTGTTTTGGTGCTTAGAGTGTCCCTTCAAAGAAAGTCAGTTGGAAAAATAAGCTATAGATGACAGTTTCATATTGACTAATTCCTGAGCTATCAACTAAAAATACATATTAAAATAAATATCCATTTGAAATTTAGTAGACTTGAACTCACCCAAACTGCATTACTAATGCTAATTAAATATTAAGTAGTAAATTAAAACTGTTTAGAAAACAATCAGCGTCAACAGTGCTATGAAATTGTTAACTAAACCAGACATAAAAACTCTTTAAAAGCCCTGAACAATAGTTAAAACATAATAACAGGACATACCAAAAGACCTCATTACCAAAACTTTGGCTTTGGCAATGATAGATAGACAGACAGACAGACCACAGGCAGTATTTAGTTTACTTTTTAACTTGCATTAGTTTTTAGTGCTTGCTTGTTTACTGCTTCATGGTGCCAATAGAGGCTTATCGTTTTTTTCTCAGGTCTCTTAAATGTGATTGTCCGCTCCTTGACAGTCAACATTGTGAAGTAATTTGTCAAGGAGCAGTGGAGCGCCACTTTACATCCAATCAGCATGAATAGTGCATTTAGGGTCAGTTCAAGATGGTTTAGTCTATTGTTCAAGTCAGCTTGTCTGTAATTGTTTCTCCTGTCCTCACTCAGCTATTAGTGAATTACTTAATTACAAACCAGCTTTAAAAATTGGTGGTCACAATACCAAAATAGTGACTATGATTGTACGAAATATTCTAATTTAAAAATACATTGATATATGAATATAGGCAGAAACATGGTAATTTGAGATAGCTATTATGTTTTCCATTATCCATAGATACAATGTAACTTTAATAAAATGAATTGTTAATATTTTGTCTCCTTTACACCTGTAATTAGATACAACACTGTTGCCAGTAAATAGTTTTATGTACGTTTTTCAGTGTTGAGGTATTGGAAAAAGTAATCACTATAAGACCCACAACCTTTATTTCGAAGCAGATGGCACATAGTTCTTAACTCTTAACTTTCACACTGCTGGATTGTTTAAACAACAATCAACAAAAGCAATTACTTAGAGAGAAAACAAAGGCACAAAAATACAAATAATTCAGTTGTACATTATATTAAAGTTTATCTGTGTCTGTGCATCATTTGAAACTAGTTATTCAAAATGAAATATCTTAAGTCTTTAACATACATATTTAATTATTTTTTTCTTTTGTTTTGAAGTTATCTATCAATAAAACTTTAATAAGAAACCAACTATCTGCTTTGCACAAAAATGCAAAGCAAATGTATAGCAACAATGCATAGCAGAAGATTGAGCCATAATAAGTACCTCCCTTTATTGTACAGTACAATATCATTCCATATATCATTTGTATCTGGTTCGTAAATGCACTTATGCATGGAAAAACAAGATGAACACAATCAATAATGCTACAGCAAGGCCTTCCTGGCAGTAATTAGTTAAGAAACCTCGTACAAGGATGAATATCCTGTTATGATGCCAATCAATGAAAATATAAGCAATATTCGATATAGAATAGAGAAGAAAAAAATATTAAACTTATTCTCAGGTTAAGGATTTGCGCAAAATCTTAAAATAATGTTTTCTTGTTTATATCAGGATAAATGCAACTAAGCTGCTTCCCTTGATCTAGAACAGCTTTATTAAGTACATAATAGTTTTAGCTGACATTTGCTTTGGTGTATGAGAAACGAGAAAGCCCCATGGTATTTGTATAATAAGTACCCTTCTATATTAACAAACGTCCAAGAAGAGGGTTATTACTCACAATAGGAACAAAAGATCTGCATTCACCTTATATAAAAATACACCATGGAATAGAATTGTTTGATTCCAGTTTGTTGGGGAGGTGAATTGATACATCTGCACAATGTTTTCTTTGGAAACCATTAATCCATGCAAATTGATGCCGAGTTAGACTTTACTCATCCATGAAACATGTCTATGTGATCACATCAAAAATCCCCAAGGGATTCTTATAGGATGTTTCCATGATAACCAATCGTCAAGAGGCCTTTGAAATATCATCATACAGGTACATTCTGGAATGTTACCAGACTGACATCTCATCCAGCTATGCATAAGTTTATCAGATTTATTGTAAATGTTTCCAATGTGTTCTTTATCATACTGTCCCATTTGAGACAGAAATGTGATCAGTGAAGAAAATATACATATGTATGCCAGGGTATTCTGTATTGTCAAGTTCAGAGACAAATTTTACCCTTATGTTAGCATCAGCAGACAATAAAATGAAAAATGTATAAAAGTAAAATTAGAAGCACAGTGTTCATGTCCACCAATCCTTTCATTGTTCTTGACATGATGTGAGAAATGCAATGCTGACAAAAACCCCTTGTGCTTCTATTAACACACAGAGATTCGGGAAATGTTACATACATAATGATTAACCTTATCAGTGCCAAAAAATTGAGCAATATATTACATTAGCAGTATTTATAGCTCCTCTGGCAACCGACAACAGAAATACAATTGAAAACAAAAAGAAATAGAGGGAAATAGAGAAGGGTGTACACAGGATAGGCCTTCTTCTAAAATTATTTAGCCCTTAAAAATCTGCAGGTAACAACTAGCGTGTACATTTTTCAGATAATTTCATTTGAGTAGTAGTAGATGATATTCTTCAAAGGATCGACAGTAAGGGAATAAAAGAATTATGCAAGAAAATCATAATTTTAATAAGTAAATTTAATTCAATAAAAATATATATTTTAAAGTTATTGTGTGATAGCAAGAGGACATCTATTCTAGGGCATTCTATTTTATATTCATACACACATAGGCACACTAATGAAAGCACATTATATGCAATACTAGAGAAATAATTTAACCATTTAACCCAATTAAACATGGCCTTTATTACAACACGCTGTGGTAGGTAAAACACATGCACATTAATAACTGAAAATAACAGTGACGGCCACATGAATCATCATGCCACTTTTGTCTCTGTTAAGCAATACAGGTCTGCAGATGCAGTAGCCTCTTCGCTCCAGGGAAATGCTTAATTAGGGATTATAACAGTTTGGTCCTTTCCATACAAGAATAAAGAAAGGTTAAATTCGACATTAAGATTAGTCTCACTAGATGGCGCCACTAGCCTATCATTGAACCATCCCTGTGTGCTTCTAATCCTAACATGAGTTTAATTGGGAATGTAACAGAAGGTACAATAGTCCTGATAAATAAGTCATTTGCCAAGGCGAACAATGAAGGATGGTGCTCGTGTGAGTTCGCTAGTGCAGTCCTTTCCAAGCCTTTAATATCCCTTGCCAAAAATGAATTCTGAAGAATGTTAAAACTGATAACATAGCTCCAAAGTCCAAGTCTTTTCAATTAATTAGTTAGAGGTACTAAAGTAAAACAAAAATACAAAAGGCATCAAGTTACAGTAATGCAATGCTACCTTTGTTTATGAAAGTGATGTGTACCTGCTGATCATGTGAAAACAGCATTAAACCATGGCAGAGGGTTCTTCAATGTGCTGCAGATGAGTTTGGTACTCTAAGGGTTAAGCCTTTAAATTACTATTCCTGCAGTCTATTAAAGGGGATTTCCTTAGAGTCTATGGTCACCATTTTACAAATGATGACAGGGAGAGTGAGACAGAGAGTGCTTGAGAGACCTTGAAATGGGGAGAGACAAAGACCGAAATGTAAGATAAGTCATGGGAGGGATAAAAAAAAAAGAGGCAAGGTAGAAAAAGCGAAGAAGGAAGATAAATGAAGAACTAGATAGAGAGAAAGAGGGAGAGAAAGAGAGAGAGAGGGAGAGAGAAAGAGGGAGAGGGGAAAGAGAGAGAGGAGGGAGATAGAGGATATTGGCAATGGGCGGGAGAGAATTAGGCGACTCCTGTGCTACTGTGTTTTGCCAGCACAATCTCTGCTCGTTTTGTCTAAGCAATACAACTTCACAGGGTACTGAGAAACCAGCATCTTTGTATTCTCACACGATGGACCTTCCAGGTAACTATCTATTTCACTTGTATACATGATGTATTGTTGGTCTCTTTAAGGGGAATGGTACCCTTACATCGGGGACAGTGACATGTTGGCAATTCCTGACCAGGAAGTTCATCAAAGGGCTTCTGTTATTATTAACTTTACATGAAGATTTGTTGCAGGGATTCAGGTTAGAGATTGAAGAGAGAATTGGTTGTTTTTTTTTTTTTTATTATTATTATTTTTTTTAAGGTGTTGTGTTGATTTATTAATTGTCCGCATAATAATTATAACAGGCAGCCGATCTAAGACACCGTAAATGGCCTTGAGTGAAGTTTAGAAATGAAAGGTTTTAGGGAACTTTAGAAAACGTGCTGCATGTCTTAAATACAGAATATGTCTTTCATACGTCTTATCGCCGGGGTTTATTCTTAGATGTGGGTCATGTAATGCTGGAAGTATTAGCTGACAGATAGATACATAGTTGAATGTGTTAGACACAGTATTTGTTTACATGTGGAAACATTGCAGTTATATGTTTATCTTCTACTGACTGTAAACCTCTATCAGTGCCATATGGTCGAGCAAATCTTGTGACTGGGACATTGCAAGAAATATCTGTGGAATATTTCCTCATCCGATAGAATGAAGCTATTTTAGTATTGAGTGAGCAGGCAGACTGAACTAGAATGTAATAAAACAGATTATTGAAGAGGCAGTTAATCGGAATGAAATTCACTCATTAAGTGTTCTGTTGTAAATGGGCATTGGCTAGCATGTCTTTAAGTTACTTCCATACTTTGATTACAATAATTCTTACACCATGGAGTTATTTTCTTTTAAGGTTCAAGTCAACAAGAAAACTGAAGAGTCTTCTCCAGGTAGAAGTCTTCAGAAAGCTATTAAGGAAAAGCCTGTGCGAGTCCATCTGCTGGAATCAGGGCTGCCCCCCCACTCTGATTCCTGATTGCTGTAGCAGGATGCGTCTAGGGAAGAATGGTACAAGAGACAGAACCAGGGCAGCACCGAGGATTCTCAAATGGGAACAGTGCTGGGGCTTCCTGCGACTTGCTAAAGTGGTGTTGTCCGTGATGCTGATGTGTGCGCCACCTAGAGTGAGTGCTCAGAATGACACGGAGCCTATCGTACTGGAAGGAAAGTGCCTGGTGGTTTGTGATTCCAATCCTTCCTCGGATGGAGCCATCACCTCATCCCTGGGTATCTCAGTGCGCTCTGGAAGTGCCAAAGTGGCATTCTCAGCTATTAGGAGCACCAACCACGAACCCTCTGAGATGAGCAATCGCACCATGACTATTTATTTCGATCAGGTATATGATAACATTTCTCTATGTGGTTGAACGAAAACCCATGATAAGAGTCTTTATGCAGAGCTACCTGTGTGCACGAACTCGCTGTGCCTAGTAGAACATCTGGAAACAGACCAGCAAACAACTGGTGTGTCTGTATATCTGTAGACATGTGAGTGTATGCGTGTTTGCGTGTGCATGTGTTTTTGTGGCTGTATAAGTGGCTGGCATTGTGTGAGTACGGCTGTGTGTGAGTGGCTTTGTGTGTGTTTTTAGCTGTATATGTGACTGGACTTCTATGTCTGTAACTGTGCGTTTGACTGTGCGTGTGTCTGTGTGTTTGGCTGTGTATGTGGCTTTGTGTGTCTGTGTGTGGCTGTGAAAAAGTCTACTTAACTGGGAGTAAGCCTCGGAGTAAGAAGTCAAGTGCATGGGAGACATGAACTCATGATAAGTTAGACTCCCAATTCACACTTAGGAAAAGGTGTTGTAACTTCACCCTAGATCTGTATGTATTCTGTATCTAGCCCTTCACTTCAAACCTGTCAGCAATCTGATAGTAGAACAATATGCGATTTTGGAGAAGGTTATCTAAAATGATTTTGGTTCATACCTAGAGTGGTGTGGGAGGAAAGATAGATTTGCGCAAGTAAAAAAAAGTCACACATGCAGATGATGTCAGATGCTGAACATCTGGTACATATGCGATTTAACCCTTTCAGAGTGAATGAGTCCGAGTTTATGTTTGCCAAGATCTACTGGACTTTCTGATATTAAACTATAAAACAAAAAGCAAAGAGATTTATTGTAGCATTATGTATTGATTCCTTTTCCCCAATTGTATTAATGAGCTCATCCCTCATTCTAGTATCTTTCTGGTTTTTAATAAAACAATAATTAAGAGAATGCGACCATCAATCCATCAGAATACTTATTGATCATTCTAAACGTTTAACCCAATGTTTTACTGATACATGATACATGTTAGCTTAACTGGCATCTCAGGATCTGCACACTTGCTGTTATGTGAACAAACTCCTAAGAATTGACTTAAATATTGAAAGCGACAACAAAATCCATATGCATGTATCATAGCATGAAAGAGCGGCAGGAAGGTGCTAAAATTCAACCCCGATGGATTTTTGACTCATTGTCATTGGCTTAATGATGACACAACCTGGGTATATGGAGCCTGCGGTTTTAGATTAATTAACGTTGAGCTGTGCCATATCCAGACAGATCTCTGCTGTCAGATCTCTACAAATGCTTTGAGACTATGATATTCAGGCTTCAAAACTATAAGACTGGATTTCTTTTCAGATAAAAGCTTGCAACCTCTCACTGCTGGATACATATTTAATACAGATCATACATTTTGATAAAACCTTAAATGCTTCTTACAATGGAATTTGAACAATAAACAGTACATTGTAATACATTTAAATCAGAATTGTAACATTTACACACACACACACACACAAATAAAACAACAAAATGTCTCCAAAACAGCAATATTCACTGCTAGATTATTTTAGACTTTATGTTGCGATTCTGTGTTTATGTCACTGTTTAGTAAATAAATACAAAAACGTCCAATTCACTAAACAGCAAACCATAGACACTTGAGAAGAAAATTGCAATATTTACATCGAAAATGAAAGTTTAATGAACAAGAAAAACGAGTCTTCTAAATCGGAAACCTTTTTCTTACAATCCGTTTTTTTGTTTTTTTTGTAAGTTGATTCTCAATAAGGTCAATAAATGATTCTGTATTACTTTTGGGATATTAAAATTAGGTAATTAAGTATCCATATTATATAGAGAACATTTAATACACGTACAGTATAGTGAAACCTCACAGAGATAAGGTATAAACGTGTACAGCAAAATTAACCTTATTGTGTACACAGACACATACACAGACACATACACAGACACATACACACACACCACTCTGTCAGAGACACACACATACCATACACAACATGAGTCTATTGAATAAACTGAAGTTTGGTCAGCCCGTTTGCACAATGTGGACTAATTAAGAGTTAAGTCAAGACATCAACTTTACTGAGATTGTTGTGCAATTAAGCACTTTTTGCCTAAAATCTCCACCTCATTTACCAACACGATGTTTAAACTTTATTAGAATCTATTCATCAAACTCCGAGTTGTGTGGAATGAGATCCGACCACAGTTTGAGGAAACTTAACAAAAAGCTCATTTTATTAAACTATAGGAGATTTTTTTTCCCACCAATTAAGCTAAATGTTCTTAATTTTGCTTACAGGTTTTTAAATGACCCAAATTCGCTTAGTGAATAGGCAGGATGGAAACATTTCAAATGATCTGGTCTTTTGTTTTAACCCATTCTTCACCCAACCAGTTAAAACATTTTTTTTTAAAATAAATATAGTTTACACTAATTTACATAATTTTTGAAGAACGTTTATTTCAACAATTGCAGAAGTATTCTACCAATTTTGCAGTGAATTTGTAGCTTTAGAAGCTCATTAAACACGATTAGAGTGCTTCCGTTAGAGAAAGCCATACGTTATCTTAAAAGCTTGCACTCAAATCCACCTCTGCTGATCAATAGCTAACTTGTATACGGTTAATAATCTTAACTGTACATAAGTACTAAATCAATTTAAGCATTATAAACTTCATTGAGTAAAATTGTTTTTGTACGTCCAATAAACGTACTGCTAATTCATCATGATATCCATTTTTAGACAATAGGTGCTTGATATTTATGTATGTGTCTATTCTTTTTTTTTTTTTAGGTCTTAGTAAACATTGGAAATCACTTTGACCTTGCATCCAGTGCATTTGTAGCCCCCAGAAAAGGGATATACAGTTTCAGTTTCCACGTGGTTAAAGTGTACAACAGACAGACTATCCAGGTGAGTTGGAACAAAAATACCATTAATGCAATTCTTTTCTAAGGATCAGATCATTAGATGAGACTATAACTTGATTGACACTTCATACAGTCATAATGTTCAATCTGGCATTGCGACAGAACCTGGTGGAGTACAAAATATAATTGTAACCACATCTCAATTTAGACACCGACTCACGATGTACATTAATAATGAGTTCTATAACATTTCTTTCTCTTACAGGTAAGTCTAATGCAAAATAACTACCCGGTGATTTCAGCCTTTGCTGGAGATCAGGATGTTACAAGGGAAGCAGCCAGCAATGGTGTCCTTCTGCACATGGAGAGAGCTGATAAAGTCCACCTAAGACTGGAGAGGGGCAACCTCATGGGTGGGTGGAAGTATTCAACCTTTTCTGGCTTTTTAGTTTTTCCACTATAAAGAGGAGATGGAGGGGTCAAGTTCTGGAGAAGTAGCAAAAAGGATTCAGCTGTCAATGTAGCCATTAACCTGGTGGGACAAGATTTTATTCTCCAACCATCCCTCCCAGAGTGTCTCTGTAGAAGAATGAATTATCTTCTAGGTAAAATATTTTCTTTGATATCGACATTTCCTTGGGAAAACTGCGCCTCTAATTAGTTTTAGACGACAGTGATCTTTAGGATAAATGAAATTATCGACCTGAGCAATTTGTACCCGTGATTGTAAAGTCAATATCGGAATTTATTGTTGGGATCATTGACTTTTTTTTGTTGTTGTTCTGAGACAAATACTCGGACCACACAGGTGATGTCAAGAAACACAAACAGAAGATCAAAAAAAAAAAAGATATCAAAAATTAATAATAATAATTCTGAATAAGTGTTCTCGCAATGCTTTCTTTAGTGTCTGTATAGCCTTAAGAAAAGAATGGCTTCAGTCTCAGTAATGTATAATTTTGGGGGATTTCTGGACATGACTGTGTCAAGAAGTGCTTTATACACAGAAGCAAATTTTGCACGATTGGAATTGACCTATTTCGTTTTGTGTTGTTGATGTATTTCTTGATATTTGCTTTCAGGGTACTGAAAATGTACATTAGGTTGACCAATACGATAAATGATATCGCTGTAAATCAAAGTAAAAGCTTCTAAATGTCTTTTCTTTGAAATGTGTTTGCATTAGTGCATATACTTCCATTAACAATCAAGTTTAGGGATGGACGATACCAAGATGAAAATACTAGTCATATGGGAAAGGCATATGCAGAGACCACAATCTTTCACTGAAGGTTAAAGATGGACCATACCAAGTTGAATTTTCTGTATGGGAGAGAATAACACGGGAAGGCAGATTTTTGGAGACAACTGCCTATCATATGCTTATTGCCTCTCTTTTAGTTCACCATCTGTAACCAGATGCTCATATTCAATTTTTCAGTAACTGTGGGGAATATATGTGAGACTACACCTCAAAGCACTTTTCTTTTATTTTACTAAATTCAAATAAAATATTTGATATTCTTATACACCATATTATGTTAAAGAAATGGCATAACTGGTGTATTAAGCATATTTTTGGCGACATTAATGTTTTTACCTTAGGCTCTAAATTATCAATGTAAGCAGACAATACATTAAGCAGTAAGACCACACATAAATGGGTTCACCACTAGGGGGAAGTGCAGAAGCTGATTTAAAGGTGGTAAAAGTCATCTGACTGTGGTATGTTTGCTTTCTGCGATGTGTGAGGCATTGGATGGTATATTCCCAAAAGTATTGAAAGTCAGGGCTTTTGTTCGGAGATGAAATGTGTTCTATGGTTCTCCAGAAGAGAGAGACTATATTCAAAAGCATAAAGGATGTAAATAAATAAATAATGTTTTCTGTAACATAGAGGATTCTTATAAAAAAAAACCTTTCTCATTTTTTTTCATTTTCAATTCCTCAGTGTCTAAAACAAAAAATATAAATGAACTGAAATTGTAGGTTTCTAAGTTTTAATCTGATTAAAAATAAGCTATTTTATAAAGCTATATTACACAGATGTGGTCTGGACAAGGAAGCACAAAGAATTTCAATATTCAGCAATTAAAATAATTTGCATACTTAAAAAAAGTTAAAAACAAGTCACAAAGGTATGTCAATAACAGTATCCTTGTAACAATGACCTTCTTAGATGAAATTTCCTTCCATATTAAGAATAGATGGATTAGGGAGCTTCTAAGTCTTTCTTACTGGTTCTTTCTTTATCTCAGAACAACTGTGTTTATAATGTGCTTCACAACCATATGTTTGGCATTTTTGTGATATTTATCAGTGGGTACCTTAATTCATATTTATATTGCAGGAAACCAATGTTTGTATTTGACAGTTTCTCTGATTAGTATAATATACATTCATACACACACACACACACACACACACACACACACACACACACATATTTATTAATATATATATATGTATATATATATATACACACACACACACACACACACACACACACACACACACACACACACATACATACATGCATACACAAACACATACACACAATATTTTGCCATTAAGTATTACAGGTTTCATAGCTTTCGGTTTTTCAAAATCTTGTTAGGAATTAGCACTGGATTTATGAAATAAAATAAGAGATGTAATTAAACTTGGTCCCCTTAAAGCAAATTGTGTGTACATCAAATGGTCAAATGGTGTTCCACACAGAATATACAATTCACCTATACATTACTAGATCACAATATACATTTTATCCAGATAATTGTTTTGAGTATGCTATTAATTGATAGTATGTTGCTACCAGAAAAGGGATTGGAAATTTAACATTGAGGTGTCAATCTCAATGCAGCAATAATTTTTCAACCATGGGGTGAAGTGACTTTATTAAGACATCAATAAATATTGTGTGCCACTTATTCCTGAAGTATATTGCAGTTTTACTTCCATTTTGACACTTCACCTTGAGTAAATTTAATGTACTTGTTTGTCTTAGTTTTACACTAGCTTTGCAGCTGAGGCAATGCACTTATTTTCATTATATTTCGCAAGCCATTCTTTTGAGTTATTCCAGTGTCTTCTCTGTTATATGTTTTTTGTTGGTTTTATTTTTTTTCTTGTTTTTGTGTTGTGATGGATATACTATTTGCTTGTTATAGGTTATATAGTCTGTATAACAAGGTATGACCAACACACTAAAAGTATTTAAAAATTAATTAATTCATGATATACAATTCATAGGTTCACATATATTTAAACGTTGTCACATAAATAATATTAAAAAAGGAGTGTAGAGAGAATATATTTTTTCATTTAGTTAGAACATATTTTATCTAAATTACCTGTGATATTTACAAATTGAAACATTGTTTTTTTGTTTGTAATTATGTTTCTATATCATTGTGAATCTTAAAAGTAATTTTTATTTGCACGCTAATGTATTTTACTGTCTAATGAGAACATTTGCTATATAGTGAAAGCAATAAAATTCCAAAATGTGGTAAAACAAGTAAATTTTCCCCAAAATAGTACTTGGGCCTACTTTGCAGTGTAAATTATTTTGTTAATGCTTAAAACAATCATTTAAATATAGGATTAATTAGTTGTTAAATTAGTTGCAGATATTTGGTTTTGTATTATGCATGTAAAAAAAAAAGTTGCAGAAAACATATATATTTTTTGGGGGGGTTTTCTGTTTTTTTTTTTCCTGTTTAATTCTTCCTGGTCTGCATTAATTATTTCACTGTAATATGTTAGGCTTACAGGTCTGGCTTTACATAGATTTGTTGCCAAAGTCGCCCAGGTAATTTTAACACCTAATTAGCACATCTGTCTGACACCCCCAGAATAAATTTCTTCGTGCACTAAAAATGTAATTATGTTATGCACCTTTTGTAATATCATCATCCACCTACAAACTCACTCTAGATCATTTTATTCGCTAATATAAAATCAAGATAATAATGGGAACAGTTCATTTTGCATTTAATATCTTCATTTGTAATTATTATTGTCATTATTATAATTATGTTTTTATTTGTTTTTCAGTGGTATTTAACTGTTAGACACATCATAACAATAGGAGATGGTGATAGTGCATGTTTTGACAAACTGCAATAAAAAAGTAAGAAGGCTCAAGTTTAAAGGAAGACATTGATACATTTTCTGCTTGACTTCATACGTAATCTATACAGTGAGCATACATGATGTATACAAGTATACAAGTTAAGCCAGGCACGGAATAGCTAAAAATCAGCACACAGTACTTAACAAACCGCCAAAGTCTCAGAATATGTCAGTCCGTAAGTGTGGATGTTTAATAGATGCTTTCATTATTATCAGTTATATTGTGTTACTATTAACAGTACTGGAAATCAATTTGTCTACATCCATCCTCCTGCTTTCAATCACATTCCTCCAAATATTGTTCATTTTCATCCTCAACCAAGATTTATGATTGGAATCTGAGAAGTTGTAATTCTAATTATTAAGTGAATCACACATTTGGGTAGTCATAGGAAAAATAAATTAATTTAAGAAAAAGTCTGGGCTAACTTGAGAGGTAAACTTGGAAGGTAGCTATAGAACTTTGAACATTTTCCACCCAAAAAGAGGTAGAAGTTAAATTGCACAAAAATACTTTAGGTCTAAGAACAAAATATTAATTAAGTTACACACTTTTCTGTATTAGCCTTCAATTTGTGTCTACATTAAAGCCAATAAAAACTCAACTCAGGAAAATTGAATACTGCATAATAAAAAGGACATTTACTGTGCAATTTCACACAAACAAGGCCTGAGTGCACGCTAGTCGTCAACCGCTCATTCTGAGTTTGAAGTCAGTAACTTATTCAATGAACTTAATGAATACACTGTTAGTTTAGATTCAGAGTAAAGTTTTACTTTGATTACTGAAGAACAATTTCTTATTTAAGGTCTAGGAGAAAATTGCTTTTCAGTAAGCTGAGTAAATATCGGGTTATTGATAAAAGTGAGAATTGTCAGGAATTCGCAAACAATTCAAATTGAATATGAAATTGAAGGCCAAAGTAGCAGAACAGGAAGCATGACTCACATGGAGAACATTTCAAATTTATCCATGTTGGCTATAAATTGGAAATTCAGTTTGAGAATTAATTTTGAATTTCTGACAACTCTTACTGTAGTGAGTAACTTTGATCCCATTGTAAAGCGCTATGGAATTTGTTGGCGCTATGTAAATATAATGATAATAATGGTAAATAATGTACCAAGTGAGATTTGTTTTCATGTCATATGAGCTTTTTAGAAAAGAAATGAACTGAACTATTGGTGTATAAATCAGTTTCTTTTTATGTACCAGTTTATTATTTTATGTACAAACAAATATTTTGCACAATTGTGAAATGATGTGCAACTCAAAATATTCAAAAAATTTTAATACAAATATGTAGGTATTCACGGAACGGGTTATTCACTATAGTGAGAATTGCTGCGAGTTCAAAATTAATTCATATTGAATTTTAAAATATAGGTCAAAATAGCCACATTAGAAAAAATCTCCAAGTCAATTTTGCTTTCAGATTGGATAATTTTACATGTCCAGCAATTCTAACTTTAGTAAATAACTATGACTGATACATGCTTAATAATGTAGCCCATTGTTAATAATACTGTTCAGGTTTAAAACCTTTAATTTGGATATTGCACTCAGGGAGTTTAGGCATACATTTGAACATACATTTTAAGTGAATATAAAATATGATATTTTTCTTGAAATAACCACTGTAAAATCCAGTTGTTGCATTCCAGGTTTATTGAGTAAACACCGATATGGTTTGATTCTATCAATATTGTACATTATCACTACATATGTACATCTTAGCTATAGAGCCGCCACATATGTACTTAGATTTTACAGGTTATGTTACAATGAATGACTGGATTGAACCCAGTTGTATAATATGGGGTGCAGTCAGGGTCGGCGCTACCATAAGGCGAATAAGGCATTTGTCTGGGGCGCCGACCTGCTGGGGCGCCCACTGGGAAGTTTCCTGGTGCCATACATATGGATCTGTTACTTTTGGGGATATATGCACTATAGAGCTTACAGTCTGGGAATAAATGTATTTTTGTATAAATACAATTAGGAAAAATGAAAAGAACAGTCAGAAGTTTTTGATAAATACAAAGTAAAATGACTGTGTTTAATAATGTAGTTCTTCATTTCAAAATGTTGTTTTAATGCAGAAATGACTTTTTAAAGTGTTGAAACTTGTGAATGTTAAATAGCAGGTCATTTAAGAGATAGCTAGAATGCACTGATATAGCTAAAGAGATAACTAAATGCACAGGAAATCAAAAGTTGTTAAGCTAAAAGAGATCTGGATTATAATTAGATAAATATGAAAAATAAATAGATACATTAATTAATTAATCAATTAATTAATTAAAAGAAAATGAGAACATCTTATTAATACCAGTTACCAGTTATAAAACCCAGAGAGGCCATGTATTTTTAATGTTTTTCTGAAAACGACTAATTTTTTCACAAGATAAGAATTCAGAAAAAATATTAAAAATAGATGGACTCTCTGGGATTTTCTAAATGTTCGCTGTTCTTTTTCACTGTTAGAGAGTGACATTTCCCTTTTAAGAAAATATGAAAGACAATGCCTATGGTTAACCTAGTGAAAATGGTTTTAGAAGCAGCCATGGAGGAAAAGATCAGTACATTCCATAAACATAGTACATGTAAAATTAGAATATGGTTGAAATTGTGAAATGGAAATGTTGGAAATATTGATAAGTAAAGAGTCATTGTATAAGCCATTTATGTGAAGACATGGGTGACTCCATATTTACATTGAGCTGGTATAAAATCGTGTAGGGCCATATATAACAGTAAAACTCAGTTTTTGCCCTAGTATGTTTTATTTGATGATGGGCCATACAGGAAAATCTATTTGATATAATTCTGACTCATAAAACATCACGTGAACATTTATATTCTCATCATCTACATATAGATAAACCTGGCGAAGAAGGATATTTTAATCACTAAACACCAAGTACTGAAAGCAAAATTGCAAAATATATGCAACAACAAAACTTGATTTGAAAAAAAAAATTAAATTCCAACTCAGTTTAAATTTTAAAATTAATTTTCAGTTCACCAAAATTTGTGGTGATTTAGATGTCAAACAAATATATGACCTAGTAGGGAAGTCTATAGGCAACTGTAACAGGATCCTTTATAGACTTGTGCATAGTGAGAAAATTCGGCTTGGTCAAACTGTTTTTATGGAAAACAAAACATTTTCAGGACACCAGAAATTCTGATCAATGCACTGCAAAATATATACATAATATATACATATATTTTGCAGAACACCGATTGGTGCATTTTCCTTAGATTTAGTTCACAGATCAAGCAAGAAAAAGTTATTAATAGAGGGGAAAACAGGAAGAGCACCCATAAAAACGTATATTAATATGTTGATATATTAAACATGTATTAAATATATAATACTTAAATGGAGAATTTTTTACTGCTTCTTATTTTTTCTGTCTCACTTGATCTATAACTAAAATCAATATTTAGTGACTATCTCCAGTCAATCAATATTTTTTTCCCCATCCATCATCTCTTTTTCTGGTGCCACAGTGCAGAGGCATGACCCTAAATGACCATGCTCGACCACCGTGCACTTCGGTTGATTTATGATTTATTTATATGTCTGCTCAGAGTAAGCAAATTTGACCAATCACCGGATCGGAACAAATTCAGATAAAAACATAGAAACATTAAATGAGATGGCAGATAAGAACCATTTGGCCCATCTAGTCTGCCCAAAACTGATTTGCAGATGAACTGCAATTTGGACCAAACCGAATCTCCAAGTCTAGTTCCTTTTTTAGAATGGCAGATTTAGAAGAGATTAGGAGAAAAAAACATTGATACCCATGGACTCACTAGAATATTGGAGGACATGGGCAGGAGGGAAAATGTTGGCAATTGGAAAGGGAGATTGGTCTAATGTAAGCTGCTTTATATATTTTAAATTACCTCTAGTTGTTTTTTTCCCCTTAATTCAATACTGAGTTATTTATTCACTAAATTAAATTGTAGTGAGCTAAAAACCAAACTGCAGAATTGCAGAAACAGTGATAATTTGGAAACCTATGAAAAATTCTCTGAAAATTCTGTAGATGAAAGATTCCATAGTCAAAAAAACTGTAGTCAAAAGAAATTTGACAGAAAATGTTATAGAAGAATAAAATTATTTTGTTCAAACAAGTTAATTTTTCCAATTAATATACAAAGAGGGTGGAAACATTTTGAATAGGAGAGTAAAAACTGAGAAGTAAGACAAATAAATTTATACCCTGAGTTTAAGTGTCTCTTAGTAAATTTTATATTTGTTGTAATGTGCATATGGTGGCAGTTTTGTGGAAGGAAAAAGGTCCATCAAATGTCATTTAAATATATTTCTGAAAAAAAAAAAGAGTATTGCAAGGGGAATATGTGTTAAGGCTTGCTAACTTAATTTCTTAAAGAATAAGTGAAATAGAAATTACCTGGTTTTAAAATTCAAAGCATGATCTATCTCTCAATGTTTTGGAACATTGGTCCAGTTATACATGGTTTGATATACTGTAAAACCCATTTATTTAAACAGCACAAAACAACCATATACATATTGCATTTGACCTAACTTAAAACAAAGTCATTAGAATATTTTTAAATGCTACATCGTAAACCTTTTTATGTACAGTTTTAAGTGCTCCTGTCTGCTAGAGTTGTTTCAAAATAATACTGCTGGATAAAATGTGTATATGTTCGGTATAAGAGCAATTAATTTTTATAATATTAATGTTTTTAAAATATTAACAGTAATATCACGATATCTACTAACTTCATAATCTTGCTTATTGTATATGGGTCTATAAACTGATGTGTAAGTACACTCTGTATTTCTAAATTACCTTAACCCTTTCAAAAATCCAACAGAGTATAAACATTTTTTTTTAAATTCTTTATTTTGCTGTGCATTGATTAGGCAAGGTACATTCTATGCTAGCAATGCCACAAGAGCAAATGCCAGAGTTTTCATAAGCATAGATAAACAATCATATGGCATGGATAGACTGTGCACATTTTTTATATTATATAAGAGTAGACAACAGTGTGGTGCAAATCTAAACGTGCATATAAAAGATTAATCAGGCTTATCTACAGGTTATGCTATATAACAGTGTAGCAGACGCTTAATGGGTGTTAAGGTAAATTCTTGTTCCCGAGTAGACCATCATTTCACTTAGCTTGGTAATTAGGTAGCTTGATAACAAGATTATGTGAGAACTTCTGATAAAATAGATTATTCTGTAATCTTTTCTACCCCCCCTGGCCGCCCCCATGCCCGCAAGATGACAGTCAGTGCCCACGTACCGTGTGACCCCTCTCACTGATGGATCAAGGAGGGATTACAGCCTGATATTCTCCATAGTGATTTCATGCCAGGTGAGTGTCCAAGTGGTAGACCCCCTGTAGTGGACTTGTGTCTTTTCCAGTTAACCGTCGCATGCAGGATGCGGATCGTAGTAGACGTGGTAATCCCTTGTTTTATCTCCGCTGACACAGGCTGTCTGCTCCGTTTTTTTCGCCCATTACGCTTCGGTTTGGGACGTACGGCAGATGAGGCCAGCACGTTGGTACAGTGTTCCTGGCTGAGGGCTGTAGATTGAAGCATGCTAGTACAGTGTTTTGTGTTAGCAGGCCCCTGCACTTAAGTTGGTATGCTGTGTCTTTGGCTGCTCTGCCAGTTTTGGCTCGTTATAGGACCGAGCTTCGTGCTCTTTGTATGGTCGTAGCAGGTAACCGCCAATTCATGTTTAGTTTGTGCTGGTATTTTGCTGGTGCGGAGTCAAGTGAGTGGGGGAGCTTCCCTCTAGTATAAGTGGCTCTGCACGCAGTCTCTTCCATCTTGTGTGCGGCCTCTGTGTTCTAGTTGAACACTGCTGTGGAATGGAATGCTGGTGGTCTCGCACTCACAGAGGGCCACGCGGTGGGGACTAGGATCACTCCCACCGGCCCAGAGGGGGGGATAACGGGCCACATCCACCTAACTTTGTGCCTCTGGTTGACAGCTGGTAGGCAGGATAGCAGGGCAGTGGCCGTCCGTCCCGCTCACCGCCCGAGCGCTCTCCATCTTGGGTGACGGTGAGCACCCCTCCGAGGGACTAAAATTGTGCAGCAAGCCTCTCCTTGGGACCATGGTGTCTTCTTGTGCTCGGTCACAGCTGCCAGTCATCAAGTAAGTGCTGTTTTTTGGCATTTGTAGGGCTAAAACTAGTAGAGACTGCAGGAGCTGTTCTGGTGTGCAACCGTTCGGCTCGGCGGTTCGACCCCGCCCCCCAACATTTTTATTTTTATGTATTTAACAGTATGAAATCTAGTTCATAAAGCCTTACTCAACTTTATTTATACTTTTATTATGATTACCAGCCTGTAGAGGAACACAATTCTTTGCCATAAGTCACTAGACACTGATATAATAACTTTACATTTGCTGAACATGTAAGCTCACCACCTGCCTTCAAACAGTAAATGAAGTTTTAATTAGTCATATCATTTCTACAGTACGGGTGGGGGAGAAGTGAATGGACTGTAATATTTCACTGTTAGCATTAGATTAAGCTATAGCAATCTTTATATACCTTTACTTTACATATATATGATTTAACTGCATTTACTGCACGTCGGCATTATGTTCAAATGTAGACATTCTTTTAACATCCTGTTATAATTTTCAGTAAACTGAACCATTAGTAATAACTTCACGATCCTTACATATACCTATAGGCAAGGTATATGTCTATTTTGGAAAGTCACATGACTATATATATAATGATCATTTTTTTAAATTCTTTATTTTGGAAAGTCATTTGACTCTACATATAATGTTGCAACATATGCAATTTAAATAACAGAAAGAGATAACATCTTGAGTTTGCCGTGTGGCTACCATCACATAACAGTGTATGAAACTTCATATAACAAAAATCATGCTAGCCCCTGGTATTTGACCAATGTTATTGATATATTTTTGTCACACCTACTACATGCGAAAAAAATTGCATTACTGCTTTTATACTTACATCTCAGACCCTGTATACATTTTTTTTTCAAAATAAATGAAGCTGTATACTATCTAAAGCTTTTCATTTACAAAATATTTTTGTATAGGATCAACACAATAAAAATTGTGTAAACTGACATAATTCATTTCTTTTAAGTTTGTCTGCAATCTATACACAAAATTAATGTGCTTTGATATGTTTAAATGCTAGCTATGCATCCATTGCTTCGAATACACCTTATGCTAAAAATTTTCAATCAAAAAATGCTTGGTAGTGAAGGAGGTAATTGATACTAAAATGTTTATTGACTAAACGCTGAATTGTAATGAATTGAAAATTCGACTGTAGATAAAAGTGATGACCTATAAGACTATAGCCACAATTTGTTTTCAATTACAATTTAGTTTTGAGTAAACCCTACAGTTTATCAAGTGCTGCCAAGTTCAGCGGAAACTTTAAACTCTCAGGGGGACGTAATTTAAATGGTCTCCATATAGTATAAAAATGAATGATTCTGCTAAAGCATTACATCTTATTTTGGCCTAATTCTGGGGCCACATAAATTGCAATCTGATCAATGTAGCTTCATAAAAGAGCTTTTTCAAATTAATTCACATTGGTAACTTCAAGCTTGCCAGTATTGCAAAAATGTCAGTATGAAATCTTCTGAGACTGAGAGCCCTCTCTTAATGCTGATTTGATACTTAAGAACAACATTGTCAAATCCAGCTGTTAAAAAAGACACTCTGGGCACCCACACCGTTACCAGCTGGTTATGCTGATTGTTTTATGATATATCAGTATTCAATTGTCGTAAATGCTTCTGCTCCATAAGCCCACCTCTGCTGTCACTGCCCCCCAATCCTGCTGCATTTCACTTTTTGGTCCATCTGTACATTATATCACATATAGCTGTATTATCCTGGCCATCAGCTACTTATTGCACCTCTATAATTAATATCCCCCACTTAGCATGTCGTAAAGAAAGGAACTGGATTGCGGATGCCTCTCAAATACAAAACCTAGAATCATTGAATAAACTAAGTGTTATGTGAAAATAATGCCATTGAAGTGTTCTAGATCTTTACCTGGTGACATTGCTGTCTCATTAAAAAAAATATTGTTTTTCACTTTTTATTACACATTTATTGAATATTTATGAAAAAAAACAAGCTCTTTGTTAAATTGGAAGACATATATGTACTACAAACTTCTTTTATATTAGAACACAAATAACCTGAGGAGGAGTTATTTTCAGAATGCATTGTCTTTTTCCACCCCTCTCTCTAATCAGTCAGAAGTCTTCTGAATTTAAACTCTAGTGAGCCAGTGGTGTTCATGTGTGAGCTGGGAAGAATGTCCACAATTCAAACTCAACCAGTTCATTAAAAAATAAATAAATAAATATATATATATATATATATATATATATATATATATATATATATGGTGAAAAATATAAAAAAAGTAGTCTCCTTTTCTGCTTTCCTTGTTCAAAATCAACCGATTTGAGATTGGTAGGAGTTACCTCTAATACTCCTCTTGCCATTTTTCTGTATCAAATCAGACCACATCACAACAAACATGAGAGATTACTGTACTTATACTATTCTACTCTCATATTCAAAATCTGTTATTTAGCTCCTAAAGACTGCCACAAAACCTCTCATGTGCTAGGAAAACCAGAGAGTCTTCTCAAAATGTAGCATAAAATACTTGTGCAATAATTTATTTTTTTTCCACTTAATGGTCAGTTGTTTTTCCTGGTCTTAAGTGCAATACCAGGAGCTGACATCAACAACAAGGAGCTACTAGCAAGTCACAGGGAAAGATGGGTATTAGTGAGTATATAATTAATTTTTTTGTATGTTGGAAAGCTATGCTTATAAAAACGTAAATCAGGAAAGGCAACTGTAAATTTCAATCTAAATAGAGATTTGACTTCACAGATGTGTATGTTTTCCTTTATTACCTTTTCAGTGATTTAGAAGATTGTGTTATTCATTCTATTTCCCTTCTCTGCAGATTTGAAGCAAATCTTTCTAGTATGCTAATTAAAGGGACATTAACTCCAAAATAACCTTTGTTCTTTATTATAATGTATCACTTTTATGGGTATTCAGGGAACAATAAACACAGACAAGTGGCTGACCCAGTGACATCAAGAAAAGGAGATGACTTGCAAAACATAATAGTTTATATCTTTGGGTCTTTTATGGTTTTATTAACTTTGCAGATTAAATTTAACACATTAAAAAATCATATATCTGAAATGATAATATAATTTTCAGGTTTACAATGTGAACATTTATGGCTGTATAACACAAAGCCTCAGACATAGATTTAATTGAACTCTAAACTGTATAAAAAGTAGATATAATTCTTTTTGAGTGCACCATACATTTATCTTAATGTAAACAGAAACCTAAGGCATAGCTCTACGAGATTTATTTACGATACACTACTTAGTTCCCAATACTACCATTATTTCCTCAGGGAAGAAGAATAGCAAAGGTTTATGTTTGGATAATTATGTTAAACATATCAGGTATTTCTTGAAGTGTTTTTGAAGACATTATATGCTGCATGTAGGCAAAAAATAAAATGAGAAATACTTTTATTAGATATAAATTGCTGACTTTTAAATGAAAGTGCCTAATAGATGTCTAGTGTTAAAGAAAATAGGGAAGCCCATATTATTTATTAAGTTTAATCAAATAATTTCCTGTAATTAAAACAACTATTTGGCTTACCGAGAGACAAGCATATACAAATATAAAAACATATTATAGACTAAAAAGCTATATGAAGTCAAACACTGATTTTCCTTATTTCTTTCTTTCTTTCTTTCTTTCTTTCGTGCTTCTTAACAACTTCCTTATTTATCAAGTATTACAGGGAAAATGTCAACTTTAGAACAAAATAAGACTTTTTTTCAGAACATTTGCTTCGAAGACAACATCTAAAGAGAAATTTTGTTTTTCCACCCTTCTGCCACTAATGATATTTAGATATGCACATATGAGAAAATTAGGCATCATTAATGTATTTGTTTATCAATAAAATGTTTTTATTTTCTATTTTGGTTTGATACTACATTTATCCATGCATTATTATGTATTATCTATGAAAGCATCCATGATTGTGCTTTTCTCTTTTTAATTGGCCATTACCGTCCAACTGTACTAATTTCCTTGTTATTCTTCTCCATCTTTGTTGTGCCTTATTTAAATTTAACGCACATAAGGGTACGGTTGAGTAACCAGATTGAATAAATGTTTTCAATTTACTAAAATAATAGCAAAATAAAACTCTAAGTATGACTGTAAATGGATACATTCTCTTTCATATGTGTATATAGAGGAAAATGTATTTCTACTTACTGTAATTTTCTTTTCATGGCTATTATTCATGGCAGCATATACATATGGGTTAGATCCTCCCCTTACAGCCGATAGGACGGTAATAAAACAAATTCCTTTAAAAGGAGTGAATATATATATATACATATATGTATATATGTATATATATATACAGGGAGTGCAGAATTATTAGGCAAGTTGTATTTTTGAGGATTAATTTTATTATTGAACAACAACCATGTTCTCAATGAACCCAAAAAACTCATTAATATCAAAGCTGAATATTTTTGGAAGTAGTTTTTAGTTTGTTTTTAGTTATAGCTATGTTAGGGGGATATCTGTGTGTGCAGGTGACTATTACTGTGCATAATTATTAGGCAACTTAACAAAAAACAAATATATACCCATTTCAATTATTTATTATTACCAGTGAAACCAATATAACATCTCAACATTCACAAATATACATTTCTGACATTCAAAAACAAAACAAAACAAATCAGTGACCAATATAGCCACCTTTCTTTGCAAGGACACTCAAAAGCCTGCCATCCATGGATTCTGTCAGTGTTTTGATCTGTTCACTATCAACATTGCGTGCAGCAGCAACCACAGCCTCCCAGACACTGTTCAGAGAGGTGTACTGTTTTCCCTCCTTGTAAATCTCACATTTGATGATGGACCACAGGTTCTCAATGGGGTTCAGATCAGGTGAACAAGGAGGCCATGTCATTAGATTTTCTTCTTTTATACCCTTTCTTGCCAGCCACGCTGTGGAGTACTTGGACGCGTGTGATGGAGCATTGTCCTGCATGAAAATCATGTTTTTCTTGAAGGATGCAGACTTCTTCCTGTACCACTGCTTGAAGAAGGTGTCTTCCAGGAACTGGCAGTAGGACTGGGAGTTGAGCTTGACTCCATCCTCAACCCGAAAAGGCCCCACAAGCTCATCTTTGATGATACCAGCCCAAACCAGTACTCCACCTCCACCTTGCTGGCGTCTGAGTCGGACTGGAGCTCTCTGCCCTTTACCAATCCAGCCACGGGCCCATCCATCTGGCCCATCAAGACTCACACTCATTTCATCAGTCCATAAAACCTTAGAAAAATCAGTCTTGAGATATTTCTTGGCCCAGTCTTGACGTTTCAGCTTGTGTGTCTTGTTCAGTGGTGGTCGTCTTTCAGCCTTTCTTACCTTGGCCATGTCTCTGAGTATTGCACACCTTGTGCTTTTGGGCACTCCAGTGATGTTGCAGCTCTGAAATATGGCCAAACTGGTGGCAAGTGGCATCGTGGCAGCTGCACGCTTGACTTTTCTCAGTTCATGGGCAGTTATTTTGCGCCTTGGTTTTTCCACACGCTTCTTGCGACCCTGTTGACTATTTTGAATGAAACGCTTGATTGTTCGATGATCACGCTTCAGAAGCTTTGCAATTTTAAGAGTGCTGCATCCCTCTGCAAGATATCTCACTATTTTTGACTTTTCTGAGCCTGTCAAGTCCTTCTTTTGACCCATTTTGCCAAAGGAAAGGAAGTTGCCTAATAATTATGCACACCTGATATAGGGTGTTGATGTCATTAGACCACACCCCTTCTCATTACAGAGATGCACATCACCTAATATGCTTAATTGGTAGTAGGCTTTCGAGCCTATACAGCTTGGAGTAAGACAACATGCATAAAGAGGATGATGTGGTCAAAATACTCATTTGCCTAATAATTCTGCACTCCCTGTATATACATATATATATATATATATATATATATATATAAATATATATATATATTCCCTGGCTAATCATGGCAGCATATATATGGGTTAGCTCCTCCCTTTACAGCCGATAGGACAGGATTAAAACAAATTCCTTTAAAATGAGTATCCCTGCATAGGCCCCTTAGTCAATAACAAGCTCCTACAGAAAAAGCAAAACCAACACTGGGTGGGTAGTATATGCTGTCATGAACAATAGCCAGGAAAAGAAAATTATGGAAAGTATGAATACATTTTCCTCTTTTCTGGCTAATCATGACAGCATATACATATGGGAATACCCAAGCTTACCAGGGAGGGACAGAAACATAAATAACTGCCAATCAAATAATCAGAAAAATTCAACATAGATTAGAAGATTGAACTGAGCAAAGGACTAGACATCCAAATTGCACCTCATTGATAGCTTTAACGTCCAGTATGTAATGCAGGACAAATGAGTTCAAAGAGGTCCAAATGCCAACTTTACAAAAGTTTCAGGAGAGACAATTGCCATGGAAGCCCACAATGCTGCAACTGTAAGAGAGGAGAGTGCCCCGAAACCCTTTAGTACAGGAAGAGAATGGCATTGATAAGCTTTCACTTTCACCAAATCCCTGGTGCTAAATGCAAGACAACCATATCCTGTTGAAAATCAGTGAATGGGGGTTCACAGGCCCAAGCCTGGAGTACACACATTCTCCTTGCTGAGGTACTAGCCACCAGCAACAGCACCTTCTGTGCTAACATCATGGAAACTCCATCATTCGAATTATGGTTTAGTCAGAGCCTATAAGATCACTGGTAGGTCACAAATTGGCTTCAACACCCTCAGTGAAGGCTTGAGTCCAATCGCAGCTTACATGAAGCAAAGCACCAGGGGCTTCAATGCTCAATGGGTATTCTTCAGTGCAAGTAGAGAATGGTATTGATGAGCTTTCACCTTAGGCAGGATCTCTAGTACTAATGTAAGATAACCATATCCTGTTGAAAATTTGTGAATGAAGGTACACAGGATCAAGCCTGGAGTTCACACATTCACCTTGCTAAGGTACTAGCCACCAGCAACAGCACCTTCTGTGCTAGCATCATGGAAGCTCCTGCTCCTGTCAGAGCCTATAAGACCAGTGGTAGGTCACATATTGGCTTCAACACCCTCAGTGGAGGCTTGAGTGTAATTGCTACTTACATGAAGCAAAGCACCAGTGGTTCCAATGCTCAATGGGTACCCATGTAAAGTATTTATAGGACTGTAAGAGGATCTTAATGACCGTCTCAGGTATGCCTATACTTCTAGAGACACCCGCATCAACACCAGAGCTTAAGGATCTTGGTGTGTCAAGGGACCTTGTAATAATAGGTCTGGATGTACTGGACTTTCCTTTGGAGGTTCCAGATTCATCTAGCTCAACATAGGGATTTAGAGTCTTTGTGGCCTTCCACTGTCTCCTTTTGAATTTCCTTTAGGAAAATTGAAAACAGAAAAAATATATATACATCAGACTGAAATTCCAAATTTGAGTCAGGGTATCCTGACCTTGAGCATTCTGGTGTTAAAATGCTTCTGGACCTGGTAGTTCCGAGAAGTGGCCATCACATCTACATAGAGTATCAGCCAATCTGAGTCAACTCTGAGGATGCATCGGGACAAAGTTGCCATTCCACCTTGTCCACTGTTACTCGACTCAGGTAACAGCCATTATATTCTGAGCCCCTGGTTGTTTTTCTGTGTCCTGATCATCATGGGCTGTAATTCCCTCATCAATATGTGGCTGTGAGACCCACCTTTTACGATTGATATAGGATACAGTTGCATTGATATTTGAGGAGATTCGGACCCACTTGTTCTTCAGCAACCTTCTGAAGTGAAGAAGAGCCCATAAAATTGGATGAAAATATTATTCCTTCCTTATTCACAGACCTCATGTAACATGGTCCAGACAATGTGTATCCAATCCTTGAAAACTGGAATCTGAGCTTATAATTGCTCAATGAGGTTCTGTTCATTGGAAACTCAGAGATATCTCTCTCTTTTCAGCTAACAGTTAAGGTGTACCTCCACTGATGGTGACATCGTCATCAGTGGCTGGTTCCAATTCATCTTTCTCTTGTTGAACTGAGATAGGAAGGACCTTTGAGGAATCCTGAGATGCCATTAAGCCCATCTGACAAGGCTGATGGTGGAAGCCAGGATTCCTAGTAGTTGCATCTACTTTCTTACTGTTACCAAGTGAAAATGAAGAAACTGGAAGAGAAAACTTGGGAAATCTGTGGAACTGTTCCTGAGATAGGGAAAAAGCACAATATAGAATTCTCCAACCAGAAATGTCATCCTCTAAGCTGGTGTGACACTACTTTCTTGGTATTCATCAAGCAGCCAAACTTCAGGAGTTCTGAAAGAACTATATCCCTTCATGTGCCTGCCTTCTGTGGGTCTGAGGCTGTCAGCCTGTGTACCTTGCAACCCTCAGCTGTCTCTTTAATGGATTCATCCAATGTTTTCCCAAACAGCCGCTCCCCTTCAAATAGAATGGTGTAGAGGGCAGACTTGGAGGATAAGTCATCATCCCAGAAGCAGAACCATAATGCTTTCCTAACTGCTGTAGATAAAGCCATTTGTTTGAGAGAATATCCTAGTTACATCTAGGTAAGCTTCTGTGAGGAAATCACTTGTAACCTGTAGACTCCAGACTGCATCTTCAAACTTGGTTCTTAATATCTCTCTCCATATCTGCATTTAGATCCTTAATCACACTTTACATGGTTCTAGAAACAGCAGTGAAAACTATAGATGGATGACATCCTCTATTGGCCAGCGTATAAATTTGGACAGGTCTGCATCCACTTTTGATCCAAAGGCTTGCGTAACAAAGCCAAGTTGTCAAGCGGTAGCATCGTCCCACAGGCTGCCCTGGAAATCGGTGCATCCACCTTAGGTGGTGTAGTCCACGGGTGGAAGTAACTTCCTCCACAGGGTAAAGTTTGGCCTCTTCTCCTTACCTCTAAGGCCTTTGAAATACCTTGGAACTTCCTTGTAAGTCATGCCCGCATGTCATGTGGCTGCGCCGGTATAGGTGATGATGAAGCAGCTACCTAATGGAGACAGTCAGTGCATAACTGTTTTCCTTCCACTGCTTTCCCATCAGAACAAAAACATGGTGTAGATTCAGTAAATACCTTGCAACTTCCTTTGTAAGCTCGCCAACATGTCCTGTGGCTGCACAGATATAGGTTACATAGTTACATAGTTACATAGCTGAAAAGAGACTTGCGTCCATCAAGTTCAGCCTACCTCACATTTGTTTTTTGCTGTTGATCCAAAAGAGGTGATGCTGAAGAGGTTACCTTCAATGCAAAACATTTTTCCTACCACTGAATTCACATCACAATCAGAACATGGTGTAGAGGACATCAAAAAAACTAATTCTATTACCAAGAAAACAGTCAAAAAGATTTAAAAATAGCTGAAAACAGCAATTACCCATGTCTGGAGAACCTGCAATACTTTCCAAATTAATTTGGGATGTTTACAGTAATTTCTCTACATTTTAGGTACTTTCTGGCAATTGCCCTTAAACAAGATGGCTGCCACAACTAGTATTCCCATAATGCAAGTCATCGTTATTGAGCCCTTAAGGCACAAACTGCACATGTGCGGGCGTCTTCCAAGTGCATTAGCTGTTTAGAGACCGGGGAGAGAGCTCAGTCTGCAGCATACATGGCCCCTGAACACCCAGGGAACCAGGAATAAATCTCCAGGACCAAGGGGAAGCATAAGAAATAAAGTAGAAGTGCCTGCAAGGTGATTAAAAGGCAATAAGGTGCAAAACTCACCAAAGTTAAAGGCATCACAGTATAAAAGGCAACACAGTGCAAAAGGCCTCACAGTGCAAAAGGCCTCAAAGTGTAAAGGCCTTACAATGTAAAAGGCCTTACAATGTAAAAAAGTCTCACAGTGTAAAGGGAATCACAGTGTAAAAGCATCACAGCATAAGGCACAGCTGCATAATGTACCACAGTTTAAAGACATCATAGTTTAAAGGAATCACATAGTATAAACACATCACAGTATAAAGGCATCATAAAACAAAGGCCCTAAATTGCAAAAACAAATAAAGGAATAAAGAGAAAAATCATACATGTCCAAAAGTAAAGGGAGCAAAATGCTGACATCCTAAGGACTGTAGGACAGGAAAAAGACTAAGGGACCTATGCAGGGATACTCCTTTTAAAGTAATTTGTTTTATTCCTGTCCTGTAAGGGGAGGAGCTAACCCATTTGTATATTCTGCCATGATTAGCCAGGTAATCATATATATAACAAAATAGTATCAAAATAGTATCAAAAGGTTGCACTCACAGATTCAATAAAAATTTACTTTTATTCAGTCTTCTTAAAAAATCAACGTTTCAGTCCTACTTGAGGACTTTCATCAGGAAATTGGTTCATATAATCCTGATGAAAGTTCTCAAGTAGGACTGTAGCACTGAAACGTTGATTTTTTAAGAAGACTGAATAAAAGTTCATTTTTATTGAATCCGTGAGTGCAACCTTTTGATACTATTTGTTGTATACTTGGAGCCCTGGGAGTGCACCCGGTCTGGGAACTGGAGTTTGAGTGCAAGGTACAGTGTTTTTATCTTTATATGTATATATATATATCGCGTATTGTATATATACATTAAGCAAGGAGGCGCACTCGTAGGTCTTGTTCCAAAGTGAAGTTTATTCAATGTTACTCAAATGAAGTCCCGATCAACGTTTCGACCTCTCAGGGTCTTTTATATTACACAATGTATTTGATCTTGATAAAGACCCTGAGGGGTCAAAACGTTGATCGGGACTTCTTTGAATAACAATGAATAAATTTCACGTTGGAACAAGACCTACAAGTGCACCTCCTTGCTTAATGTATATATATATATATATATATATATATATATACACATATATATATATATATATATATATATATATATCAATCAATATATTATTATATATCATTTTGTTCAGGAGAAACAGGGCTTTCATTTCACATCAAATATTCATAAATGAAAAATAATTTAATATGAATAAAATCTAAAACCTTGTGAGAAATTAAGTTATTTTTCAAGTTCCGAATGGCATTTTAATTGTGAATGCAGTAAGCTTTTACTGTAATTGGTGTTCAGCATTGTCTCACGAGTACAACAGTACATGCATGGGTTTTATAGGGTTTTGGAAAGTTACAGGGTCAAATGTAGGGATGGCCCTCTCAGTTAGTGCACACCATAAAATACAGGAGTTAACATTTTTTCAAGAGTATTAATGGCATTGTTCCAATTTATGGATAACATGACAGTTTTTGTTTTAAAGGAAAAGTAAGAATAAAATAACATTAAAAAAAAACCATGGGCTACTGTAAGACTTGAGAAACATAGATTAAACTGTTAGCAGGGCAATAACCTGGAGAGAGATGAACACAAGCTGTCCCCATGACACTTGAGATTATTAAGAGAAGGCTTTCCGCGCAGTCTGGGATCAGCCGATGACTGACCTGCAGTGCCACTGAAGTTGAGACCATGTAGACCGAGACCAGAGTAATGCTCAGCAAGGCGGGCATAGCTATTTCTTTCCATGGGCATCCTGGCTGCACCAACACGATGTCCCCTTCGATACAGAGGACAGGTGAGTAGTTGGGTAATGCAAAGCCCCCAGCCTGGCGATCCACCACAGCGGTCCTTGGCCTAGAGGATGGAATATCATGCCCGTCCGTTGGTCCCGCATCATCCAGAAATGGTGACACTGCTTAAGCTTCCAACTGCTCTTTGCTGCAGCCATCGACAGCTCAAGAGGAACTCCCTCACATTCATCAGCAGATGAGGGATGTTGTGAAGGCAATGAATTGCCTGCTGTCTCGATGCCATGCATTTCAGGAAGGCTGAAAAGATTTTGTCGCACTATTGGAGTGTAGTTTGTGGCTGAGCCACTTCAAAAGGCCTGACTGCAGTCGACGCCATTTTAGGGGCTGACAGCCTCTGGTGGTGAAGCTGACACGGAACATGGTGACAGGTTCCATGGACCGAGGGTTACCCCCACTGATCCATGGGGAGGGGATAAGGGCCCATAAGTGTGTTTTCAGCTTGTTTTGGCAGCGATAGAGCAGCACCAACCAAGCTTGAAGACCACGGATGCCGGTCGGGTGAATCCTGCACAAGTGTCAGCTTATTTAGTGTCAACGTAGACCTCTGTTGTCACCTCTCACCAATTGGCCTTAATAAGCTGAATTGTATGCAGATTTGGGTAAGGTAGTCATGTTGGCTTCTAGCATCTCATTAGGTAAGTGCTCCAAATCTGTGGCAGAGGAAAAGAGTGTTATCAGTTGTGGGGAGAGGATGTAGGAGAAGTTTTGATAGTATATGTTCGGAAGCCCATCTGGGCCGGGAGATTTATTAGAGGGCAGATTGCCTATTACTTTCTCTACCTCGCCTGGAGTGATTGGTTCAGCCAGTTTCATAGTCTGGGCTGGGCATAAGGTGGGTAGGTCTATTGTGGATAGGAATTTAGAGATTTTGTTGTTTGTAGGTTGGTGGACATGAGGGTCCTCTTTTAGGTTATACAGCTTGCTTTGGAATTTATAATTTTCTTACCATCATCTGATACTAAGTAGGCTATTTTAGATTGGGTGTTCTTTTCCCATAGTTTTCTTGCTAGCATTGAGCCCGCTTTGTTTCCCAGGGTGTATTCCTTAGCTTTTAATTTGTGTAAAGTATATGAGGTGCAGGTTATGTTTATGTTATTTATGTCTCTTTGGACTTTTGCTATTTGTTCTGCAACTGTGTCATTGGGGAGGAAATAATGCGCTGTAGTGAGATCTCATAGGGTCCTTAATAGGTTGAGGGACCTTGCTCGAGTTTGTTTCTTAAGAAATAAGGCAAGTTGGAAAAAACAAAAACGTTATGACCACCTTATGGGCTTGCCAAATTGAGGAAACAGGTACTCCCTAGGTAATATTTAATGAGAAGTAGGTAGAAAATTCTGTCTCTACTTCGGCACAGAATTTGTCGTTATGTATAATGTTGTATTGAGTTTCCACAGGTTACAGCCCCTGAATTTAAAATCATCTCAGTATGATTGGGGTATGGTCTGACCAAATGATGTTTCCCGTGTTGCAGGAGGAAATTTGGTCTAGGACGGGCCCCTGGAGGAGGATAACATCTATTTTTAAGTATGTCTTATGGGTTTGCGAGTAACAATTAGGGTTCAATGTTCTGCCGCAGTCGTATAGGTTAAATTGAAGCAATAATTTTGTTATTGCTTTGCATTGAGTTTTGAGTGATCTATACCTCGGAGAGTGTCTCTGCATGGATGTATCTAAGCTAGGGTATAAAGTGTGGTTTCTATTGCCACAGATTATTGTGGTCCCTTGTTGTGCAGCTGCCACCCTGGTAAGCACGCTGTGTAGAAAATTCCTTTGGTTCTCATCAGGAGCATATACATTCACCAAGGTGTATATAACATTATTCAACAGACATATTAAAATTAAATACCTGCCCTGTGTGTCTCAGATTTTCTGGAGTAACTCAAATGTCACTGTTTTATGTACATAAATCGAGACACCCCGAGACTTTGAGACATGAGCTGCATGAAACTGACCTAAGAAATGTTTCATGCCAAACTGTGGAATCTTAAAATTGGTCTCTTGGAGACAAAAGGTATGTGCTGCACATTTCCTGGCTTCTTGTAAGACCATGTGCATTTTGTGGGGCATATTCAGGCCACAGACATTATGGTAGTCACATTTGGTTTGTGATTTACCTGGCTTGAATTGTAGGCAGATTTGGGCGATTAACCACAATATTTGCCATGAAGAGCAGGAGCTGCAGGGACCAGTGATCAGGATCCACCCTCGAGCATTATATGCTTTACTGCTCTAAAACACTCATATTTGTGTAAAGTAATGTCACATGAGTACAACAGAATGTGCCATGTCTAGATTTTGTGGTGTTTTGGAGTTATAGGATCAAATATAAGACTTGCCCCTTTCCGTTTTTGCACATTGAAATTTGCCAGATTGGTTATGTTGTCTTTGAGACCGTACAGCAGCCCAGGAATGAAAATGAACCCCTCATGGCATACCATTTGAAAAAGTAGACAACACAGGGTATTCAAATGGGGTACGTTCAGTCCTTTTAGTAGCCACTTTGTCACAAACTTTGCGTTCATATAAGTTTTTTTGTATTTTTCGCACAAAAACTGCACTATAACTGATGATATCATTGTTGTGATACATATTACTGTTTTAAAACATTCATATTTGCATTCAACAAAGTCTCTTGAGTACAACAGTACCCCCATATGCAGGTTTTATGTTGTTTTGGAAAGTTACAGGGCTAAATATAAGATTTCCAAATTAAATTCTCTGGACTTTTGCCTGGGTTGTCAAGCAGTCCCCTCAAATTGTAATTAATAAAATCACATAATTATGTAAAAATATATATCTATATCTATTTAAATTCTACTTGTATATTTATGTAATTATTTGTGTAAGTATATGTATTTATTTATGTATAAAGGAAAATGTATTCCTACTTACCGTCATTTTCTTTTCCTGGTCACAGGCCATGGCAGCAAAACAATGGGTAGCTTTTTCCTATACCTAATTAGACATGACCCTAATTAAAACAGAAGGTATATGTAACCCCTCCTACCCGTCCCACCCTCAGTCTTGTTTCCAGCAATATTCCAGGACAGGATCTTTGTGCTGCCATGGCCTATGACCAGGAAAAGAAAATTACGGTAAGTAGGAATAAATGTTCCTTTTTCTTGGCCACATCCATGGCAGCACAACAATGGGTAATACCCAAGAAATAACCAAGGGAGGAAAAGAAACGCACAAGATTTCCAAATTATGAATGAAAACACACACACACACCTAAGAAAATCGAGGAAACCTAAGGAAATCGAAATATAAAAACTGATTGCCCACTATTGCCACATTACCAGATTGACCTACTCAAATGTACTAAAGAAAATGTCTGAAAAAAGTATTGGTTGAGGACCAATCAGGCATTTAACCTATAAGTTCCAGGGAAACTTGGCCACTGATGCTCAAGAGAGAGAATGGCTCTAGTGGAGAGCTAACAGACCTTCAGGTACTGTAACCCCTAGGGTCTAGTAGCCTGAAAATAGCCAAGACTATCCCTCTGCTGATGGCTTATATAGAGGCATGAAGACCTCTCCTGGTGCATTAGTTAAGACAAATAGACTACCAGTAGAAAGCCATATAGTGAATCTATAGAAATAGATCTTAGGGACATCTATCTAGGACAAGAGACAAATGTTTAATTACAGAGTCTTCATTCCAATCAATAGGCTTTTAGAGCTGGAAGAATAATTTCTTCAATAATATGGGGAGAATAAGACACTTTATGACTAAATTCAGTAACAGATTAAGGATTATTCTATATTGTGAAAGACAGTAAAGGGTTTTATGCCAAATAGTGTTTGAAGATCTGGTATCCTTCTGCCCAATGCTAATGTCACTGATAGAGCTAACTTAATATTAAGCAGATGTGAAGAGATAGAGTCTCATGATTAAAAGGAGTGAGAAGTCCACAGGAGCAATGGTTAACCGAGGGATCATATAAATACAGCCGACAGATATTTAGATACCTCCATATCAAAGCCCCTTCACGAAAAGAGAGATCATAGAGTGCTAAAACATGTACCTCTGAGGTGATGAAGGCTTCCTGGCCTTCAGAAACATATCCATTGTTGCACCTGAAAAAACGTTATATTTAAGCCTTTCTTTCAATATCGAAACCTTCTGAAAGAAGAGAGTAGCACTGGTCCTGGTGGTAGAGGGAAGAACTCTTTTGGGAGATCCCATGGAGGTACTGAAGAAGATACACAGAAGTGAAAACCATGTTGATATTGATGCAACCGATGCAGAAGAGAGTATTGGATGTTAAGAATGCCCCTTTCATGAACATATTTGATTTTGGAAAAAAGTTCCTCAATCCCAGAGGATGGTATTGGTAGTTTTCACTGTCCAAGGAATTTCTATAGGGAAGTTAACATCCTCTCTTGTGCCATCATCGTCCACTTAGATCTATGGTGAAGGACTTGGATCAAAACTTCCTCTGCTGGGGTAATAGGACAGTCAACATCCTTACTTGATAACTCGTGCTGCACTTTCTGAAGAGAGCTGTACCGTTCTTTGGACTGTGTCAAGCTGTGTTTCTGGCTATACCCTGGAATGCGACGGATCAAGGTGATTTCAGCTGACATTTATCTTTCACCATGAAGATGTAAAAATTAAAGTGTTCTTCCACTGCAATCTGAGAAGCCTCTGTTGATGTGGGGCAATGGGTACATGCGAATAAGCATCCTTCAAATCTGTAGAAATTATCCAACGTACTAAAAATATTGCCTTTATGATGATGAATGATCAAACTTATGTAGACCTTGAATGGATCTCCATCCGCCGGAAATACCTGGGTCCTGGAAGAAAGAGAATGAGAGGCTTTGGATCAAAATGGTCTCCTGAACCATCTTGCAGTAGACAAACTTTCCTCTGCCATTCTCTTAATCTAGTGGAGCGCTAGATAAATACACTTACCCTTAGGCAAGGGAATAAACTTAAAGCAAAAGTATCTATAGGGAAAACATAAACAGAATATTGTATCAGAGATCCTCTAACGTCACTTCCGGGTTAGCGATGTCACCATTTTAAGTGTTGGCATAATACTGGCCAGCTTAGTAATTCGGGACAAGTTCATGGTATCCAGAATGTTTAAAAAACAGAAAAATACAGAACATTAAGCACTCGATCTTAATAAAGACATTTATAAGTGCAACATAATAATTATGTATGTACTAGCAAATTCTGCAAATATGCTACATAATGTGTAATCACACATAGCCAAAAGTAAAAAACAATAATCATCATCCACATAATCAATGTACCCAACATCTCATATACATATACATGGTCAAATAGAGAATGTATATGTATATGAGATGTTGGGTACATTGATTATGTGGATGATGATTATTGTTTTTTACTTTTGGCTATGTGTGATTACACATTATGTAGCATATTTGCAGAATTTGCTAGTCCATACATAATTATTATGTTGCACTTATAAATGTCTTTATTAAGATCGAGTGCTTAATGTTCAGTTTTTTTCTGTTTTTTAAACATTCTGGATACCATGAACCCAAATTACTAAGCTGGCCAGTATTATGCCAACACTTAAAATGGCGATATCGCTAACCCGGAAGTAACGTTAGAGGATCTCCAATACGTCACTTCTGCTCATACGGAACTAAGCATAGACAGCTGAGCGAGCCAACACCCCCCAGATTAACGGACTGATTGGAGGATATACAACGCAGCGCACCAATCACGGACGAACTGCCAGGTATAAAACTGAGCAGAGATGAGGATACCGATTGAGAAAGCCTGTTGGTTCAGGCGAAACGCATTTTGGACAACTTTGGACTCAATACATGTGGTATTTTTAATTTGTTTGTTGGAACTTAATACTTGTGGTATTTTTAATTTGTTTGTTTTTATAACCATTATTTTTGGTAATAAATTTAAAATTTTATCTCAAAGTTCCCTATTTTGCCGTTGTCCTCTGCAAAGAAAAGTTGTGCCCTCTTAAAGAAAAGTGTGCATTATTCTGAGAGCCCAGTCATTTGGCTCTCAATAAGGTGAGCAGTGATTGATATGTCTTATTCACATCTATAGTGAAGACAATACACTATATCTGCTTTATCTTTCCTTTTTGAGTACTCTACACCCCTGCATAGAAGAAGTTTTGGTATTATCTTAAAATACCTCTGCGTATGAGATTTAAGATTATCCCCCCAAGGCTCTGTACCATGTGAGTGTGCTTCATATAGACACTATACCACTCTGTGTATCTAGGCATACTGCACAATATTCTGTTTATGTTTTCCCTATAGATACTTTTGCTTTAAGTTTATTCCCTTGTTAAGGGTAAGGGTATTTATCTAGTGCTCCACTGGGTTTTTGTTTGATGTGGTTGGTTCTCTCCACTCAAACTATACTGAACCAAAGAGCCCGACTAGTAGACAAAGAGAGTCATAGTTCTGGTATAACACAACCTATGGAAGCTTCTTAGCTGAAGACTATTTCTGACTTAATGACTTGTAATGTCAACAGACAAAAGGAAGATTATCTATCCATACCAATCTTAGATCCTTATAGATTGAGGTAAGAGTTTGCAGCAGGATGAAAGCATGTGCCAGCGGCTACATAAGTTATTAGAGAGGATCTAGACCATCTTTGCTCCGTGGAGTCTCAGAGAGATCCCACATTGTTGAACAGGCAGAGTTGAACATTTAGCCAGTTTAAGTACTTTATCGTCCACTTAGGAGCAGAGTCCCAGGTACAAAAATCTGATATCCCAATGGATGAAAATGAGAGATACTCTCTTGTGTTGAGAACTTCAGCGTAGAACCATTCCTCCATAATAAGGATTTTAATATTACTGGGAACTTGAAAAGATGCTCTATTCTGTCTGACACCCGAAAGAAAGACTAGAGTTAGAAGGCTCGACCTTAGAAAATTCTTTCAGATATAAGTGTCAGGATTACTGTTTGATCCAGCACGTAGAACTGTACAGCACGGATGACAAATAAGTAACGTATTACCGGTCCTTAGAATGGTTGGATTTAACGTACAAAGAATAGTCAAAAATACTAGCCGAGGTCAGGGAACACAGAAAGGGACACAGCGATGAGGAAAGCCAGGAGTCAGGATACCAGAATATAGAGAAGTCAATAAACAAAGCCAAAGTCAAAAACCAGGTAGAAAACTATAAACAGGAACGCGCTCTCGGACAACCACAAGGGAAACCACGACAGGGCACTGAGCAGGCTGAGAACTGGGCCTAAATACCCCTCCTTTAGTTCTGATAGGCTGTAACCGGCCTTTGACCCCAAAGTCAGTTACCAGGTTTCATTTGCATAATTGCTGCTCAGCATTAACCCTTCTGTGGATTAGGTTGCTGCTCGGCACAACTTTTCCTGTGTGGACAGTAAATGTCATTAACCACTTTTCTATAAGCGGATGAATACGTGACATTACCCCCCACCTGAAGAACGCCCACCGGGCGGACAGGACCAGGCTTGAGAGGAAATTTAGCGTGAAAACGGCCCCGCATGCAGGTCAGGAGCCGAAACCCAAGAACGATCAGCAGGACCGTAACCTTTCCAAACAACCAAGTACTGTAAAGTGCCCCGAGAAAACCTAGAATCCACGATAGAAGATACCTCATACTCTTCCTGACCACCCACCACCACCGGAGGGGGAGGAACACAAGGAACAGTATATCTATTGCAGACAAGAGGTTTGAGTAAGGACACATGAAAAGTGTTGGGAATCCCTAAAGATGCAGGAAGAGCCAGAGAGTAAGACACTGGATTGATCCTACGAAGCACTCTATAGGGACCAAGGAATCTGGGGGCAAACTTCATGCTAGGGACCTTAAGCTTGATGTTGCGAGATGACAACCAAACCCGGTCCCCCACTTGGTACACCGGGTTGGCACTCCTACGCTTATCAGCAAAATGTTTGAAGCGTTCAGCAGCAGCCCCTAGAGCAGTTTGAACCATAACCCAGGTATCCCGAATGGAGGCCAGACGCTCATCCAGAGCAGGAATGGCAGTATCAGAAAATACCGCAGGGAGAACCGTAGGATGCCTACCATTATTGACAAAAAATGGACTGTGCCCAGAGGAGTCATGAACAGCATTGTTTCTAGCGAACTCGGCCCACGGGAGTAGTTCGGACCAATTGTCTTGTGTGCTATTAATAAAACAACGCAAATAAACTTCTAATGACTGGTTAGCCCTCTCAGCTGTACCATTGGTCTGTGGATGGTAGGAGGAGGAGAAGGAGAGATCAATCCCCAATTGTTTACTGAACGCCCTCCAGAACCTGGACACAAACTGAGAGCCCCTATCAGACACAATATTGTGGGGGATGCCATGCAAACGGACAATTTCACGTATGAAAATTAGGACCAAATCTTGCGAAGATGGCAACTTCTTGAGAGGAATGAAGTGAGCCATCTTAGAAAATCGGTCTACAACCATGAGAATAGTAGTGAACCCAGCAGAGCTAGGAAGCTCAACAATAAAGTCCATGGATAAGTGGGACCATGGAATCTCAGGAACAGGAAGAGGCTGCAACAGGCCACAAGGAAGTGCATGAGTCACCTTAGAAACTGCACACACAGAACATGCCTGCACATACTCCTTTACATCTTTCCTGAGTGAATCCCACCAAAATGATCTAGTGATCGCGGCAGTGGACTTATTGATGCCCGGGTGTCCAGCAGTTATATTGTCATGGAACACTTTCATGATATTAACCCTTTCACATAGGGGAACGAACAGTTTATCACACGGTTTACCACTGGGCGCCTGAGGCTGGGCCTCCAGTATGGTGCCAAGCAGTGGAGAAGACAGTGAGAGGACAGTAGTAGCAATAATACACTCTGGTGGAATAATAGGAGATGTCACCTGTTCCGGAGCTGACTCATTATCAAATTGCCTGGACAAGGCATCAGCCTTGGTATTTTTAGAACCAGGTCTATAAGTAATGAGAAAGTTAAAACGTGAAAGGAACAGTGACCATCTAGCCTGTCTGGAAGACAAACGTTTGGCATCCCCTATACATGCCAGATTTTTGTGGTCGGTTATAATCAATCAGTCTTTGGAACCCTCCAAAAGATGTCGCCACTCCTTGAGGGCAAGAATAATGGCCAACAGTTCTCTATTGCCAATATCGTAGTTGCGCTCAGCAGGAGACATCTTTCTGGAGAAGTAGCCACAAGGATGCAATGGTGTTCCCTGGCTTTCTCTCTGAGAGAGAACAGCCCCTACCCCTGTCTCGGATGCATCAACCTCCAATATAAAAGGTTTACTGGTGTCGGGATGTTTTAGTATGTCCGCAGAGGCAAATCTTTGTTTAAGAGTCTCAAAAGCATTCACAGCCTCTTTGGACCATACCGTGCTACTAACCCCTTTGCGAGTCATATTTGTGATTGGGGCTATTACAGAAGAAAATCCCTTGATGAATCTTCTGTAATAGTTGGCAAAACCAATAAACCTTTGAATGGCTTTTAAACCAGAGGGTAATGGCCAGTGTAGTACAGCCTCTAGTTTTTTAGGATCCATTTGAAATCCTGATGCAGAGATGTTGTAACCCAAAAAGTGGACTTCAGTCTGGTCAAATATGCACTTTTCTAATTTACAATAAAGTTTATTTTTCAACAACGTCTGCAGAACCTGTTTCACATGGGAGTGGTGAGTTTGAAGATCAGGGGAATACACCAAAATATCATCCAAATAAACCAAGACAAATGAGTCAATGAATTCCCTGAGTACATCATTTATAAAGTCTTGGAATACGGCCGGGGCGTTGCATAACCCAAATGGCATTGCAAGATATTCATAGTGTCCACTACGGGTATTAAATGCCGTCTTCCACTCATGATTCTCTTTAATTCTAACCAAATTGTAAGCGCTCCTAAGGTCAAGCTTAGTAAATACTTTAGCTCCCTGAAGTCTATCGAACAATTCGGAAATGAGTGGGATAGGGTATGCATTTTTTACAGTGATTTTATTAAGTGCCCTGTAGTCTATGCAAGGGCATAACTCACCACCCTTTTTCTCAACAAAAAAGAATCCTGCACCAGCTGGTGAGGATGACTTTCTTATGTGCCCTTTGCTCAAGGATTCTTTGATGTATTTCTCCATTATTTTACTCTCCTGGGGAGATAAGGCATAAACTGCCCCCTTAGGTGGCATAGCGCCTGGAAACAGGTTAATGGCACAGTCATATGCTCTGTGGGGAGGGAATACATCAGATTGAGCCTTGTTAAACACCTCCTGAAGTTCTCGGTATTGTATGGGAACTCCAGGAGTTTGGGGAATGGTAGTGGGAAGGTCAATAGTATCCAATCTCTTTAGTACTGGTTTTATACATCTCCCCATACACTCTTTACCCCATTCTAATATCTCCCCATTAGCCCAGTCAATATAGGGGTTGTGCTTACTCAGCCACGGAAACCCTAATATGATAGGACATGATGGAGAAGTAATAACCTGAAACGTCATCTCCTCCCTATGGGAGGCCCCAATGGAGATCGTAATAGGGACAGTTTCGTGGGTTATAAGCGGTTGTGTTAGTGGTCTACCATCAATAGCCTCTACAGCTAGCGGCGTAGGTCTCTCCCTGACCGGTATCTCATTATCCCTAATGAACTGGACATCAATAAAATTTCCAGCAGCACCTGAGTCCATTAGGGCACTGCAAGAAAACTTCTTGTTATCAAGGGAAATAGATACCTCAAGGAGGAATCTACTTTTGTTTTTGTTAGAGGACAACTCCATCACACCTTAGATCTGTCCCCTTAAGGTTCTTAGGTGCGGAAGTTTTCTGGATGCACTGGACAATTAGTTATCATATGTCCCTTTCTACCGCAATATAGGCATAACCCCTCGCTTCTCCTATACTGTTTTTCGGCCTCTGACAGTCTAGTGACCCCCAACTGCATAGGTTCGGGATCGGACTGTACAGGGAGGTTAGACAAAACAGGTTTAGAGAATTGAGGTGCTAGGGACATAGCCGTACGTCTGGTCTTGCTTCTGGTGACTTCTCTGAGTCTTAACCTATTATCAATATGCATGACAAACGTAATAAATTCGTTAAGACTCTTAGGTAATTCTTTAGCGGCTATCTCATCTAGTATAGTCTCTGAGAGACCCCTTTTGAATGCTGAGATTAACCCATTGTTAGTCCAGTCTACCTCGGAAGCTAAGGTACGGAATTCAATAGCATAATCCGAGACAGACCGGTTACCTTGTCTGATGTGCATTAGGGCAGTGGAGGCGTCATCCTCTCTGCCCAATGGCTCAAACGTGAGCTTGAATTCGGCAAGGAATTCCTGGTAATTATGAGCTATGCTCCGATTACTCTCCCACAACAGATTAGCCCAGGCAAGGGCCTTGCCCTTTAATTGATTCATTAGATAACCAATTCTTGCTCTGTCCGTGGGGAATGACCCTGGTGAGGCCTCAAAATGGTACTCCACCTGATTAAGAAAACCACTGCATTCCTGGATATTGCCATCAAACTGTAGGGATGGTGATAAGGAGATGCTAGGAGTCCTATTAACAGTGGGTGGATGTACACAGGGTAGAGGTGCTATAGGAGGAGATGCTGCAGGCTGCAGATGCTCCGTTCTAGCGAGAAGCGTACTTAAATCCTGAGTGAATTGATCCATGCGGTGATCATTCTCCTCTAATTTCCTCTCGCAAGCAGCTATGTGCTGACAGAGTTCTACAGGATCTATGGCCATGTCATAATGTCAGGATTACTGTTGATCCAGCACGTAGAACTGTACAGCACGGATGACAAATAAGTAACGTATTACCGGTCCTTAGAATGGCTGGATTTAACGTACAAAGAATAGTCAAAAATACTAGCCGAGGTCAGGGAACACAGAAAGGGACACAGCGATGAGGAAAGCCAGGAGTCAGGATACCAGAATATAGAGAAGTCAATAAACAAAGCCAAAGTCAAAAACCAGGTAGAAAACTATAAACAGGAACGCGCTCTCAGACAACCACAAGGAAACCACGACAGGGCACTGAGCAGGCTGAGAACTGGGCCTAAATACCCCTCCTTTAGTTCTGATAGGCTGTAACCGGCCTTTGACCCCAAAGTCAGTTACCAGGTTTCATTTGCATAATTGCTGCTCAGCATTAACCCTTCTGTGGATTAGGTTGCTGCTCGGCACAACGTTTCCTGTGTGGACAGTAAATGTCATTAACCACTTTTCCAGAAGCGGATGAATACATGACAATAAGGACCTACGGACTCTGGAAATCATTTGGTCCACTTGAGCGGATTCTGGAGGCTCTGAAATAGGCTGAATATCCTTATCCAAAGATGATACCATATCTCTGAATGTATGAATGTATCCATCTCCAAGGATTCCTCAAAGTATACATTCTGGGAATTACCCAGAGGATCTGCGCTTTAACAGCTTCTATGATGTCTTCAGATACCACCTGTTTGATATTTCATAATATACGGCTAATAGACTAAGACTGTACTAGGGATAGCACAGGAACAAAAAGACTGAGTGTGGGAGGGGCCGGAGGGGTTACTTATACCTTCTGTTTTAATTAGGTTCCTGTCTAATTAGGGATAGGAAGGAACTACCCATTGTTGTGCTGCCAGTAAATATATATATACAGGGAGTGCAGAATTATTAGGCAAGTTGTATTTTTGAGGATTAATTTTATTATTGAACAACAACCATGTTCTCAATGAACCCAAAAAACTCATTAATATCAAAGCTGAATATTTTTGGAAGTAGTTTTTAGTTTGTTTTTAGTTATAGCTATGTTAGGGGGATATCTGTGTGTGCAGGTGACTATTACTGTGCATAATTATTAGGCAACTTAACAAAAAACAAATATATACCCATTTCAATTATTTATTATTACCAGTGAAACCAATATAACATCTCAACATTCACAAATATACATTTCTGACATTCAAAAACAAAACAAAAACAAATCAGTGACCAATATAGCCACCTTTCTTTGCAAGGACACTCAAAAGCCTGCCATCCATGGATTCTGTCAATGTTTTGATCTGTTCACCATCAACATTGCGTGCAGCAGCAACCACAGCCTCCCAGACACTGTTCAGAGAGGTGTACTGTTTTCCCTCCTTGTAAATCTCACATTTGATGATGGACCACAGGTTCTCAATGGGGTTCAGATCAGGTGAACAAGGAGGCCATGTCATTAGATTTTCTTCTTTTATACCCTTTCTTGCCAGCCACGCTGTGGAGTACTTGGACGCGTGTGATGGAGCATTGTCCTGCATGAAAATCATGTTTTTCTTGAAGGATGCAGACTTCTTCCTGTACCACTGCTTGAAGAAGGTGTCTTCCAGGAACTGGCAGTAGGACTGGGAGTTGAGCTTGACTCCATCCTCAACCCGAAAAGGCCCCACAAGCTCATCTTTGATGATACCAGCCCAAACCAGTACTCCACCTCCACCTTGCTGGCGTCTGAGTCGGACTGGAGCTCTCTGCCCTTTACCAATCCAGCCACGGGCCCATCCATCTGGCCCATCAAGACTCACTCTCATTTCATCAGTCCATAAAACCTTAGAAAAATCAGTCTTGAGATATTTCTTGGCCCAGTCTTGACGTTTCAGCTTGTGTGTCTTGTTCAGTGGTGGTCGTCTTTCAGCCTTTCTTACCTTGGCCATGTCTCTGAGTATTGCACACCTTGTGCTTTTGGGCACTCCAGTGATGTTGCAGCTCTGAAATATGGCCAAACTGGTGGCAAGTGGCATCGTGGCAGCTGCACGCTTGACTTTTCTCAGTTCATGGGCAGTTATTTTGCGCCTTGGTTTTTCCACACGCTTCTTGCGACCCTGTTGACTATTTTGAATGAAACGCTTGATTGTTCGATGATCACGCTTCAGAAGCTTTGCAATTTTAAGAGTGCTGCATCCCTCTGCAAGATATCTCACTATTTTTGACTTTTCTGAGCCTGTCAAGTCCTTCTTTTGACCCATTTTGCCAAAGGAAAGGAAGTTGCCTAATAATTATGCACACCTGATATAGGGTGTTGATGTCATTAGACCACACCCCTTCTCATTACAGAGATGCACATCACCTAAAATGCTTAATTGGTAGTAGGCTTTCGAGCCTATACAGCTTGGAGTAAGACAACATACATAAAGAGGATGATGTGGTCAAAATACTCATTTGCCTAATAATTCTGCACTCCCTGTATATATATATATATATACATATAAAACATACAAGATCCAGCGCACTCGCTCATTCACTAAACAAAAATTTCAAGTCCCACAGAATGTAATAATTTTATTTAAAAACACATCAGCTACACAAAAAAAGGGTGGTTTAGTTACAGTATATGATTATACATTGCATAAACTTGCCACAGCGTTAATTTACCCAATTATTGGCAGGTCCTACTCTAGCCACCTAATGCCTGTTCTTATGATATTAATTCACTTCAGGAATGCTTCCTCCTGGGACCCTCTGCAGGGAAAGGTTATATATTATATATAATTTCATTCTAACTGTATTTTGATACCAATATATATATTAATAAAAAAATACAGAATGAAATAACACACACACACACACATATATATATATATATATATATATATATAATATTTTGGGGCATTACTAATTAATTTTTTCAGTCCTCTTGCATGCAGATCCTTAGCTTGCTATATCGGCCATGTGATTACTTTCTCAGAGCGATCACATGGCTGTTGAAGTGCCGGAATTGTCAGGGGGCGACTGCTTGGATTGTCAGGCCCTCCCCTTGAAGCAGGTGGTCGGGTATTTGAGTATCCCAGTTGCTCAGGGGGAGAAAGCTGTTACAGAGTTCTATGCCACTGCAATGGGTTTAAAGCTCATTAAATGCTGGACGGCATAGAATGCAGTAACAAAGTTAAGTGGCTAATATGGGATTTGGCTACAAGCTACTTTAGATTACAACGAACTCAGACATTTGTAGATCTTTGCGTTAGCAGACAATAAACTCCTGAAACAAGTTTTCAAATTTAGGGCTTCTTATGAATTTGACTCCCGAATTCTGAAGTTTAGAGACATTTTATACTTGAAGGACAATAAGATCCATACAGCACACAAAATCAAGAGTGATTATATCATGTTTCTTGAAATATACCTGAGAATATTTCTCCAGATTTTTACAGTTATTCTCGAACTTAAGCATATGTAAAACTAGTGAAATAAAGTTAATTAAAGTATGCGTCAAGGTGGTAAATGCATACATTATTTAGTGTTAATTTATGCATTATATGACATTAATGTTTATACTTATTAACGAGAAATATAATTTCTGAAATAATGTGAATCATCATTGTTTTATTCTGCATATCATAAAACTTAATATACTTTATTATCAACTACATATAAAACATTTTAATATCTATAGAGTATTTTACAAATACAATATTATGATAAAAGCTAAACTATATATAAACATTACAAGCTTTATTTATTTAAATTTTAGTTTCAATGGGTTTGTAATCAATTTGAAAAAATTTATTTTGTCAATATATTTATATTGTTTTTACATTTCCAGGTTTAATGCTAACTATGTCCATTTGCCATTTTTGTTCTCACAGCCAAAATATAGTTTAAAATAGCCACAAAATTCTTCAAACCTGCTCAGATAAAATCTTTCAAACGCTTATAGTTGTTAAATAAAACTACAAATCAGTTGTCATCGATTTTGTAGAGGCTTTTGATCTATGGTTTCCATGATACTCAGCCTCTAGACATTATTAGACTTCATTCAGAAGATCAACATTTGCAGTTTGAAGAAGATGTTTTTTTCATTTTGCAGCTCTTATAAAATAAATATCACTCTGACACACCTTAACCCTGAAAATATCAGGATTATTTATGAGAATTGTCAGTAATTCAAAGAGAATTCAAAGTAAGTTTCAAATATATGGCACAAGTAGGCATACTGGAAATGAAAACTCCTGGTGATGTATGCTTCCAGGTCAACTGATTTGGCCATAAATGTAAAATTCTCTTTGAATATGCTTTAAATTTCTTACTACTCTCACGTTAGTAAATAAACTTAAGGATTTTGAATGGTCATTGAATTAGTTTTTTTTTTCTATGTGTCTGACCACTCACCTTGAGACCCAATGCAAACATATTGAGAAATATACCACTTCACTTAGGGACGTTTGCCATTCCTCCTTGAGACAGAAACCTAGTACAAGCTACCGCAGAATCTTTACAATCTTGTAGATTACTCCAGGTGAAGTAACTTGATTTCATTATCATTCCACTTTGTAATGAAGGATTCCTTTTGAGCATTCTGAATCATGTTCAATTAATGATCATTATATATCTGCACCTTATATTTTCTCATTGTATTCAAATGGTGGGTTATTGGTCGGATATTTTTTCTCCATGGCAAATGTTATTGTTCTTAAGCAGCATAGCACATCTTTCCTTTTGGATCTTTGTTTTTGGTTGTCTTGGTAAGGAAGATCTGATTGCAAATCCCAGGATCTTCATCGGTGCATTTGAGTCAGATGGAACCATTGTATTTCAAGCTCAGAGATAGTTTCCAATGTAATCAGAATGGTAATCCATGAACCTTTACTAGCTGTACAATGTGTTATTTGTCTTTCTTCATTCAATGTTTGCCATTGATGATCTCATTTATCAAAGTTTTATAACAATCAATTTTACAGTGTAGCATTATCAAGAACAATGTAATACAGGGTCAGCATAGTCCTTACACACTTGTGAACTGATCAGCCACAACATTAAAACAACCTGCCTACTATGATGAAGGTCTCCCCTGCTTCTGTCAAAACAGCACTGATGCATGGAGGCATGGACTCCACAAGAACTCTAAATGTGTTCTATGGTATTTGGCACCAAGACAATATCATCAGATTCTGTAAGTTGCACGGTGGAGCCTCTGTTGTTTGGATTTGATGTTCCAGGACATACCATAGAGGCTTACTTGGATCAAGGCAACACCTTGAACTGTTTGTCATGTTTCTCAAATCATTCCTGGACAGTGTTTGCAGTGTGGCAGGATGCATTGTACTGTTGAAAGAGGCCACTGCCATCAGGGAACACCATTGCCATGAAGGGTTATATGTGGTCAGCAACAATCTCTCAATAGATAGTACTTAACAAAGTAACATCCAAATGAATGCCAGGAGCCAAGGTTTTGCAGCAGAACATTGACCAGAGCATAGTATGACTTCCTCTTTATAAGATATTAAGTTAATCTATATTAACATGTTACCACTGACTTTAACAGACAATTGTTCTAACATAGGGGTTTTCTTTCCATTTGCATTACTACACTGTTCTTCTCATATTCTTTCTGAGGCATTTCAAGTGTATTCCAGTTTGTTAGATTATGATAATGAGATTGGGGTTTCCTGAACCATTAAAAGAAAACTTTGCTCATGACAAACTGTAATATTTCTGCCTTCTTTGGATACGCAATAATTGTTAAAATTAAATTGTTTCCTGTAAAATGCTATTTTTCTTTTGTAAAAAATAAATCCCTATTTTTACTGTTAATTTTAGGCAACACTGAGTTACAGTCAGGTCCATAAATATTGGGACATCGACACAATTCTAATCTTTTTGGCTCTATACACCAACACAATGGGTTTGAAATGAAACAAACAAGATGTGCTTTAATTGCAGACTTTAATTTGAGGGTATTTATATCCAAATCAGGTGAATGGTGTAGGAATTACATCAGTTTGTGTATGTGCCTTCCACTTTTTAAGGGACGAAAAGTAATGGGACAGATTAACAGTCATAAATCAATCTTTAACTTTTGAATACATGGTTGCAAATCATTTGCAGTCAATTACAGCCTGAAGTCTGGAACGCATAGACATCACCAGATGCTGGGTTTCATCCCTGGTGATGCTCTGCCAGGCCTCTACTGCAACTGTCTTCAGTTCCTGCTTGTTCTTGGGGCATTTTCCCTTCAGTTTTGTCTTCATCAAGTGAAATGCATGCTCAATCGGATTCAGGTCAGGTGATTGACTTGGCCATTGCATAACATTCCACTTCTTACCTTAAAAAAACTCTCTGGTTGCTTTTGCAGTATGCTTTGGGTCATTGTCCATCTGCACTGTGAAGCGCCATCCAATGAGTTCAGAAGCATTTGGCTGAATATGAGCAGATAATATTGCCCTAAACACTTCAGAATTCATCCTGCTGCTTTTGTCAGCAGTCACATCATCAATAAATACAAGAGAACCAGTTCCATAGGCAGTCATACATGCCCACGCCATGACACTACCATGCTTCACTGCTTCACTGATGAGGTGGTATGCTTTGGATCATGAGCAGTTCCTTTCCTTCTCCATACTCTTCTCTTCCCATCACTCTGGTACAAGTTGATCTTGGTCTCATCTGTCCATAGGATGTTGTTCCAGAACTGTGAAGGCTTTTTTAGATGTTTTTTGGCAAACTCTAATCTGGCCTTCCTGTTTTTGAGGCTCACCAATGGTTTACATCTTGTGGTGAACCCTCTGTATTCACTCTGGTGAAGTCTTCTCTTGATTGTTGACTTTGACACACATACACCTACCTCCTGGAAAGTGTTCTTGATCTGGCCAACTGTTGTGAAGGGTGTTTTCTTCACCAGGGAAAAAATTCTTCGGTCATCCACCACAGTTGTTTTCCGTGGTCTTCCGGGTCTTTTGGTGTTGCTGATCTCACCGGTGTGTTCTTTCTTTTTACGGATGTTCCAAACAGTTGATTTGGCCACACCTAATGTTTTTGTAATCCCTCTGATGGGTTTGTTTTGTTTTTTCAGCCTAATGATGGCTTGCTTCACTGATAGTGACAGCTGTTTGGATCTCATATTGAGAGTTGACAGCAACAGATTCCAAATGCAAATAGCACACTTGAAATGAACTCTGGACCTTTTATCTGCTTCTTGTAAATGGGATAATGAGGGAATAACTCACACCTGGCCATGGAACAGCCGAGCAGCCAATTGTCCCATTACTTTTGGTCCCTTGAAAAGTGTGAGGCACATATACAAACTGTTGTAATTCCTACACCGTTCACCTGATTTGGATGTAAATACCCTCCAATTAAAGCTGAAAGTTTGCAGTTAAAGCACATCTTGTTCATTTCATTTCAAATCCATTGTGGTGGTGTATAGAGCCAAAAAGTTTAGAATTGTGTCGATGTCCCAATATTTATAGACCTGACTGTATATTTTAGCTACCTTCAGTGTAATTTGGTACAAGAGTACAATAGCATACAGAATGTCACAATTCTTAATTACCTAAGAGTAAGTCTCAGAGAGGAATTTTTTGGATATGATTCAATTTTCTTCTATATTATGAACTAATCACATAATGAAAATCTCCGACTTCAGATGGTAACAAAAAAAAAAATCTAAAAAGTATTGGTATTTGTTTGTGCCTCTTCCTTGATTTGACTGAGGGTTCAATATACGCCATCAAAAGAATGGATTCCACTGAAAAGTCATGGTATTTCCTATAAGTTATGCTTGCTGGAACAATTTAAGCATAATTAAAAGGCTATTGGTCTAGTGCATACTGACATAAGCCTCTATTAGACGAAAATTACCAGTGCTGCTTCAATACAAAGGGAAAGGGTTCGTACATCAAGACTGCTGGAGGAAAATAGAAACAAGATATGAATTTGAATGTCCCAAGGTAAAATTACAGACAGTTTCATCTGTGGACATTCAAGGTTGAAATGCAATTTTCTAAAATACATTTGTATAATGTGTTAAACAGAGTCAAACATGTTTCTTTTAACGCAAAATAATTAGTTCAAATGGAACAGATGAACAAAAGCAATAAAAGCCAAATAGTAGAAAAGCATCAACTATTTCATATCAGAATAACACATAAGAAAAGGCACGTGACTATCAAATAACAGCATAAGAAAATAGAATTCAACTTTAAACTGGCAAAAAAATACCTGTATAAATTATAGCTAGAAGAAAGCCAGGAAATGTGTGGACATATGATTGCTATGTTTGAAACTGCGGAAAAAATCTATGGAAAATAGAGGAAGATCTGAATAGCAATCATTTGGTGGCATTGTTGCTATATAGCCTACCACGGCAACAGTGCCCTATTTTTATCTCAATAGTCAGAGCTTACCATGGAATATGCTAAGGGAAAATTAATAGTGAAAAATATATTTTGAAACTAGTCCAGACACTTCTTATAGTTTATGAGGCCATAAAACATAAAAAAAAAACATGATGTGTTTTTGCTGGAATAAGGACAATACTTGAAAAAGGACTGTTCTGTCTAGAAATCAGAGCAGAGGGATATGACAGGACCTAAAGGAAATAACTAAGGCAAGCACAAGAATAATTGACAGCAGATAAACTCTTGTAAAACCTTGCTTTTATTTCATCATTAAAAACAAAGACATGAAGACTGCTTTAGTGGGCAATAATTCTGTATCAATTCTTATATTTAATGTTACATATTTTTTTAACTAATATACAGTATAAGCAAAAGAAATAAGATTGTCTAATGTGCATAAAAGGTGAATTAAAGTACAATTTAATAATCCTTTTCTACTGGATATGACAGAGGAAGATGGATATGGTAATTGCAAGGATATAGTGACCCACATATATGAGAATGAGTGAGAGTGAGTACTATTTGTGCAGTGGAATAGATAGCTCCTTGCACTATTAATGCACAGGAGTGGGAATTTGTGATAAGTGGATTTTTAGTGGTTGTATAAGAACTTAAAGGGACACTATAGTTAGCAATACAACTTTAGCTGTATAAATCAGTTTTGTGTATAGACCATGCCTCTACAGTCTCACTGCTCAATTCTCTGCCATTTAGGAAATAAACCCATTTTGTTTCTGTTTATGCAGCCCTAGCCACACCTCCCCTGGTTATGACTGACACAGCCTGCATAAAAACAAAATGGTTTCATTTTCAATCAGATGCAACCTACTTTGAACATTTTTATCTCCTGCTCTGTAAATTGAACTTTAATCACATACACAAGGCTCCTGCAGGGTCCAGCAAGCTATTAACAGAGCAGAAGATAGGGAATTCCAAATACAACAGAATTTGCAATAAAGGAAGTGTAAACATTAGATAATTCTTTACAGGAAGTGTTTAGGAAGGCTGTATAAGTCACATGCAGGAAGGTATGCCTAGGGCTGTATAAACAAACAGATTTAACTTATAAATGACAGATAATTAAGCAGTAAGACTGCAGGAGGCATGCTATGTATACCAAAACTGCTTCATTAAGCTAAAGTTGTTTTGGTGACTATAGTGCAGCTTTAAATTGAGAAACAAATACAAATGCTGTAACTGTCATGATCTCACACAAAAAATACAGATTAAAGAACAGTGCACACACATAAATACAGCTTTAAATTTTACAAGGATACTTAAATTTACCTATGTCAGCATTAAATACGGGTATTCAGTTCCACCATATGGCCCACCAGTATGCTACAGTACTCCAATATCAGTGAATGGGTCCTACGCTAATTTTAAAATGTGAGACCATTTAAATATTGCTAGTGCTAATAAACTTTAATTAATCTGTTGTTAGAGCACTGTGAATATACAGTAGATCATGAAAAATGTATGTGATAAAAAACAATTAATCAAATAGTCTAAATATTCAAAGTGATAGTGATTTTATTTATATATACTCACAATGCATATCACATATCTGCTCTATATCAAACAAAAATTATTATTGAAGTGACCTTAGTATACAAAACCTCCTCAAATTTTACTATCCTGTGGTCACCTCAATGGGACATCTGAATCAGATGGGAGGGGCAGGGTGCTCAACCTAAAATAAATCTGGTCTGGACTCTAAGCATACATAGACAAATGAGGGAATTGGAGGCACACTCAGAACACGCATTTCTCAGCAATGGTGCTGCTGTAGCAACCAAAATCTATACAAAACATAGATTGTGCATATACAAAAACACACAAAAAATTGTTTAAAATTTTACAAGGTTACCTAAAAATCACCTCAGCAAACACATATTGGGATTCAGTGCCATCATACAGTCATGTCATGTTAAGCCCACCATTATGCCAAAGTACCCCAGTTTCAGTGGGTGCTACACTAATTTTAATGTGTGAGACAAACTAAATAGTAAATAGAAAACAGACGGGTATTATGCCGTCCGTGTGAAATTCAGCAGAGCTCTAAGTTAGCTCTGTAAAAGGTGAGTGAATTTTCTACAATCTTATTGGATATTCTCATACTGTTAAACTATATTGCACTACTATTTGTCTTGTCTTGTTCCTTTGTTTTCTCTGAGGTTTCTCTGAGGCTTACTTGCTTGAAATATTGCAGTGGTTCACCTATATTATTTTTATTATTATTATTATTATTTCATTATTTCATTATTTATATTAAGGTACTAAGTGCATTTGAAGGTGTGATGAATCATTTTCTTTTGTTTTTTACAAACTAAATTGTGCTAGTGCTAAATAAACAAAAGTGTATTTAATGAATCTCTTATAAGAACTTTGCATTTATATATTATGAAAAATGAATGTGATAAAAAACTATTTAAAAATACAGTGTCACAACTAAATAATTAAATTGTTAGTGCTGTGATGTATATACTCACGTTGAATATCTTATATCTGCTATATCTGATATCTTATATGCATTGTGAGTATGTACATGAAAACACTCTCACTTTGATTATGTTAACATAATGTTTTTTAATTGTTTGTTTAGCACAATTATATTGCATTATATTTATATACTAGCACTATTTAATTTGCCTCCCATGTTATAATAAGTGTAATACCCACTGATAATGGGGCACTGTGGTTGGTGTTGGTGAGCTCAACACGATATGACCATATGGTGAAACTGAATCCCCATATTTTTAGAGGAGCCTTGTAAAATGTAAAATTGTATTTTTGTGTGTGTGCAGTTCCTTAATATGTATTTTGTATAAATTCTGGTCTCTACGGCAACACCACTGCCAAGAAATGCATGTCCTAGGTGTGCCCACAATTCCCTCACACACAGTCTGATGGCGACAGGAATGAAGGTCATAGAGATTTGCACTAAATATATTACACATGCAGTGAGGAAAGAAGTAGGAACAGCCATTAGCTCTCCATCCATTAATAGATTGGATCCTGGGACAAGTAACCCCCACTCAGTTTTACAAGTCACTACACTTACGCACACAAGTTGACAAGGGATCAGCTAAATATTTATGTCCAATGGAACCCAGCAGATTTTACTTAAGGAACCTCATTGCCACACACTGTAAGTGTTACAATGTTAACTGTTCAAGAGACTTGGGCATTCAGTTTCAAATGAATTGTAATGCGTCTGAATTTTGTGCGACTGGCAATTCATCCCAAATTCTGAAATGCTATCAATTTGTTTGTTTTGTTTGTTTTGCTATTTGGAGTTCCAATCGTGGTGACAAAAAAGATGATTAATGGAAAAAAAGATAATTGATGTTTAGGGCACAGTCATTAAATGTTGATTTTATTTATAGATCAAGTGAGATATGACCATTACATGTATAAATGTGGATCAGTAAAAAATAAATAAATCTATATTTATATATTATATATTTAAATACTGTAATTTGTAATATATAAATATAGTTTTTTTTTTTTTACTGTTCCTCCATTTTTTCCCTTTAATGGTTACTTCTTCTCACTTGATCTGTGAAGAATAATATATATATATATATATATCTATACATCTTATGTATATATTTTACAGCACACTAATTGGCCAATTTTCAAGCTAGTTTGCTTTTCCAAATAGTTTTTCACGAAATGCCTCTGAACCAAAACGCCATATGGACAAAACCCGAATCGCCTGAATTTTTTTTTTCTCAGATGTCATACCAAAAATTTTAACTGCTGTCCAACATTTCCTTGTTAAATACAAAGTCCTTTTTAAGACTAATTGAACCAGTTTTTGAATCTTCTGTTTTTTTTAATGCTTATTGTCACATTTAGTTTACATAAACTAATAATGGAGCAGACACAGAACAGGATAAGCAAGGTGACTAAAAGATCCAGGGTTAGACAAGGTCCTCAAAACCATGAATTTGCTTTTCCTAGTTCACCATTGCTACATGAAGAATGAAGAGGGGGCTCATTACTGATAACCTAATTTCTTATCTGAGCAGACAAATGCCAGGTTTAACATTTCATGTGCTTCTACTTACTGTGGAAATGTCTTCATTGCTGCTTTATGTACGCAACTATTTTGTTATGATTTTTTAAAGAAAATCATTTCATGAAATGGTAATTAAAACAATGATAGTAATTTGGACACTTATTACTTTAATATATTCTACATTTGCAATCCCATAATGATTTATTATCTTGGTATTCTATTACAATTTAAATATTTTTATGTCACCTTTTTACTTACTTGTTCTTATTTTTTGTTTTAGGTTAAAACAATTTAAAACTAACTAACTGTGATTGCACTACAGGTTGCTCCTTCAAAAGATACAGAAGACAAATGTATGAAGATTTTTCTAATGTGCATCTATTGTTAATTTCAATATATTAAAGATATGATGTGCTCATTGAAGGCTATTTTAATCTTTTCAACATGCTGCAAACATGTAAAAATATAAAGATTAACTCGCTTTGATTTTGGCATTGAATCTGTTTGGTCAATTTACAAAAAATTTTGTAAAATATTTATTTTACCGGAAATGTTTCTGAATTCCTGGAGACTAATCACATTGTTCCCCTAGTAAGATGTTTAAAAGGAGAAACAAAATCACAGTTTTGGATCATCATCTGTCAGAAACTATAACACTATTTAAGTGTCTCCCAAAGGTATTTTGTAATGATCCATTCCTGAGGTATCTTGGCCACTTTATTGTTCTTCCTTCTAATCATTTTATGTCATGGGTACAAAATGCTGGCAGTGAAAGCCTGCCAAATATCTCCGGATAATGCACGGATTTGTTTAATTTTGCATGAATGTGTAAAGTTACTTCTGTTCCATTTGTTATAAATTATGTAAATGTTCTTTCAAATATCATTCCATGGCTTGTAATATATTACTTGACTCAGTTACTACAAAGTTTTAAAATAATTTATTTTGTAATGTACTTTAGGGGTCTATTCACTAAACAGTCTACAAAATGTAAATTCTAGTGACCCCAGTATGTGAATTACAGTTTTTGTCAGAAGTCTTATTTTCACTCAGTGGACTCAGTGCAGGCTACCATTGGAATCTATTTAGTCTTCGCTGAATTAGAGTGCCTCCTTTTTGCATGGAAAATATTGGCTTAATATCACAGTTTAGAGATTATTTATTCAATATTCATTTTTATATATTTATGCTTTATGAGTAATGAATCTGTTTATTATGCTTTATTGCTAGACTATCCCATTCATAGAGCTTGTTTTATTACTGAGTGTATAAACAAGCAGTTCTCACTACATAAGTTGTGTTTGTAAGTTAGAAAAAAAGCTCTGTGCTTTAATTTAATTGCAAGGGCCATGGTCTGGCCTTTGCATATGGGTCACTTCTAGCATAAGTTTTCTCCTGCCCTATGCACTGGGTCAGCAATTTGCCAGGAGAAAACTTGCTTAAGTTAAGGGACCAAACAATGTAGACTACTTAATATTTGTGGTCAAAACCATAAAAAGAGAACATATATGTGATAAATTAATTACAATTAAATTAAACCCCACCACTTACATTTAAAGGAGTAAGATCTCCAATACTCCACTTACTGGGGTCCAGGTGAATGACTCCTCATTATTCCTAGCCCATGTGATAGCTACCTATTCCCCAATCCCTTGCTTGTGGGTGGAAGGGTAATAACAATGCTAGGCCAAAAAGACTCAAATACCCAAGAACAAAGATAAATTAATCCATGGGATGCCTAGCCTCTGCTCTGAATTTCCCATAGGGTCATAAGATTTCCAGTCACTTTTACTTTTTGATTTAAAAATGAAATACCCACAAACCCCCACAAAACCAGAGGATGATGTGAATTTTAAGATATTGATTCTTTACAGATAATCACAGCCGTTGCAAGGATTTTTGGCTACACACACAAAGATGCATTTTACCCCCTCCCTCCCTCTCACCTGTTTGCCTCACAATCCCCCTTTGGAATTTCCTTCCCCAATTAGTGTGTTTTATACCCACTCGTATGTCTCTTACAACCCTTCTTGTGTATCTCTTACTTCCCCAGCAGCCCCCCTGTGTGTGTCTCCCCCCCAGCCTCTCTCCCCTCAGCCTATTTTGTGTGTCCTTTTGTGTATCTCTTTACTCCCAAGCCATATAGACAGACATACAGGCAAAAATACATACATGCACAAAGACACAGTTATTCAGGCACACAGTCACAAAGATATACAGGCACACAATCATTCAGGCATAGACACAATCTAAACATACAGGTGTACTGTCATACAAACACAGTCATACAGAGACAAAGATGCAGGCATACAGAGACATACAGAGACAGGCATATAGTCACACATACACATACAGAACAAAGCATACAGAGACATACGTTCACAGTTATACAGAGACATAGAAACATACAGAATCAGGCATACAGAGACATATGGAGAAAGGCATATAGTCACACATGTACATACGTTCACAGTTGCACACAGAGACATACGGAGACAGGCATATAGTCACATGTATACATACAGAACAAAGCATACAGAGACAGTTATACAGATACATTTGTTCACAGTCAAATAGAGACTAACGGAGACAGGAATATAGTCACACATATACATACAGTCACAGGCAAATAGAGATATATGGAGACAGGCATATAGTCACACATATACATATATTCACAGTTGCACACAGAGACATACGGAGACAGGCATATAGAATAAAGCATACAGAGACAGATGTTCACAATTAGACAGAGGCATATGTTCACATGCACACAGAGACATAAAGAGACAGGCATATAGTCACATATACATAAATTCACAGTTGCATACAGAGGCATACGTTCATAAGCATATAGTCACACACATACATAGAGAACAAAGCAGTTGCACACAGAGACATACGTTAACAGTTATAGAGAGATATGTTTACAGATATGCACAGACGTATGTTCACAGAGTGACACATGTCTAGGGGGAGTGACAGGGAGTAGGAGTCTGCAACCCCCTGTCAGTCTTACCCCCTAGTTTCCTGACAGGCACATGGTTAGAGGGAAAAGGAGGTTACACAATATATTTAAATATTATAAAACTTTTGGGGCAGGCCATGGAGAGCAGAAGAGGATAGCTTGGACACTTCTTAGTCCAGGGCAGGTCTGAAAGGCTGTCCCTGGATTTGGCTAATGTGGAGACCGGGTGGGGGAGGGGGCATCAGAAGTCAGGCTGGCCTTTATTAAAGAGTGGGGCAGATGATAATGTAATTCACTCTACAGATTGTTTTTAAACCATATATGATTGAAGGATTTTTGACTCTCCTTGATTGTGTGACCCTCTACCTGTTAGGTGTCAGGTAAAATATGCCCTTCTTTCAAAGCTGTTTTTAAACCCCTATAAAGGAGTTTCTGGAAGATTTCACAATCCTGTTACATAGTTACATAGCTACATAGCTGAAAAGCGACTTGCGTCCATCAAGTTCAGCCTTCCTCACATATGTTTTCTGCTGTTGATCCAAAAGAAGACCTAAAAACCCAGTCTGAAGCGCTTCCATTTTTGCAACAAACTAGGAAAAAAATCCTTCTTGACCCTAAAATAGCAGTCAGATGTCTCCTTGGATCAAGCAGCTATTACCCCACAAATTAGAAATGATATCCCTGTATGTCATGTTTTTGCAAGTATTTATCCAATTGCAGTTTAAACATCTATATAGACTCTGACAAAACCACCTCTTCAGGCAAAGAATTCCATATCCTTATTACAAACCTTTTCTTTGCCTTAGATGAAATCTCTTTTCTTCCAGCCTAAATGTGTGACCTTGTGTCCTATGTATAGCCCTGTTTATGAATAGATTTCCAGATAATGGTTTGTACTGGCCCAGAATATATTTGTATAATGTTATCATATGTCCTCTCAGGCACCGTTTTTCCAAACTAAAGAGATTTAAATCTTTTAACCTTTCTTCATAACTAAAATGCTCCATTCCTTTTATCAGTTTTGTAGCTTGTCTCTGCACTTTTTCTAGTGCCATGATATCTTTCTTTAGAACAGGTGCCCTGTTTTGTAGTGTATTCTCTCTATTAAACATATACTGACACTGACTTTCATATCTTTTGTTGCAAAATCTTCCAGCTGCAGGGCATAGCCCCTCAGAGAGCTCCTTGCTCGTGTAGCCCTTAAGAGAAAAGCGCAGCTTAGCAGAGGGGGCCTTGACAGGGCTTGGAGGCGGGCTTAGGGGGAGTCTGATGGTGATTGGTAGTGTAATGGAAGGCACCTTGACCCCAGGCTCAAGGTGCTAAGACTGATGTCCAGTCTGTTTTTGCTTTTATGTTGTGCTTTGGACCTTTGGTCTAGGTTTCAGTGTCTGACAAGTAAGCATAAGTAGGCATAAAATCTTGACTTGTGACATATTGTGGTTTCTGCAGCTTCACCCTCAGACCCCCCTTCTTATGTCCTAATGCTTAGTTGAAATATGCTTAGTTCTGTAAATTCCTTTTATGGTACAGTGTGACTTCAAGCTTCCTGTTTCTGTCGCGCAAGTCACAAAGCTGTTTTTACAAAGTAGTATATAATCTGTAAGCTTACACAATAAAAGAAGGATGTAATCAAAAAATCAAAAAACTGTCTGGTCTGATCTGATTGCTTTCTCTGAGCAGCTTGTAATAAAAGTGTCAATTTGGTTTCCACCTGAACATACCTTTGGGTAACTTTATATTCGTATCAGTGGGTAGGGTTTAGGGGTTGGGCTGATATAAATGTTGACTATTTTAGAAATCCCCATTACTAATTTGACTTACCAGGCTGAGTTGGTCCCTCGCTCCCTCTGTTTATGCATGGGCTACGATTTGCCCTTTTGGTCACAGCGGCGGGCTGGTATAAGGAAGGTTAAATGGGTAGCAGGCCTGCTTGGGAAAGAGAAGAGCAAGAGTAGTTAGTTGGCTGGTTAATATGGTTGCTTACCTGTTGGTAAGATGATGGTGGGATTCAAGCTCGTTGGTAGCTCTGATCTCCGGTGGTGTAGGGGTATTATTATTATTATTATGTTATTTATATAGCGCCATCAAATTCTGCAACGCTTTACAATGGGTGGATGAACAGACATGTAGTTGTAATCAGACAAATTGGACACACAGGAACAGAGGGGTTGAGGGCCCTGCTCAATGAGCTTACATACTAGAGGGAGTGGGGTAAAATGACACAGAAAGGTAAGGATAGTATTAGACTAGTGACAGTTGCAGAAGAGGAATCAGTCAGGAGCTATTAACAGTTTAATTATCAAGGTATACCCTTGCCAGGATCATGTGGAAACTGTTGGATCTTGTTTATGTTATATTTACGTGATTGTGATACTATATTATGTTATATGCATTATTGCCTTTTGATTTGATATGTGGGGAAGTGATAATGATGGATAGCTGAGGATTTGGGGGTGGGCAATGACTTTAAAAAGTTATTAATATGTTATTGTTATCATGATTATAATAAAATAAAAGCTGTGGACATATTGACCCATACGTAAGAGTGTCAGTGTTTTATTAGAGGTGGGTTAGTATAGGTAATAGACAGCTCCTCCTGCACATTTAGCGACAATGCACCTGTCATGTAAATCGCCTTCAGTCCTTCCTTTGCTCCCTGAAGTCCTGCCTAGCAACTGTAACTTAGAAACCATGCTGAGCTGTACTACTATATTATCCTCATGGTCCACCTCCCATTAATCTCAGCCAGGGAATTACCAGGTCATTACTGACAATGAAAGTTGTGATTATAGAGGATTTGCCTACTTAGGTTACATATATATATATATATATACTCGATTGATTACAAAATTAAAATGTTCCCTTTTTGAGATATGTTTATTTTATCAAATATTACTGCAAAACTGCATTGTTAGGAACAGTACATTATAACAGTATAAGAGAAAGATGTCAGATGTACACACAATCAAAGAGGAATGTACAACAAAGCAAAAACATTAAATATCAACTTGAAAAAATATCAAATTATTAGTACCTCATAACAATGGTATTATGAAATGGGAACTCCACTTTAAAGGAAACTTGTCATACATTTTTTTATTATTTCAAATAAAATATGTACATGCTTTGTACCCCTTATCCGTATTATTTAGTAATGCACATATATATATATATAAATTATATAAGTTAAAGAGGCTCTATAGGCACCCAGAACACTTTATTTTAACAAAATGGTCTTGGTGCCCTGTCCCTCTTGTTTTAACCCCTTCCCGACCGAGGACGGTTCAGGACCGTCATCGGCATTTTTGCCTTGCCGACCTATGACACTCCTGAACCGTCCTAACGGTCTCCGTTACTTACCTGATCGCCGTCGTTCCCCCGGCGGCGATCAGCGTGGCTCCGGTTGTGGGGAGACTGCCTGCAGCCCAGAACGTCTCCCCACACTGAATTAGGACCCCTGTGGCCATGTGATCGCTTAACACAGCGATCACATGGTCACAATAGGTGTCCATGTGTCTGCCTGCCGGGGGGCTGCCTGTGCTGACAGGCAGTCTCCCTGCTAGTGTAAAATCAAAAAATAAAATAAAGTTAATGTTAATAAAAAAAAAATTATATATGTATATATATATATGATATATAGACATGTATTATATTGATATAATATATGTCTATATATCATATATTGGAAGGCATGGCCTGAAGTTGTGGGAGGGGCTATAGACCTATAAAAGGGACTCCCCCTCTCCCTACTTACCTTTGTTGGTCAGACGAATAGACTGTTCAAGGTCAGCATTTGCATGAGATCCACTTCCAGGTCATACAAGACGCCATTTTGGTTTCACCTTTGCTCCATGAGGTCTCTTACTCCAAGCTGTGTCCATGAATCCTGCAGCAGGGATTTCCGTTAATCCAGTGGCTTTCTCTCCGGTCAGCATCGCATTTGGTGTCTCAGGGACTCTCAAACCGTAAGTTGACCCACCTGTCGCGCCAGGATTAGTTCCCACGGCGTTCAACACAGCACGGGTCCTCACTTTACGGTTTCCTTTCGTTTTGCACGGTTATTTCGTTACCTTATACTCACCTAGCTGTTTATGTAAAATCTGTTGGTTAAAATCTGTTTTGGTTAAAAATCTGTTGGGTTAAAACTACAAACGACATACAATTTTTTCGCCTACACACTGACCCCTATCGGTCCTCATTCAATGTAGTACTGGCTTCTCAGATATAATTGCATTTCATGTACAAACCACTGCATTTGGGCCTACACACTGACCCCTATCGGTCATCGGTGTACTACAGGTTTCTTAGACGTTTTTGCATTTCATGCACAAACCACTGCATTTTCACCAAGACACTGACCCCTACCGGTCATTCTGTGTACTACAGGCATCTCAGACATTATTGCATTTCATGTACGAACCACTGCATTTGTGCCTACACACTGACCCCTATCGGTCATCGGTGTACTACAGGTTTCTTAGACGTTTTTGCATTTCATGTACAAACCACTGCATTTTCACTGCATTTTCACCAAGACACTGACCCCTACCGGTCATTCTGTGTACTACATGCATCTCAGACATTATTGCATTTCATGTACGAACCACTGCATTTGTGCCTACACACTGACCCCTATCGGTCATCGGTGTACTACAGCTTCTTAGACATTATTGCATTTCATGTACAAACCAACGAACCACTGCATTTTCATCTAGACACTGACCCCTACCGGTCATTCGGTGTACTACAGGCATCTCAGACATTATTGCATTTCATCTACAAACCAACGAACCACTGCATTTGCGCCTACACACTGACCCCTATCGGTCATTCGGTTTACTACAGGCTTCTCAGATATTATTGCATTTCATGTACAAACCAACGAACCACTGCATTTTCACCTAGACACTGACCCCTATCGGTCATTCGGTGTACTACAGGCTTCTTAGACGTTTTTGCATTTCATGTTCAAACCAATTAACCACTGCATTTTAACCTACACACTGACCCCTACCAGTCATTCAGTGTACTACAGGCTTCTCAGATATTATTGCATTTCATGTACAAACCAACAAACCACTGCATTTTCACCTAGACACTGACCCCTATCGGTCATTCGGTGTACTATAGGCTTCTTAGAAGTTTTTTGCATTTCATGTACAAACCACTGCATTTTCACTGCATTTTCACTGCATTTTCACTGCATTTTCACTGCATTTTCACCAAGACACTGACCCCTACCAGTCATTTGGTGTAACTACAGGCATCTCAGACATTATTGCATTTCATGTACAAACCAACGAACCACTGCATTTGCGCCTACACACTGACCCCTACCAGTCATTCGGTGTACTACAGGCTTCTCAGACATTATTGCATTTCATGTACAAACCAACGAACCACGGCATTTTCGCCTACATGCTGACCCTTACCGGTCATTCAGTGTACTACAGGCTTCTCAGACTTTATTTCACTTCATAAGCAAACAAACTAACTACAGCATTTTCACTTTTATACTGACTCCTATCTGTCAAACGGTATACTACAGGCTTTTCAGACATATGGTTATTCCCCTCATAACATTCCCACTATAATTCTAATTACACAATAACACTTCCTTATAAATCATGCTTACTATGATATCATTCCTGCATACCTGCCTTCATAGGCATTTAGTTACATTTACTGACAATACGCATACATTTACCCAAGAATACACATACTATTTAAAGCACTATGCAGTTTTCCAGAGTCTAATACGGAATATTTGCACGCTTAAAATATAAGTCCTTCCAATTATGTATTTTCACTTATTAGGTTATTCAGCTGCCAGTCATGGTTCACTACACTCATGTTTCGGGGTACAGTTGTGTTCCATATCACACATGATATAACACTCCTGACAAGTTAATTTCCTTCAAACAGGGGCATTACAAGCATACAATAAACATTGGGACAGAGCACTTTGCTCTATTAAACTTGCATAACACACATATGGATATACGCTTTTAAATGTCTATATTCGATTTTCATACATTGTTTTACCCGTCTGGGATACAGGTATTAATAACCTTTACGACCAGTAAGGGTATCTAATCATACTACCAGGTACATACACCTGCTCATGTGGTATATACATACATTTTCTGTTTCCCCCTGGGTATATCCTTAGCGTACTGGCAATTAGGGACTATAGGTTTCCAATAGATATTTTCCTTTCTTGGCATCTACGCCTGTCGTATAGTGGTCCCGCGAGGCCAACACCCCGCCTCAACGCTCGGAGGCAAACACCCATCGGGCCACTCGTGAGCTAGCCGCCTCGCATGGTATATAGAGAGGGCCTCACCTGTCACTCCCTTCCCCTTTTTTATGGTTACAGTCACCGAGAGGCCAACATCCTGCCACTACGTTTGGTGGCCACAAAAATCCCCTCGCGCCATTGCATAGATAGAGCCTCTCAAGCCACTTGGCAACTAGCAGGGCCTCACCTGTCACCAAACAAAGGATTAATTGTTTTGCCTTGCGGCTTTAGCTAGCAAGCCAGTACTAGCACACTGTGGGTTCATATAATAATGGCTATCTTCATATTTTTTAGTATGTATCAAGCAGGTGGTAAGGATTTCTCTCTACCTAACACTTCAGCTAGAGTCAACACACTTTCACTTGGAGATGTTGCTAGTCCCACAGGACAATTTTGTCCCAACACAGCGGACGATCACGTTTCAGGCTCCAGGCTCTAGCACCTCTGGTAGGACGTAGCGAACTACCCGAGATAAATTGGGTCGTCTCATTCTCTTTGGCAAATCCCAGATTTGCAACAATTTCCATGTTGGCACATGTAGTTTCAGTGCATGCAGACTGTTGCAGATATGTTCCCAATATGTCAGGGCACATGCAAAACCATGTGTCCCAATAAATGTACCCTGAACCTTACTTCTCGTCTGTAAACATTATGCATTTCCAGTACTTTCTAACTTATCACCCTTCCAGACATTTAGTTTATTTCCTAATCTCCGATTTTAAAGGCCTTCTGTTCAGGTATTGCCATATACTTTTGGGGAAATCTAGAAATGGCAGAAATATTTCTACCTGGGCCTCTCCGATCTACACTATTTACAGTGTGGCGCAATCCCATTGTAACTGATCATAGACTTATCTGCACCTCACGCCTCGGCTACCCCATAATCTCAACTCCCTCATACTCTCCGAGGAGTTTTCATTACAGTATGCCACCATTGTTCATACCATGACAACTCACTCAAGCAGGGAGGGGAAGTCTGGTTAAGTAAAACTGATATCACAAACGCATTTCAGACTGCCACCATCCACCCTGCACTGGCACTTACAGGGCATTTATGGGCAGCAGTTATATATTTCTTCTCCCGCTTAACTTTCGGGTCAAGAGCAGCCCACAATCTTCAATATATTCGTTGAACTCTTTACTGGTTGTGGTTAAACATATCCAGATGCCCCACAGTCATACACTCCCGAGATGATTTCTTGTTGGTCAAAGGGAATGCCTTTCCCTCTAGAAGCTTCAAGGAAGCCATTAGTATGTCTGAACACTTGGGTGTCCCAGTATTCCCTAAGGTCACAGAAGACCCAGACACTGTCGTTACATTCCTGGGCATACAACTTGACTCGGCATCCATACCAACAAGTTACCACGCGAGAAATAGGAACAGTCGCAACAACACCAATTACCACCTCCTGCTTGGTACTTGCAACCACATGGAACTACAATCCCTACCAGGTTCCTTAAATTTTGCCATGCACATCGTACCGCAGGCCACGCTTTCATCTCAGACCACTTTGCTTTTTCCTCCCTCCCGAATGATGATCAGGGGCTGTCCCTAGACAACCAAGCCATGGCAGACCTACACATATGGTGGACTTTCTTAACCACACGTAATGGTAAATTATTGTGGCAGCTGCCGTGACAGCCGCCATGGCAGGGGGTCATTTATGGTCAAGGTCATGGATTACATGAACCTCGCCAACATAGCCGGGCTCTGACTAAACTGGCCTTGTCCACCAGCACTCAACACGCTTGCTACAGGGTTTTCCACTTATACAATACGTTTCATGTCGGACCATCACTTAGATAGCTGGTTTGAGGTTTCACCACGTATGTCCTTCGCCTCTTTTTTGCCACCTTAAGTTAATAATTCTCGCACAACACAGTTAAACTTCATCTCACGGGCATTCAACCCTATACGTATTTCTCCATCCCAAACAACAAGGCTTCCTATCCTCCTACCCCATACATGCCTTACTTAGAGACATGGCCAAGCGGACGTTCCCGCTAAAACTAAATACTGGCCATAGACATACAATGTTCAAACCATGACAGAACCACTCGACCATGCACTTCCGAGCCACGCACCAATGCAGTTATCAAAACTGCTACCTATCTAGCCTTTAACGGCTTTCTCAGGCCAAAACAATAACTCACTATCAGCGGCCAACATCATAAACAAGAGTACCTGGTGACCTCTTATCCTCTAAAACACACAGACCACTATGTCCGGTCCCTTCCTAAAACTAAGATGAGTCAGAGGGGCGAGCCAGTGCATATAACCTACTACCTTACAAGCAATGCTGGGTGCCCGGTTAAGGTACTGATTACGTTCTTGGGCACGCCACCATACGCACCACTGAACCATTACTGTCGCTGTACGATACTGTCCTTACCACAGGTAAGTTCATGCACTATGTCCACCTACTCATTCATCGTGCTCGAACTAAACCCTAGCGACTACTCAGGGCACTCCTTTTGGATAGGAGCAGCTTACACAGCCCATAGCCAAGACATCCCCGCACACGTTAAGACACGGGGCCGCTGGGAATCATAGGCTTATGCGATGTACATACCACAGCCGATTCAGGAATTAGGACGCTTTCATTAAAATGTCTAACTGATGGTTAACAAATGCACTATGATCCTGTATAATGTTTTGCATTAATATGTCTCTTTTTGCCCACTTTTTACCGGCTTACAGCATACGTCGGTTTCGGCACACCTCAACCGATTATTCCTAAAGCTACATCTCTACAACCCATCTTATTCTATATCATATGAGAATGCCCCGAACACAAATTGGAAGGCATGGCCTGAAGTTGTGGGAGGGGCTATAGACCTATAAAAGGGACTCCCCCCTCTCCCTACTTACCTTTGTTGGTCAGACGAATAGCCCCACCCTCCACTCCCATTGTTCATATTTCCTCTATGTAAGCCCACTTTTTACCGGCCTACAGCATACGTCGGTTTCGGCACACCTCAACCGATTATTCCTAAAGCTACATCTCTACAACCCATCTTATTCTATATCATATGAGAATGCCCCGAAAACAAATATATATAATGTAATACTAAGTGTATTGTTATATTAATATGTACTTATATTAATATAAAAATACACTTATAATTAAATTACACACGTATATATATATAATATATATAATAAGTATATATATTGTATATATATATTATTATAAAATATAAATAATAAGTAATTTAAATAAAATAAAAATTTATTTAAATAATAATAATAAAAAATTTAAAAAAATTATATAGCTATATGAAATTTTATTCTAACTGTATTTTAAAATTAATATATATATATTTATATCAAAATACACTTAGAATGAATTTGTATATATATCTATGTATATAAAAATAAATAAAAATAATAAGAAATATACATATGTCCATACATACAATTATATAAATATACACGTAGACTTCAAAATATAAATATGCATATATATTTAAATTCTACGTGCGTATTTATGTAATATTTTTACATAATTCAGTAATTTTATTGATTGCAATTTGAGGACCTGCCTGCCAACCCAGGCCGAAATTCCAGAGAATTTAATTTGCTAGCACTGTATTTTACCCTGTAACGTTCTACGACACCCTAAAACCTGTACATGGGGGGTACTGTTTTACTCGGGAGACTTCGCTGAACACAAATATTAGTGATTCACAACAGTAAAACATATCACAGCGATGATATTGTCAGTGAAAGTTACTTTTGTTTGCATTTTTCACACACAAACAGCACTTTTACTGATGATATAATTGTTGTGATACATTTTTCAGTTTTTAAACACTAATATTTGTGTTCAGCGATGTCTCCCGAGTAAAACAGTACCCCCCATGTACAGGTTTTATAGCATTTTTGAAAGTTACAAGGTCAAATATATGGGTCAAATATTTTTACATTGAAAATGGCCAGGTTGGTTACGTTGCCTTTGAGAGCGTATGGTAGCCCAGGAATGAGAATTACCCCCATGATGGCATACCATTTGCAAAAGAAGACAACCCAAGGTATTGCAAATGGGGTATGTCCAGTCTTTTTTAGTAACCACTTGGTCACAAACACTGGCCAAAATTAGCGTTCAATTTAGTTTTTTTACTTTTTTCACACACAAACAAATATGAATGCTTACTTTGGCCAGTGTTTTCGACTAAGTGGCTACTAAAAAAGACTGGACATACCCCATATTGAATACCCTGGGCTGTCTACTTTAAAAAAAATATGTACATGTGGGGTGTTATTCAGAGATTTATGACAGATAATAGTGTTACAATGTCACTATTGATAAATTTTGAAACCGCAATATCCTACTTGTACCTATAGCCCTATAACATGCAAAAAAAAAGCAAAAAAGCACGTAAACACTAGGTATTTTTAAACTCAGGACAAAATTTTGAATCTATTTAGCAGTTTTTTTCATTCGCTTTTGTAGATGAGTAAAAGATTTTTCAAGTAAAAGTCAAAAAACATGTATTTTTTTCAATTTTTCATCATATTTTTTTATTTTTTTTAAATTAAAATACATGAGATTATATAAATAATGGTATGTAAAGAAAGCCCCTTTTGTCCTGAAAAAAACAATATATAATTTGTATGGGAACAGTAAATGAGAAAGCGAAAATTACAGCCAAACACAAACACCACAAAAGTGTAAAAATATGCCTGGTCGCAAATGTACAACATCGCAAAAACAGTCCAGTCCTTAAGGGGTTAAAAAGGCAATGCTTACATTAAAAAGCCTACAGGGACATACTGCTGCCTAGTAACAGTCACTCAGATGGCCAGTAGAGTCCTTGGTCTGCACAGTGTGCAGCACCTACTTTCATAGTGTCCACGCTCTGTATAGAGGCGCTGAATGTTCCCCATAGAGATGCATTGTTTGTGTGAAAATTTAATAAAAATACAAATGTTGGAACTCGTGAAAAATTGGTGCTACTATCACTTGTGTGGATCACTCAACACACACATAAAGTGCAACAAAGTGAAAATGCGAAATGTGGTGAGAGCATTCAGTAAATATAAATATTACCAATATTGGCATAGATACTTTCCTAAAAATAAGAATAAAAGACCATAGGGTAATTTAGTTTACACATATAAAGAAACCTATATTTTTGGTCCAACTCACATGGTTCTGAGTCACTTAAAAAGCTGACTCAAACTAGAGGTATAAAGCGGAGATAAATCGCTGGTATACTAGACTCCTGTAGTAGTCAGGATAGATCCTGTTCGTATTAGTAGTGGTTTCCTCCCCAAAAATGCAGGATCAGGGTAAAAGCACTTGTTTATTTAAACATAAATAAAACAAATTAATAGTAGATACAGAGTAAGTCCATATATCTTGCCACTCGACGTGTTTCGGCACAGTTCCTTCTTCAGAAGTGGAAATGCTGATAGGCACGTTGTTTTGCTGCGCATGCGCAATATTCTCACTTGGCTAAAATCATTATGACTGACCAGCCATGGTGAAATGGGCACGGCGTGGCAAAAAGGTGGATTAAAAATAACTTAATCGTGCAATTGGAGGAGGGCAGATACCTAAACACACACATTGGCACACACACTGACCGAGGCACACACTAAATATATATATTCTATACACACACACACACAAACAAACTGAGATTTTTATTTTAATTGAAATCCACTCATCCTCCCTACCATTGGGAGAGCTGAGTGGATCTTTCTCTGGTGTCCAGTGGGGCTGCTCTCTTACTGCGTGCGATGGGGCAGTAATCGACCTGCAGCTCCTCTCTGCTCCTTCATACTCTCTGTAGTGATGCTGGGGCCGCAGTGATGTTATATTCTGGCTCCAGGCATCATTAAACAGTGAGGGAGCAGAGAGGAACTGCAGGTATATTAATGTTCCTGTGGGCGGACGCCTTAAAGGGATAACATCCCAGGTGCAAGGGCAAAATTTCTAGTCACCATGGCAACCGGACACCTGGGATTTGTTGAACCCTGGACTATAGTATCCCTTTTAAAGAAATATAAACTTTGTTTTTTAATATTTTTTTTTTTGTGGTGTGGCTTCTCTGAGATAAAGGGTGCACAGTTAGCTTAAATCTTTCCTAGCTTTGGGGGAGTAAAAACATTCATGTTTTGTTTCTTGATGTTTAAAGAATTAATCAGTGGTAAAAGGTGGATATTTTTTTTTACGTTATTTTCATAAAACAATGTGCTTTGAGGTGAACCATTTAAACATTGAAATGGGCAGAATTCGGGATACCTGGGTTTTTGGGTTTGTTTATTTATATACAAAAACCCGGGTAGCTAGAATTCAATGTTTAAATTGTTCACCACAAAGCACCTTATTTCATGAAAATAAGGTAATGAGTGTTGACCACCTTTTTATATAGGGAGGAAACTAAAATAAAACTTGCCCAAAGCACTTTTTAAAATGGAATTATATTTTATTGCTTTAACCCAGGCGCTCGACAAATCCCAGGTTGCCATTGTGACAGAACTTTGTCCTGCCGCTTGCGATTGATCGGACCAATCCCTCCTCCTCTCTTACTCCCTATATAATACTATAAGTACTGACCAGTCTAACTGCTATAAAAAAGTGGATATAACACTTTAAAATCATTTTTATCTCTGTGAGCAATATATTGGTTTTTTTTTTTCTCCTCATTTCATCCATACCATTGAAGAGACTAAAACAATCATCCCTAAGGCAAGGATTGTAACGACTGATTCTTTGACCTTATAATGATTACTCCTTTCTAGTGAGTACAATATTTTTTATTTCACTCATTTCATACTGGAAATATTACACTAATTGACTTTCTATTCTTGCATATTCATCATAAAAAACCTCATACAGTACCTAAACCTATCGGTGGAGATCATACGCTGTTGTGACTGGAGCTTGTTTGAAGCTTCTTACTATGTGAGTGTGGAGATTTGCACATAAGTGTTATGACGTAAAAATAGACCGTTTTTTATTTTTTTAATGCACCCACAAATAAAGAATTGTACACTAAAGAAAGCAAATTAATTCGGTTGCTGCCTAAAATCATGAACTCTCCTATATTAAAGGATCACTATAGGGTCTGGAACACAAACATGTATTCCTGACCCTATAGTGCAAAACCCACCATTTAGGTGTCTTGCCCCCTTCCTCCCCCTTACCCTCTCTATAAAAGTTTAAAACTCACCTTATTTCCAGCACAGCTCGGGTCTTCCCCCTTTGTGACAATCGGCACGGGGCGGGGCCAAATGCCGTTTTGGCCAATTGGGACCTCCTGAATCAGTGCATCTCTGTGAGGAAAATTCAGCGTCTCCATGCAGAGCGTGGGAACGCTAAACGACAAGACTGCTTACTGTGCAGCCGTGAGCCAGGAAGCCCCTCCAATAGCCATCTAAGGAGTGGCCACTTGAGGTGTCCATAGGGGCAATGTAAACACTGCCTTTTTTTCTGAAAAGGCAGTGTTTGCATGGAAATGCCTGAAGGTTGTTCTGGTGACTATAGTGTCCCTTTAAAGTATTTCTTCTACTATTAGATGCTACCTGCTTCTTCTTCTCATGGGTGTATCATGTTTTAACTTTTCAAGGGTTTGAGGGAAATATCTTGTGTTCAGTGTTCGCTTCCAAAAGTAATCAGGTGATTGGTCTATTAGTGCTTGTTCATCCTTGTGTGTATTGCTTTCCCAGGTCACTTCCGCATTCAAACGAGTCTTAAAGTTAAAAGCAGTAACCAATCCCTACACTCATTAAAAATTAAATAACCCCTTCAAAAAACAAAAAATCTTCACCATTGTGTTTTGCAGTCATAATTGGATCCAAAACCCTTGACAGACTCCTCAATGCAGCTTGATATGCCATTTCTAAAGTTGTAAAGATTGATAACTTTTTTGTCCAATCAATTGCTTCTTGTAGGGGCACTTGTCATTTGCTGCAGTTCTATGAGAATTAAATCCAATGTTTGTCATGGCATACTAACATTCTGGCTTTGAACGCAAAGTATTTGACTTGTTCAATCTATTTTAGCCCAACGTGCCTAGTGGCTCTAGAGACATTGAGATTTTAAAATCTAAACTTTCTCAGAAACCGCATTGTTTTTAATTTGCAGTGCTACAAGGGCAGTATCTTTGCCCGAAGATCATTTAATTAAGTGGGCACACAAGACACCTATATAATAATGCATTTCATAGGATTTGATCTCATTAAAGGGATACTATAGTCGCCCAAACAACTTTTAGCCGTTTTAGTGTATAGATTCTGCCCCTGCAGTCTCACTGCTCAATTCTCTGCCATTTGGTAGTTAAATCACTTTTTGTTTCTGGCAGAGTGTTCTGCTGGAGATATAGACCACAAGCTCTTTTGTGCTAGCCTTCTCTAATCTACCCAGCGGACCCATTTTGGTCTGGTAGTCTATCATGTCATAGATTTATAACTCGTTTTATCTTAGAATAACAGATGTGAGTGGGGATATCCCATGCAAATGGTTGGCGACCAGGTGTTGTGGCACCTTATGTCAAAGAGTGGTTTGTTTTGTATTGACCTTTTAAAGAGACATGTATCACTTTTGAGTTTATTTTTTTTAACAAGTATACCAAACAAAATAAAGCAAGAAAAACTTTGAAAACTGTGTAATAAACTTACTATAAACTTGGTCAGATTGCATTATTGGGCACAGTTGTCTCAAATTGATGAATGTCCCTTTAATCTTGGTGTCATGGAGCCATGGTTTTATAGGAACCGCTAGCTTATTTTCCAAATCATACTATTCATGGATGACAGTGTTCAAAACTAGATGTAATGGCACGATGCTATGAGTTACACGTGCTTTGATTTGTTGCACCAAAACTGGACATAAACAGACTTCTCATGGGTGTATCATAAATGAGCTTTGTTGCATTGAGAACTATATAAATGGTTTAGCTCACATGCAATACTGTACAGACAGGCCAAACACTGGTTAAAAAATAAATAAATAACAATTGCTTAAAAGTAGCAGTCATGGGTAACTCATTCTAAAAGAGTTATTCACTAAAGTGTGAATTTAGTTTGAGCATTTATTTTTTTAAGGATGGAAAAAAAAAAAAGTACATGATGAAGGATTTAACTTTATCTCTGTTTATGGGGATATCAAAGCATGTGGGTATTCATCCTAAAATATTCTGATATACCATCGATGTCAAATACTTTATGAAACCTTTTGGTTTTATCAGTGTTTCTCATGGTTTGAAAATATTTGTTTATGCATTTGCAGTGTGACCATTTGCATGATGAAATTAATATGTGTATATAAGCTGTCACTTTCAATGATTAAATATATAAGTTGTTAAATGCTGCAATAGTTTTAAAGCGTGTCCTACTTATATTGACTTCTGGGACACATTTTATACATTGTATAAATCTTGGATATACTGAAACATTCAAACCAAAATTCTAGGTTAAAAACGACAAACATTTAAAAAAAAAAATGACACTTTCAAAGTGCTAACTCTACCCTGTAAATTCCAGGACAACAGTGCTTTATAGAAATGCCAAAGGTTTCTGGAAGCTGTAGTACAGAATAATTTTTTTTGTTTGTTTTATTTGCTATTCCAGGTTATTAGGTAAGACTGTAATGTATATTTCTGCTTTTATTAGGTGAGAATGGAAAGCGAAATGGCAGATGCCATTATGGAGGATTCAGAGACCTTCATGAAGAGGAAAGAAACCAAAACCTATCAGAGACGTCGTGAGGGTGGGGCTGATGATGATGGCTGTGTTATAGTCCAAGCACAAGCAGATGTAAGTGAAGTACCCCATGATGTTAACAGCAATGTTCAGATGGTGATGATGGAACAGCTTGACCCCACCCTCTTGCAAATGAAAACAGAGGTAATGGAAGGCGTGATTCCTCAAGAAGGAGATGGTACCGTGGATGACACACAGATTATAACATTGCAGGTTGTAAATATGGAGGAACAGCCTATTAACTTGGGCGAGCTTCAGCTTGTCCAGGTGCCAGTAGCTGTTCCTGTAGGCACTGCAGGTGAACTTCATACAGCTTATGAGAATGAAGTCTCTAAAGAAGGTCTTCAGGAAGGAGAGCCAATGATTTGTCACACATTGCCTCTTCCAGAGGGTTTCCAAGTTGTTAAAGTTGGTGCAAATGGAGAAGTGGAAACACTTGAACAAACAGAGCTACATCCTCAAGATGACCCTGGCTGGCAGAAGGATCCTGATTACGTGCCCCCTGTTAAAAAGACAAAGAAAACCAAGAAGAGTAAACTCCGCTATACAGAAGAAGGGAAAGATGTTGATGTGTCAGTTTATGATTTTGAAGAAGAGCAACAGGAAGGTCTACTTTCTGATGTGAATGCAGAAAAAGTAGTTGGAAATATGAAGCCTCCAAAACCAACAAAAATTAAGAAGAAAGGTACGTTCGTAAAGTGTATCTGCTTTCTAAACTGTCAGGGCTTTTCATAAACCGTTAAATATATGTCTTAGTTAGAGGCAGTAACTATGTAAGTAGATGTTCAACTTCAGTAAGGTGTACTCATTGTACAGTAAGAGATGTCAATACCATTTCTTTGTCACTTTAAACTAGATTTATTTAGAGTGGTTATTTGTTCCTAGTTTTGAACCCAAAAGTGTATCCCCTCTTCAATTTAGTGGACCTTGCCTAGTAGTAACAGACCTATATTTATAAGGTCTCCAACTGCCCACACTATTTACTGTAATGCTACTGCCTTTTACAGCACAATGTGTTAACTTTATCTTGTCTCCTCCTCTATTGAACATTAATCACACACAGGAGTCAGCTGCAGGGAATTAACAGCACTATATAAGAACTGATGCATTGTACACACTGCAATAAGGGAAGTACATAGTGAAGCCGTGTGTGTCACAGCCAGGGGATGACGGGACGAGTGGCTAAGGCTGCAAAAGCAAAGTGATTTAACTCCTAAATGGCAGTGAAATTTCAAGAGAACGATCTGTAAACCAACACCATTTGTTTGAGCCTAGAGCAGGATTGCCCCTAAAAGGTAGATCTCCAGATGTTGTAGAACTACAACTCCTTTGCTTTGCATGGCTTTACAATAACAAAGTCTCATGAAAGCTGTAGTTTTAAAACATCTGGGGATCTGCCTTTTGGGCACCACTGAATATCCCTTTAAATCTCTACTTGATAAAAGTTATGAGACTGAGGTCATGTAGTTGTATGTGTAGATACTACTTGTTTATTTTTGCCTATTAATTATTTATATGGTGGGGTGTGTGTGTTTGTTTGTGTTTAAAAATGGCACAAACCAATTGTAGTTTCTAAAATGTGTGCAAATTGTTCACTCCTGTTTTGCTTGTTTGTTTGCATAGGTGTAAAGAAAACATTCCAGTGTGAGCTGTGTAGTTACACCTGCCCCAGACGTTCTAACTTGGACCGCCATATGAAAAGCCACACTGACGAACGACCACATAAATGTCATCTCTGTGGAAGGGCTTTTCGAACAGTTACTTTGCTTAGGAACCATCTAAATACCCACACAGGTCAGTTTTATACATGTGTTTTATTCTTCTCCACCTCCACCATCCGGTTCATTTGTAAAACATAAACCGCTTTTCATCAGCCAACTTGTAAATACACAACCTGGCCAGTAGTATGTGGACACCTGATAACTATATGAGCTTGCTGGAGTTTCCATTCCAGTATGGAGTTGCCATCCCCTATGCAGTTTTGACAGCAACCACTCTTCTGGGAAGACTTTACACAAGATTTAAGATTGGGTGTCTTCATGACCTTCTGTCTGTGCACAGAGGTATAACTGTAGGAAAGGGCCTTCCCCAATTGTTTTCTCAAAGTTTTTAAAGTACCCAATTGTTTTGTAATATTCTAGCATAAAAATAACTATTCACTGAAACTAAAGGCTTGACCCAAAAGCAGAATTATCTCTCCTGCAGAAAACGTTACAGTAGGCACTATATATCACAGTAGGCAGCACATTCTCCTGGTCATAGTGCATGGAATCTGTATGTGCAGTGTTTGTCTATGAAAGACACATACATGCTTTAAGTCTTCTGCTGGCAGTCATGTGAAGTCTGTGTATATTTGATGTATAAAGTCAGCATTCACACACAGTCTATTGCATTTAAGATTTTTAGAGGTACAATGACACCAAGTGTCCACCGATTCATAATAAGAGACAGGGTCTCTCCGAGCTGATTGTGACCAATTGCACAGCACAGTTCACAATCGGCTGGGAAGTCATGCTTAATTCACTATTACAGAAAAATGTGATGGCGACAACATTCCACTATGTTTTCGCTTGGAAACCTATGTGCTGGAAGTAGAGTTAATGCTGGATTTGGGTTAGGGATAGCCCATGGCAGGGGTAGGCAATCTTCAACACTCCAAATGTGGAATACATCTCCCCTGATGCTTTACCACCAGTATTATGGCTGTAATCGCATTACAGGAGATGTAGCTCACAACTTCTGGTGTCCCTAGGGGTAAGGGTATCCTAAATTAAAGAGGAATCCTAAATTAAGGTGGAAAACACTAAACAAATTCTAGGTTTTGTTTTTACTCAGATCTTGGACTGTTGCAGGTTAAACATGTTGCTTCACTTTATACAGGAACTAGGCCACACAAATGTCCTGATTGTGACATGGCCTTTGTAACCAGTGGGGAGTTGGTGAGACATCGTCGTTATAAACATACACATGAGAAACCTTTTAAGTGCTCGATGTGTGATTATGCTAGTGTTGAGGTAAGAAACGTTTGCCACTGAAAATTGTTTGTATATGTTGTTTTATTATCAAACTGCAAATTTATGTAAATTGTGCAACTACATTTTTAAAGGCTCCAAGCACCATAACCACTACATACTGTTGAAGTAGCTATGCTGCCAGGAATGTCCTTGCTCTTCCCTAGAGTAATTTGTTAGAATGGTTTGGCAATTTACCTGGATCCTGCCTGGTGCCTTTTGCAGAAGAATCCAGTTGAGGTAAACAGGGCTGTTAATGAAGGTTGAGATCATTAGCTGAGTTCTGTCCTGTGTCAGACCTATTTCAGCTGAATGAAAAAGACACATACATTCTGCAGAAGAAGCCAGGTCGGGTTATAGGTGCCTGGGGAACTCAAGTAAGTAGAATAGTTTTACAAGTTGTTACTTTGTGATTGGGACATGACACTGACATCATAACCATTACAGCTTGCTCCAGTTGTTCTGGCCCATGATAAGTGTTTTTTGTGTGTGATAATTCTAGGTACTATTTCATTATTTTTCTTTTTTAACCTACAAGGGGAAAAAAGGGCCATTTTTTTTTGTGGTGTAATTCATAAAAGTCTTCATGTTGAATCCTGACTTGATTAGTTTTCACCAGGCAGAGGGAAGGCTTAATCTAATCCTTGACTGTCAGTGATCTGATTCTGATGACATGCAGTGCATTTTCAGTTTAGAGTGCTGTGTATTTCTCTTTTTCAAATTTCCAGTGACACCATAACGAACTGATCTGAAAGGAGTCCTTCATAAATTTTAACTAGTTATGAGAATTTGCCTTATTTTCTGTAGAGACCTGGGTGTTGTATGGCAGTAGTTATTAGGGGTTTCAATTGGACACTTTTTTTTTTTTTTTTTTTGCTTGCCAAATGTGGACATTTAAATATTTCTAAATCGGCTCAAAAAGTTTAGATACTAATGTAGCCATTTGTGCTAAACTGGATGTGTTCCTATTTTTGGAATAGTCTGGATAAATTAAGTGTGTGGTAAATTTAGAGAATAGTAAATAATAGCTTACTATTCTGCAATTTATCCTTTATTTCCTGGATACCTACCAAATGTTCATATTTTATGTGGTATGGTTGTCTTCTTTAAATTTAATTATTGCTTTAATTAAAGACTTGACTCTGTCTAATATGACTTCCTTTTCATTTTAGGTCAGCAAATTGAAGCGCCACATTCGTTCCCACACTGGGGAGCGACCTTTCCAATGCAGCTTGTGCAGCTATGCTAGCAGGGATACTTACAAACTTAAGAGACACATGCGAACCCACTCTGGTAAGTAATATAAATTCATTTTTTCTAGATGCAACACCCAAAATTTATTTTCAGTGTGTTTGTGGTCTCTCCTCCGCATTGTTAAATTTGTCCAGTGTGTGTGTGTGTGTGTGTAGGAATAGCTGCAGCCATGCACATACCTTGTGGGCAACTTGCCAAAACTTTGAACCCTTGATACAAACAGCAAGAGTATGGATGCTTCCAGCTAAATGAGCAATTACACTCTCTTAATGAGTACTGCTGCAGTATAAACTACTTATTCACATTCCTGAGCAAGTATTTAATATGAGATTTGGCTCTAAAGAGCAGAACTGGAAACTGGTATTTCCTGGTCAAGGAGGATTCTGCTGACAACACTTGCTGTTGCAAGCACAACAATGTTATGGTGTTTTTTTTGTGTGCATGTGTATGCTTCTACCTGTTCTGTTTTTAAATGGCTTTCAAATGTTTGGCATGCACCATTTTATAGAGATCATGGCTAATAAATAAATAGTTAGTGGGGAATTTTTTTTTTTTTTTTTTATTTATTTTTTTTTGTTCCCCCTCTAACCACCTAATATCAGTGACACCTGCTCTGTCAGAATTTATTTCCTAATGCTTTCTCAAGCAGAAAAGGTATTAATGCGAACAGTTTTGTTTTTTCAGGTGAAAAGCCATATGAATGCTACATCTGTCATGCTCGCTTTACCCAGAGTGGTACCATGAAAATGCACATTTTACAGAAGCACACTGAAAATGTGGCAAAATTTCATTGTCCTCACTGTGACACAGTTATTGCAAGAAAGAGTGACTTGGGTGAGTATTTGTGGCATCACTTTTCTTTGTAAAATTTAAATGTCTCTACTGTTAACAAATCCATGCTAACGAAATTTAAAAAACACATTTTAATACACTTTCTGTGATATTTTGACACAATTTATAAATCGCTTTAATAATATAATGTGTATATACAAATTATATAATGGCTTTTTATAATATATTGTGGGTCATGGTTTTAACTATAACTTCCTTTTTTAAATCAGGGGTCCATTTGCGAAAACAGCACTCCTATATTGAACAGGGAAAGAAATGTCGCTACTGTGATACTGTGTTCCATGAGCGTTATGCTCTGATCCAACATCAGAAGTCTCATAAAAATGAAAAGAGATTTAAATGTGATCAATGCGAATATGCTTGTAGACAGGTAAGAGGATTATTGAATGGTTAATTTTGTGCTGATTTGTATATAACTAGTACTTGTACAATTGACTTAATGGAGTCATGTTTCTAAACATGTTAATACATATTTCTTGCGTCCCTTTACAAGCTAAAGATTGTCTCTTGATTAAATTTTTTTGCTTTTCAGTATTGTTACTAAATTAGAACTTTCATTTCCATATTTTACACTAGTCTTGTTTTTCCTTTTTCTTCAGGAGCGCCATATGATAATGCACAAACGGACCCATACTGGTGAGAAACCCTATGCCTGCAGCCATTGTGATAAAACCTTCCGCCAGAAACAGCTTTTGGACATGCATTTCAAAAGATACCATGATCCCAGCTTTGTCCCTGCAGCTTTTGTTTGTTCTAAGTGTGGGAAAACATTTACTCGCAGGGTAAGGATGTCTCAGTGTAGTCCCAATATTGGCACATGAATGTGTCTGAAATGAAAGTACTGTTCTCTATGAAATAATTTGCTTACCCATGGCTAGTTAGTTTCACACTTTTTTATCTGTAATATTTGAATTTAAACTAGAAATGTTATTTGCAGTTAGTTGACTTTGCTTTTGAACAATTTTACTTTAAAAAATAAAATAAAATTATTGCTCTAAACTTTAAAAAAAGGGGGAGGGGGGGTTTGAAATGTTTTAAAACCCATTCTTCCAAGCTCTAGCACCCTGAACCACTTTCGAGAGCAAGTGGCGAGACACAGGGATCTGTACATTTGAAAGGTTCTCGTGAACAGCCGCACTGTGTATTTTAACTGGAGTATGTACCTGACCGTAAAAAGGCACACTATGCACCATAATCATTTTAATGTGATTTCAGTTAGCGTGCTCAGCTGTCCCTTCACTTTTTTTCCCAAAACAAAGTTGTTTGTCCAGTACAAAACTTTTTTTTTTTTTTTTTAAATAATGCTTGTTATTGCATACCCAACAGAATACAATGTCTCGACATGCTGATAATTGCACTGGACCTGATGGTACAGATGGTGAAAATGGAGGGGATGGTGAAATTATTCACAAGAAAGTGAAGCGTGGACGTAAAAGAAAAATGCGTTCTAAGAAAGAAGGCTCCACAGATAGTGGTAAGAGTTTGAGTGACTGCAGATTTATTAGAAATAAAGTTCTTTGAAATTATTTTACAAATAAGACTTCTCAGGGGATATAACATTAATAAATATATACAGGGTCAGCCCAACTGGTAATTTGTTCATCAATAAGGCTATGCAAAGTACAGTACAGGAGGCAAGAAAATGTTGCCATCAGTAGAAGAAACATAAAATTGTGGGTCTAACGAAAGTCATTTTCATCAGATTCTATATAGACTTATAAACATATAATTGCATTATTGGAAAACCAGAATATTTAAAGTTATAATAGAATGAGGGGTAACCGCTTAATGATCAAAGGCTAAGTCTGTGTTATTCTGGTGTCCATAAGGATTTGTCCCATTTTGTAGCAAAATTGAAAATGTCTGCGTATTTTACTATGTTTAAACATAGAATATAATCTCTAGTAAAATACTTGTTATGCTAATTTAAAGGTTTGCTGTATATTTGTATTTCAGACAGACCTATGCAGTCAGTAAATTTAGTTATCATCTTGGACTGCCTGGCTCCTGAAATTATGCATAACTATAAAATTTGTATTGGCTAATATCTCCACATTTACTTTTGGTTGAAAGTATGTTAATGTGCAAGATGCTTGCTGGCATGCAAACTCTGACTGCATCATCTACTCTTGGTGCTTACTAGACTTGTGCACAAATCTTGTTCAGCTATGGTGAACCAATCAAATGCCTGTTAAAGGGACACTATAGTCACCTGAACAACTTTAGCTTAATGAAGCAGTTTTGGTGTATAGAACATGCCCCTGCAGCCTCACTGCTCAATCCTCTGCAATTTAGGAGTTAAATCCCTTTGTTTATGAACACTAGTCACACCTCCCTGCATGTGACTTGCACAGCCTTCCATAAACACTCCCTGTAAGGAGAGCCCTATTTATGCTTTCTTTATTGCAAGTTCTGTTTAATTAAGATGTTCTTATCCCCTGCTATGTTAATAGCTTGCTAGACCCTGCAAGAGCCTCCTGAATGTGATTAAAGTTCAATTTAGAGATTGAGATACAATTATTTGAGGTAAATTACATCTGTTTGAAAGTGAAACCAGTTTTTTTTTTTTTCATGCAGGCTCTGTCATAGCCAGGGGAGGTGTGGCTAGGGCTGCATAAACAGAAACAAAGTGATTTAACTCCCCATATGACAGTGAATTGAGCAGTGAAATTGCAAGGGAATGATCTTTACACTAAAACTGCTTTATTTAGGTGACTATAGTGTTCCTTTAATCATTGGACTAACTGGTCCACTCACATGGAAAATCATATGTGTTTCAAAGCTGCGTATCCAGCAAACACAGACTCTAAGGAATCCATGTTTAAAATGGAAAGAGGCAAACATTTGATTCTTTGTAAACTAATTTACATATACCCACCCAGAATCCTAGCAACATCACTGCAAATTTGTGATTTCTGTGGGAAAAGCAAGTCTTATGGCTTGACTGGTGTGCAGATTTTTGTTTAACATTGTATTGACTATCCACAGACTTAAGGTGGATTCAGCATATCAACTTCTTTACAATGCTTCAAATACGTATAACCAATGTCCACAAATCCTGTTCAGGTGCATTGAACACCTGTTTTTCGCTAGATCAACTAATCTGTGTTTTTGATTTGCAATATGAGTTGACCAGTTAGTCCAATGATTAACAGGCATTTGATTGGTTCACTATAGCTGAAATGGAAAGAAGCAAAAATGTGATTCCTTGTTGAACTCATTTGCAGTAGTAACATCAGTGCAAATTTGTGGAAGGGGTTTTCAATCACAATTTTCCCTCACCATAACTTTTGGGTTTGTGTGTGTGTGTGTATGTATATATGTGTTTGTATATACATTCACACAATATAAATTATATAAGATATATTTTTTTTTTTGTTGTTGTTATGACTTTGATTTAACTTTATGCTGACAACCCCAAATACAGTAGTATATTGATGGAATTTAATTTTCATGATAATGTATTTTAATCCCCCTTCCCATAATTTTCAGAGGACAATGCTGAACCGGAACTTGATGATGATGAGGATGACGATGAAGATGAAGATGAGGATGAGACACCAGTAGAGATAGAAGCAGAAAATGAACCAGAACCACCTCTGTCTCCTGTCCCTCCTCCTGCAAAAAGACGCCGTGGAAGGCCGTCTGGCAAAGCTAATCAAGCTAAACAAAGTACGTTTCTATTTTTTCACACAACACTGTGGTTCCAACATTAAAAGGGAAAGTCACCTCTGCACTCCTTGTGCTTATGCCTTGAGTCTATAGAGAAGTGTCATGTAAGTACATGGAACACTTGTGCATTCCTGCTATATAGTGCTGTAGGCATGATCAGCCTGTACCAGGACACCCAGACATTTTATAAAACACATAAAATAACATTGTCTATAATTTATATTTCATTTTATAAGCAGCCATATTTACAGTTGGTTTAAATTTCCCTTTTTATTTCCTCCCCCAGCTGCAGCTCTAATTCAGGTAGAGGATCAGAGCACAGGACAAATTGAGAGCATCATTGTCCAAGTGAAGAAGGAGTCAGACCTTGAGTCAGAGGTTGTGGTGGGAGCTTCTGTCCCACACCCTACTGTGGAAGCTCCTAATGGTGACCTCACACCAGAGATGATTTTGAGCATGATGGACCGGTGATGCAGGACAGACCCGCAGCTTGCTGATTGAACTGGCCTGGGCTGTGTTTAAATGGCTCATTTCTATTTTATCGGATTTGTTTTTCTTTTTGTTGCTTTGCAAAGTTTATTCAAAATTTCTTTTTTTTTTTTTTTTTTAAAGACCTGTTTTACCATTTCCACACCAGACTAAAACCATTGAAGAAAGTGGCAAGATAATACTTGCTGAATTTGATCAACAGATTTCACATTGGCCAATCAAACATCAATGGAAACTTTCATGTTCTCTGTTTTAGTGGTGTATTACAAGATAAGTGAGACTTATTGTACGATGACGATTCAGCGATGTAATCTAAATTAAGGTTTCATTTTTTTTTTTTTTTTACTCACTACAGAGACTGCACATTAATCTTGTTACTCAGTTTTTGTTCCTATAGATTATGATAGGCAGTTTAAAAAAAAAATAATAATCACAAGATGCAAAAGTGAATGAGCTACCATTAAAACAAATGTACCATTTGCCTATTGTACTTGCTGTATGTTTGTATACTACTTAAGATGTACCCTTTTTTTATTGTTGCAAATTATGATAGGGTGTGAGATTTAAACTATTTTGACTTTGTTCCCAGGTAGACAAAATCTGATTGCAAAAGAACTTTGATGTCCACTATTTAGCATGCTTTAAGGCGCCCTCCTTTTATTTTCCTTTTTTGTGAGAAACCTGAAACTCTGTAAATAACTTTTTTACATTTTAATCTTTTTCTACATTTGAATAACTATAGATGGATGAGGTAAGAAGTAATTTTATTGGCTGGTATAATGGGAAGAAAAATATTTACTTAAATACATTGGGCACAAAATGTAGAATTTTTTTTTATTTTTTTTTTAATCTTCTTTTGCCCCTTTTTGTTTGTCTTAATGGATGTTCATTTGTTTTTAACTTCCCATGCGTATTAGTGTGTAGTTGAAGTGTCAAGTGAGAGAGAAATTGCAATTAATAACAGGCAATTGGATAGGTATTGCTCCAACTGACCTATTCCTTTTAACATTGCTCCGATACTATAAAGTTTCCTTTTAATCTAAAAATAAAACAAACATAGGATTGATGCACAAAATGTGAACACCTGTATATTACATCATGGTTTTTTTGTTTTCCCTTCCTTTCTAACTTATAAATATTTTTTTCCACTGTGTACTGCTTTTTAAGAGCAATCATTGACAGTCTAAGGATAGAGCAAATCATTTTTGTAATTTTTCTTTTTTAACTCGCTGTCCTGTGAGATTTGTTGTTTTAGGAAGCCAAAATGGGGGGAAAAAAATGTAAAAAATTTGTGATGGGAAAACGATGAAGAGGATTTTGCGAATGTAACACTGTACAGCTAATAAATGAATTAATGTATGCTTTTCATGGTTTTTGATTATGGTGTTCCAGACACCACCTAGGATTAAATGTAATTTTTTTTTTTTTGGTCTGTATAAAGATTCGGAATATAATTATTTTAAAACTTTGTATTATGTATAAGTATGGAATGAGTAAGAGGGGAATCATGTTTTAAGCAAAGGTTTTTGTTTGTTTTTGTTTTTTAAACTCCTAAATGCGTAGTTTACCCTAGAATCAGTTTTTCTGAATTTTTTTTTGTTTTTGTTTTTTTTGTTTTTTTTTTCCTGTGTATTTAGGCACTCAAATTACAGATCTTGGTTAATTTAAAACTGAACAGACTGATAATCTGTGCTCTTAAGGTTGTACAGAAGAATAAAACAGAGCCTGTGGAAGACACTTTGTAATGTACAGCATCATTTCTTAAGTCTGGTTTTAAGTCTCTGTAAATGACGAAGTTAACTGTTTATTTTATTTTTTATTTATAGACTTACAAAATTGTCTTCCTTGATTTTCAATAATCTAATTTTAAAAAAATTAGTGTCCCAAATGCCCCAGACGCAAATAAAATATTAGACAATTTGAGCAGTTCAAGCTGTAGCAATCTGTGCTTAAAGTATGCAGTATCAAATTCTCTGTTCACAGCAAGGAAAAGGGTGATCAGCAATCTGAGTGGTTTGAGGAAGTAACAACAAAAGGTGACATTCATGTGTCTGTGGCAAATAATAGAGCTGACGATTGAAGTCTGGCAGGTTTTATTTTTTTATTTTATTTTATAAAAGGCAAACCTTTCTCAGGGCTGTGATCTCCAAATGCCATAAGGACTTTATAAAGATCCCAAGTAGCAGAGATCTGTAACTTTAATTGGTGATCTTGGCCAAACCACAAGATGTTGCCTGACGGTCTTGTTTGTAACTCAATGAACATAATAAAAGCTATTTTATACAAAGTGTTTTGAGAACTTAATATGTGGCTTTATGTTCTTGATAAGAATTTTTTTTTTGTTTTTGTTTACAGAAGAGAGACATTATTAACAAAGTACAACTGTGTAAAGCCACAAATCATTATTCGATAAATCGGCAATAGTAGAGGCATGGCTCATTTTCTATTAGCCATTCAGAAGTGGTGAGTAATTAAGTCCTGGCTAGCAGTGTAGGACTTGAACATTTGAAGAGCTCTATTCAATAAGATATTCAAACACTTTAAGGAAACCTAACCATGCTGACCTATCACTGGTATGGAAAACGAAAAGAAAATGGCCAAGATAGCATGGTGATTTCATTATAAGTTTAGTTTTGTCTGACCCTGTATATACCGAGACAGCAGTGAAATCGCAGTCAGTGTTCTAGGGTGAGGATACATATGGTAAGTATACAGTTTGGAAATTGCATTACAGACTCACTAAAACAAATCATAACAGAGAGACAATTCCCTCTAACACAGTGATCCTCAAGGCACCCCTACCAGTCCAGCACTTGGGTATTACCAAATTAACCATTGCTCAAATAAAATAAATATATATATATATATATATATATATATATATATATATTTAAAAACCATGACTCTAAAGCAACACATTAGCCAGTGGTTCCTAAACCAGTCCTCATGGCCCACCAACACTCCAGGATTTATGGAATTCCCTGTTTTATTCCAATGGAGATACTAACAAAACCTGGACTGTTGGTGGATCTTGAGGACTGGTTTGGGAAACGCTGCACTAGACGGAAAGCATTTCATTATTTGTGTCTGAAATCTGTAATTTTTGCCACAGTTCATAGAAGAAGTTGGCATTTCTACAACCAGGGGCAGCAACTCCTCCTTGGCTATCACTAACGGAAGTGGCAGGTGTGCTGGGCTACAGCCTTTTCCCCTTCATAATGAGCTTCACTACAGTTCATTTCGAAGCATTGGAAAGCTGTGTATGTGCCTGCTGTTCCAGCATAGAGGCTTCTCAGTGAGACAGCCGTTAAAAAAAAATAAAAAAATCTGACAAGGTGCCAATCACTGGAATCCAATTACTGTCTGAAATTCCAAATTGCTGCCATGTTGGATAAGCCAGGAAAATGTTACACATGGACAGGAATATTGTAGCTGCGGTATAATTGCTTGTATTGGACTCTATGAATTAGGTCCAGAGCTGTTTCATATATATCACACTGCTCTTCAATCCATCCATATGCTGGGGTCAGTCTTGTAGTATTTCCTTAGTGTAGTAATCCAAGGTAATAAGGCCTGTTGCGGAAGTAAGATGCATGTAGATGTTATAGAGTCTGATAATGAGAAATGCCAGGAAAGATGGCTTGAAATGAAGTGTATAAGAGGACGATCTCCCCATAATATGATCTGTTGACAAAATGCATTTGATCTCTCTTTGTGTTTCATAGTTTGAAAATCCGTACCTTCTGCTGCTCTCAGATGGAATCAATTTAGAATCCAAGGAATTCTATTGTCAATATGGGGATAGGTTTGCCTGGGTGACCACTGGTTTCAGGAACGTCATAAGTCACTAGAGTGTGGACAAAACAGGAGAAACGGGAAATGCTACTTTGTCACCATTCACATGAACTGGACTGAGTTTTGATGGTCCAGGCAAATTCTGAGATCTGACCATTCAGTCTGGCAGGAGAAGGTTTCCATCTTGAAATATCGAACACGAGAGTTGTGATGCCTCAGATTGATCCAAGAAGGTAGCACTTCTGTCTCTTGGGAACCTGAAAAAGATCAGAGGAAACAAAGAGTCTTTCATTGTGACTGGTCTTTCTTGGGAAAAACCATTCCTAGAGGAGGAAACGTGTGTGGGAAGAAACAAGAATCTTGCACGGATAGCATTGGGCCCTTTTTGAGATCCCATATAAGAGAAGAAATTAGTGGCATTTGTCAAGAAACTTACACTGGTGAAACTTTTTAACCCATTTCCCCCACATTCTGCCTCTGCTTAATGTGCCACTGTAGAGCCTGCTCTCCTGTCAGAATTCCAGAGGGTTGCCTGGTTGCTTCACTTGCCTGAATCACATTGATTTATTTTGTTTTATTTTATTTTTTTTGTGGGGCACCTGTGGTTAACACATGTGCTGAATACTTCCAAGAGCCAAACGTGTACAGGACCTCCCTATTTAAGGAGGGCTCTCTGGCTGGTTTTGGTCTTTTTTTGTGGTTTCTGAGCCTTTAAGTGCATTTGTTCTGTATTGAGTTCCTGTTTTAGACCTAACTTATTCTTTAACTATTCTTGATCTCCTGTATTTGTGTATCAGACCTAGCTTGTATGACTACTATGTTTGTGAACCAGAACTGACTTGTCCATTGCCCTATTCCAGTCTATAATCCTGACCGCGTGGCCTCACAGTCTCCTCCTCCTTGCCGCCACTGTTTGGTGACTTTATTCATTTGCCATTATAATTATGTTTTCCTTGTATATAGTGTCAGTACTGTATAACTTCCTAGAGTGGAGGTAAAATCTCTACAATAGTTTAAATAATTCACCAAATTCATGCCTACTTGCATATAAAATGCCCAGTCCTCCAAACCTCACCAGTGCTTCTTGGTTGGACATCGTTGGTGAGACACAGAGGTTGGTGTCTGCGGGAACGCGACATGAAAGCTACCCGACAGGAGAGCTAAATGTCACAGCTTCCATACTGCAACATTGCAGAATGCAGGTTGGAAGCGTATTTCTACGGGAAGAGGAGGTCCCAAGCAGCCCTCAAATCAAATTGCAGGTCTTCCGCACAGTAGTGGAACGCCAACCCTTATCTACTTGAGAAAGCCCATATAGGGTGAAATGCGTCGATATTTTTTATTGTTTCTCACTGTGATGGAGCTCCTGGAGTACCTTTGCCCAGCCAGCTTCCTAGCTGTAACTGAAAAACCTGGAGCCCTTCTGCCCCAGTCAACGCAGCTTGACTGAGGTCCTTCTGAAGCTTTTATACCCGACCAGGTTGCAGCTCTCCTTCCAAGCAGGTATCGTCCCCTCTGTCTATTCCGCTGCAGGGATTGTCTCCTCTGCAGCTTTCCGTCCAGGGACGTATCTCTACAAAGGCACTTGCAGCTCTCAGGCCTTGTTCTCTTGATTTTTCCCAGGGCTAGAGGGATTGTGAAGCCAGCCAACAGGTCCTAAGATTCTGTCACTCTGATCTCTAAAAATCCACACAGGACTCCCAGTTACAAATGGAACTAACATGCAATGCTTTACTTGAGACTAGCTAATATGATCATTACATTTGTATGCTGTGACAAACATAATAAAATTGAAATAATCAAAACATTTCACAAAATATGCAGGAAATTCTAATAGCATAATAACATATTTATAAAGGGCTGGAGAAGACCATAACCAGCGCACAATATCTCTCCTGCCTGCAGAATTAGCAATATGCAAATCTACCTGAATATGCAAATTAACCAGCCTTGCTATGCAAGTAGTGCATATTGCTGCTGCTACCAGCTGAGTTCCCTAAACAGGCTCCATAGCCAAATACACGTAGTTAGTAGCAATCCTCAACAGGACAGGCGAGCAGACAAAACATATAACAAGAAAACAATAATACACACCTTGCCCCTATAATGGATACAGGATGACTTAGACATAGGCGTGTCTGTATTTCATACATAGTGTCTGTATGAAACTCCAGGTGATGGTGACTACTGTCACACTCCCTAATAAAGGATTTGTTTTGCCACATACTTTTTTTTTTTTTTTTAATCTTTTGAACATATTACCTGTTATCTGCTTGCACTACTTGTGGTTCCTGCGGACCACCTTTTAAATAATCCCTGGTGGGGATCATTCCACCTATGCGCGATACATAGAGCGATTTGTCTGCTCTCATAAATGTATATAGTATTTTATTATTCCTCATGCTACTTTATTGGAGAGCACTATTGCACCTTTTTCTCGTTTTATGTGGTTTGCCTGATCGCTACTCTGACACTGATTAACGTGAGAGGTTTAACCTACAAGTGGGGCTTTGTACCACTGCGTGCTGTTTTATCCAGAGCTGATTTATCTCCACCACATGTTATTTGGCATTTTAATCTATGTGTTGTGTGTCCTGAATATTTGATAGATTGCTCTATTGGCTTTCCTGTTTTTCTGCTCTCTTTCATATGGCGTTTTTGAAACAATGCCTGCTATTTGAACAGTTATTATTAGTAATGTAAATTGGTGATTCACCGGGGGTGAATCTTGCTCGGGATCGTCCCCTGCCTCCTCAGCCGTGGTCAAAGCCCCCTGAAGTAGTGGAACCTCTGTCAGTTTTCACACTCTGGATAGAACAGCTGTGTCCAAACTGGCGGCACGGCAACTTTTGCTGACCAGCCCTGCCAAAAACACCTCTGCCGTGAGATACACGAGAGACTCTCCTCATAGATGACTGTGCCTTGTTAAACGAGGTAAAGATATTCACCCACTTGTTGAGCTCTTTTAGGAAGATCTCACCAAATAGTTTGCCTTGTGCCAGGGGTCCTAGTTTCTTGTCCCCCAATTCCACCAGCTTTTCGTCTATGCGAAATAGTGCTGCATGGTGTCTCTCAGACGAGAGGGCCACTTTGGTGTTACCAAGGAAGCAGAAGCACCGTTGTGCCCAATCCCTGATGTCTCTTGCCCATTCACACACCATGTCGGAGTCAAAACTGTCTGTCCTAGTAAAAGTGTCATCTGCCAAATCCATGACCCTAGCCATCGGTCCAATGGCATCAAGGAGCTTGTCCTGAGCCCCTTTAAAACTGCACTCAACTCCTTTGTGCGGGTTTTGTCTCCCCCCGCGGGCCATAAACGTGATCATCAACTGATTGAAGTTCGTGGTTTCCTTTATCCAGCAGCATGGGCCCGGGGGCACTCTGATCTCATGCGCTTCTGGACCTCCTTGTCCAAGGGTTTTCTGAGCCAGAAATGCAAATTTGGCAAGTTGGTCTGGAGGTGCCCATTCCTTGGAGTGGGTGTGTCTGATTCCTCTACGGTCGAACATCTGGAGGCTGGAGGTGTCCAGGAATACTTTGGAGTCATCCTGCGCTGTGGGCGCTTTGCTGGTTGGGGCAACTGCTCTCTGGGGCTCACCCAGAAATGTATCCTGTGGAAAGGTCGGGTCAGACCTGGACTCGGAATCCCAAGTGTGCTCATCTGGGTTGTACGCATCTGCTTGCCACTTGTCCAGCACAGATAATGCTTGTGGACGTTCTTGTTCCTCATCCGATGAGGAGAGCCGCGCCGGCCTGCGGACTGTCCGTTGGGAGGTCTCCCTGCGCTTGACATGAGCCTTGCCCTTGGCATTTTTTTGCCTTAGAGCTCTCACATTTCCAGTGGCGTTTAGGTGGTCTGGTATAATCCCTGTCAGAGTCCTCGCTTTTAATAGGCCTAGTGTTCCAGAGAAAGCCTTTTCCATAGAAGCTGTGACTGCTGCAGCAACCATGGCCTGCAGGTCGGTTCGAGTCTGTGACTCTTCCATCGCTGTGATGGAAGTAGTATGTGGCTCACCCAAGGACAGTAAGCGTGAGGGTAACATAGAGAGGAGAACCAAAACTCTGTACTTAACTTGTAATGGAGCAGCAAAGAAAGAGGAAGTGCTTCAGTTATACATGCCTCTTATATCCATTGCCTGTATTTGATTGGTTCTCAGTTTTCTCTTTACTAATCTTTGCTGCTATATGGAGTTAGTAAAGAAAGATAAGCAAAATATGAAGCCTCCTGTCATGTGGTAAAATTCACTAAAATACTGATTCTCTTAGCAGCAGCTCTAAGGTTAAAGGGTTTTTCGACTATACCTTGTCTGGACGACTGGTTTCTGAAAGCAGAATTAATACGGCATCTGAAAAGAAACCTTCTAGAGACCATTCAATTTTTACAGAAACTTGACTGGATCATCAATTTACAAAAATATCAGATTCCTTCTACAATAATTCAATTTCTGACTTTTTTGCTGGATTTCAGATCTCTTTTGCAAGTGGAGGGAAAAAAAAAAAGCATAAAGACATAAGTTTCAGTGCTTCAAAGAAAATAATTTTGTACCATAAGAAAGGCTATGAGTATTTTGGTTCTTCTTACTTCTGCTATCCCAGTTGTGAGATGGGCAAAGGCAGAGATCAGACCTCTTTAGTGGAACATCTTTGCCAATTGGTCAAGAAAAAAAAGAAGACAGATTCAGAATTAATCTTTTCTGAAGTAGTAAGAAAACAATTAACTTGGTGGAAGAAGTCAGAAAACCTAACCACAGGTCTATCTTTCCAACAAAGAAATTGGATTATCATTACCATGGACGCCTCCCTAACAGGCTGGGGTGCTCACTTATAGTCTTAATTTCATCAGGTAAAATGGCAGTCAAAAGAAGCATCCCACTCGTCGAATTTCAGAGAGATGAAGGCGGTAATGAATGCCCTGTTAGCCTTCAAACCAATAATCTCCAAGAAGACTGTAAGAATAAAGTCAGACAATGTCACTACACACAGGCAGAGTGTGCCACTCATGTTCTCAAAGATAGTATAGTGGTTTGGCTTTCTGGAAAGAAAATCTCATGGCCACAAGAACAAAAACGTTTAATGTTTGCATCTCTTCTGAGACAGGAACATCCATATTTCCTGAACAGTCTGTCAATCCCATGGAAGTTCAAGAGTGCATATATTTTCCCACCACTAGCTCTGATAGCTCAAATTATACAAAAGATCTAGTCAGACAAATCCAAAATATTGCAAATTACAGATACACAGTGTGACGAGACCAATCTTGCCACATTGCATTGGAGAAGCCTGGTTGCTCGCCTGTTGCCTTTGGATTATGGCCCCATGTTAAAAGGCTTGATTTTCCCCTGCAAAGACATGAAAGCTGGGTCATTCGGTGTTGGCCCTGTTTGAGCGGTGATACCCCAGATAGCTATGCCATGGAGCCCATTCGTATAATGAAGGGCTATGGGAAAGACTTTGGCTCCATGGCAATTGAACTGTATGTGTGTGTGTGTGTGTGAATGTGATGCATACTTTTCAAGTTATGAATAATGTGGAAAAAATTTATTTCTCTGCTTGTTATAATTACATTACCCATTGTGTAAGGTAATCGAATCACAGGCAGAGGGGAGGATTTTGTGTGGGAGTGTCTGAGTGTATTGTATGTGTTTATTGGTTGTGTTCCAAAACCCTGTGGGTGGTACTAATGTGTAAGAATGTGTACATAAGAACAATAAACCCACAGCTCTGTCTGTTCACTGCTTGACCCTCAACACGGAGCTTTGTCTCGTTCTTGGGGGGATGTATTGTATGCTGTTCCAGTTCGACTGCTAGGAGTGTAAACCTATTCGTATGGTTTTTCCTATTCGGCTGTTTACAGCATTCGTATGGTTTCCTGTTCGGCGGATTGGTGTTCTGCAGTAGCTGTGCCTATGTCTCTGGAAGGGAAGATCTACTAAACAGCGGTTTAACCCTTTTATGCCTGGGGCTGCCGTTACACCCAGTAGATAGTGTAGAAAACTGTTCAGTGCTTCAAAATAACTTAGTTGAATCCCCAAAACCATCTCCAAAAGAATAATAAAAAATACATACATACAGTAGAGCACTGAAAATACAATTAATACACAGACCTAGGAATAAAACTTAAAAATATAATAGTGCAGAAACATCTATATGTTTATACGAGGTATAAGGTAGCAATATAAAAAGCACAGTCACAAACCTAGAGCCAATATGTGCATCTGGCTCAAGTGTGAAGCATAATAGAACAATGTTAGGAGGTCATAATCCTTCTAATTGGGAGAATGTAGCTGTTTGAACAAAGAGAATCACATAGAACTGTGTGGCACAAACAAAGTAAGTACATACTTGAATGCACTTATGTGATTCCTGATTGTCAATATGCACATCAAATGGTAACTGGTATATTCAAGAGTCTTGTGCCTTTTGCATGTTCAGTATCCTTTATTGAAACAAATAATAGATATATGAAATAAATACTAAAACAAACATGTATAAAAACTATAAAATGAATTCAAAGACTAGTGTCTGTAGCAGCCAGAATGTGTTTCATCCTATTGACATACAGATATGCCTGTAAATAAAGAGGGCCCACCAGGTTAATGTAATAAAAAGGGGAGCAGTGGGTGGGCCAACAAATGATCGTAGCCCAGGTAAGAGGGTTGCCTGAATTTAAATTGCCGGTAACCCGTCCCACAACTACAGGCTATAGCCTTTATATTTGAGGTTGGGGAGAAAAGTCGTAATAATGCAAAGTCAGTTGTGGTGTGCCGAAACTGACGTACGGGTAGGCCTGTAAAAAAAGAGGGCAGAAAGATACCACTTTTTACATATACAACTTACGTGCCAAACTCTTATTGCTTCCTTAACTCTCTTCTCGGGTTGCGTTTGTATCTATTTCCCATGGGTTTGGAAAATAAAAAATACAAATTAGGTAGCGCCTGTAAAGAATAGATACATAAATAAATATATAAAATAACTTTGAAAATAGTCCAAGTAATTTAACACTAGTCCAAATGAGGTAGTTCAAAGTAGTAGGGGAGAGTCTTTGTGGAAGAGCAGACTGGTTTTGATAGTGGTGGTATCACGGAATAAAACTTGAAATCCAATAGGACATGTGGAGAATAAACAGAGAGGGAAACACCAATGGTATGGTCATGGGCGTCCGCATGGGGGGGGGCACTTGCCCCCTCCCCCCCTGGATTTTTCAGCTTGTTCTGCTATATTTCGTGTGAGATTGAAAATACAGTTCAATACTGGTTGGTAGGTGGTGCTGTGTATGGAGAGAGACAGGGATAGGAAGCTACAGCTTATCCCTGCTTCTCTCTCCTGACTGAATCTGCAGGGGAGCAGCCAGAGACAGCCTACAGATCAAGTAAATGGGGGGGGGGGCAGCCTACAGATCAAGTAAGTGAGGGATGGGGGGCAGCCTACAGATCAACAAGTAAGTGAGGGATGGGGGCAGCCTATAGATCAGGAAGTGAGGATGGGGGGCAGCCTACAGATCAGGGAGGTGAGGCATGGGGGGCAGCCTATCAGATCAGGGAAGTGAGGCATGGGGGGCAGCCTATAGATCAGGAATGATTCTGGCATAGATCAGGGAAGTGAGCATGGGGGCAGCCTATAGATCAGGGAATTGAGGCATGGGGGGCAGCCTATAGATCATGGAAGTGAGGCATATAGATCAGGGAAGTAGGCAGCAGCCTATAGATCAGAAAGTGAAGGAGGGGGGCAGCCTATAGATCAGGGAAGTGAGGCATAGGGACAAGCCTATAGATCAGGGAAGTGAGGCATGGGGGGCAGCAGCAGCCTATAGATCAGGGAAGTGAGAGATGGGGGGTGCAGCATACAGATCAGGTAAGTGAGGGATGGGGGGATACAGCCTATAGTTCAGGTAAGTGAGGGATGGGGAGACAGCCTTTAGATCAGGTAAGTGATGGACGGGGGGCAGCTTATAGATCAGGTAAGTGAGGGATGGGGAGACAGCCTACAGGAAGGGTCAGGAAGGAGAAGGAACAGAAATGAGCAGGAAGGGACATCAAGGAGCAGAAAGGGGGAGCAAGGAGCAAAAAAGGTAAAGTAGGAGAAGGAGCACAAAGGAACAGAAATGAGCAGGAAGAGTCTGCAAGGAGCAGGAAGGGTCAGCAAGAAGCAGGAAGGGTCAGCAAGGAGCTGGAAAGGGCAGCAAGGAGCAGAAGGGGACAGAAGGAGCACAAAGGTAAATTAGGAGAAGGGACAGAAATGAGCAGGAAGGGTCTGCAAGGAAAAGGAAGGGTCTGCAAAGAGCAGAAAGGGATCAGAAAGAGAAAGTTGCAGAAGGGCGCAAAATAAGCAGAAAGGTAAAGGAGTAGAAGGAGCCAAGGAGGAGAGAAGAAAAAGAAGACTGTGTCAAATGAAGGAGAAGAAAATGAGATTGGAGCAGGAAGGACAAGTGAAGTGAACCTTCCACTTTATTTTGGACACCACATCATAAGGCTTTGGTACCTGGGCCTGGCAGGGAAACTTTGGACCTTCTCATCTCCCCAGGTAAAAAAAGATAGTGTTAATATGTTTATTTTTAGCACAGCTGGGTAGGGGGTGTCACTAATTGGCTAAAGCGGTCAGCTGACACTCGAAGCCAATCAGTAGCTCCCCATTCGTAAAAAAAGTTAAACGTCAATCTGCACTTCCTGACACTCCGTTTCAGAAGCTGAATACCACTTAGTGACCTGGAGATCTGGAGCTGGAGGAAGCCTTTGGGGTTAAACCATTTGAGAGCAGTTTAACCACTTAAAGGAAAGAGAGCACTCAGGGCTTCCTGGCATCATAGGATTTTCATTTAGATGAAGTTGTTATGGTGACCAGAATGTTCCTTTAATTTGCTTAACCCCTTAAGGACCAAACTTCTGGAATAAAAGGGAATCATGACATGTCACACATGTCATGTGTCCTTAAGGGGTTAAAGGAACACTATAGTGTCAGGAATACAAACATATATTTCTGACACCCATAGTTGTGAAAACACTTTTCACCCTGGCTTTATGTGATAATGACTATGCCCCTTCCCTTTCATGACACTGTCAAAAAGGGACCAAGCATGGAAGTCATTACAATTATGCCTCTGAAAAATCCCCACTCAAGGATATATAAGGTTCTTCAGGCTTTCAATCTTGAGTAGCAGCAAGGTAATCCAACCCAGAAAATAAAAGGTGGTAGAATATAGTGCTCACTGTTTCTTTAAGTGTATGAGAAAAATATAAGAAACGTACTTACAATTTGCCGAGCAGACCCACTGGTGTACAGCGTATGGGTGGTATAATCCCCATCTAGGGATTCTTAGGAACCACAAAAGGGATGTCAGGACAAAAATAATAAAAACTGAAAAACAGGAATATGGCAAATGTATAGCCAAAAAAATCCTTTATTAAATAGAAATACTAAAAAGGTTTCTATTTTATATTTCCCATGGGTTTGCAGCATTCTATTCTTTAATTATATGTACTGGAATATCCGTGTTAGAAGTAGCCTAAGAATTTGTTGAAAATTTAGAAGGGTCGATGCCAAGTATATGAAGAGCCTAATGTAAAAATAATTGCTTAGTGGTGCATATTCCCTGGACAGCCTGCTATAGTGCGGCAGTAGGCACTAATTTATATTCGGTCCCATATTTGTTGGATGAAGGGGGATAATACTGAAGTGTCTGTTTGATTATATTTTGTGTTTAATATGGAATGCTCAATTAGCCTCTATTTAATGAGTTCATGGATAGAAAACTGGATAAATCTGATAACGTTACTGTGTAGAACTGTTACTGTAGAATCTGATAACGTTACTGTGTATTGTGAGATACCGCAAAGCCATATATATTGCTGCCTTAATGCGGTATAGTGTGAGTTTCAATGATAACTGTCAAGTATCTGAAGCACACCATTTTTTTCCCTGTCAATAGATGGCAGGGCCGCCATCAGAAATTGTGGGGCCCCTAACACAGCTCAAGGTCTGGGCCCCCGGGTGCCCGCCTCCAAATCCCACTCACAGGAATACACACACACAGACACAAAAGGACACAGACACAAAAGGACACAGACACAGAAAGATACACACATACTAACAGACACAAATACTGAAACAGACATACACACATATAGACACATACACACACACACATACTGACATACAGACACACACACTGACGTACATACATACTCACATACTGACACACACATACATACATACTGACAAACAGACATACATACTGTGACAAAAGTACTCCTTTCCCTTGGTACCTTGTCCTGGGATTGGGGTGTTACACACAGTCTTTTCAGGCTTTAGAGACACTTCACACGCTGGATGAGGTAAAAGGACTTGCTCTTTTTATTGTGGTTCCAAAATAAATGCACAGTAAGGTATAAAAGGTTGTAACAACATATATATAACAAAATCCTTGCTCTTCTGAGCACTAACTAAACAAAATAATTAGCTAACTGGGTTGGATGGCTTGTCCATTTCCCAACATAAACAACAACCTTACTGTTTCAGGGATTTTCAGCTCTCTGTTTCCACTCACAAAAATCAAACACAATCTCTCTCCTCCTTTGGCAGGGGAGTACTTAATAGCACCTGTAATTAACAATCCTTTTCAGGTGAGGTAAATTAGGATTGAAACTCTGGAACTGGGCTTCTCACCTGTAGGTTCCAAGCAACTACCAAAATGTGGAGTGGAGCACTGGCCCACCCTACTCTCCAAGTGCTCCACCCCAGGGCCCAAATATACACATATTTAAAGTGCAATATTCATTTTAACATAACACATTTCCATGGGGTTAATTACACAAAGAAGGAACCTTGCAAAATCTGGGGAGATATATAGATTCCCTCCAGCACAATTCTTTGCTTTCGGTCACAATACACATAAATACATACTGACATACATACATGCATAATGGCATACATACACATACATACTGATATACATAAATACAGACATACACACACACACACACACATATATATACATACACAGATACATACTGACATACACACACACACACACACACAGACATGCATACTGACATATATACTGATAGATATATATACATACATACTGACATACACACACACACACACACACTGACATACACACATACATACAGATAGATACATACACACAGACATACTGACCCACGCGGAGTAAGCTGGGAGGAAATGACCGGACGTCACTTCCTCCCAGCAGCACTTGCTGTGTAGCTGCAATTTTTTTAAAGGGGCCCGTTCGCACAATTACACGGCCGCAGCGCTGACCGGGCCCCTGAAGATATAGGGCTCATCAGCAGCCCTAAATGTTTGGGCCACCTGATGGGCCCCGGTGCAGATGCACCTGCGGCAGTTTTGCTGCTCCACGTGGGGCCCGGGCGGCCAGGCCCCCGCAGGGCCGCTGGGCCCATGACAACCGTCATGGTTGTCACCCCCTGATGGCGGTCCTGATAGATGGTCATTTGGGTGTAAAGAATGATCTAGTCGTTATATATCATTGTAATGTTCAATAGGGCAAGGAGGCACATTAGTTGTGATTTAAGAAAGTAGTAAGTAAATGATGTTAAATGCCTATCAGATAAAGTTTATAGTATTATGTTATAGTTTGAACTAAGGTGGCAAAAAAGGCCATAGTTTTGAATAAGATTCAGTGATCTGGAAGTTGATACGTATCTGTTGAAAACAGTCAGAGCTCTTGTTATATGTTCTTTGTGTTTGTGGATAGGGCAGTTTGTGCTGCCAACCTGCTATGACCAGTAAAAGGGCTAGTACTGTATGTAGACTTTGAAGGTTGAGGATTTATGTGTTTCCTGACAGTCAAGTGTCGTTTGAAGACATCCTAAAATGAGAACATGACAAGGTGTAAGGTGCTGAGTTATGATGGTCAAAGATGTAAACACAAACCAGATAAGCTGATGACTACTTGCTAGCCATTTGAATCTCCCAACCATCCTAGTGGAAATTAGGACCGTTGTTAATGATATTGCAGGCTGTCATGTCTGAGCACATTGATTACTAGCCCTTGCCATAAGGTTTCCCAAGTGTTAGCGTCTGCTATTCTGGGGTAACCTCAAAGAGAGCTGAGGTATCAATAAATGACGGTAGGTAAACAGTCTCGGGAGACCACATCTCTCTAATCCAGGGTTTCTCAATAAATGTTTCCCTTGGAACCCTTTGACGTGGTATAGCAAAACTTTGGAACCCCAACAAAAAAATGAGTGCCATAGAGTAGCGCAGCGCAAACCTTTCAATGATCAGAGTGTAATGTTCTCTTTTGCTGGCAAATTCCTTATATCTGGTTTAATTGTTGACAGCATGTCTGCAGTTGCGTCAAGTCGATTTTGATACTTTGTTTTTGTTGCAGAGTAGAGCGAGAATCCAGTTTCACATAAGCATGTGCTGGCGAATGGCAACAGAACTTTGATTGCCCGCTTGGACAATTCTGAGTACTCCGCGTGTAAATTACCCCAAAAAGCAATGAGAAACTTCTTTAAATTTTTTGCTTATTTGACTGTCAGAAGTTATATCAATCAGATTCTCAAAATCTACATCAGAAAAATTGGCTGGCTTGTCTTTTATGAATGGATTTAGAACCCAGTCATTACTGTTTTTATTCAAGAATAGAAAATACGGGGGGGCGGAGCCTAGCTGCCAAGCAGAGTGGACGTGCTGAAACCCAGCTCCTGCATTATCTGCCTGATTTTGGGGAAAATACCCAGTAAAACTGGCACAGAACTACTCTAACGGGCATAACTGAATTGGGATCCTCGGGGGGCAACTCTGGACACCCAAATCGACTAGCTAATCACCCGAGATCCCTAGCTGCGGTGACCGAGGCCTACAGGATGGCTGGCAGAGGGGAGACGGCCGCTCTCCTTTCCACCTACCTGCTCCACGACCACTTCGACCCTCATTCATCCTGCCCGCCCCCCCCCCCGGGACCGGTGGGGGATATCCCGGTCCTCGCCGCAAGCCCAGTCCGAGCCTATACACAGCGTGTGGACACCAGGGCCGGCGACACGTGGCCCATCGAAAATGGTGGCGGAGTACTCGCAGCAACTCAGCTTGAAGCAGCTAAGCAGAGCTCCGACTGCGGCACAGACCTCATGCAGCGTCTGGATGCACTGTTCAACGACTTCTGGGAGAAGCTCCAGCGGCGCGCACAGCGCACCAAGACAAAACGACAGGACCCCATGGACCCAAGAGAGGGGAGCTATGGGCGGCCGGGCAAGAGGGGAATTCCCTTGGGCGCAACACGAGACCAAAAGCTGACACTCACCCACCCCGGCCCACCCAGGCTGCAGGCCAAGAGGGCCTTGACCCGAAGGCGTCGGCCACATAGGCGGAAACGCAAGCGGCAATCAACATACAGACCTCCCGCCACCCCCATGAGGGGGAGACACTCGGGCAACGTGTGCCACCGAGTCTCAGGCCAGAAGACGCAGGCCTGCACACCAGCTTGGGGCAAGAGGGACACCCCCACCACCGGCCGAGCATCAGCACCTCCTCTGGACCAACCGGAGAGCCTCAGCCGCATTCCCACAGAAGGAATAGGATAAATAGTGACTTACCACAAACTCTCTTATGACCCGCATACGCTACCCCACGGGTCCAGATGCAAGTGCCGTGCCGGTGACCGCTGCATACCAGTTTGATTTCATGTGCTGACAAATGCTTTTTGCCAACCATAGTATACCTTACTCACGCTTGTTTATATTAGCCTTCTATTAGTTAAGCATAGGGCGCTAGATGTTTAATCTTATCACCGAAGAATCACACAGTTAATGATATTGCATCAGCATGAATAGACCTTGAGATTGGTGATCTTATGTTCGTTACACTCATAGTAAACCACGAAAGATAGAATGTTACTCAGATTTAATGCTTAGTCAGCCTGTTATGTAACGATAACTTCCAAGCAACTTACTGTATAACTGTGTCCATGCCCTGATAAAACTGGGCATCTACTGCTAAAAGGTGATTTTTGTATTGCACTGAGTGCTCAAGGCCTAGCCTGTAAGCCACGTGAAGCCTAGGAGTACTACTTTATCTGTACAGCTACTGATATATATATATGCATGACCTGTACTGTTCTCAGCCTAGGTTTTTCGGCAAGCAACATAGAAATACTCCTAGTTATGTCACATCCTCATACAAAACGACTCTGAACTAGCTATCTTACCTTCTTATAGCTTAAAGTATGATTGACTAAGCATGTTTATATTTAAAAAAAAAATTGTGCTTGATAAACATATGTCCCGCATGTAACGCGGAGGAATAGCCTGAGGACTGCTTTTGGGGCACCTCAAGCCTGCCTGTATCATTTTCATGCACTGCAAAAATAAAGAATTAAAAAAAAAAAAAAAGAATAGAAAATACTGATTAATAGATGTGATTAAATGGCGAAGATGATCAACAATTTCATTGCGAACTTCATCTTCAGGTTCAATTTTTGATTCTTCAAGAAAATCCTTAAGTGTTGGCAAATTATTTTGCTCTACAGATGAGGTCCAAAATTGCAGTTTATGAGACAGTGAAAATATTTTATCTCTTGCATTAAAAATATTAGTGGTTTTTCCTTGGAGTGATAAACATAGTTAATTTAATTTTGTGAATATGTCTGCAAAATATGCTACTTTAGATAACCACAGAGTGTTTGTTAATCGATCAGATAATCCAAATTTATGATCCTGGAATTATGCACACAACTCTTGCAATTCAAACATTCTAACAAGGACTTTACCTCATGATAGCCAACGGGCTTCTCAGTGCAAAAGCAGAGCAGAGTGCCTCTTTCTCCCCCTCCCCTTGTGTGTCTCTCTCCTTTCTCCCTGTGTCTCTCTCTTCCACTGTCTCTTTCTCATGTCTCTCTCCCTGTGTCTCTCTCCCCCACATCTCTCTTCCTCTCTGTCTCCCCCCTCCACCATCTCTCTATTCCCCCTCTTTCTCCCTCCTCCCCCTGTGTCTCTCTATTCTCCCACTGTCTCTTTCTTCTCCTGCCTCTATCTATCCCCCCTCTCTGTTTTATTTTTTCCCCTCCCATTTACAGACAGAAGTAAGAGGGGGGTTGGCCGCGCTCCATGCTGGAGCTGCTGGGCCGGGTGGCAGCCTCACCGGTCCGGCGGCACGCCTGTCCTGTCACTAGCGCTGAGGAGTGAAGGAGGGAGGAGCATGTCTCCTTTGCGGTTCGCACAATTCCCAACACAGCATCCTGTGCTGGGAATTGTGGGAACCGCAAAGGAGCATGAGAGAGAGACATGCTCCTCCCTCCTTCACTCCTCAGCGCTAGTGACAGGACAGGCGTGCCGCCGGACCGGTGAGGCTGCCACCCGGCCCGGCGGCTCCAGCATGGAGCGCAGCCAGCCCCCTCAAAGTGTGCCACCGGACCGGCCACCCGGTGGCACCTCCATGCTGAGCCCCCAGATGCCGCGGCCCCGGTGGGCTAATCCGGCCCTGCTACAATACTACAGTCTAATCACAAGGCTAATAGCTCTTTTATGCCTGACTACAAAATTGTGTTTGATGCTTAGATGTGTGTAAGTGATGAATGATCATCTTAAAGAGAAACTAGAATTTACAACCTGCTACTTACTTATATTTAACCTTGCGCTGATCATCTTATATTTTCTTATATTAACGTATCACACATGCACCGTGCTTTTCATCATTCTCAACTTTTTTCATTATTTTTCAACCACATTTGATCTTATGTTCTCATCTATTCATGTATCACACATGCATTGTTATCTACTTGAGAAGAAAAAAAAAAAGAGGCTATTTTTACTTGGAGCCTATTTTACTTGATTGCAATTATTGTTCATGTGCCTAGTTCCTAATGCTATTTTATGTCACGTATTACTCAAAAGCCTCAATAAAATAAAGAATTTAAAAAAAAAAGTCAGGAAACCCACATTCCTTGCATAGTATAGAAATACACGAAGGACCTTAATGAGAAACACCTATAAATGGGATAACTAGTTTGTAACGTATGTATGCCTTAAGGCTGAGTGATGTTGAAAAATTGAGATTTGATGTAATTACTGAACAAGATGTCTGTTGAAAAGAGGTAAGTGTAAATGATATAAATGATAAGAATAACCTTACTGACAATAGTAAGGGTTTTGTAATATAATAACGAGCACTTATAACAGGATTAGCCTTATTGTTATACCAAATTATACAACAATAAATCCTGCGCTCAAACTCCCACTACTCTTGGGCGGCAGCAACGACCATAGCACACATAACTACCAATGACAGTAACATCCAAAGAAAAAAGTTACCTGCATATTTCCCAAAATCCCGATGCATATTTAAATAAATGGAGGTTATTTAGTAACTCCAATGGCCATTAGATGTAAGCCCACCTGCCATGTCAAGGCAAACCTCTTAGGTGGGTCCTACGCTAGCAATTCACCTTGCTTCCTTCACCTTCCGGCAAATAAATCTCTAATGAGACAGAGAGGGATTTTTTTCTAAACCCCTACATACTTATTAACCCGTAATAGGGAACACATGGGGTGGGTGGCAGCATTGCAACATAGTTGTGTGATTCAAAAGTGAATACAAATACAAAAAAATAAGTCAAGCCCTCAAACTCCCACTACTCTTGGATGGCAGCAACGACCATAGCACACATCAGCCCCAATGTATACAGTAAAAACCAAAGAAAAAAAGAGTTATCTGCGAACTTCCCAAATCCCTATGCATATTTAAATAAATGGAGGTTATTTAGTAACCCCAATGGCCGTTAGATGTAAGCCCACCTGCCAAGTCAAAGTATATGTTCAAATTAAAGTATACTCGTGGGTTGACAGTACGCTGAGTTAATTGAGTCAAGAAACATTGAATCCAGGACGCTGGTTGGAACTGGCCTTTTAATTTATGACAGGCGGCAAAATACTAACTATCGGGGGGAAGGTGAGGCCCTGCTAGGTGCCAAGTGGCTGGGAGTGTAGCAGACCCCGGGTAACCCGACCGGTTACCTCCGCTAATTCCTTCCTTCAGCCACTCAGAAACCACTTAGGATATACAGAGACTCATTTCCCCCAACTGTACGAGACACAGCTCTGGAGGTACAACACACTTTTATTGAGCCACATGCTTTTATGCATAGTCCCATGCAAGGGGTCTTCAACTCACACAAACAGGGGTCATATCCCAGGATCCTCAACACCAGGGAATGAGGGGTCGCTGTCCCTTTATCTCCCAAATATGGAAAGCCCTCCACTCAGGCGAGGGGTTTCCCACCTCGCATAAGCGCTCCCGAATGGGTAGCAGGTACAATATACGAAACACAGGGAAAAAACACACAATACCAGTGGGAAGCACCCGAACAAGGAGTGGTTCTGCCACAGTGAGAGTCTCTATGATTTGGGCCATGGGGCTGATGCCACTGAGCGTTGTGGCGGGGTGTTAGCCTCTCAGTGATTGTACCATTTTTAATATAATTGGCTGTGACAGGTGAGGACCTAACTATGTACCCAGAAGGAGAGTGAGGTAAAGCTCTAACTATGATGTGGGCCAATAGAGGAATTTCCTCCGTGTTGAGGATGGGAGTTGGCCTCGCGGTGTCGTATTAGTACATTGAGCTGGACTATTGGGCTGCTCCTGCACCCTAAAGCCAATTCCTCTGTCCCTAGTTGTAGTTGTGGGGAGTAATGTATATATCGAGTAACATAGAACCTCTGGATGTAATAGATGAATTGTAATGTATGTAAATGTGAGATTGTAAAAATAAGGGGAATTAGCGTGTTAGATTAACAATTCGGATGAGTGAGAAAACCTAAACAATGAAAGTACTCATGAGAAAATTCCAAAGGCAGTTATAAAGTATGCGTATATGTATATATAAATTTAGTGATGTGATTAGAGTCACATGTAGCGATTTATCTTATGAGCGAAAGCCAAACGTAGACAGGTTGAATGATAAAGATGTGAGTCGGACTTATGGTTCTACAGTTATTATGAGTTAATATATTAAGGCAGATGTGGCCTGATTATGATTGATAGATAGCGTAATTGCTGACTGAGGGTAGAACGTAAAATAAGATAAGTATGTTATGTGGCCGAACATGGGTTAAATGCTTACCAACAGAGAGGTTGTACGAGGTCGGATGACTTGATAACAATACTTATATGGTAAATTTGACTGAAGTTGAATAGGAATAATAGATATACATAATTGTATGGTGTGTGAGTCTGTATGAGGAAGGATGAACTGGTAGATTGAGGCTATAGACTTATATTTGACCAAGGCTGCATAGGAATAATATATATGATTGAACATAGTCATGTGACCAGTGCTGAGTAGGAATAATAAATATACATAATTAAAAACTGTGAGGGTTAAATGAGAACAAAGCAATAATCATATATCCGACTGAGAGCTAAACGTAGATACCCAAATAAGAATGTCGTGAGGCTGAACATGGGCCAAAGCTTACCAATAGAGACACTGCACTGGTTGGATGAAGTGATAGAAATAGCTACAGTCGTGTGACCAGGCTGAGTACAAATAATACATATACATAGTTCTATATTGTGAGGGTTAAATGAGAATAAAACAATATATATATTTGACTGAGAGCTGAGCGTAGATACACAAATGAGAAAATTGTGTGTCCGTATGTGGCTAAATGCTTACCAACAGAGAGGCTTTACGAGGTCGGATGAATTGATAGCTATACCTATGTAATTGACTGAGCTGTATAGAAAAGAATAATGCATATACATAATTATACACTGTGTGAGGGTAATTTTTACAAATATAATACATATCATGGTGTCGAATGGGCGTACAAGTTAATAAAGGGTTTATTAATAAAGTATTTATTAGTTTATGATTTTTTATATATACTTAACTCAAACTCGTAATTATGTATTTTGCCACTAGGTGGCGAAGTGTATAGCTGCTTGAAATTGCTTTAAAGCTAAACAAAATGGCCTTTGGTATTTTCGCATATAAACCTTTGAGCCTTCTGACTGAGCTGTATGACCCTCATAAATGGTTACATTTACATGCCAAATGTTGCCCTATAATATATATATAAGATGATATGGCCTGATGGCCGCAAATTAACACAAGGGCTGAATGGCCACAAATACATATTGGCCAGAAGACCGTGGAAGCATAGGGACCAAATAGCTGTGAACATATAATTGGCCTAGTACGCTACAACTGCAAATTTGGCCCAACAGCTGCCAAATGAACAGATGGCATGAATGATGCAAACTTACGGGCCAAATGGTCGTAATTGACCTAGAAGGCCGCAAATACTTACGGGCCGAATGGCCGCAAAGGTAAAATAATGTAAAGGCTGGCTAGCCGTAAAGAAAACACTCAGTACTTAAAATTATTGCGGACCTTCCAAGATACGAATTGGGGCAGCTGAGATGGTACTTGTAACTAATTGCCAGAAGAGGCACGGACTTGGAATGGAGATTTGTATTTTCCTGTATGGTTGAATTTTTGCGCGGTTGGATTTGGAACCGGAAGGGACTCGATCATCAAGGAAACAAAACCAAATAAACAGTCACAGCCCAAGTAAGAGGATTGCCTGAGTTTAAATAGCCGAGTAACCCCTTCCACAACTAGCGACTACAGCCTTTATATTTTATATTATGCCATATAAAGAAATAGACACCTTAAAAACATTAAAGAAACCTGATAAAAGTAAAAAGATAAATAAAGTGTAAACTATTATTTCTAACAGTGCTTTGTAGAAGCATATAAGTGAACTATTAACCCCCAGCAATGGGATTTCAGTGAATCAAGAGGTGTTGCAAAATTCAAAGTGCAAGCGTGCCTTGGATTTTATATGTTAGAAAAATAAAAAATAGGATTTCAACGAAAACCTCTCATCCTTTCCCTTCCCTTTTTTTTTTTTATTATTGTTGTCCCCTCCTCTCCAATCTTTTTTTTACTATTTTTAATCCACTAAAAATTGTCCTCCAGGATTCTGATTGTGATAAATGTTAAAATGTTGAGAAACATTGTGGGTCTCTATTCCCTTTCTAATGTTTCTCACATGTTCCGCCACCCTGACATTAAGACACCTTATAGGTCTTCCAATAAATAATATATTGCATGGGCATTTCAGCAGATAGATAACTCCCTTCATATAACATATAAAGTGGTCTCTGATGTTAAAATCTTTATTTATCAGCGATCATGAACCACTTGAGGGAGATAGGGACGATACACTATAAGGGACACGCTGTCACTATATATGCAGACATCCCATTCTCAGTCCTGACAGAGAAGAGGAAGCTGGCTCCGATTACTAGACGATTGAGAGAGCACTCCATAAAATACAGCTGAGAAATAGAGGAGTTCCTATTGGTAAACAGTGGAGTGGAAAAGGCGACGTTGACGTCAGCAGATGATCCAGAGGATTTTAGATTACTCTAAACCAGCGTTTCCCAATTGGTGTTCCGCGGTACCCTAGCCTTTACCTAACTGGGGTTCCGCCAAAAATGTTCAAAATAAAATGGCCGCGGGTGGCGAGGGAGAAGTGGGCAGTCATCTCCCTGCTCAGCTCCCTTACGCACACAGCAGTGATGCTGGAGCCGAAATATGACATCACTCCGGCTCCGGCATCACTAGGAGGCGCGCGAGGGAGCTGAGCAGGGAGATCACTGCTCCGCTGCCGCCCGCACGCCAGCCACTTAGAAACCCCACTGGACCCCAGGGACTGCTCAACAGCCGCCCAGCAGCCCCATTGGACCACAGGGACTCCATGCTAGCCGCCCAGTAGCCCCACTGAACCCCAGGGACTCCATGCCAGCACTCCTAAAGGTAGGGGCGCTGGGTGGAGTAAAATGTTAAAAATAAATAAATTGTATGTGTGTTTGTTTGTATGTGTTTGTGTGTTTGTCAGTGAGAGTGAATGTGTGCTTGTCAGTAAGTGTGTGAGAGTGTATCTGTTCTTGTCAGTGAGATTGTACATGTGTTTGTATGTGTGTCTGTCAAAGAGCATGCACAGTAAGTGTGTGAGAGTGTATCTGTTCTTGTCAGTGAGATTGTACATGTGTTTGTATGTGTGTCTGTCAAAGAGCATGTGTGTCAGTCAGTGAGAGTGTGTGTTTGTCAGTGAGAGTGTATGTGTGTTTGTCAAAGAGTATGTGCGTCTGAGTGTGTCAGTGTGTGTGTCTGAGTGTGTGTCAGTGTGTGTATCTGTGTGTGTGTGTATGTGCCAGTATGTATCAGTGTGTTTGTATGTGACTGTATGTGTGTATCTGTGTGTGTCAGTGTGTGTATGTGCCAGTGTGTATCTGTGGGTGCAAGTGTGTGTACGTCACTGTGTGTATCTGAGTGTGAGGGTAAGATATGTGTGTCAGTGTGTATATGAGTGTGTGTATCTGTGTGTCAAGGTGTGTGTCAGTGTGTGTATATATGTGTGTCAGATACATACACACACACACACACACACACAAACAGATACACACTGACACAGAGATACGCACACTGGCGCATACAAACACAGATACACACCTTGACACACACCGGCACATACAAACACAGATACACACACTTTGAAATATAGATACACACAGATACATACATACATACACACAGATACACACACCTTGATACACAGACACATACAAACACAGATACGCACACTCTGACACACAGATACACACACTTTAACACACAGATATGGACATACACACACACAGATACACACTGTGTTAAGGTGTGTGTATCTGTGTCAGTGTGTGTATCTGTGTGCCACTATTTGCCGGTGTGCGTATCTGTGTGTCAGATTCATACACACTGGCACATACAAACACCTTGATACACAGACACATAAAAACACAGACACACACACTTTGACACACAGATACACACACCTTGACACACAGATACACACTGTGTGTCAAGGTGTGCATATCTGTGTGTCACTATGTGCCAGTGTGTGTGTGTGTGTATCCCACAAAACGGGCATCCCACAAAACATGTCAATACTTTTGAATGGCTCTGCCTGCATATTTTTTTTTTATTATTACCAATAAAATTACAGATGATGGGGATGTCATTCATTTTTGTATCCTCTTTCTCCTTTTGTTTATATTTGAGAAGATTCCCCCTTGAAATGTTGCCCACCTCTTCTAGGTTATCTTTATTATAGCCCTTCTTAATTCTGTAAAAAACAGATACCAGTGGTTACTCAGGTTAACGACTTAGATACTGCAAGGATAATACTTAAAGAACACTGGCTTTTTGACTATAAGTGTGTATATTCTTTTGTCTTCCACCCATAACTGTACTACCAAGATTTACCTATGGATATGGCATAAGGCTCTTCATTATTGTGTTCAGATAGTCCTAAGATTCCTTGCATTCTTTCATTTTTACAAGATGGTTTCCAAGCAGGACTTAGTGTTCCGACACCTAAAGTCCAAATCTCAGCCCTAAGCCATTTCCTCATTCAAGATTTGGCATCAAACATTCTACTAGATTTTGTAAAGTCTATTTTTATTAAGTGTACTCCACAACTTTCATCTTTTTCTACATGGGATTTGTCAGTGGTTAAGGTTATGAACTCTTAGACGTAGTGCCTCTGAAGATCTTATCTTTTACAACTGCATTTTTGGTGATGATCACTTCTGCAAGTAGTATTGGAGAACTCCAGGTTCTCTCATCATCAGCGGAATTTAAGTTTTTTCACAAAAACAAAGCAATCTCAATGCACACTATCAATCAGCCTATCATTTTACCACCTTTTTGCCAGGAACAATCATCTGATGCGGAAAAGAAGTGGCATCTTTTAGATATTAAAAAAGTGTAATGACGATACTGTGGCCCAACACGCAGAACTAAGTAAAACACGGTAACAATACAAAATAAAACTAAACTTATTACTGGGCCTTAAATGGCCGGATTTAACGTATAAAGATTATTATTATTACTGGGCCTTAAATGGCCGGATTTAAACTAGCCGAGTTCAGGAAAACAGACAGAAGCATAAACGAACAGACAAACCCAAAAGGTCAAGGTTACCAGAAATACGAATAGTCTGGAATGACCCAAGATCCAAAATCAGTTGAAATTTCAAAGAATGCCCTCTTGAATAACCAACTCGTGGAAACCACGACAGGTCAATGAAAAACAGTAACAGGGTGTTAAAATATCCGTAAACCTTATTTTTGGATAGCATGGGTCATGTGATTTCAAAACGTGCATCCGTGTCGATGACTTGAAGTGATCTTTAACCTGGCCAGATGTAGGTTTACTTAACCCCATGGGAAAACAGTGTCCAGCCTCTGTTAGAATGTCGCACTTGCTGGGGGCTGTGATCCGCCGCAACTGAGGTAAGTGTAAAAGATTAGTAGCATGGCCGCACTCATCAGGCGCCACCACATGTACTCCTATGCCAGGAGCCATTACAGTGAGCCTTCATTGATCAGCAGATTACAGGAACTCGGATCACCTGTTTATTAACTGTCATGGTTCATTCAAAGGTAAAGAGGCTTCTAGGCCTACTATTGCCAGATGGCTTACAGTGGCTATTACATTAGTTAATGAAGTCAGGAATAAAAGTATTCTGTTAATTGTTTATAACAAACTTGTTGCATGAAATTTGTGTGCCCTGTAAAGCTGCCAGTGATTTAACCTTTCCATCATGTAAGAGATGCCTCATCTGGGGAATGGCCTTGCCTGTCATTTTCTGGAAAGCTTTTGCCACTAGACTTGATGGGAAGTCTGGGGCAAAAGGGAAAGGGGAAGAAGGTGATCTTGGGGCAATGGGGAGAGGGGAAGAAGGTGAGCTCTAACTTTGGGGCCTGTGTGTGCAAAATATGTAAAGTTGACTTGATGAATGGATGAGGTGCAACCCGTCTGGATCCAATGACCGGGTTCAGGCATAGAAGAACTGTCATAGGTCTGCTCACCTGTGTGGTCTCGAACTGTTTCCAATGACCCCCCTCTTGGACCATTACACTATTCTTTGTAAGTGTTTTGTTTGATAATAATGTTTAATATACAGTAGTACCCCCCCTTTTGTTGTGTATGCTCAGTTACTTTGTAAAATATTGAACTGGATGAAAGCTAGTGTGTTAATTATATTATACAACAGGTAGTGCTCAATGTGTCTTAGTGTCCAGCAGGCAATTCAATTATCATGTCTGTCACAGAAGCTCTCGGCTTTGTTTGCTTGTGTATTTCGTCTCATTGTGTCGAACCCTATTTTCCCTTTGGTTCATCTTTCTGTTCGTTTACCGAACATTCAGATGAAAGGCCCGGCCACCCAGGACAGTCGTGTGGCACTCATTAAGACCAATTAGCCTTCTTAACCCCCCTAAACTACTGAACAATCTGCTGAAAGTAATGCCATACACTGTACAAGTATATGATTGGCCGCCGTTCGTATAAACAAACACATGGCGGTGGCCATCTTGTTTCATTGAACAACCCATCGGTGTTTTGTTGTCGAGTGCATGGAACTCATTTCGGCCACTCAGCGGCACGAACACCGCTGGGACTTTCACTTCCACCCAATTTCGTCAAAATCCACACGAACAGAGCGCTATTCAGTGAGAACAATCTACCAAACGAGCCGCATCCAATGGAGTTATGCACGAACTGATCCATTCGTGCAATTTATACATTATTTGAAAGAGAAGATAGACCGGCCACACAGCCTAATCCTCTGGAACTCTTTTGGGCATGAAATCAAGCATGTGGTCAGTCAAATGTGACTTCCATATAATTCGTGAACCCCTGCTCTGATCTGGGTGATTTTTGGACATGTTGTTCGCCCAGATCAGAGCTATCCATGGATGTATAATTTATGGGGATATGTTGGAGTTTTGGGGTGTTTCTGCACTTTGGGTAAAAATGGGTACTTTCTTTCTGTGGATAATTAGGTTATTCCATTAGCTATCTTAATTATATCACAGGCAGAGGGGAGGGCTTGCTGACTGTATGTGGGAGTGTTACAGTAATAATTATTGTTCTCATTGGTTTGTGTTCCTTGTGTCCCTGTGTTCCATCAGGCCCAGGGGGTGTGCCCCTGTCCTGAAAATCTGTATAAAAGAAATGCAAGTTGCTCAATAAACCAGACCTTCTTACCCTCAACTCCCAGCCTTGTCTCGTGTTGTAGGGAACAGACATAACTGCTATATCACTGCTAGCTCTTGTAAGAGATCTCTTCAGCTATACTAGCTCTCCAGGATATCGTGTTGGGACCTTGCAGCGCTCTCCATCTATGGGAAAAGGATGTCTAGACGGTAGATACCCTCACTCTATAGGGGTAACCGTCACAATTTCTTAACCTAATTATGACATAGACACCAGAGAGTGGTTTGCATTGTTCTGGATAAAGACCCCCTGATGTGTGTAGGGGTATAAATATATGTGTTTTTCTCTGAAATAAACAGTTCTCTTGCTTTACCCAGTATGAGTGGTTTACTTTATTCGTAAATTTTACAAGGTTCCAGAGGGCTATAAAAACTGTTCTTGTAGCTCATAATCACTGCTGTATGCAGTGTTGTATGCTGTAGCTGAATCCAGGCCCAGCAGAGGAAAGGAGAAGCAGCGACCCTAAGAGAACTTGCTACCCGTGACGAGTATAATACAATGTTTATATATTTGGGCAATATTTAATAAGTGTTCTTTCCATTTATTTTACAGTTTGGGTTGTCAGGCAGTCCCCCTGCAGCCAGTGCCCTAGACAGCCGATCCAACCACATGATTGCTATTGCATGGCCTGGAAGGACCGATTAGCTACATGATCTCTGCTGAGGTTACATTTAGGAAGCTGGGCCACGATCCCCTGGGCATTCCATGCCGCTCTGCAGTGTTAAAGCCTTCATTTTTCAGGACGGAATAGAATGCCCGACAGCATTAAGGGGTTAATATACAATGTAGAAAGACTCATGACATAGTGTGCATACCATCATCACAAGTGAGTAGTATCATAGCTGAAAAGAGACATGCGTTCATTATGTTCAGCTTTTCTCAAATCTGTTTATGCTGTTGATCCAAAAGAAGGCAAAAAAACCCAAAACAGTTTGAAGTGCTTTCCAAATTTTCAACAAGCTAGGGAAAAA
>OW240915.1:222560880-222585318 GCA_933207985.1 Pelobates cultripes
GATCATTATGGTCTACACTGACTTGGTTATTTACTAAGTGAGAATTCAAATTTAAGGCCAGAATAGCTAAACTAACATAGCAGACTCAAGCTAAAACACTACACATCTAGACTCTTACCACCAAGACCACTTCCATGAGAACTGACAGATTATTTGAAAGATTACATAGAACTAGCTATTAAAAGTACAAACCATTTTTAAATTTGCCATCAGAATATCACATATATATAGCAGTGTCGTGCATATATTATTAGCAGGCGTGTTGTTAGCTTTGGTGTGAAGTAGCTTGACGAAGACTCCACTGGGAGTCGAAACATGGCAGTGTTCCACACAGTGGCGTACATACCAGGGTCGCGGCTGCGACCGGGCCCAGCCCACCAGGGGGCCCGGCCGCCCCTGCGACCCGGTATGTACCCACAGGGCCAGCCTCTTCCCCTGGGGGGCCCAGGAGCCGACCACCCCAGGGCCCCCCGAGGCTGGCCCTGCTGTCACTGGCGGGAGCAACCGGGAGCGGGCGGCTGGGAGCACTCAGTGCTTCCTCTTCAGCTCCCTCGCACGCACTGATACCGAGCCGGAAGATGATGTCATCTTCCGGCGCCGGCATCCCTACGCGGCGCGTGAGGGAGCTGAAGAGGAAGCACTGAGTGCTCCCTCGCGCGCCCGCCTGCCTGCCCGACCGGCCACCCACCCAGGAGCCCAGCAGCACCACTGGACCCCAGGGAATCCCCCCAGCACTCCGAAAGGTAAGGAGGCTGGGGGGGATTAAATTTAAAAAAAACAAAAAACTAGTGTTAGTGTTTGAGTGTGTGTGTGAGTGTTAGAGTGAGTGTGAGTGTTAGAGTGAGTGTAGTGTGTGTCTGCTAGTGAGTGTTAGTGTGAGTGTGAGTGTTGGTGAGTGTGAGTGTTGTGTTAGTGTGTGTGTGAGTGTTATGTGTGTGAGTGTTAGTGTGTGTTAGAGTGAGTGTAGTGTGTGTCTGCTAGTGAGGTGTTAGTGTGTTAGTGTGTGTGTCTCTGCTAGTGAGTGTGTGTGTTACTGTGTGTGTCTTACTGAGTGTGTGTGTTAGTGAGTCTGTTTGATGTCTGTTAGTGAGTGTGTGTTTGTCAATGAGAGTGTATGTTTTGTAAGTGAGTGTGTATGTATGTCTGTCGCTGACTGTATCTCTGTCAGTAAATGTGTGTGTCTGTTAGCTAGTGTGTATGCGTCTGTAAGTGTGTGTGTGTGTGTCTTCAGCACTTACCTTTCTCCAGCGCCGGACTCCCTTGGCGCTGAGGATCCCTCAACCTCTCAGCTCCGAATGCGACCGCGCACGCATTCAAACCGCCCATAGGAAAGCATTACTCAATGCTTTCCTATGGACGTTCAGTGTGCTCCTCTAGCGGCTGTCCGTGAGACAGCCACTAGAGGCAGGATTAACCCTCAGTGAAACTGCTGTGTTTTCAGCTGCAGGGTTAAAACTAGAGGGACCTGACACCCAGACAACTTCATTGAGCTGATGTGATCTGGGTGTCTGTAGTGGTCCTTTAAAGGACCACTATAGTGCCAGGAAAACATACTCGTTTTCCTGGCACTATAGTGCCCTGAGGGTGCCCCCACCCTCAGGGACCCCCTCCCGCCCGGCTCTGAAAGGGGGAAAGGGGTTTAAACTTACCTTTTTCCAGCGCTGGGCGGAGAGCTCTCCTCCTTCTCTCCTCCTCCGATCCGCCCCGTCGGCTGAATGCGCACGCGCGGCAAGTGCTGCGCGCGCATTCAGCTGGTCACATAGGAAAGCATTCATAATGCTTTCCTATGGACGCTGGCGTGCTCTCACTGTGAAAATCACAGTGAGAAGCACGCAAGCGCCTCTAGCGGCTGTCAATGGGACAGCCACTAGAGGAAATAGGGGAAAGCTTAACCCATTCATAAGCACAGCAGTTTCTCTGAAACTGCTATGTTTATGAAAAAATGGGTTAACCCTAGCTCGACCTGGCACCCAGACCACTTCATTAAGCTGAAGTGGTCTGGGTGCCTAGAGTGGTCCTTTAAGTGTGTGTGCATCTGCATGCACTGGCGTACATACCGCGGTCGCAGGGGTCACAGCCCTGTAACCCCTGCGACCAGGTGCCCACCGCCATGTGTTGCGGCCCGGCCCGCGCGGGGGGGGGGGCCCACGGATCAATTTTCGCACCGGGGCCCCATGGGTCATGTGTACGCCACTGGTCCAGTCCTTAAGGGGTTAACCCTGCTGGATCAGAAATGTTTACATTGCAGGGTTTTAATGTCTCTTTTGGTTGTCACTCTGATTCTAAGTGCATTTAATTCTCAAAACTCAAAAATACGATATTAAAACAAACACAATTAAAAAAAAGGCACCATCATACTATCACTCTCCCACACACTTTTCATCCCCTCATTCATCCTGCTATAATCACTCACCACAACTCACTCTATCACACTCACTCAAAACCTTATCACGACCCTGCCACACTAATCATGTAACATCACACCTCATGTTTCTACACACCCTGTCACTCATACCCCTCACCCTACTACACACCCTGTCACACAAAACCTTTACTCTGTCACACTCTTCTTCTGTCACAGTCACCCACCCCCTAACACTCACAAACACCCCATAATCTTGTCACCATTAATCATTCACCCTGTCACACTCATGCAACTAACTCTGTCACACTCACCCATCCTCACCCTGTCAAACTTACTCCCAAACCTCCACACACCTCACCCTGCTACACTCAAGCCTCTCACATTGCCTCACTTACCTTCCTCACCCTAATACTGCCAGGGGTACTTAAAGCAACTTTAAGTGAGAGATAGGAGATTGAATTTTTTCCAGTGATCCTAGAGGGAGAGTAGATTGCAATATACAGTTGTTAATTTGTTGATTTTTAGTTGTTGTTAATTGTTTGGAGAAAGATAATCATATTCTGAATTTTTTTCTGAGTGTGTTTTCAGTCCAGTGTGTGCTGTGCAAGTGTGCAAGTACTGTGCAGTGTTCGAAACCTCAAACACAATAGCATCTTGGTAGTAAATCTACCCGGCACTAGAGACTAATTATCTCTTTTTCAGCCATGAGGACTACTGACACATCCTCCATTGATACCTCCACCCCACTTCCACCATCACCAGAGGCACTATTCTGTCCATTAAATTTGATTCGCCACCCTGGAGGCAATTAATTGGAGAGTCTGGAGAGTAGAGGCAGCAGTCCAATATTTTCTGAACCTACCTTGCACTCACCACTTTGCCATCTCTATCTATAATACAATCCCCTATTTTATTAAATACAATTTAAGCATCATTTCCAACTAGTGCCTGAAGTAGCTCACTTAATAATCGTATTATTAGTAATCCTATTATTAGTAATATTAATCTTAGTAATATTATTATTAACACCCCTACCTCATTTCCCGTTAGCAACACCTTCAAAAGATGCAAATCCACCTGTATCTTAATCAGTCACAAGGCCAAGAGTTGAGGCTAACATAATGTGCCAAAGCAAAGTTTGGCCATAGTTTGACAGCTACATTTTGTAGGGAAAGGTGCAATTCAGAAAGCCAACACAGAGGTGCAAACCATACTTGAGAATTGCAGGAGGATTGCCAGGAATTTCCCCTTTTCACCCACTTCATAAATATGATGGACTACTTCCAGGAAAACTTAATTGCCTCCACAATGGCATTCAGATTTCTCCTTGGATCAACAACGTTTTACATACATATCAATTTTATCTTTGAATATACTGTTCATGCAAAAAAAGCATCCAAGCCTTTTTTGATACTATCTATAAAATATAACAAGACAACCTATTTAGGTTTAGATAACTCCACATCCTTATTGTTTTTGCTGTAAAGAACCCTTAACATAGAAACATAGAAACATAAAATGAGACGGCAGATAAGAACATTCCTCTCATGTAAGCGAAAACGCCTTTCTTCTAGTCTCAGTGGGTGATGTCTGTCTATTGTTTTTCCCCTATAATAAACAGGTTAGCACATAGTGGTTTGTACTGACCCTGTATATATTTGAATAGTGCTATCATATTCCCTCTGAGGCGCCTTTATTCTAAATAAAACAAATATAGTTTTTCTAGTCTTTTCTCATAACTATTGTTTTCCATCCCCTTTACTAGTTTTGTACCTCCCCTTACTAGTTTTGTAGCACTTTTTTTTCTGAAATATCCTTCTTTAAAGGACCACTATAGTGCCAGGAAAACATACTCATTTCCTGGCACTATATTGCCCTGAGGGTGCCCCCACCCTCAGGGACCCCCTCCTGCCCGGCTCTGGAAAGGGGAAAGGGGTTTAAACTTACCTTTTTCCAGCGCTGGGCGGGGAGCTCTCTGCCTCCTCTCCTCCTCCGATCCGCCCCATCGGCTGAATGCGCACGCGCGGCAAGAGCTGCGCGCGCATTCAGCCGGTCACATAGGAAAGCATTCTCAATGCTTTCCTATGGACGCTGGCGTGCTCTAACTGTGAAAATCACAGTGAGAAGCACACAAGCGCCTCTAGTGGCTGTCAATGAGACAGCCACTAGAGGATTAGGGGGAATGCTTAACCCATTCATAAACATAGCAGTTTCTCTGAAACTGCTATGTTTATGAAAAAATGGGTTAACCCTAGCTGGACCTGGCACCCAGACCACCTCATTAAGCTGAAGTGGTCTGGGTGCCTAGAGTGGACCTTTAAAATTGATGCCCAAATATAATTTAAGGTAGGGTCTTACCATTGATTTGCAAAGAGGAAAAATTACATTTGGATTATGTGAGTCAAAACCCTTTTTTATATATAAAAAAAAACCTTGTTGCCTAGTCTGTGAACTATAATTGTTACCAAGTCCTTTTTATTTATTACTATCCATAACTCAACCCCATATTGGTGTACATAACTAATATTTGTCAATTTATTCTCAGTGGGGTTTTTTTAACTAGAAAGTTTATGACAGACAGTAAAGCTACCTTCATGCATGTGCACAGAATGTATATACATGATGTAAATGCTGCAAGTATGCAAAATGCATATGAAATGCATGTATATACAATGTATATGCTGTACAGAATGTACATGCTGCATGCATATAGAATGTATGTACTGCATGCATTAGGATATATATGCAGTACACAGTTTGTAAATATAATGTATATGATATACACACGATAGTAAATTAGCTATCTTCGAAGCAGCTGTAAGCAGCTGTAAAAAACATTTTCTTAATTTTGTTTTTTTAGCTGTTTAGTGGATAGCTCCCTCATAGCATCCTTATGTGAAATTGCCATTTTAAGGATACCAAAGTAGGGAGCTATCTACTAAACAAACCAGCTTTTTAATTTGGTACCTTTAATTATGGCAGTCCCAAGTAAGGAGAGCATTTCAATTCAGAGAGCTACCTACTAAATAGCTGAAATACCAAAATAAGTTTGCTGTGTCAGTTGTTTCGTAGATAAGTCAATCATTCGGTATCCTTAATTATGGCAATCCCATGTAAACGTTCTAAGTTAGGAAGCTATCTACTAAACAGATGAAAAGGTGAAAATTAAGGAAAAAAAGCAATTTTTTACATAATATTGTTGTTTCAGTTACTTAGCAGATAAGTCCATAATTTTCTATTCTCATGGAAATGAATGGATCCAAAAAAAGTATTTGATTTTGTGCCTAATTCATTCATTATAATTTTATTATGGTTTGTGAGTAATTCAGAAATGTAGATTCTTCCAAATTGCTGAATTCTTCTGAATTCGTTTAAAATTTGATTCAGAAAAAAAATGCATTGCACATTCCAATGGTTGTGCAATGTATACACTAACACAACTTTATACAATACAAAAAGGTGTTTATGTTGCACAATTGGTTAGTTCTTGGTGGATTTACAACTTATTATCAGGTTTGACTTTAAGACACACTGCACCATGCTTGCACACTTGTCCAATACAGACTGGACAAAACACACTGAAAAAAATAAATAAAAGGGTTATTTACTAAAGTAAGAACTTGTCCAATTTGGCTGTTTTAACTTTTATTTCAAATTCACTTTGAAGTCATTTTAATGTCGCTTTAGGATGAGTAAAGCAGGATATCTACCACAAGAAGTTTATATGAGTGTCAAGTAATATACAAAAAATGATACTGCACTCAAAAGTTCAAGATAGAGTTCATTGCTGAATTTAATAAATTCATTATCTTAGATAAATATGATTCATTAGTTGAGGTATACTCTAAAGTCAGAAAAATTGATAATATATACACGCTTAAATTGGTAATATATACATGCTTGAATCAAATAGTTTAGTAGAAACAGTGCATTATGAGTCTACTACTATAACTTCATGTTAACTAAGAGAGTCCCTGACCACATCAAGAAGTATAATACTGAATTGCTGTATCTGATAGTCCAAAAAAGATGTACCATCCAGAGAACAATCGGGTAAGTGGGAACAAAAAAGAAGAAAAACCAGAAAAATGACAAAAATTCTTTTAAAAAAATCAAAAAGAAAAAAAAGAAGAAAGAAAAAAGTAAGTATATACAGTCCCAGTGTGTACACACTATAATATATGGGTGGATCTCACCAGTGGAAGGATAAGTCCTGTAGTCCAGTTATCCGTGTCTTTTGATGTAAAGGTGAATCCCTGTAGTTGTTAATCTTCTTTTCTTCTTCCTTTTCAAGTTGTGTATATAGAGAGGTTCCACACTTGTTCCACATTTGTCCCAGAGATGCCAAGATATGTTTTCTTATTAGTCAAGTAAAAATTTTTTTCTTTTTACTGAAAATAAATACTTGCCCTCCCAAAAAATTATTTTCTTTCTCAAAAAACTTGACAAAATAGAAGAAAAAAACATGGGAAACTGTAAGTTGCAGTAGGACAATGCACTAATTGTAATCACCATTTTAACACTAAGATGAATGAGTCGGGCTATCTACCACTAATCATTACTGTAAGTGTAAATGTGGAGTAGCTAGACAAGATTAACTTTTTTTTTACTGCAAAAATCACTTCACTCAAGCAAAATGATTTATTTTTACAAACAGATAAATTGACACAGAACACAACAATTATGCATGCATGCATTTTTGACTCATTGATTCATTCTGTCTTACATGTAATTTAATTGTCCTTGTGTGAATTTGTTGATTGTTTGTTCAATTGTCCTTGTGTGAATATGCAAGTTGTGACATTGTCTTGCTTCAAAAACAATTATATTGAAACAACAGCTTTATTTTAAAGGAAATAATTTCAAGCAGGTTTAATATAAAATTTCTGATAGAGAATTTTTATTATCTTCTCATATTCCAGAGAATCCATTGTCAATCAGTAGGAAAAACACATCTGTGGAAACCTTTACATTTGCAGTAGTAAGAATGATGCTTTCAATAAAGAGACCAATATTTTTTTAGATTTAAAATAATAAACTGGAAAATAATTTTCTTTAATAACCCTGATCTATATTTATTTATTTTCTTCTTAATTCTTTTTCATTTTCAATTTCCAATTTGCAATTCTATTAATATTCTATTAATATTTGTGCAATTTAGAGATAGAAAGGGATGGATTTTGTACTAGATAGATCGATAGATAGATAGATAGATAGATAGATAGATAGATAGATAGACATAAGATTAGATTGATTAGATAGTGACAGTCACTTTTTTCATTTTAAATTTGAATTCTTTATAAAAGATGATCAATATAGAGAACTAACTGAACTTGATATGCCATTTTCTAAACAGTCTATCCTCACTTTTAATACCTTGGATCTTTAACTTAACCTTGGAAATTTTCCAGTAAATGTATTCAACAGTGGAAACTAATTCATGTCATATAAAACTTATTTTATGTGAACCGTTGTTATGCCACCCAACTACTCTAACACTGTAACCTATGAATTCAATTAGAAGCTTATTGATCTAGGTAATTCTAGTACCCAGTGTTCATTAATTTTAGCAGGTAACAAAGTATGCACATCTATCAATATGTATTAAACATATGCACGGCAGGACTGTTTGGTTCCGCTGGACATTTTTTCCCCAAATGTAAATTTTGTTCGGGATGTCCAACAATCATCCATGTGACGGTTCGGCATAACATTGTTCATGGAAACCTATTTGGGGAAACAAAGAAGCAAATAAATGCCTATTAGTGTGTTGCAATGCAAAAATGTCTACACTATACATCAGCAATTTTTGCTATGCCAATTCTGAGTTGTCAAAATTAAATTATTACTCCAAAAAAAAATAAGCAAGAGAAGTTTTACGATAACTGATTCATTTTCTTTTTCTTAGCTTGTATTAATAATAAATAGTGAGCAGCTGCAGCAAGAATGGACATACTACAGAGTGGACACATGGGAAGGCTTTGTTCTTCTTAAGGTGTTAGGGGAAGCACGTTGTCAATTGCCCATGCCCACTAACCTTTCCCTAAAAAAAAGTAACCGACCATCCTTCAGTGTAGAAAAAAATGTGCTTTTCCCAACTGCATGTGCAGAGATACCAAGCATAGCCACACTGCAAGGTTCAGCCAGTAAGAGTGGTACCACTACCATGAAAGATATTTTTAAAAGGGGGCATTGCTGCAGCAGGAACAGTAGTAATATACTTTGATTTTGTTTTTTGTTTTTTTACTCACTGCCATATTTTACAATACTTTAATACATATTAAAATAACTTTGAAGGGAGATATGAGTGGCCAATTGGATCCCAGATAGATGATGATACTTCAAGTATCAAAATAAAAAGTAGGGTAACCCACCTTGAACTTGAAGAATGCAATATGCTCCATCAGTTGCAGGGGCATTTGTGAACAGTGGAGATTCAGAATGTCCTCCTCTTCAATAGAAAAAACATAGCAGGCCACAAACTCTTTTTCTTATCCGACTACTGAGCCAATGGGATGAGAAAAAGAGTGAGGTATGAGATGAGGTTCAGACAAAGTGAGGTATGAGAGGTATGAGATGAGGTTCAGACAGGTGAGGTATGAGAATTTCAGAGGCACTTGTCTCCTTTCCACAGGTGCTTCCTGCCCTCAACAAACTGCCAAGAGCCACTCCCCAAAATAAATATGCTCCACTATGCTAAGTTTTGCTACAGCTGCTCATGGTGGTAGCACACATATCAAGGCCAATCTGCAAATATGCAAGCAAAAAAGATATCTACAAAAAGGGGAGAATAAGACAACTCTCATAGAGTAGTATTGCAAGAACCAATTGTATATAAGGTTCAATGTTACAATCACACAAATTAATTGATTGTAGGCATGTCCAAAATATATGATGATGATGTGGAGATGATGTGGATTTCTTCAAACTCCAAAAAAGGGCAATCTACAAATATACCTCAACCCGCATGTTCTCATATTCTCTGTTTTTGCTGCAATGCATTTGCTTAGGGCTTTCCTAAGTTAAAAGGGTAATCCAGATGTGAACCCCATGCTCACTGTGCCTGAAGAGATATCAACTATACCTCACTGACGAGGCCCAAAGAAGATCGAAATGATCGTTTGGGGTTGCTGTATGTCTTGTGTAGAGGGGACTTGCCAGCATTTTGGATCTGGACTACCCTTATGGGCAGGATCAGTATGATATGCAAATGTTATACAGTAGGTTAACTATATAATGGCACAAGGGAGCAAAAATTATTTTGAAACTTAATTAAAGATTTACTGAAGGATAAGTTATTGAGTTTCACTGAGCTGTCAGAGCACTGTGATGGTTAACCATGTGCTGCTGATCAACTCTTACTAACCAGCTGCCACATAAAATAAATAAATATATATATATATATATATATATATATATATATATAAATAAATATATATATATATATATATATATATTTATTTATTTTATGTGGCAGCTATATATATATAATTAATAATTAAAAAGATGATTCTGCTGTAAGGGATGTTTTACCTCCCTATACCCATTTCTAAAATTAAAATGCCCCCTCCATAATAAAACGTAGCGACTGAACAGCCACTGTACCCCAGTGCCAGAAAGGCCTCATGCCATGGGATGCTGGAAAATAACAGAGTTGGACATAGCCCCTGCCTGCCAAGGATGTGGACACACTAATCTTGCTGTCTTCCTTCCACCCTGGATCAGCATCTGTCCTCCAAGACCGTGTGGGAAAGACCTCTCCTCTAAGTGAGTAGAGCTCAGGGGAGTATACAAAGTATAGCAATCCCCAGTGTAAATATAGTAGTTCCCTACAATAGGACAAGAAAAAGGAGGGGAGGAGGCACATTTTCCCATGGAAGTCACTTTTTAGCATGTCCTTTTGCAGGGCTCATAGTCTTTGGGCAAAAGGCTGGCCATTAGTCCTCTCCAAAAACCAGTGGCGAAATTGCTTTTGTCACATAAATATATGCCACTGCCCCCAGTTAGTCTCACGGTCAACCCCGTCAAGGGTGGCTAAGAATTCCCAAGCCACTAGCCACACACCTTAAATGAAAAAAAAAAAAAAACTTTAATAATAGTGAGGGGGTCAATTAAACTAAAACCTGTGCTGCCCATTAGAACACTTGCCTGGGAGAAGTGAGACTTGACTGCACTTTTATGGTTTGGCTTTGGGTCACAGATTTCAACTGTACAACCTAAAATAAATCCAAACTTAATTTAGGCCCATTTGGAGCCCTAATTGCCATATCCTGACATTGTTAACAAGTGTGAATAATGTCCATATTTTTCAATCTAGATGGCCCTGTACAGAACAAAATATATCAAATAAAAATACTTATTGATTAGGCTCTTTTTTCCCAATAATCTTTATGTGAGGGCATACCTAAATCAAAAAAAGAGCTGGTAAATTTATTTCTAAATATATTACCAAATATTCTGAAAATATCTTCAGCATGAATCCAGTTGGAATTTGGTTTTTGATAAATATGTAGACGTGCCTATTTGGTTACAATAACAAAATATGAGAATTTAACTGAATTGTGCTTGTTGGCTGTGTCATAGACTCATGAGGTGAAGTGTATGTAGGAAGCCGTGGTTAAATATTGTTGCTGAGCTCTCGAAAACCACCTAAAATAGACAAAAAATACATATTTTAAATTGTTGTTTGTAAACTAAGAGGCTTAGAGTAATTTACAACTGATAGCAGGTTTTAAGGTTTGGTGCTCTTTATTAATGTGGCATTATCAAATATGTACCAAGTCAAGGGAGCATTCGTAATAACACCACACTTGCATACAATATATACTAAAAGAGTATAATATATACTATATGATCAATTAAACATCATACACATAAAGTTTGGGAACTGTTTTTAAACCCAGTTTTCTTATTGGGGCATTATGTATGGTAATAACACAATGTTTTTGTCTCAAATATATTCTCTATATTTACAGAGATGATCAGACCTGGTTGCAAAGTGGTCAGAAACACCTGAATATAAACATATTGCATCACACATTTTCCAACAGGTTTTGAATGCATTAGTTGCATAGGAGGGCCAGTAAGATGAACCAATAAGTATGTATAACTTGTAACAGAACTTAAATATTTGTGTAGTCCATTTTAAGAGCCAAATAGAATTTGCATTGTATTGTCATTTCCTTTCCAAAGCACTCTTGGGACAGAATACTGATACTTTTCTGTTGATTGTTCATGAATTGTGTTACCAAAGATAATTATCTAATAGTACTGTGGTTTGAAATACACTTTTACAGTGTTTTTACTCTAACTGGTCTGAAGTAACCTAGGATGCCCTAATTTTAAATTGCCCTGATGGCGGCAGTTTTTAAAGTAGAATAAGAGTGGGTGGTGTTAAAAGTAGTTTTTTATTATTATTTTGGGTCTAGTGCAGATAAATAGTGATTTTTAAAGGATTACTCCAAGCACCATGACACCTTCAGTGATTTGAAGTGGACATGATTCCTTGTGTCTGTATGTGTAGTGTTACATTTTGTGACACTGAACAATCAGTTTATGCAACTACACCTTCAGGAGTGTCATTGGGGTGCCTTTAACCCCTTAAGGACGGCGGGCGTTCTATGCTCTAAATGCCGGGGGCGGCATAGAACGCCCAAACCGTCCTTTGTACTTACCGGCGATCGCTGTATGGGGACTCACCTGGGAGACCAGGGAGTCCCCCTCCATCCTCTTTGCCCCCCCCCCGGGCCATGTGATCGCGAGGTCCTTGCAAGGACCTTGCGATCACATGGACGGCATAGCCATTCAAGGCATTGCCAGCAGGGGGAGTGCCTGTAATGACAGGTAATACCCCTGCTGTCTGGAAAGAAAATTACCATATATACTCGAGTATGAGTCGAGTTTTTCAGCACATTTTTGTGCTGAAGAACCCCCACTCGACTTATACTCGAGTCACTGTCTGTATTATGGCAACTTACATTGCCATACTACAGACCAGGACCGCCGGGCTCATTACAAGCCCGGCGGTCCTGTTGGGGGCTGGCAGCGAGCTGTTACTTACCTTTCCTGCAGCTCCTGTCAGCTCCCTTCTCCTGCGTTACGGTCAGCTCCACTGTAAGTCTCGCGAGAGCCGCGGCGTCATCCCGTGGCAATGCTCTGCGCAGCACTCAGACCGCGAGACTTACAGTGGAGCTGACCGGAATGCAGGAGAAGGGAGCTGACAGGAGCTGCAGGAAAGGCAAGTAACAGCTCACTGCCAGCCCCCCTCCTACACAGCCCATCCACTGGACCACCAGGGAATGAGAGCTCCCCTCCCTGGCCAGCTAACAAGCAGGGAGGGGGGACAATTTTTTTTTTAAATAATAAGAACATTTATATTAAAATAAAAAAAATTAAAATATTAAAATTAAAAAAATATCAAATAATAAAATAATAAAAAAATAATAATAAAAAAAATTAAAACATTAAAATCATTTTTTTTAAATAATACAAATGCCCACCCCCACCCAGTTCACACACACTACACACTACACACACACTACACACACACACTACACACACACACACTCTCTGCATTATATACACACACTCATGCAAACACACACTGCGTTATATACACACAAACTCATACAAACACACACTCATACAAACACACACTCTGCATTATATATACACACACACACACTCTGCATTCACACAAACACACACACTCTGCATTATGTACACACAGTGTGTGTATATAAAGTAGAGTGTTTGTTTGTATGAGTGTGTGTGTATATAATGCAGAGTGTGTGTTTGTATGAGTGTGTGTATATATAATGCAGAGTGTGTGTTTGTATGAGTGTGTGTGTTTATAATCATAAAAATCACAGAATTTCATAGCTCCAAGTTTTACCCTCGACTTATCTACGAGGCATAGCATATTTCACAATTGTTGGTCACAAAACTGCACTCGACTTATACATGAGATCGACTTATACACGAGTATATAGGGTAAAACATGTTAAAACAGTGTAAAAGTAAATAACATATACTTAGATTTATTATATATATGATCTAAGTATAAATATACACATATACTTATATACATATACACTGTCTATGTGTATTTTAATATTAATATATACATAATTATATATATATATATATATAAATATATATTATCAAAATACACGTACAATGATATTGATTAAATATATATATATATATATATAATTTTCATTATATATATTTATATATAATAAAAAATAACTAAATACGTTAAAAAAAAAATAATAATAAAAAAATATATATATACATGTGTAATTTCGTTCTAACTGTATTTTAAAATTAATATATATATATATTGATATCAAAATACATGTTTAACGAAAGAATATATATATCTATATACATAAGTAAAGCAAGCATTAGGCTGCTAGGATAGGACCTGCCAACAATGGGGTACATTGACGATGTGGCAGGCTTATGCAATATATGATCATATAATATAACTAAACCCCCATTATTTTGTGCCTAGGTGAGGTGTTTTTAAATAAAACTATTACAATCGCTAAGATTTGAAATCATTGTTTAGTGAATAAGCGAGTGCGCTGGATTCTGTATTTTGTATATTTTGGCCCCAGCCGCTCCCTATAATGTATGCAGGTGAGTGCAGCCCTCTTGGTTTTGTTTATATACATAAGTATATACATATATATCACTACATATATACCTATATATAAATAAAAAAAATTTAAAAAAATTATATACATATATATAATAATTCAACGTATATATTTATGTAATCAGTTTACTGGGCCAGTGTTTGTGACCAAGTGGCTACTAAAAAAGACTGGGCATACCCCATTTGCAATACTTTGGGTTGTCTACTATTGTAAATGGTATGCCATTATGGGGGTAATTCTCATTCCTGGGCTACGATACGGTCTCAAAGGCAAACGTAACCAATCTGGCGAATTTCAATGTGAAAAAACTGAAAAACGTAACATGCTATATTTTACCCTGTAACTTCCCAAAACACCATAAATCCTGTACATAGGGGGTACTGTTTTACATGTGAGACATCGCTGAATACAAATATGTGTATTTTATTGCAGTAAAATCAAACAGTATTATGACATTCACAGTTAGAATGTCACATAGAACTAAACATTTTTTTAAAAATACTCATTTTCTCCCATTTTTTTACATTTTATTCATATTAAATTATGTTTTATACCTAAATATTTGATGTTAAATGAAAGCCCTGTTTCCCCTGAATAAAATGATATATAATAAGTGTGGGTGCACATAATATGAAAGAGGTGAATTACGCCTGAATAGACATATAGCGCAAATTCAAGTTTTTGCTTACGTTTTGTTTTGCTCACGTGTACATTTGGCTCAGTCCTTAAGGGGTTAACCATCCCAGAACAAGATTTCTAGACTGGCTAGTATCAGTTTTATGCATATATCTACGCACAAATGCTCATTCATTAGCTGAGAGTGGTCAATGAGCAGCAGGATCAGGATGTTGTAATTCTGCTGAACAGGAGCCTTGGTGGCAGGTGGGACCAGGGCCAGTGCAAGAAATTCTGCCACCCTAGGCAAAGATCCATTTTGCCACCCCCTCACAAAATAGCTCCCTAGTTTCACAAGTTTATTCACTAAACTCCAAAAGGAAACATCCCACTGACTACTTTTAACAATTTAGTAGATATTCCCCAAATAAAATATGCTTTTTTTCTGCAAGCCCTCCAATCAGGAGATTCTTATTAACATATAGTTTACTACTGTAATATTTTGTACTTGATGTAACATGTAGTTATTAATAATCTGGCTGATAGAACTTTGGTTGCCAAATACTTACTTGTTTATAGCAAATGGCTAGCCTGCTCCATTCCCACTGATCACATCCTCATTCCCTTACATGCTATCAGCTGCTGCGGTTATACTATTAACTCTCTCTGCTATCACATACAAATCCCTCTGCTACCTCTTGTCTCGTCTCCTAAGTTTAACCTTTAGATTGTAAGCTCATGGGCAGGGTCCTCTACCTGTTGTATTAGTCTGTTCTTATTGTGTTTGTCTTTTTCCCAATTGTAAAGCGCTGTGGAAATTGTTGGTGCTTTATAAATGCCAGAAATAATAATAATAATAATAATAATATATATATATATATATATATATATATATATGGGTAGGCGCAGCCTGGAGCTGTGGGAGGGGATGATCCAGCCTATATAAGCTCAAACTTACCTCCATACTGGGACGGCGTTGATTTGTCACTTCCGGTTTTCCACCAGAAAGCACCAACGCCAACTGCGACAGATCCCGCTCACCTCCGGTTCCGGCATCGCCAGGGAAATTCCCCTGGGTGGCACTCCTACGCCCAGCGACAGCCAGCATTCCACAGAGGCCTTTTGGACGCCCACGCACCACAAAGCAGAAACTCCAGCTATGGCCATTCATACACAGTCATCCCCAGCATGCTAAAGCCACTAAGCATCCTCCTGAACTTCCAGGTCAGCGTCTGAGTGCTCGGTAATCGTGAGTAAATACGAATGTGCCAAAACCACCGATCGAGTTTTGGCATACACATGAACGCAAGTCAGGGGGTACTTAAGTTACACTTGCAATATTTTCTCACAATAATTTGTGAGGAGTGGGCAAAGGCTTGGGGAGGAGGAGCTAAAATGTTTGGATTGGTGGGGTTAGATGCAGGAGGTGCGGGGTTAAGATTTTGTGGGTGGGGAGAGGCGGGGCTATATCACTAGAGACGAAAGCATTATAGGCACCAAATTACCAAGAGGAGGGCAGGAGCTGTAAGAGGAGGGCACTCCCGGCAGCTCTGTCATGGGGGAGGCGGCAGACGCTCTGCATATTCTTATGGTGAGTTCAGATGAGAAATACAGCCCCTGCGGGCTCCACCTCTTAAACAGCGCCCTAGGCCACTGCCTAACTGGCCCAATAAAACTGCTGGCTCTGGTTTGCCTCAATACCAGGGACCTGAACCAGGGTGCTCTTACCATTATAACCACTGAAGCAGATTGTAGTGATTTAATTATTTCACTCACTGAAGCAAGTCAAGAGTATGTCTGGAGTAACCAGGTTTATGACACGCTGTATTAGTACCTTAGTAAATAATTCCTTAAATATTTCAGTACTTTGATTAATATATAAGGGCAGTTTGAGAAACTTTAAAAAAATAAATAAAACTAATTTCAAAATTAAAAAAGGAGGACCTGTGTGTAGGCAACCAGCATGTGATAGACTGATTCATTAAAACATTTACAACTCCTACAACACATTTCACAGGTTCCTACATATTTGTTTCTCTGCAAATGCATTGTTGAGAACCTTTATTTCTCATTACAAATATAGCTTTTTTAATTTAAATAATACATATAATTTATACTTATTATAAATAATACATATCAATGCAACTGATGCATCAGCATTTGGGCTTTTGGGATTTTGTGAACTATTATCAAACATATTAGAAGAGAAAACAAAATACAAAAGTAATAGTGATACTGTTATGTAAATGCTAATTGTTAGTATTTTAAACACCTTCATTTGTTAAAACATTACCAGAAGACAAACACACTAGATTCTCAACATCCTTGTCATGAGTGAAGGAAATTGAAGTGATGTGCTATTCACTTCTTCAACAGCTTGGATGATGAATCAAATGGTTATCTTTAGTACGTGAATCTCATGTCCTGATCTTTAAAAACGCTGAAAAAAAGTTTACAAAGTTTATTTATCGAAAGTTCTAAGCACACAAACTCAAAATTAACTGTCTAGAATGTGTATTTGTTAAAGAGGAGCTTTAAAGATCAAAATTTCTATACTCCTAAAGCTTATAAGAATCAAAAAATGTATATTAATTTCTTAGAAAAATAAATATATATATATATATATATATATATCTCAAATATTTGAAAAAAAAATAAAAATATATTATCGTAAATATACATATTTATATATATTTCATATGGATGTACAAATAGTATATATACATATATATTTCATATATATATATATATATATAGACAATTGATCCTTAGCACTCACCCCTTCCGTTGCTCAAGCCTCGGTGTTACTAGCGTCAAAGATATATACAAAAAGTAAGGAAGGTGCATTCACAGGTCTTATTCACAGTGTTGATTTATTAAAATGTTATTCAAAGTGGTGTCCCAACCATGTTTTGACCCCTCATGGTCTTTCTCAAGATCTTGAGAAAGACCCTGAGGGCTTGAAACGTCGATTGGGAGATCACTTTGAATAACATTTTAATAAATCAACACTGTAAATAAGACCTGTGAGTGCACCTTCCTTACTTTTTGTATATATATATATATATATATATATATATATATATGCATAATATAAAAATCACAGGCGGAGATAAGCGCTAGAAGAACAACAGACAAAATATAAGCAGCAGACTCTGGATATAGGGGATACCCTCGAACCCTAAAAAGTGAACAACATAAAATACACAAAAAACGGTTGCACCAATGGATGGATATAAAGACAAAATGAGTACAGAAGTATATATGTAATAAATAATAAAAAAAACTATAAAGTCCAATACTTACAGTCCAATGATCACAATCCCAGCTGCTTTTAAATTCTTGATAGGTATCAGTCCTTGATTAAGGTGCTTGTCAACATTTGTAAAAAGATGCAAAATGAAAGCTAATAGTGCAGACTGTTTAAGCAGGAAGATAAAACTCTCAATAATAATGATTGGAATTGCACTCACATTTTGTGGAGCTTAAACTAGCTCTAAGTAAAATTTCTTGCAGTGGTACAATCCCCACTGATGAATATAAAACTCTGAAGATCAGTGTCTCAGCGTACAGATGGTTATATATATAAAAAAAGAGATAAACAATAGTGCTCACTGTTAGTTAAATTTATATAAAAATAAATGAATATATTTTACTCACATTTGATATATCACTAAAATATATGCACATAGGTGATATAATCCCCACCATGGATATGGTTGGGAGTAGTTGTCCAAAATTAAAAAAAAAATAGGTAAAAATCTATTAAAAAGAATAGCAAGTGTAATAAATGGTCTAACGAATATAATAAGTGAAAACCAAATAGACTTTAATGCTAAAAGAAATAAAACAAATACTACACAACACTTTTCACCAATAAAAGGCTTATTCAAGTATAAAATTTTAACAAAAAAAACACAGTTTTCAAGTGTAAATATAAATGTAAGTATGCTTGATTTCAGTACATTTTTGTAATGTTCTTTCCCACCCACAAGGCAACTAAACATTTTTTTTAAATCCATGGCTAAGGATATTAACCAAAAACTCTTAAAACTCTGAAAACTCCACAAAAGCATATGGCCTTTTTGTCTGACAGGAAGCATTGGGGAATCCCATTCATTGCTGGAAACTGGAATAATAATACTTCCAGTTTTGCTTCAATTTTAGGTGTCAGTGCAAAAAGGTACAATTCTTGGTTTGCAAAATATTTGATTTGCTTTAAAGTGAAGCGGAATTTGCTTGCTTTTGTCTAAACTTAATGTCCATTCAAATACAGTATTTTTGGTTTAGTATTTAAATTCAAGAAGAATTTGAACTGCTATTAGATATTAAGATGTAACTTTTGTGGTAAATTTGGCATGCCTGAAGCTTTGATCCAGGATCTACGGAACAATGGTGGTCCTCCTTAGGTAAAATGTAGAGTCGTAGTGGTATAGTTATATCATTAGATGTCTAATTTGAATATGTTAACATGATGACAGCTGTTAGAACAACCACGATCTAGTCGCAGTCTGTTCAAATCAGTAGATAATGTTGTGGACAAAATATTAACCCAATTCATATTAATAAAATGCCTATTTACTCAGCATAACCACAAGCAGCATTATTCAACCTTATATGTGATTTACCTAAAATGGCCGCTAGGGAGTTTCCCTTTGACATCGACTAACACCCTCATTAACAAGATGGCGCTGGAATCTGAGGGAGACCTCCAAGATACCAGTGACATCACACCCGGTAGGAAGGGCACTAAATGAACCACTTAACACCTAACCAATTATTGATGTATTATTCCATGTTATCTCTGACAATGCATATGCTGTAATTTTGCTTTATAAGGGGTATGCCGCCCCCCAGAATAAACATTCCTCAAGTTTTTCATTAACCCGAAACCTGTGTCTGGTGTGAATTACTTCAGGAGTGTGCACGCATCTTTTTAAATTTGGCCGGGGGCAGATACTCAAGATGATCAATTGATTGATTCCACATCAATAAGATGACAGAAACTGCTGCTTCTGCATCTTCTTCTATAGTGAGAAAGTCATCCATCTATATAAATCTTTGCTTGCAGTTCTGAAATGTAGATTTGTAATTTGATTATTGAAATATCTTTATGAGAATTTGTGGTTGATACACATTACCATGAATAGATAAACATGATTTGTCTTTCATAGTTTTATTTCTGTCTGAGGAACTTCTACATATACTTTTTGTATGACTAATCTTCCAACCACCATAGTAAGTGTCATTTTTAAATGTGCAGGTGTTTGCAGAGTGCTTTTGTCCCCACATCTGTAACACACTGTTTAAGGCACTTGTTGAGTTGGATGCTACTTTTTTAGGTACACAAACAATCCTCATTTTCAGTATGACAAGCTGCTCGAGCTGAGGCATGCAGCACTTGTGCATTTTTTATGTAGCAAGTTCCATTACTGTAGCTATATCTTTTTTACATAGCATGCTTAAATGTCAAATCATCATCTAACTAGTCTCTTTTGTATTGTATAGTCTTACAGTTGAATCACAAACATCATTATTTATTCAAACATACACAACATCCAAAATAGCATACGTCAATGCACACACTTGGACCAATACAGAGCAATGCGTAAAAAGCACTGTTAAGCTTATTGGTAAAGAAATTGTAACTGCAAAAGACTTTATATGTTTAATTTTCAGTTACTAAGAAGGCATACCCATAAGGTTGACTTACTTTAAAATAATTGGCTATCAGAAAAAAGGGGGCTTAACCATTCTGTTTAATCTATAATTAAAGCCATAAGTTATATATGAGTTTCACAGAGGGCTATATACATTAAATGAATAAATGCTTCCAGGGAGTCTGGCTTGCAATGCTGGGTCAAAGGTCACTAGCAACAGGCCTTCATCCATCATTCTTAACAAAAACCATATGTGGTGACCATTGCTATACAATGAAAGTCTGTAATACTACATCCTGTGCCTGAAAGAAGTTTTAAATGAAATTAATTTCAACTAATTAAATAAAATGATATTACAAAGATGAAATCCTACATTAAATATATTTCATATGTGTGTGTATGTCTGTCTGTGTGTCTGTATGTACATGTGTGCGTCTATGTCAGTATGTATGTGTCTCTGTGTTTGTATGTATATGTGTCTGTATGTATGTGTGTATGTGTGTTTGTATGTATGTGTGTATGTGTGTCCCTGTATGTGTGTGTCTGTGTGTATGTGTGTGTGTCTATGTGTGTGTCTGCATGTGTATCTGTTTGTATGTATGGGAGGAGGGGGGAACATATGGGAAGGGGGCGGTAGACGTATGGGGGAGGGTGGTGAAGGGTAGATGTACAAGGGGGTCCCAGGGCAATTTTTGCACTCGGGCCCCATGGTTTCTAGTTACGCCTCTGATTATGGGCACTGTGACAAATCTACGGCTGCACTCCCTCAATCACAGGCAGAATCTTTGAGTATGATAGGAGTTGTAGTTAAGCGGGGGCATGACATTTCTTGCACTTAAAGCGGCACTGTCACACCAAACTTACCTTTTTCCAATTGTTTCCTCTTCTCCTAACTGTCTTAGAATCTGTTCTTCTTTTCTTTATATCTGATCTAGTTTTCTTTAAAACATAAGACAAAATAGGGAATTTTGTCTTGTGCATTTTTCCTACGTTTGACTTTATTTGACCAAAGGAGGAGCTTAAGTCAGCTCTATTTCCTGTGTCAAGGAGTAGGGTGAATACTTTCTCTGAAACAGGAAATTGGGGTGATTTAAACTCCTCCTTTGTTTTAAAGAAAATTAGATCAGATATAAAAAAAGAACAGATTCTGAACGAGGAAGGGAAGAGGGAGCAATAGGAGAAAGGTAAGAATGGCATGACAGTGATGCTTTAATTTGGTTGGAAATACATTTCCCAGAAAGACTCTTTGTTGTTTTTTTTTCATTCTAACCTCTGCACTCATGAAGAACAGAGGTAAAAAAAACAAAAACTTATTTGTATTTCTTATGTTATCAGGTAGCTGGATTCCCTGAGAGCCTGTCAGCAGAAGCGTGTGTAACTTATTCTGCGTGGGCATTTAGTCCTAGGAGTCTGAGATTAGCATGCTGTGTGTGTTTGGACACCAGACCTTAAAGTTGTGCAAAACTGAAATTGCCAACATGGATTTGAATATTCTACTTAAGTGATTGGCAGCCTATAGAAAATGGTTATTTATCTCTATAATTAAACATGTTTTTTTTTGTTTTTTGTTTTTTAAAGGCTGCAGGGACAACTAATCACAAAGGGATAAGTCTTTGCAACATGACAACTTCAGTAAGATAAACATGGTTTATATGGCATTATTATATGTGCTTTTGCTCCATGTAACACTTTGGTTTCAGGATAGGAAACAGGTAACAAAACAAATGTTTGTATTTGAAATACAAACAGGAAATAACATTTTAAACAGATATTATAATACATTTCAAATATGTACTTTTATATAAATTACACATTTCTGATGATTAGATATCTATTTTTAGATGCAAATAAAAGGAAAATGTATTATACCTATTTGGAAATGCATAATCATCTTGGCTAATTTTTAAAAAAACATAACTTCTTTAAAAACATTTCCTGAATAAATCTAGAGGTAGAGAAGTAATGCACAAATGGATATAATAAAGCCAGGTGCCTAATTTAAAATAATTTACATTAGGAGCTTCAACAATGAACAAGTATAATTAGTATTCCAAATTAAATATGAGTACACATGTTCAAACTTACTGTTTGCCAAAAATACACTTTAAAAGTTACAATGGAAATATGATATAAACATTTACATATTGTAGCTCTCTTAAATGCTCCATTTACCACTCAAAATACTCATATTTATTTCTATTTAAGTAGGAACTAACTTATTTCATGTCACCAGTACTCATAGAAATACTCACAGAGATAAACCATAAAACCTTGTTAACAACAATAGCGGGGACATAAAATAATGTGCCCTTGCCAATAAGAGCTTGCAATATCTTGAATACGCTTTAAATGTTATCAGAGGAATACAGATTTTCACTACAATGGCACATTATAAAATGACTGTGAGCATTTTCATTGGTTTTTAAGTAAGAGATGTATTTCCTATGCCCAACAGTGAACAATAATTTGGACATCTGTTGAGCATTTAGCTACAAACTAGATGCATAAAATTTTAATTATCAGCATCTTCAGTGTTTAAGACTGAACAGCTATCAACATATTTTTCATAAAGGAAGTCATGCACTACTGTCAGTTGTATTTATTACAGTATGGCACATTTTAATATAATAATGCAGATGTCTTCATTCTATAAGCCCCAATGGTACTTACATCTAAGATTTTATTACTTTTGCCCTTGGCCAAGCAATCATATAAACTTGCTAAATTCTGATTCTCATTCGGCAGACCAATTTTTCACATCTTTGTATAATATTTTAATGTAAAATAATTACATATTTATAGCAATGGAAATCAATCAAGGTTATCTGAATTTTTTCTGCCTAAACATATTTATGAGTAAAGCATATATAATATAATATATACATACACACATATCACTGATGTAATGATGTAACAAGATATATCATTCTTATGCTCTGCTAAAAATAGTGATATATGGACTAATGGAATACTTTAACCCCTTCAGGACCAGACTGTTTTGGCCATGTTGTACGTTAAGGACCAGAGCTGTTTTAACACTTTTGTGGTATTTGTGTTTAGCTGTAATTTTCCTTGCTCTCATTTACTGTTTCCATACAAGTTATATATTTTGTTTTCAGGCCAAAAAGGGCTTTCTTTACATACCATTATTTCTATCATGTCATATAATTTAATTAAAATAATAATAAAGTGTGGTGAAAAATTGAAAATAATACATGGTTTTTTACTTTTACTTGAAAAATCTATTATGTATCTACAAAAGCTAATGAAAAAAAACTGCTAAATAGATTCAAAATTGTGTCCTGAGTTTAAAAACACCCAGTGTTTATTAGTGATGTACCGAACGGTTCGCCGGCGAACGGTTCCTGGCGAACATAGCATGTTCGCGTTCGCCACGGCGGGCGAACATATGCGCGGTTCGACCCGCCCCCTATTCGTCATCATTGAGTAAACTTTGACCCTGTACCTCACAGTCAGCAGACACATTCCAGCCAATTAGCAGCACAGCCTCCCCTAGCAGACCCTCCCACCTACTGGACAGCATCCATTTTAGATTCATTCTCAAGCTGCATGCTTAGTAAGAGGAGGGAAAGTGTAGCTGCTGTTCATAAGATAGGGAAAAGCATAGCTAGGTTAGGGATAAGGGTATGCTTTTTTTTAATTTTTTTTTCTATGTAATGTAAATGCACTTAGTTGTCTGCCACTGCTGCCAGCTTCTGTGTCAGGCTCACAGTGCCCATTTCCCCAGTCAGTGCCACCAATTACATCTGGTGTCACAATAGCTTGGATTTAAAAACAAAAAACTTTTTTCACTGTTATAGATTGAATAGCAGTCAGTTGTCTGCCACCGCTGCCAGCTTCTGTGTCAGGCTCACAGTACATACTGTGCCCATTTCCCCAGTCAGTGCCACCACTTAGATCTGGTGACACAAAGCTTGGATTTAAAAACAAAAAACTTTTTTCACTGTTATAGATTGAATAGCAGTCAGTTGTTTGCCACTGCTGCCAGCTTCTGTGTCAGGCTCACAGTGCATACTGTGCCCATTTCCACAGTCAGTGCCACCAATTACATCTGGTGTCACAATAGCTTGGATTTAAAAACAAAAAACTTTTTTCACTGTTATAGATTGAA
>OW240915.1:222587956-222614405 GCA_933207985.1 Pelobates cultripes
CGTTTGCTGATGCCGTTTGTTTATGACATGATATTCTGGCTCCCGGCAACAGTAGACAGCCTGTGAGGGAGCAGAGAGAAAACAGCTTCCTCCCCGCGTCTGACAGGAACTCTGCCGCCCGCCACACTGAAGCCCCACTGGAACCCAGGGACAGATTCACGCAAGTTCTCTAGGTAGAGAGGCTGGGTGGACATTTAATATTAATAATTTGTGTGTGTCTGTAAGTGTATGTGTGTATATACAGGGAGTGCAGAATTATTAGGCAAATGAGTATTTTGACCACATCATCCTCTTTATGCATGTTGTCTTACTCCAAGCTGTATAGGCTCGAAAGCCTACTACCAATTAAGCATATTAGGTGATGTGCATCTCTGTAATGAGAAGGGGTGTGGTCTAATGACATCAACACCCTATATCAGGTGTGCATAATTATTAGGCAACTTCCTTTCCTTTGGCAAAATGGGTCAAAAGAAGGACTTGACAGGCTCAGAAAAGTCAAAAATAGTGAGATATCTTGCAGAGGGATGCAGCACTCTTAAAATTGCAAAGCTTCTGAAGCGTGATCATCGAACAATCAAGCGTTTCATTCAAAATAGTCAACAGGGTCGCAAGAAGCGTGTGGAAAAACCAAGGCGCAAAATAACTGCCCATGAACTGAGAAAAGTCAAGCGTGCAGCTGCCACGATGCCACTTGCCACCAGTTTGGCCATATTTCAGAGCTGCAACATCACTGGAGTGCCCAAAAGCACAAGGTGTGCAATACTCAGAGACATGGCCAAGGTAAGAAAGGCTGAAAGATGACCACCACTGAACAAGACACACAAGCTGAAACGTCAAGACTGGGCCAAGAAATATCTCAAGACTGATTTTTCTAAGGTTTTATGGACTGATGAAATGAGAGTGATCCTCGATGGGCCAGATGGATGGGCCCGTGGCTGGATTGGTAAAGGGCAGAGAGCTCCAGTCCGACTCAGACGCCAGCAAGGTGGAGGTGGAGTACTGGTTTGGGCTGGTATCATCAAAGATGAGCTTGTGGGGCCTTTTCGGGTTGAGGATGGAGTCAAGCTCAACTCCCAGTCCTACTGCCAGTTCCTGGAAGACACCTTCTTCAAGCAGTGGTACAGGAAGAAGTCTGCATCCTTCAAGAAAAACATGATTTTCATGCAGGACAATGCTCCATCACACGCGTCCAAGTACTCCACAGCGTGGCTGGCAAGAAAGGGTATAAAAGAAGAAAATCTAATGACATGGCCTCCTTGTTCACCTGATCTGAACCCCATTGAGAACCTGTGGTCCATCATCAAATGTGAGATTTACAAGGAGGGAAAACAGTACACCTCTCTGAACAGTGTCTGGGAGGCTGTGGTTGCTGCTGCACGCAATGTTGATGGTGAACAGATCAAAACACTGACAGAATCCATGGATGGCAGGCTTTTGAGTGTCCTTGCAAAGAAAGGTGGCTATATTGGTCACTGATTTGTTTTTGTTTTGTTTTTGAATGTCAGAAATGTATATTTGTGAATGTTGAGATGTTATATTGGTTTCACTGGTAATAATAAATAATTGAAATGGGTATATATTTGTTTTTTGTTAAGTTGCCTAATAATTATGCACAGTAATAGTCACCTGCACACACAGATATCCCCCTAACATAGCTAAAACTAAAAACAAACTAAAAACTACTTCCAAAAATATTCAGCTTTGATATTAATGAGTTTTTTGGGTTCATTGAGAACATGGTTGTTGTTCAATAATAAAATTAATCCTCAAAAATACAACTTGCCTAATAATTCTGCACTCCCTGTAGGTCATATTAATATATATATTTTTTACATATATTTTTTACGTATAATTTTTTTGACAAATTGCTCAGTTATATTTTAAATCAAAACAGATCTTTTAATTTTTATAATTCCTATTTTTATATTATTTATCCAAATTTCGATTTTTCATTAATGATTTTTCCTCCTGTCCATAGGGTAAATTCATTTACCATTGATGAAGTATATCCATTGGAATAAGATTCCATATTTATACCAAATTGCTTCTCTCCTTTTATTGTTGATGCAGCAGTATTATCTTATGCATTAATTATTATCTCTTATTCTCTCCTTTCTCCTAAGATTTTATACAATATGGAGTTATTTTATTTGTATTATTGTGCATGAATCACTTATTGTATTTGGCAAATTAAATGTATAATTATATATGATATATTACGTTACATATAAGTCTTTATGTAATTTCCTGCTGAGCTAGATATTTCCCTACTCCAAAATGGAGAAATATGGACTTCGGGCTATTATTGTCAATGAAACGAGTTACCCGGCAATTCCGGATATGCCGTCATCATGTATGGGTGTGGAACGTCATTTATCACGTGACGGAAGATTGCAATGCAGAAGTAATTGCAAGATGCCGGTGAACGGCTGGAAAATTAAATTATATAAAGCACCATCAGAGAAGTCCAAGACACACTTTGATAAAGACTGATCTCGGTCGAAACAGGTCAGTGTATGAGGACTTCTTTATTTATTGTAGCTTAAGCTGTAGTTTTTTTTTCTGTGTACCTGCTATTTTTTTGCAAGTTTGTATCCAGTTTGTATCCAGTAAAGCTGATTTTATCTACATTGCTTGTGGACATCATTATACTTTCTGGGGTACAGGAGAAGGAGACATCACTACCAGGGAATCCTACAGCTGGAATAAGCTTATTATTCACCTACCATCTAAGCCAGAACCTGCTTAATGTGGCTCTGGAAAGTGTGAGTGACCCATTACCTCAATAATAAGATCTGCATTGTTTAAAGTAACAGTATTGTGCTATGTTATCTTTTCAGAAAGATCAGGAGGCTTCACACTTATAAGTATACATTTCATATATCTGTTTTGTATAACTGCACCCCCCACCATTTGTTATTTATTTTTAAATCTGAATGTGTATGTGTGTTTCTGAATGTGTATGTGTCTGTAAGTGTATGTGTGTGTCTGAATGTGTATGTGTCTGTAAGTGTATGTGTGTGTCTGTAAGTGTATGAGAGTGTGTGTGTCTGAGTGTGTGTGTGTGTGTGTGTCTGTAAGTGTATGTGTGTCTCAGTGTGTTTATGTGTGTGTCTGAGCATATGTGTGGGTGTCTGTGAGTGTGTGTTTGTGTGTGTCTGTAAGTTTATGTGTCTGAGTGTGTGTGTGTGTGTGGGTCTGTAAGTGTATGTGTCTGAGTGTGTGTGTGTGTGTCTGTGAGTGTACATGTGTATATGTCTGAGTGTGTGTATATGAGTGTATGTGTGTGTCTCTACATGTGTCTGTATTTATGTCTGTAGGTATGGGTCTCTGTGTGTATGTATGTGTGTGTGTCTGTATGTACGCCCTGTTCCAAATTATTATGCAAATTCTATTTAAGTGTCACAAAGATTAAATATTTTGTTTTCAGTTTAACTCATGGATGGCATTGTGTCTCAGGGCTCTTTTGATCACTGAAAACAATCTCAGACACCTGTGATAATTAGATTGCCAGGTGAACCCAATTTAAGTAAAAACTACTAAAGGAGGGTGTTCCACATTATTAAGCAGAGCACCATTTTCATGCAATATGGGGAAGAAAAAGGATCTGTCTGCTGCCGAAAAGAGTGAAATAGTTCAATGCCTTGGACGAGGTATGAAAACATTAGATACAGCAATATTCTACTTGTACTTATAGCTCTATAACTTGCAAAAAAGCATGTAAGCTTAAGCGTGATCATCGCACTATTAAGAGATTTGTGGCTGATTCAGAGCACAGACAGGTTTGTGCAGATAAAGGCACATTGAGGAACAATTCTGCCAGATCCATGCATCAGATCAAGAGAGCAGCTGCTAAAATTCCATTATAAAGCAGCAAACAGATTTTTGAAGCTGCTGGTGCCTCTGGAGTCCCACGGACATCAATGTGTAGAGTCCTCCAGAGTCTTGCAACTGTGCATAAACCTGCTATTCGGCCACCACTAACCAATGCTCACAAGCAGAAACGGCTGCATTGGGCAGAAAAATACATGAAGACTAATTTTCAAACAGTCCTGTTCACTGATGAGTGCCGTGCAACCCTGGATGGTCCAGATGGATGGAGTAGTGGATGGTTGGTGGACAGCCCTGTTCCAACAAGGCTGCAATGTCAGCAAGGAGGTGGTGGAGTAATGTTTTGGGCTGGAATCATGGGAAGAGAGCTGGTCGAAGGTGTAAAGATCTCATGCTGCAAAGAATACCTCTGCATCAATGGCTGCTATGGGGATAAAAGGAGAGAAAGTCATGGTGTGGCCTCCATCCTCCTCTGACCTCAATCCTATTGAGAACCTTTGCAGCATCCTCAAGCAAATGGGTCCTCAAGCAAAAGGGTCAAATAAGGGGTCCTATGTTAAAATGTTGTTATAAGTTTGATTGAAATAACTTTTGATTTCAGTAAATATGCTGCACACACAACAAATTACAATTGTCAGTTCTTTACAACCTATAAAGTGTTTTGAAACTTACTGTGCGTAATAATTTGGAACAATGCATTGTAAGTTTTTTATGTTTAAAAAAATACTGTTATTATTAGGAGGTTTGTTCAATAAAATTTAAATTGTACTCTTAATAGTTGATAACATGAGAATTATGCTGACTGTTATTAACATCAATTATTTAGGTAAATGAGAAAAATATAATTTACATAATAATTTGGAACAGGGTGTATGTGTCTGCATGTGTATCTGTTTGTCTGCATGTGTGGGGGAGGCAGGGACATGTGGGATAGGAGGTAGATGGATGGGGCCCCGTGGTTTCTAGTTACGCCTCTGTATATGCATATACCTTTCAGCTATATTAATTATAGTTACAATACTGTTTTGGACATGTTCTGACCCAGTCGTCTAGCCTTTACTATTTGGATCACTTAGATTGTTTTACTTGTCCATTTTTTCCTGCCTCCAACACAAGAAATTCACTAATTAACTGTTCACTTGCTACCTGATATATTCCCTTGACAGGTGCCATTGTTACAATATAATTAATGCTATTTACTTCACCTGTCAGTGGTTTTGTTGTGGCTAATCAATGTATGCAAATTTTATATCTTGTTTAGTATAATTAAGACTATAACATTTGGCATTACCAGGGTCCATCTTGGGCGGGTGCACCGGGTGCACTACTGGTAGGTACTAGAAGAGTGGGGGGTGCTGCCAAAGAGATTGATTATTTACTCAGGCAGAGTAGGCACCTGCTTACCTAGACCTACTCTGCTGAAATATACTGGTGGGGAGAGTGGAGGCAGGCAGCAAGAGAGTGCGGATGTTTTTTATCTTCCAGTTCATCTCTGCTCCCTTGAATATGACATCACTCCCACCTCAGCATCATTAATATATGGCAGTGAGTGTGTTTCAAATCAGTGAGACTGTGTGTCTGTCACTGAGAGTATGTGTCAGTGTTTCTGTCCATGTATGTGTCTCTCAGTGAGTGTGTGACTATCAGTGCGTGAGTGTGTCTGATTACAAAAAGGGGTGTGGCTCATAGATGGAGTGGTGGAGTCATTGCAAAGTGGAAGAGTTAGAAAGATAACCAAGATGGACAAAAATAATTCTGCACTCATGCGTATGTGACCTTAGGATTGGCCTTGGGCATTATTTATCAATCTACCTGACAGACTCAGATCCCAAGATCAACATTACATTGATTCATTCTACCCAACATATTTATATGTGGACAAACTACATCTCTGTCCACAGTAGTGTTAAAACACAGTATACAGTATATGCAAGTCTCCTACAGGTATGATAACAGCATTTAACATCAAATTAAAAAACATTTGGTTCAGCTAGTCTGTACCATGGGTTTAGAATAATTTGAATTTAATATATGTTCATTATGGTCTCTAATAATAAATACAATGTGGCACCGATTATTTAGTCAACCCCATTAAAGTTCACATGGTTACTTAACTGCAATATGTTGCATTAAGTCACTATGTAGGTTGCTGAATTGGTACACTGGTTCTTTTTATGTTTAAAAAAACAAACAAACATTAACTATTGTTATAATAGGCCTTGTGATTAAAGAAACCACTGCGTGACATGAAAAGGAACTGGATTTTTATGTTTGCATTGATTTGTAGAGATATTTTACGTAGAAAAGTCTTGCTGTTATGTCAGTAAATCTCCTGTACAAACAATGGAATGTTAATCAAGTTGAGATTTGTTTGCACAGAACTTGTGGAGCAGGAAGGAATCCAGTGGAAACGTGTCGTCTTAGTAAGCTTTTCTTCTGTATTTCTGTAAAAGGAATTACAAAGGCAGTATATATATTTTTTTCAGACTAGCACCAGCCCTTCATGTAATAAGCACTCTTAATCCAATCTTTGGGCATTGGTGCACTGTCATCATCAAAATATCTTATCTCTGTCTTTTCTTTACCTTTAATCTAATTCTCTATTTTATAAAATTTTCTTTCTCTTTTTTCCCCTTTTCTCTTCTTTCTTTTCTCTTCTTTCTTTTCTCTTCCTTCCCCTTACTCCCTTCCCTTTTCCTCCTCACTTATTTTTTTTTTTGCATATGCAAATATGCAAATATCCCCCCGTGATATTTAGAAAAATATTGCCAAAATGCTCCATATGTATCTTCTGATGAAGAAACCAGGGAATCAGAAGGGGTTCTAATAGCTGCTATCAGCTGATCGTAGTTGTCTTTGGAGGCATATGGCTGGGGGGATTCTATTCTGTTCACCCTTTCTTTTGGATAAATTAATCTGCTAAACTGCATCGTCTAAGAGCAACTTTTTAAAATACGATTGAAGAACTCTGAGTTAATTCTTTAATTAATTTAATTATTAAAAGGCTATGCCCACACTTTTGATTTACATAGATACCGACTATTTTAGCTCTGATCCAAAATTCTTAAAGTTCAACTTAATTTTATAATTCAATACAATATAGCATACAGTAATCATGGTACTGTATGCTATATTGTATTATATAAAAATATAATGTAATGCGACAATAACAATTAATACAATAATAACATATCCAGTAATTTAAAAAAAGAAAATTGCATCAAAACATGTCAGAACATAATTTCAAGAGTAGACAAGACATCTGCATAATAAGCAATCTAGCAACTGGCTAAAAGAATTTATCACCAACGAGTACAATTATTTATTTATTTATTTATTTATAAAATATTTTACCAGGAAAGATACATTGAGATTTCTCTCGTTTTCAAGTATGTCCTGGGTCCACAAATCATTGCATTGTTACATTAGGTACAACAAAATACAAAAACAATATTAATACACAATATATACAAAATTTAACATAGAACAGGCAGGAAATATATAATCAACCATGACACGTGCATTCTGTTTTGAGGTATGTAGAGAGGGATCTCTTAAAAGACTTTAGGCTTAGGGAAGATTTTAAATTGTGCGGGAGGTCGTTCCACAATTGCGGCGCTCTGTAGGAGAAGGAGGATCGGGCCGCTTTCTTTTTGTATTGAGGTAGACTAAGTAAAGTGCTTGTACTGGATCGGAGGTTATAGAAAGTGGGAACAGCTGGGGAAAGCATTTTGTTCAGGTAGGGTGTGAGTTTCCCAGAAAAGCTCTTAAAAACAAGGCTGGAAAGATGAAGGGTGCGTCTGGATTCCAGCGACAGCCAGTTTAGTTCCTTTAGCATGTCACAATGATGGGTCCTGTAATTACATTGTAGCACAAATCTGCAGAACGAGTTATACAATGTGTTGAGTTTATTAATGTGGGATTGCGATGCAGACGCATATACTACATCCCCATAATCAATGATTGGCATCAGCATTTGCTGTACAATCTTTTCCTTTACTGTAGGGCTTAGGCAGGCTTTGTTTCTGTACAGGGCACCTAATTTTGGATAAAGTTTAGATGCAAGCTTTTCTATGTGCAGGCTAAAAGATAGATTGGGGTCTAATATCATACCCAAGTATTTGAAAGAGTGGACCGCGGTCAGTGTGCCATTTGAATTTGTTTTGATGGATAGGTGGGGATTGTGTAATTTGTGTAATTTAGGTACCGTTCCAAAGATCATTGTGACAGTTTTGTCAGTGTTCAGGAAGAGTTTGTTTTTTGCGATCCACTTTTCTACCTCTGTAAACTGGTCTTGGAGCAAAGCCTCAAGTTGAGGTAGATTGGATTTGCTCGCATAGATTACCGTGTCATCTGCGTACATGTGTACATTTGAGGATTGGCAGACATTAGGCAGATCATTTATAAATAATGTAAATAGTAGGGGGCCGAGAATGGAACCCTGGGGAACACCACACGTGACTGGGAGAGGGAGGGAGTCACTGTCAGAAATGGACACATATTGCGAGCGATCCGATACATACGATCGAAACCAGTTTAAAGAATGATCACCAATACCTGAGTTTTTGAGTTTGTGCAGTAGAATGTTGTGGTCTACTGTGTCAAAGGCCTTAGCAAAATCAAGGAAAATAGCTCCAGTTAGGGCTCCTTGTTCCATGCCAGTTTGGATGTCATTGCAAACTTTTAGGAGGGCAGTTGTAGTGGAGTGATTCTGGCGAAAGCCCGATTGATCAGGGGTCAGATAGTTTAATTGTTGGTAGTACTCACAAAGTTGCGTATGGACACATTTTTCTAAGATTTTTGACAATACAGGGAGCAATGATATTGGGCGATAGTTAGAAACCAAAGTAGTGTCACCACTTTTATGGATAGGCACTACTCTCGCAGTCTTCCAAAGTTTGGGTATGTATCCAGACACCAATGATTCGTTAATTAGAGTTGAGACGGGTTTAGCAATTGCCGGCGCACTGAGCTTCAACAGCATTGCTGGGATTTGATCAGGTCCGGACTGGTTTTTCATTTTTAGATTATTAAGATGTTTTTTAATGACACTAACAGGTACAGGTCTAAAATTAAACTTATCTATATTGGGCCTTTGCAAATTTAGTGGGGCCTGATCCACATTTGTAGTTTCAGGATGCGTGTCATTTATTAGCTTGGCAATCAGGGCAGTAGAGCATCCGACAAAATAATTGTTAAAGGCATTTGCTACATCTAAGGGAAGTTGCAGGGTTTGGTTACCCACTTTGACAGTGGAGGGTTGGGAGTGGATTGGGGAGTTTGTAGTTTATTTATGACTTTCCAAAAGTTTCTAGGGTTTGAGATGTTACTGTTCAGATTTTCATAGAAATATTGGGCCTTGGCCAGTTTTGTCTGTTTTGTGCATATATTTCGCCATTGTCTATATGCACCGTGATCATTCATAGAGCCAGTACGCTTAAATTTTGACCACAAAGAATCCCGAAACTGGTACATTTGGATGAGGTCAGCTGTGATCCAGTTCATATGCGCTCCTTTTACCCTCACCTTACGCAGCGGGGCATGCAAATTCCAAATTTGTAGGAGTTCAGACTGAAAGTATTCAACAGCACAGTCTAGATCTGGGATAATGTTTAATCTGTGCCATGGGAGATTCTTGATGTCATTTAAAAAGGATTCAAGATTAAATCTTTTGAAGGACCTAGTTATTTTAACCTTGGGAGAGGATTTAATAGCCTTTATTTTGCGCACGCAGTACACTAAACAGTGATCACTGAACGTGTTTGGGAGAACACCAGCCTCCTGGATTCTATCAGGAGAAGTGGAGAGAATCCAATCTAGCAGGGTATGGTTATGGCTTTTTATGTTTATGCGAGTTGGGGAGGAGATTAATTGCGTTAGCTGCAAAGTCTTAAACAGCGTGCAAGAACTATTATTTTTAGGGTTCAGCCAATCAATATTAAAATCTCCAAAGACCAACAGTTCACTTTTTGGGTTTTGAGCTATGGTTTCACTAAGGAGATGGGCTAGGTCAGATAGGGAATGCACAGGGGAGCTAGGTGGGCGGTAGATTCCTGCAACAATGATTGATTTACTGCACGGGATCTCAATTTTGACAGAAAGGAAATCAAAGATGGCAGGAGGACTAAGGTTTTGTAAAGGGGTAAACTTTATGGAATTGTCAACATAAATAACAATGCCTCCTCCTCTCTTTGCTCTGTCATTTCTAAAACATGAATAACCCTGTATTGCAATGGCGGTGTCTGGTATTTTAGCTGTTAACCATGATTCTGAGAGCACAATGATTTTTGGTTTGTAATGGGAACACCAGGCTTGCAGTGCATCCAGTTTAGGGAGTAAACTACGGATGTTGCAGTGCACAAAAGAGAGGCCTTTTTTAGTGGGGAGATTAGGACTAGAATTAGCTGGGGGACCAGGGTTAGACTCCACGTCATTTGCAAGGGCAAGTAACATAAGGAGTAGGAATTTGGACATCATCTTTGTTTGGCCATATAGTGAATGGGATAATTTATAATTTTGTGAGTTGGGGGTAGGAGGGCTATTTTTTATAACTCTCCACCAGCACTCAGCAGATAAGTTAAAGGAACAGAGCAGGCCATGGTGTATTATAATTTGTGTTCCAGTTTGAGGTGCGTGCTTATGCTGGTAGTGGTGTGAACAAAATTGGATTGAGAAAAGGGTTATTAAGAATAACAGTATGGTTATATTAGGATTCATGTTAGTGGTATGAGGTGTGTAGTTGAAAATGAAACAGAAATTGTGAGAAATTTATTTATTTATTTATTTTTTAAATAGAAGTATATGGTTTTAGTGTGTGATATATCTATTTGTAGTGAGAGAGGGTATGTGTTCTATAGGGTTAAGAGATTGAAAGGGTGTGCTGATCAGTGGTTGCACCTGTCATTTCAGTAGATTGAAAGTTGTGTGGGAGACTATCTATAAAGGAGTCAGTCTTCCAGAAGGCTACCTGTTTCAAATGGCCATGGAACAGCTGATGGAGCTCTGAGTTCTGTGCTGGACTGGGTATGTTTAAAAATCAGACTGTGGGAGAGAGATGTATATTAGGGTCAGATGGGCTAAGAGATGGGGGGGTGCATAGATGGACATTTGATTTAAGGTCATTTAAGGAAAAACAAAAGCAAAGATTGAGAATTACAGAGATAAGACAGAGGTATTTAAGTAGGGAAATAAAACCATTAAACAAGGAACAGGAAAGATATATGGGCCTGAGCTGGTTAAACTAACTTTTAACATGATGGACAAAGACAAAGGTGATAAAATACTTTGCATGATTAGCACAGGCTATAGTTACAAAGACATGAAAATGTATACATTGAAAAGAATAAAACTAAATAATATATACTAAATATAAAAACATACACATACAACAAAATTAACAGGGTACGTAGACATATAATGAAAAGTCAGTCTTCCAGAAGGCTACCTGTTTCAAATGGCCATGGAACAGCTGATGGAGCTCTGAGTTCTATGCTGGACTGGGTATGTTTAAAAATCAGACTGTGGGAGAGAGATGTATATTAGGGTCAGATGGGCTAAGAGATGGGGGGGGTGCATAGATGGACATTTGATTTAAGGTCATTTAAGGAAAAACAAAAGCAAAGATTGAGAATTACAGAGATAAGACAGAGGTATTTAAGTAGGGAAATAAAACCATTAAACAAGGAACAGGAAAGATATATGGGCCTGAGCTGGTTAAACTAACTTTTAACATGATGGACAAAGACAAAGGTGATAAAATACTTTGCATGATTAGCACAGGCTATAGTTACAAAGACATGAAAATGTATACATTGAAAAGAATAAAACTAAATAATATATACTAAATATAAAAACATACACATACAACAAAAATTAACAGGGTACGTAGACATATAATGAAAAGTCAGTCTTCCAGAAGGCTACCTGTTTCAAATGGCCATGGAACAGCTGATGGAGCTCTGAGTTCTATGCTGGACTGGGTATGTTTAAAAATCAGACTGTTTCAAATGGCCATGGAACAGCTGATGGAGCTCTGAGTTCTATGCTGGACTGGGTATGTTTAAAAATCAGACTGTTTCAAATGGCCATGGAACAGCTGATGGAGCTCTGAGTTCTATGCTGGACTGGGTATGTTTAAAAATCAGACTGTTTCAAATGGCCATGGAACAGCTGATGGAGCTCTGAGTTCTATGCTGGACTGGGTATGTTTAAAAATCAGACTGTTTCAAATGGCCATGGAACAGCTGATGGAGCTCTGAGTTCTATGCTGGACTGGGTATGTTTAGTAATAACTCAACATGATTCAACATATTGCACTAACATTTAATATTCTTCATTATAACATGACATGGTATCACATGACAATATCTCCTGTATTTAACAAGCATAGACAACAATCTTCCAACAATAACAAACTATATCCACAAATGGTTGAAAACCAAATTAACGTTTTCCAATCCACTCAGCAACTAAACTCTCTAAGTTTGGAATTCCAAACTGTCAATATGCAAATGCATTAAACAAGTGTAATAAAAAAATAACAGTATCTTGCTATATTGTTCAGCAATAATATTGTGTAGAACAAACCAATAAAATAATACCAACAAGTGTTCAAAAGAAAATGCTTGGACTTTTTAAAAAAAATCTCTTTATCTGTACTAAGCAAATCTACAGGAATTTACGTGATAATAGGTTTTGATTAATTTCTGAATTCAATAAATTAATGTATTAATAATTACAGGATCGATACCCTAAGAACTATTGCATATTTTCAATCTGAGCTTCAGATACAGATCTTAATTCACAAAGACTACTTTCCCCAAAAAGATTACATTGTTTGAAATGTTGACTCAGATACTTTTCATACCTATACAAGCTCTAAACATAATTTAAATCATAATTAACAAGTCACTAGTTTTCCTTCCCTTCTCAATGGATTAGGAATAATGAATTCAGTTTTGGATAGAAACATTTATTGGAAAATGTCATGATAACTGTATAGTTCAGGTTATCAGGAGAATAGTTAGGTGAAAATAAATTCTATTTATCAAGTAAAAAGAAAAAGGAAGAAATAGAGGCCATGCATTCAGTTCCTTTGTGCACCAAGAGTAAGTGCTACCACATTTTATTGGGGGGCAGGGGCACAATAAACAGCAAATTTCTCTCATGTTGTACTGAAGTAGGGTTTGCCCTGATACTCTTTGTGACGAAGTGCCCTTCGCCACTTGTGCCTGGAGAGGACTGCTTGCCCGCCTCTTGCCCTGTGACTATGGCCCCTGGGATGTATTGCCCTTTAAAGACATGATTTGGGCATAATGGATTTGTGTTGTGCTGCTGCTGGCCCTTTAAGAACCATGTGGGGACATACTGTGGAGTTACTGGGTGGCCACCATTTCCTGTATCAGAAGCACATGGTGAGAACAATGGATGGCGGCCATTTTAACTCACAGACACTGTTTGGACTTTTCAACACGGTGCCATCTCGCCAGTATTTGGTGCACAGAGACATCGTGCAGTGGTTTTGGACTATACAGCAGGGGACACATTATACAGTGATTGTTTTTCATTTAGCCTTTATATGTTCTGCAGAATCTGCATTAAACTGTATTTTCCAAAGTACTGAACGGATCTGGGTGAATTTTGGATATGTGGTTCACCCAGATCCCCCAGATCCCCCTGGGGTTATTGCATGTTTTGGGGTCCCTGTGTGTTTTATGAAACTGTATTATATCTGGCCAGCAGATAATTAAGCTTTGTGTATTGTAGCAACTCAATTATCTAGCCTGGCCCAGAGGAGGAGTTTTGTGTTGCATAAATTGTGAGTTCTGTGTGCCAGTAAATCAGTCTTGTTCCAGCATTAAGCCTTGGCTCATGTTTGGGGGAAGGGATACCTACACTCTGGGGATTGCTATAATCACTTACTCCCCAGAGGAAGCTCTTGCAATAGCTTGATTTGTTCCTGTTCCTGCTCTCTGGGGAAAGAGAGGTTCACCCACTGGAAGCTGGATCCTGGCCTTGGGTCCAGGGTGGGTGGAAACAGCAGAGACCCCGGCGCAGTTGCTGATGGTGTCGGTTGGAGTGCTTGGAGTCCTCAGCGAGCACTAGGAGCATCGATTGGCGGAGGTACTCAGTCGGAGTGCCAGCGTTCCGTCACACTCTTGACTTTTACCTTTCAATGCTTGAGTAACAGCGAGAGACTTTTTGCTGCACAGTGGTTTACATTTATTTTGCCAGTCAAGATTAATTTCTTACCGCGACTCCTCTATCTCTTCCAGGCTTTACTGGTGGTAATCTCTATGGCCTTTTTCCAATCAATAACAACCGCGATCTGGAAAGTTTTGTGGAATGGAAGGGCTACTCGAATATGCCAAACCCAGTTGATCTGCCCGAAACAATCATGGGGCATGGACCTCCCCTCCATAATCATGTACTACCAAGCAGTACACTTGCAACTAATCATAGATTGGCATGTCCGAACACCAACTAAACTCTGGGTCCCCATGGAGACCCAATATGCGAGAGATGCTATACCAAGGAAATTATGGCTCTGTGCGACTACGTTAGGGCAGCTGCAAACAGGCAATACGATGATTGACACAATGCTCCGGGTGTGGTGCTCGGCTAGATATGTGAAGCAATTGACAACGGCCCATTCCCCACTGACTCCCCTTGTGCACAACCCAAACCTAGCAGATGGACTGAGACCAACTGACTTAGCTGGGTATCAGGGTTCAGACTGGAAATATATACACCAATGGTGCACAGAAACGCAACTTAAATCCCTTTCAGACTTAATTCTAGACAGACATGTGACTGCCCTAGAGAGGTTCTGATACCACCAAATACACACCTACTACAAGGCAATGAAGGGCCAACTACAATTCCACAGAACATATACACAATTTGAGACTTACTGCACGGCTAGGGAACACTTACACAGAGAGGTCTCAGCCCTCTATGCCTTACTGATGATGGGAGAGGACGATCGACCACTGGGATTCCTATCCCAATGGGAAAGGGAAATTGGAGTCTCACTAACTGAGAACTACTGGTACAAAATATACATTCTAACACATAAAGGCTCAGTGGGTTCTAAATACCAGGAGCTAAGCTACAAGCTCTTTACCCACTGGTACAGAACCCCAGATGTGCTGCAACGAATAAACCCTGACACCCCCAACACCTGCTGGTGTGGCTATAGGTATTAAGCCTGGACCGGACTACACATATGGTGGTCATGCCCGGTGATTGCCCCCTTCTGGACTATAAAAGTATACAAGAAGAGTGTGTAAAGGCGCTTCTTATGGATAAAATAGAAGTGAGGTCCCCAAACCCTAATTATGTAACTGATATACAAAGTGCTTCCCAAAACAAACACAAAGTGACAAATATATATATAACAAGATATCAGTGTAAATAGAGTATTAAACATATCACTAGAATCCACTAGGATATCACAGAATACCTAAAACAAAAGTAAAACAACATGGTGTGTATTGTATTGTGATGGACCGCCTGGCACTCCGACCGAGTTCCTCCGTCAATCGCAGCTTCCTTGTACTTGTGAGCACCATAAGCACTGTACTGGAACACTATTACCACCGTAGATTCCCACAAACCGCCGCAGCTTGGTTGGGGATCTCGCCATCCCCCACCCACCCTGGACCCAAGACCAGGATCCAGCTTCCAGTGGGTAGACCTCTCCTAGTCCAGAGAGCATTGCAGGAAAAGCTCTTATAAGAGCTAGTGATTATGCTCAGGGAAGTATTGTGATATAACAATCCCCAGAGTGAATGTAGTTCTCCAATCCCCCAAACATGAGCCAAGACTTCATAAGGGGGTAAACAAATCTCTCTTTAATGGGAGCCACACTTGGCCTTGTATGACAATCCCCATGCAAGGGGTATGCCCACAGGGACCTTGTGGGGGACTGATTTGTAACGTCACAGACGAATAACAATAAGGTTTCAAGGCACGAAACTCCCACACACAGCAAACAATCCCTCCCCTCTGCTTGAGAAATAATTGGATCAGTAACTGTACTAATTCTAATCCAATTATCTCCAAGCACAGAAAAAAAATACTATTTTAAAAACACCCCAAAAGTACCCGAAAATTACATAAGACCCCACAAATACATAGCCCTGATCGGGGTGACCAACATATCCAAAAATCATCCAGATCAGTTTAGGGGTTCAGGAATTTCCTGGAAGTCTTATTTTTGACTGACCGTGCACATGGTCCCATGCCCAAAACAGTTCCAGAGAATTAGTGCTAATGGTCGGTCTCTCTGTATGGAGTACAAAAGTACATACTTCACATGAAAAGAGTCTTTTAAAGTGTCTATTACAGGGGCCATTGTCACAGGGTAAGAGGCTGGCCAGCAGGCTCGTCCAAGGACCAGTGATGAGGTTCAGTTCATCACATGTATAAAAATATAAAACGTGGGCTATAAAAAAAAGACTACCATTCACATGGCCCAGAGCCGTCCCAGGCTCTATATTGCAGGCTCAAGGGTGCCAAGAAACACGGGAGTGACCCAACACTACTATCATACATACCTTTTGCAGAGAAATACAGAAGTGAACCATCACTACTATCATACACTTTGCAGAGAAACGCAGGAGTGACCCATCACTACTGTCATACATGGTGATTTTAAAAAACAAAACACAAAAATTGGAGAGGAGAAGACAATGTAAGACAACTGGCAAAGATGGAGAGTAAATGGATTTTAATATGCATATATTATCTCCAAATGGTCTTAATTTAGATTATGAATTTGGACATTTTATATAATATGCATTTTTCTATATCAAAATGTATTTTTTATAGTCTATTTTTTTTCTTGAACCATTTTTTATGCATATCAATAATCTCTATTCTTTGCCATACTTTTTTCACTGTAAAATATTTATTATTTTGTGTTTTAATTATTCTTCTAATTTTTATTTTGTATTACAGGAATTAATGTTTTTATTATGTATTTTATTTTATATAATTATGTCATGTTATAATTGGACTAAGAGGACATTACACTTGTTAGCCGTTTTGTGCAATGACACTAAGAAGGAATGCGGACCATTTATCCTCACGAAGTTAACACCTCATTAGTAATTGAAATAGACTCTGCGTTCCAGCCGTCAACTCTGTGTTCCAACCACGCGTTGTTACGGTGATGTCAGCGGAAATTACGTCAGGGACCCGGATTCATCATCGCAGAAGTGGAATTACCGGAAGATTGGACACAGATGCACAGCATATTAAGAGATATAAAAGGAACACCAAAAAAAGACTTTTACAGCACTTGAAGAAGGGATTTGGAGCCGAAACGCGTTTGCTATTTATATTTTGTACTAATTACTTGGTGGATTACTGATCTCAGGGGTAAGTGTGACTTTGCCAGTAGGTTTCACAACCACCTGAGTTTGAAGTATCAAATATTTTCTTTTAACTCTTTTAAACTTTATGTATCCTGAAATAAAGTTTTTATTTTGCCAAGCATCTGATGTCCAGTCTACTGTTGTGATAACGTGGACCAGTATTGGCACCCTTGAGCCTGCAATACAGAGCCTGGGACGGCTCTGGGCCATGTGAGTGGTAGTCCTATTTTAAAAAAAAATTATTTATTTTTGTAGTGCATACGATTATAACAGTTGCTTAAGAGGTACCCCAAAGGCATTCCTCTAGGGCATTATGAACAGTGTAAACATAGGGGTAGACAGTAGATCTTGAACATTTTTTTTGGTAAGGAAATAGACAGTATAGGTTTACATTGCTTAGATAGGTTCAAAACACAGCATAAAATTTGTTTATATAAGACAAGAAGTATTAATGAGATTTTAATTGCATTGCAAATTCTGGCAGCTTAAACAGCACAATTTTTTGTTTAGACCATGAAAAAGACAGGCTATGGGACTTCAATAGTTGGCGGTAAACATGCTAGGCTGGATAACTATATGACAACGTTATCTACGCTTAAATTTATAGCAGGGTATTGAGAGAACAAGTTGCAAAAATATTAAATGAACGTTAATGGTACGTTTAGCTTGTAGTGTTGCATGACCTGTAACTTGGCTATTCTGGTAACGATACAAGTAATGCGGGTTTACAACACTATCTACGTAGACAGGTTAATACAGTTAGATTATAACGTGATATTTATGCTAGGTCTGAAAATGTCCCTTTAATAGAGTTAAATCGCTTTGATTAGGTTATCACCCTGGTTGCTCAAACAGTCTCAGTGAGGAGGGCCATGGTGGAGGGTTCTTATGTGCCAGGGTAGTCCCATCGCTAACCGATATCTGCTTTGTTTTGTATGGGTAGCAGGGAGTGAGTGTCCGTTATATGAGCTGTCCTGGCTATGCTGTGGATTTCCCTCTGGGTGCTCACGGATTGCAGGTGTGGTGTGGTGGTGATTCCCCCTTTTTCCCTCTGTTGGCTGATGCCCGCCATAGTAAGGAGTTTGGTGTCATCCGCATGGGTTTTCCGTATTTCGGATCGATCGGTTGCAGGCTGGGAGGGATGTGTGTGGTTGGACGGTCTCCTTGTCTAATTGTTCTGCTGGGCAGCAGGTTCTGTGCTTCTAGGTGGGGATGTGTGATGCGCGATGTATGTCCATTTCCTCGGTGTTGCCATTGACCTCGTTGGTGATAGGGACTGCGGTGGTAAGAGAGGATTTTCTGGCCCTTCATATGGCAAAGTCGTAGGTGAGAGCTGCGGTGCCCTCCGTGAGCCCCATGAGAGGGCCGGTCGTCCTCTTGGGTAGTCCTATTTTTATATCCCACGTTTTATATTTTTATACAGTACACACTGTGTTGCTTTAATTTTGTTTTAGGTATTCTGTATCCCAGTGGATTCTAGTGGTATGGTTGTATTTTCTGTGTTTTTATACCATACATTTTAATACTGTTGACTCTATGTACACTGATATTTTGTTATGTATATATTTGTCCCTTCTGGACCACGGCAAACACAAAAATACACAAAATCACGGGCTCAGAACTCACTCACCAACTACTTACCATGCTCCTGCACCACACAGACAGCACGGTGGTCACATACAAAAAAACACTCACAATGCATTTACTCACAGCAGTGAAGTCCCTGGCCTCTGGAAGCAACCGGGTGCGCCGACATTTCAGCAATGGGTGGCCAAAGTTGAGGAGATACACGCCATGGAAAGTATGACTGCAGACCTTAGAGGTAGCTTTGGCAAATGTGCCCTGAAATGGTACTCCTGGACTGACTTCACCCATAGGGAGGGAATGCAGACCTAGACACTCACTAACATCAGGACATAATCCCCCAGCAACACACAGGGAAAGATGACAGCCCCAACATGAAACCATGAGGGAACATACCACGACACTGGAGAGGAGACACTCACAAGCTCTGACCGACAGACCCAATGCTCTTGACTGGAACATAACATGCAGTGTGGGCAGTAAATGATAGAACATCAACTTGCACCCCACCCACTTTTTTTTTCTTTATCTTACTTCACGCTTCCTTCTGTACTTCCCCTGGAGCCAATAACCTCATCTATTTACTCCATTCCTTACCCCTACCCCTTTGATACGACAGTCCTGAGACACCTCAAGGCAACACACATGGAGATAGCCATGATCCTAAAGTAGGAATCAGCACTCACTGTGCACAAAGGTTGAACACACTAAACTACTTAACACAGGAGTGAGGACTTAAGTATAGGAAGTAGATATGCTAAGCTACTAGTTAACTTATACCTTTATGTAAAATGTTTCTATGTCATTATTTCACAATGTACAACACTGTCTTGTCAACAATAATGAAAACCCAAAAATAAAGATTGTCAAAAAAAAACACATTTATTTTGCATTGTTGTATATTGCTACTGGCATTTTTCCAGTTCCTCATTACTTTTTGTCCTTTGTGTGGCCAGAGGCAATTTTAATTTAATGATTTAAAAGATAGAGATGATTTAAGAGTGAGAATTCAAGTCTGCAGACACATGTCCATCAGTATTTTCATTAGTCTTTGGACATATAGATAAGGTTAGTCCTTTAAACCTTCCTGCAGACAATAGAGCAAATAGTTTGTCTGTGTATATAATCCCTGGTAAATTAACTATATACACTGCTCAAAAAAATAAAGGTAACACTTAAACAAACACTTAAACAAACTGTCCACTTAGGAAGCAACACTGAGTGACAATCAATTTCACATGCTGTTGTGCAAATGGGATAGAAAACAGGTGGAAATTATAGGCAATTAGCAAGACACCCCCAATAAAGGAGTGGTTCTGCAGGTGGTGACCACAGACCATTTCTCAGTTCCTATGCTTCCTGGCTGATGTTTTGGTCACTTTTGAATGCTGGCGGTGCTTTCACTCTAGTGGTAGCATGAGAGGGAGTCTACAACCCACACAAGTGGCTCAGGTAGGGCAGCTCATCCAGGATGGCACATCAATGAGAGCTGTGGCAAGAAGGGTTGCTGTGTCTGTCAGCGTAGTGTCCAGAGCATAGAGGCGCTACCAGGAGACAGTCCAGTACACCAGGAGACATTGAGGAGGCCGTAGGAGGGCAACAACCCAGCAGCAGGACCACTACCTCAGCCTTTGTGCAAGGAGGAACAGGAGGAGCACTGCCAGAGCCCTGCAAAATGACCTGCAGCAGGCCACAAATGTACATGTGTCTGCTCAAATGGTCAGAAACAGACTCCATGAGGGTGGTTTGAGGGCCCGACGTCCAAAGGTGAGGGTTGTGCTTACAGCCCAACACCGTGCAGGACGTTTGACATTTGCCAGAGAACACCAAGATTGGCAAATTCGCCACTGATGCCCTGTGCTCTTCACAGATGAAAGCAGGTTCACACTGAGAACATGTGACAGACGAGTCAGAGTCTGGAGATGCCGTGGAGAAAGGTCTGCTGCCTGCAACATCCTCCAGCATGACCGGTTTGGCAGTGTGTCAGTAATGGTGTGGGGTGGGATTTCTTTGGGGGGCCGCACAGCCCTCCATGTGCTCGCCAGAGGTAGCCTGACTGCCATTAGGTACCGAGATGAGATCCTCAAAACCCCTTGTGAGACCATAGGCTGGTGCGGTTGGCCCTGGGTTCCTCCTAATGTAAGACAATGCTAGACCTCATGTGGCTGGAGTGTGTCAGCAGTTCCTTCAAGACGAAGGCATTGATACTATGGACTGGCCAGCCCGTTGCCCAGACCTGAATCCAATTGAGCACATCTGGGACATCCACCAACGTCACGTTGAACTACAGACTGTCCAGGAGTTGGCAGATGCTTTAGTCCAGGTCTGGGAGGAGATCCCTCAGGTGACCATCCGCCACCTCATCAAGTGCATGCACAGGCATTGTAGGGAGGTCATGCAGGCACGTGGAGGCCACACACACTACTGAGCCTCATAGTGACGTGTTGTAAGGACATAACATCAAAGTTGGATCAGGCTGTAGTGAGTTTTTCCACTTTAATTTTGAGTCCAAATCCAGACCTCCATGGGTTGAAAAATTTGATTTCCATTTTTTAATTTTTGTGTGATTTTGTTGTCAGCACATTCAACTATGTAAAGAACAAAGTATTTCAGAAGAATATTTAATTCATTCAGATCTAGGATATGTTATGATGTGTTATTTTTGTGTTCCCTTTATTATTTTGAGCAGTATATATATATATATATATATATATATATATATATATACAAGATGAATATGATTAGACTTTGCAATTTAGATATACTTTAGATGTACTTTAAAATGTATATCCTTCTAACCTAATCATTCAGACTATCCAAAATTAAATTCCCCTTCTTCTCGTTTCTCTGAGCAGAGATGCTGTGATCTTGACTTTGATTCTTTACCATGAGATGTAAACCCCACTATTGTTTAAGTTAACACATACTAGACTTTACAGCTTGACAGAATGGACAAAATCTATTTGCGTAATGTCTTTGTAAAAGTGGTTTAAGTCATAAGTAGAAGTAGGCCATTGTCTAATAAGGAATTTGAGTGTAAATAAACAACTTGCTATTTTAATGTCAAAAAACATTGTGCACTGTTTCTTTTCAAACTGCTGCAAAAATGGTTGTGATACTGTTTTTCTTAGTTGAGGCCTGCATTGTGTATAATACAATACCATAAATATTTTCTTCATAATATGTCTGAGACAATTTCACTGGTGTATTGTTTTCCAAAAAATAGCTGGTCATGCCTGCTATATCACCTCCCCAATCCTTAATGCTAGGTCCAAGGAGAGCCTGGGGATAGACTTGATATAAACAGCAACATTTGCATGGTCTGACCACGTAATATTGTTGATCTTTGATTTAAAAAATGCACAGGGCCTAATTTAAGGTTAGATATGAACATGTCTGTCCTCGAATCTGTGACATGGGGTGCTGAATAAAATGAATAGTCAGACTCATCAGGGTGCTGTGCCCTCCATATGTCTTCCAGCCTGTGGGATTCAATAAACATATAAAACAACTTGTCTTGGCTCCCACAACCCTAGGATCACAACTCCTTTGGTTTAAAACTCACATTGACTGCCAGAACTGAGAGCGCATTACAATCGCCCCCTCTAAGAGATCTGCCATCAGTGGGCTTATATTTTACCATATCTTCTCCCACAAAAAAATGCATCTGGAACATTGGGAGATACAGGTTGATTATATGTACTTTGTCAGATCCCATTATCCCTGTGACCATCAGGAACCTCTCATCTGTATCCCTAAGGGTATTTAAAAACTTGAAATTAAAAATGTTTATGGAACAGGATCGCTACCACGTTATACTTACAGAGAGCGTGAGAAGTATAAGCATTGTCAAACATTTTATCTGTAAGAGAGAGTGGGTTCTATTTAAGTGCATATATTGAAGAAAGGCAATATCTGCCTTAAGCCATTTTAATTCATTAGACATCAATCTCCTTTTCTGAGGGGAATTGAGGAATTTTACTTTCAGTGATACAAACTCAGTAGTCATGATAGAAAGGGTAGAGCTAAGAGAGGTATAAAATGTGACTCAGAAGTCACAGGGTCTAATAATGTTATCATATCCCCTCTCAGGCGACGTTTTTCTAAACTAAATAGGTTTAAATTTGTTAATCTTTCTTCGTAGCTGATATGTTCCATTCCTTTTATTAATTTTGTAGCCCGCCTGTGCACTTTTTCTAGTGCCATAATATCCTTCTTTAGAACAGGTGCCCAAAATTGCACAGCATATTCAATATGTGGTCTTACCAGTGATTTATAAAGAGGCAAAATGATATTCTCGTCCCGAGAATGAATGCCCTTTTTCATGCATGACAATACCTTACTGGCCTTGGCCACTGCTGCTTGACATTGCACATCGTTGCATACTTTGTTGTCTATAACAATTCCCAAGTCCATTTCGTGTGTTGTTATCCCTAATTCCCTTCCATTAACGGTATACGTTGCCTGTGTATTCTATAACAAAAATATTTACATAAACTAAATCCTGGGCTCACAAAATGCCAGGAAAAATTATGGTCTGCATTGGTCATGGATAAAGATAGTAATGCAACTGGATATTAAAGTCACATGAGAGGAAAATCAACAAACAGTCCAAACTTTTGATAGGGTAAGTATATAGGGACTGAAAAAATAATCATCCAGAATGTCAATCAACTAATCCCAAACCTGCAAAAAAAGCCCTGGACAACCCTTAATCTCCCACACCAACTATGATAGCCCCACTCCAACAAAACAGATCCCTACTCCTCTGAGTATTGGAAGATAACCATAAGGGACAATATGAGGTATATGGATCATGACAAGTAACCTAGGTTATTGCCAAAAAGGGAGGCTACTCTCAATCCAATCTAAAGCTAATAAGAGAGTGTAAACCCAATCCAAGGGGAAGGCCCATCCCCACTTCCACACACCTCTCCCACGTAATACAACCAGAGAGGATAAATAAAGCAGTGTAGTCAGGAAACTTCAGTACTGTAACTATAATTTGGTAAATTATTTGTGTGTGTGTTTTTATGTGTTTGTCTTCTCAGTCAGAATTCTTTTACCATATTAAAGGATGCTATAAGAGAAAACATGACCTGACAAAATTCAGGTGAACTAGGGGGGAAACCCCACCCTTATGCCCCCTTCCACCTCCTCTCTATCTCCCCAGCAAGAAACTCCTGATCTGCCCATCTGAGCCAGAATCCGAGTGGAATCATCAGAGCAAAATATGGAGGAGTCTGAGGGACTGTCATCTTGATCCTCACATGCCCTCTGCATGCTCTTCGAGGTGCCATCTTGAACGTCAGCAGCCTATAACTAGGGTTGAAAAAAGAAGCCACAGTGGCTTCTTTAGCCTTCAATTTCTCCTTGAAGGCTTTTATGAGGCATTTAGGAGTTATAGGAAGGTAAGTGTAACGGACCATTTTGCTCACCAGAGGTTAAAAACCGTTTAGGCGATATTCCCCTTTCCAGATACACCGACAGCTACTGTAAGCACCGATCTCCCGAACTGGAAACACATGAACACTGGAAATATCCGAACAGGAAAACCATATGAAAGGGTTACACTCCTGGTAGTGGCATACAATCCAATTCCCCCAATAACGAGACGACACTTCGTTTGAGGGTCAAGCAGAATCTGACTGTACTGGCACATACAACCTCTTTTATTCCCAATCCACAAACATAGCACTGCCCACAGGGTTTTACAGAACAACCAATCAATCCGTACAATACACACAGACACTCCCACACAAAATCCTCCCCTCTGCCTGTGATATGATTACTGAACACAATGGGTGATATAATTATCACAGGCAGAGGAATACAGTTTTTCCACATTATTCATAACTTTGAAAGTATGCATCACATTCAAACTTACATTTTCTGAATCAGCAAACTCCAAAAACAAACATATGTCAAAATCATCCAAATTGGTCCATTGGTTCAAAAGATAGATTGAAGTCCTTTGTGACCAAATGAAGCATGGCTTTTCTGCCCAAAGCCAGTTCCACAGAGTCTTCTATCCTGGAGATAATTGAGAAGTAATCCAATTATCTCCAAGGACAGAGGCAAAACTCCATTAAGCACATGGCAGTAAAAAGACAATAAAATACAATAAAATACACAAGGTTACCTTTATTACATAAAATACAGACATTCTACCTATCCCAAGATAGCTTAGATCTGAGCGCACATTATTACCGGATGGTGCTCAGATCACATACATGCAGTTCAATCGCCATGGAGCCAAAGTCTTTCATACAGTCTTTCAGTATACGGCTGGGCTCCATGGCATAGCTATCTGGGGTAGCATGGCTTTAACAGTCCGCAGAAAGGCACAAACCAGGCTTTCTGCAGGGTAAAAGGGGGCCATAGTCTAAAGGGAGCAGGCGAGCAACCAGGCTTCTCCAGTGCACAGTGGCGAGGTTGGTTCCGCCACAGTAAGTAAGCTCTCATGGGTGCCTAAAAGCAGCAGATACGTGTGATTTATCAGTTGCAGTAGCAGAGCTCTCATCTCGAACGTTCGACTACATCGACGGTCGCATACATATAATTTTCAAAGAGACATAGCAATAACATTTTGACACTGGATTCAGTTTCTTCCAGACTTACATAACTTTATAAAATGAATATTTTGAAAGAAATTTGTGAGTGGCAACTCAAAACAGTATGAATATTTATAGCACTCTTTTTCACAAATATAAGCGAGTGACAGGTAGAGGATGATATCTGGGCAACACTTAAGAAAGTAAACCAGCAGGGCTATCTGATATCCAGCACCTTATCAGAGCTTTTTATCCATTAAAGTGTTGTGTAGTATCTCATATATATTTAAGCAAGTTTCAAAATTCTCACAGGGCTATTCACTAAGTATGACTTGTCAGGAATTTCAAGCGAGATTCACAGTTTTGGATAAAATACCCAAATTCTCTGTCTTCAGTTTAACTATTTTAGTCTAGAAATTTTAATTCCATATGAATTTGCTTTGAACTTTTACCATTACTTTAGTAAACAATCATAAAAGAATATAATGGGGAGTTTTTCAGGCTAGAGATAGCTGGGTCATGCTGTCCTACGAGCATGATAGAAATTATAAATAATTTAGGTAACAACAATAATTGTATTGTATTAATAACTTTGAAATGGACACCTCACTACCAGCAGTTTAGTTTGTAATTTAATTTGCACTGTTAAGAATTAAAAACACAAGCATTAAACATATTTTAAATAGAAGAACAAAAACTATTCCCACTGTTGCTATCATATTATAATATACTATTTCTGTCTCTAAACACTCTAAGCCACTTACTGCATGATCAGAGAAAGGCCCAATATCCATATCACTAGAACCAATGAATGCCCAGACCCTCCTGCCCAGTATAGTGAACCAGAGGGATGCATAGTCACCCATACTTTAGTATGTCCACTTCACCTTGTCCTGTGCATGATTAAAAATTACAATAAAATTCCCTATTCAGAGCCTACACATATGTAATATGTTTTAGACCAGGAGTAAAATTCATAATGTGTTAAAATGATTATTATCACAGAGTCAGTACAAAACAACAAAAATAAACCCACACAATCTTAATACAACTATTTGAAAAAAATATATACATTTAAACATCCCTATCATTTCCACG
>OW240915.1:222614505-222692662 GCA_933207985.1 Pelobates cultripes
AATTTATGGTTATGTTTAAAACAATCTTATGTGTAATTTATATTGGCTGGTAATTGTATATGACATGTGAAGACAGTTTTGCTGTTGACCAGTAGGGGTCAGAAATGCTGATTGTATGGTAAAATACCCTTTAACCCCTGAAGGATACATGACATGTGTGACATATCATGATTCCCTTTATTCCAGAGTTTGGTCCTTAAGGGGTTAATCCAAATGCAAGGTTAACGTGAGATTTTGAGAGTGACCTGTAGGAGTCAGTGTGGTTTATGTGAAACATTGTTCGTGAGCTAGTCCCCAGCATTATAGTTGTATGACAGGGAAACAAACAGTGCCAGTTTGACAATATACAATAAGTGAACATAATAACTTAATAACAGTCATTGTAACAAACCAAAGTTCTGTTCGTGGGTTGTAAACGCACGAAACGTGTGTGTTGTACAATAGTAAATGCATGAACTAGTTCCCGTTTGGTAGAAAATTGCACGAACCGTGAGCCTGGTATGTCAGGGAAACAAAACGAAACGAGCAGTGAGATTCGAAATGCACGCACAGAATTGCCTAGTATGTTTAGGCAATTGAAACAGAATGTGTTCCCGTTTGGAAGTATGCTAATGCTCAAAATGAGCAAGTGACAGATATAAACAAGTGAATTTAAACGAATGATATGCAGGAACATGCAATGGTTTTAGGACAGATTTAGACAAAATGCAGCCGTAAAGTGAGGACCTGACTCATGCATGGTGCCGTGGGACTGATGCCTGGCGTAACGGGTAGGTCGACTTACGGTTTGTGAGTCACTTGGACACCATCCACAGCGATAGATTGAAGAAAGAATGTGGAAGGCCGGAAAAGCCTGTGGCTGAATTCCTGACACAGCTCAGCTTAGAAAACCTCATGGAGTAATCAGGTAAAATGGCGTCTGGATGACCCGGAAGTGGAAATTATTCTGATGCTGACCTCAAGCGATATGAGTCAGGTAAGGGGTGTCCCTTATATAGGGGAGTGAATTAATTTAAGCCCCTCCCACAAATACAGGCCAAATGGCCTTAAAACATATTATAAAAAAAATAATAATTAAAAATAAATAAAAATTTTAAAAATATATATTTTTTAAATTACATATGTCATTTTATTCTAACTGTATTTTGATATTAATATATATATATACATTTATATCAAAATACACTTAGAATGAAATGATATATATATATATATATCTACGTATATCTCTTTAACGACCATGGACGTACCATGTACGTCCGACAAAAAAACGTCCATTAAGAACCGTGGACGTACCTCGTATTGTGGTGGAATCTCGGTAAAAATAAATTTAGTAGGCCAAAATCTCCATGTGGCATATGTGTATGTTGTGTCAGTTGGTTAGCTACATGTAGCTAGGATACTGTCAGTGTACTGAGCATGTGCAGGAATGCAGGAACTGAAATTGCACTTATTTCCTTTGTCTTGGATGGGCCATGTGGTTTGACTAGATGTACAAGTCTATATTCTGCTCATTGATTGGTTAAAGGTATATGTGGGTGTAGCTATTAATGGGAGGTGTTATGTGCCTATATAGGGAGCCTGCACTATTGTTCAGGGCTCAGAACTTGCTGTATTTTTGGTGACATTAGTCCCTCTGAGTCCCGATTGGTGATCCAATAAAGAATCTCCTCCTTCCTGAAGAAACCTGTGTCCATCTCTCTGTACTTTGCTTCCGTCAGTTTCTCCGGTATCATTTGGTGCATTGGCCGGGAAGCTCATCGTTCAACGGTAGCTGAGAGGCAGAGGCGTGAGACAGTCTATCTTTGCCCACGTTCTCTACGGCTGCACCCCTGAACTTCTGCGTGGACCTCCCTTCGTCTCGGCGCCACTGGTCTGTTGTCCAGGAGATCATCGGCCTCTACGTAAGAAGTGCTGGGGTGTCCCCGTCGATGAGTGTGAACTCAGGTTCAGGAGCGAGGAGGTAAGACAACTGCTGTTTTAGACGGCAGACCCACTAGGGGTATACCGATTGTGCGGTAGGCCCAAAAGGGGTTTAAATCTGTGTATGGAATCTGCCCCCTCTGTCGGAGGGAAGGAGCGAAGGCGCACCGCTCGATCGAACGCTCTTTAGTAAGACCGTTTGATCTGGTTAGTCAGGCGGGGTCCTGTGTAAATAGCCCTAGCCGGACACCGGTGTCTTGCCTAGACTAGCGTTCTAGGGTGTATATTACGTTCGCTAGGTCGGAGGGACCGGGAGACTAAGCGGCGCCTGTGTAAATTCGGTTCGCTAGCTCTCAACCTATCTTGGCTAAGTGGGAAGGCGTGTAAATTTGGAACCCACTAGACTTTTGATAGAGTAAATAGACTAGAAGGGCAATTTTGTAAATTCCACCCTCTAGTTCGCTATATGTGGTGCTTGGGCAGTGTGGCTAACCAAAACGGGTGTATATAGTTTTAGGTAGTCCATTCAAGGTACTGGCCAATAGTTTAGTTGGGATTATTGTAAATGTTGTTAAATATATTGTAGTTGGTGAATTGGTTAACTTGTATGTCCTACTAGAAAGTTAGAGCTCTGCCGTCTAGTGGGAGTGTAAATTGTGTGTATAACTGTAAAATAGCGCACGGTACCATAACTACTGGCATGTACCATAACCACTGACATTGTGTAAAAATTACTAACAATTGCTGTTTTATGTTATATGTATAATACCATAACTGTTACTAACTGATCTGTGACTTTAAAACTGTATTATAACCACTTACTAACTGTACCATAACCACTGACTGTAAAGATGAGGTTACTAGAATGTGATATAGTTGGTTAGTCAAAAGTTGATTTATAGTACAGATAATTGTAGAGATGAATTTGTTGAAATGTTATGTGATAGGTTAGTTTATATGGATTAATAGCGTGGATAGTTGTATGGTTTGAATAATAGTTACATTGATAAGTGTATAGTCTTTGGTGGGTTTTTGATTTAATTTTGTGTGTGCGACGTCGTGATATTGTTGAGCATGTGAGGATCCTGTGTGTGTGTTTGGGCCTAGTGACTGCGCAATGTGTTGCTGGTGATAAGGAGATTGGTGTGACTGTTGTAACTGTGTGTATATTTGTACAGCTTTTTGAATCAGACGTTCTGTTGAAATAATCTGATTCACTTGGCTGTTAGTCTTTTGTCTTGTATGTTTAAAAAAAAAAAAAAGTAGGGAGTAGCTTGTCCTGGTGGCCGCATGGCCTCCATGTAGCAGTCTTCACTTAAATTTAGTGCAGGGTGTACATGTGGCTGTAACTAGTAGGCTGGAATTCTATGATCAGTTTCTATATATTGACTGTTGGAAACTGATTTGTTGAAAAATTGCCTTGGTGAATTAAACTGTGTCATATGGGAAACAATGTAGCCATATGGTGGTCAGAACTAAGGACTTAATTACAACTGCTTTGGATATCCCCTCCCCCCCTAGCATCTGATTACCAACCCCCCAAACATCCTCCAGAGCCAGATTAGCCACGCCCATTTCTGGCTGGTATATAGTCAGTATTTGCACTCTCCCTGCTCTACTGTCCCCGCCTACCCACATACCTATCTGTTCCTGTGTTTCAAACTCTTGTATTTCTGTACTACCCCTCCCCCTAATCAATGATCAATGGTATCAGATGGTATATTGGTTTTTTAGTTACTGGATGGGCCCCTCCCAGCTTTGTCCAAAATGTCCCCTTTTACTAAACTACAAACTGAAATGTTTAATTTACCTTAGAACTAAAGATTTAATCAAGCCTAGCTAGCAGGGTGGACATTGATTAAAATAAGTAATAATAAAATAGGACATAATTAATTAAAGTCTATTTGTTTCATTTGACTTTAGGGAGGCACTCTAAGCCACCTACGGGCCATCTTTGGGAGTTACATTGATAATAATACATTGTTTATAACAGATAAAAGTAGGATTGCTTACCCTATTTTAATATATTTATTGCTATAAGGTTTTATTTTATGTATAAATATATTAAAAGTTGAGTTTTCTTATTAGACCCATAAAGATTATTTTGATACAATTACCCTCTGGTGACACCTACTGGTAGGTTTTTGGTTTAACACTTTAAAAAAAAAAAACGTTTTTTCATCCACCAAATGCTGACTAATAAAATTATCTTACTACTCCTAGACTGGAACCTATTATTGGGCAGCCTTGCCGAAGTCCCATATTAGACACTGCTTGAGTCAAATAGGTTGTATACTCCCTTTAATCCAGAGGCCCCTGAAAACTTGCGAATGATAGACTCAGCATTTGTCAGCCAGGCCCAAGGTGATAGTAAAAGGAAATTAAAGAAAATTAGAGGGATTTGTAGGGATGTCCATAATACAGCTAATGGAGATTGCAAATACAGTATATATGAATAGGAAGATGGAGGAAGAACGTAAAATGAGGAAAAAGGCAGATATGCTAGCGGTAGCTATCTTAAGTGTAGAAAGACAGGGAAGTGAATAGAGGAGACGAGAATAGGCTGAGCAAGGGACTTTAAGTAGGAATTAATGTGCGTATTGTAGAAAGGAGGGACATTGGAAGAGTGAGTGTCCACAGAGAGAGCAGTATGAAGGTGATAGACAAGGAGAGAGAAGGGTACGAGGAGGTTATAGTGGTAGTTATAGAGTAAGAGGAAGTTTTAGAGGGAATGGTGGGAATAGTAGAGGAAGTGTTCAAGGAGACAGATACTATCCACCCACGCAGAGACCTAGAGAAAGAGAGGATAGAGATTTTGTGGGTCTGGCTGACACTATCATGGAAGACTATTGATACCGACTGGGCTCCATCCCACTTGGTCGAGCGGAGCCTATGGTCGATGTAGCAATAGGGGGAAAGAAGTTCTTTCATGATCGACACAGGTGCTGAACATTCTGTGGTGACTAAGATGGTGGCTCCGCCTTCGGGGAAGACTATAACTGTGATAGGAGCTACTGGGAGAAGTGCAGCTAAACCGGTTCTTAAGAGTCGCACTTGTATTCTGGGAGGCCATGTGGTGAAGCATTAGTTCCTATATATGCCAGAGTGTCCGATTCAACTTTTAGGACGAGATCTATTATCGAAGCTTTAAACTCAGATAACCTTTTACCTAATGGATTAACATCTCTGAAGTTTAAGGGATTACCAGGCATAATGGTGATATCGGTGCCAAGGGAAGAAGAATGACGCTTCTATTCCATAGTGACAAGTGTTAACCCTAAGAGTGATGAATCCTTACTTGACATTCCAGGAGTATGGGAAGAAAATAATCCTCCAGGACTTGCTCGTAATATCCCACCAATACATATTGAGTTAAAGCTCGGGGTGTATCCTGTTAGCCTTTGTATGTTGTTCTTTTATCTACCCCAACAGCTGTAAAGGTGGCGGAAGTGACTCCTTGGATTCATCATTCTAAGGTTAAACCAGCAGCAGACTCTTGGCAAACTACTCCAGATCCTGAGAATCCTTGCAGGACCCGGTTGAAGCGTGCAACTCAGTCGGAGTGACGAGGGGATATCGAGACATTCTAATTAAAAGTCTACAAAGATCATCAAGTAGGTGTTTTGACGGCCATAATAAAGCCTGACCACCTGCCTACGTGTCATAGCCAGAGTATCTTGAAGGGATCTCTGTGAAGGAAAGTGAGGATCAGAAGAACAACATCCTTGCAGCCCTCACAATCGGGAAGCTGAGAGGCCATCGCACGGTTGAAGAAAAATGAGGATTTCAGGAATAATGTGTTTTATTGTGTCTTAGTATTTTTATGATTTTTCAGGAAGGTAGGAGTATAGACATACCGAATTGCGATAGTTGCATTAAGACTACTAAAACAGGTAACCAAATATCCCAAACTTTCATCTAGCACTCACAGTATGAATGTAAGGGATCTGTATCTAAATGTAGATATTTGGATATTGATTATAGTGTGTGCAAGCCAATATCAGGAGAGTCTAAATGTTTTGATCCCCATTTCCAACCCCGTACAATTTGGTTGGTAATTCGGAATAGTAACTCCCAGGGGACATTAATAAATAGGACTGTGATAAGCACCATACATTCCGCGGGTATTCTACTATTTGATGCATGTAAGGCGATTTCGGGTAGTGGAAGACTTTGGAATGTATGTGGTAATCTTAAATGGGAACGAACTTATGGGTTTAATGATAAATACTTATGTCCCAGTAAAAGATCTACTGATCCTGATTGCCCAAATAGAGACTAACTTCTGCCCCTATTGGTCATGTGTAGGTTGGGCAACCTGGGAAAAACAGTGGATCAAGATATGATTATCCAAAGGTTGCCTACCACACCATACTGTAAAACTATGTGTGTAACCCCGTTCACATGACCATTTCCAATCTGCAGTACTTTATTGACAGGTTTGGAGGTCTGTTTGGGTTCAAATATATGGCACAGGAGTAGATTCAGGAACAATAATATATGTAGGTCTTGAAACTGAGACAGTGGCAACTCAAACTCATCAGGTTTCTCATTCCTTCTATGAGGAGATGAGTATTGAGGATAAAATTCCCCATAATGTTAACAACCTATTTATTGATTTGGCTGAGGGTATTGCAGGTAGTCTTAATGTAACTAATTGCTATGTGTGTGGAGGTACTAATATGGGAGACCAGTGGCCATGGGAGGCAAAGGAAATATGGTACCCTGGCTCTGAGACATATGAACAACAGATACCTTTCCAGTCTGATCATCAAGTAAGTACTAGAAGTAAATTGGAATGGTGGTTGAAAACCTCCATTATAGGTCATGTTTGTATAGCCAGGAAAGGGACAATGTATAACACGTCTGTAGGTGAGCTAACTTGCTTGGGACAAAAAGCCTATAATGTTAATACTAAAAATACTACTTGGTGGTCAGCTTCAAATGTCTCAGAACCATCTAACCCGTTTGCAAGATATGCCAATTTAAAGGACGTATGGTTTGATCTATCCATCACATCTAACTGGAGAGCCCCAGCGAATTTGTACTGGATCTGTGGTAAGAAGGCCTATTCGGAGTTACCACAAGATTGGGAAGGGGCATGTGTATTAGGTATGCCAAAGCCATCCTTCTTCTTGTTGCCTATTGAAACAGGTGAGACTTTAGGTGTTAAAGTGTATGATGTGAATCATAGGAAGAAAAGGGGACCCATAGAGATAGGTGCCTGGGAAGATAATGAATGGCCTCCCCAGCGTATTATAGATTATTATGGGCCAGCCACGTGGGCAGAGGATGGTACCTTTGGTTATAGAACCCCTATTTATATGCTCAACCGCATTATAAGGTTACAGGCGGTGGTTGAGATCATTACTAACGAGACATCACAAGCGCTCAATCTTCTAGCGAAGCATAATACCAGGATGAGGACAGCAGTTTACCAAAATAGATTAGCCTTGGATTATCTTTTGGCAGTAGAGGGAGGTGTATGTGGGAAGTTTAACCTGAGCAATTGCTGTCTTCAAATAGATGACGAAGGGCAAGCAATAGCTGAACTTACAAGCCACATGGTTAAACTAGCGCATGTGCCTACTCAGGTATGGAAAGGGTACAATCCAAGTAGTTGGTTTGGTAGCTGGTATGAGTGGTTTGGAGGGCTTAAGGCAGTGGTAGGTGGAGTCCTACTGATTTTAATGTTGTGTCTACTCCTGCCGTGTCTTATACCCTTAGTAGTTAGGTCTGTGCAAAGCCTGATAGAAAATATAGCAGAGAGGAAGGCTGCTGCACAGATAATGGCAATTTATAAATATAAGGCTCTAGATCAGGGAGAACCAATGCAGGAAGACGAGTGTTGAAGATTCACATCATAGGATAAGTCTGGTCTGGTTCAAAGGTAACTTGTGGTGTATGCAAACCAAGGTTAAGTGATGCCTCAAGTAATTGTAAAATATCAAGAGGCATCAAAGGGGGGAATGTGATGGGATTCCAGCATGGTTAAAATTTAGTAGGCCAAAATCTCCATGTGGCATATGTGTATGTTGTGTCAGTTGGTTAGCTACATGTAGCTAGGATACTGTCATCAGTGTACTGAGCATGTGCAGGAATGCAGGAACTGAAATTGCACTTATTTCCTTTGTCTTGGATGAGCCATGTGGTTTGACTAGATGTACAAGTCTATATTCTGCTCATTGATTGGTTAAAGGTATATGTGGGTGTAGCTATTAATGGGAGGAGTTATGTGCCTATATAGGGAGCCTGCACTATTGTTCAGGGCTCAGAACTTGCTGTATTTTTGGTGACATTAGTCCCTCTGAGTCCCGATCGGTGATCCAATAAAGAATCTCTTCCTTCCTGAAGAAACCTGTGTCCATCCCTCTGTGCTTTGCTTCCGTCAGTTTCTCCGGTATCAGAATCTAAAATATCTCATCTAATTACAGATGAGGGAAAAAGAATAATTAAACCACAAGATATTTGTAATATATTTGCCATATTTTATAGTAAGCTGTACAATCTTAAAGATGATCCTCATGTTCACCAACCAACAATGGGAGAAATTTCCAAATTTTTATCGACCATTAAGTTACCTTGTCTGACATCAGAGCAAAGTGCTGCACTGTCGGCACCAGTGACCCTGCAAGGTTCTTAATGATCTACCGTCATACAAAGCGTAAGGATGCGATGGCTTCCCAAATATGTATTATCGAAAGTTCTCCTTCATCCTCTCCCCCACAAATGGTCAACCTTTTTAGGAATGCGGCCGATTCAGCATCATTGCCAGAAGAGATGTTAATGGCAAATGTAGATACTTTACCGAAACCAGGCAAATCTCCAACTATTTGTGCCAACTTTAGACCTATACCACTATTAAATGCGGATGTAAAAATATTAGCTAAAATATATGCCAATAGACTAACTTCTATATTACCTTGTATCATACATGATCAGGTTGGCTTTGTAAGTGGTAGGCAGGGAACAGATGGTACAAGAAAAGCTATAACAACTTTCTATAGCATGCATAAAACAACGCAAAACAGCCTTTTATTATCCCTAGATGCCGAAAAGGTGTTTGACCGACCTAAATTGGTTATTTTTACGGGCAGTGCTACAAAAGTTTAAATTCCCCCCTCAATTCAAATCAGTAATATCAACATTATAAAGTGAACAGTTAGCTAGGGTTTTTAATGCTGGGTTCCTATCTGACCCCCTTTGATATTTATAATGGGACAAGATAGGGGTGTCCCCTCTCCCTACTGTTCTACACAATAGCACTGGAACCACTAGTAGCTTCCATAAGAACAAATACTGCTATTTGTGGCATTCGGCTGGGTCAAGCTGAAATAAAATTAAATCTTTTTGCAGATTATTATTATCATTTCCATTTATATAGCGCCAACAGATTCCGTAGCGCTTTACAATATTATAAGAGGGGGATTTAACTATAAATAGGACAATTACAAGAAAACGTACAGGAACGATAGGTTAAAGAGGACTCTGCTCAAATGAGCTTACAGATGACATCATCTTGACTATAACTGACCAAGAAATATCATTGCCAGAATGCCACTCTGTTTTACAATGCTACAGTAATTGTTCATTTTATAAATTAAATCTCACTAAAACTCATGCTATGGGGGTGAGGATGGAGGACGATTATTAACCTTTGTTAAAAAATCAATATAAATATGATTGGAGAACTGACCATCTGACTTTTTTTGGAGTACAGCTTCCTTACCAAATATGGCGGCTCTATCAGGTGAACTATGTGAAACTTAGTAAAGAAATTAATACCATATTACCTAATTGGCATAACAAATTTCTATCTTGGTCTGGACATATAGCCATGGTTAAAATGATCATATTACCAAAATTGCAATATTTATTTTGAACAGTTCCCATTAGTGTTCTACAATCGTATTTTCGCCTAATTCAACAAAGTATAAACTCATTTGTTTGGCAAGGCAAAAGGCATAGGATTGCACTGACTACACTATATATGCCTATTCAAAAAGGTGGTATGAGCCCAGGGCCGGCCTTAGGTGTTCAGGTGCCCTATGCGAGCCAATCTTGTGGTGCCCCCCGCCATCTTTATTTGACCCCCTTTAGACAATTTTAGGCACATTCACAATCTGTTGCCTGCACCCCCTTCAACAAAACCCTGCCCCCTTCATCAGTACCCTGTCCCCCTTTATCACCAGCCCCCTGCCCCACTTTTTTACCAGCCCCCTGCCCCCTTTATCACTAGCCCCTTGCCCGCTTCAATAAAACGCAATCGTTATATATATATATATAAAAAAAAAAAAAAGCAATACGGACAAGCACTTACATTAAAGGCTGCTGCTCCCTGGAACCAGCTGTCAGTCTTTCCCACTCTGCTGACGTGCCGACTGAAAAGCACCTGCCGCCAGGACACCCACTGAGCGGATCCTTCCGACTTCGCACCCCGACGCTCCTCCTCCATGCTCCTCCTGCATTCCAATTCGGGTCAGTTTGTGAGTAACCGACTGCGAGCTGTGTCGGCCACCTGGAAACCCTGTAGACATGGAGCCCTGTGCTACCGCACAGCTTGCCCTCCCCAAAGGCCGTCCCTGGTTACAGTCGCACAAAAAGGCAGACAGTCAGGCACAGTTACAGTCAGACACAGTTACACAGGCAGACGGTCACACACACACACACACACGGTCAGACAGTCACACACAAAGTACAGTCACACACAGTGGTGTATCCTGGTTTTGTGATGCCCTAGGCACACACAGTCAGACACACACTAACACACACACACACACTAACAGACACACACACAGTCAGACAGACACGAACACACACACACACACACACACTCACTCACATTAACACATTCACTTTTTTTTTTGTTTAACCCCCCCATCCTCCTTACCTTTGGGAATGCTGGGGGGGGTGGGGAGGTTTTCTTTCTCCCTGGGATCCAGTGGGGCTGCTGGTCGGTCGGGCGTGCGGCGCTGGCGGGGAAGCACTTTCCTCTGAGCTGTCTGCTCAGCTCCCTCACGCGCCGCATAGTGATGCCGGGATCCGGAATATGACTCTGCAATAATATGACTAGTGATGTCGCGAACACGAAATTTTCGGTTCGCGAACGGCGAACGCGAACTTCCGCAAATGTTCGCGAACCGGCGAACCGGGCGAACCGCCATAGACTTCAATGGGCAGGCGAATTTTAAAACACACAGGGACTCTTTCTGGCCACAATAGGGATGGAAAAGTTGTTTCAAGGGGACTAACACCTGGACTGTGGCATGCCAGAGGGGGATCCATGGCAAAACTCCCATGGAAAATTACACAGTTGATGCAGAGTCTAGTTTTAATCCATAAAGGGCAGAAATCACCCAACATTCCTAAATCACAATGAATATGGATTGGCACCTGACATATGACATATTGACACCTTGACATATGGATTGACACCTGTCCTCAGAGCCCCTGATGCACACGGACACAGAGCAGAATAGAGACTGGTCCCCCTACATAGGGTCACTTGGCAGATATGGATTGACACCTGTCCTAAGGATGCCTGATACACACTGACACAGAGCAGAATAAAGACTGTTCTCCTACATAGGGTGACTTGGCAGATATGGATTGACACCTGACCTCAGAGCCCCTGATACACACTGACACAGAGCAGAATAGAGACTGTTCCTCCTACATAGGGTCACTTGGCAGATATGGATTGACACCTGCCCTCAGAGCCCCTGATACACACTGACACAGAGCAGAATAGAGACTGTTCCTCCTACATAGGGTCACTTGGCAGATATGGATTGATACCTGTCCTCAGAGACCATGATACACACTGACACAGAGCAGAATAGAGACTGTTCTCCTACATAGGGTCACTTAGCAGATATGGATTGACACCTGTCCTCAGAGACCATGATACACACTGACACAGAGCAGAATAGAGACTGTTCCCCCTACATCGGGTCACTTGGCAGATATGGATTGACACCTTGTTACAAACTGCTATTTGTAACTGGCCCTTTAAATGGCAAATTGCCCTGCTTCCCTGGGTTGTGGAGAAGCCGATTTGCCAGCCTCCTCCCACATGACTATGGCCCCTGGGAGATTGTGAAAATGTATGCACTTTTATTTGGTGTGTATGGCCCTTTAAGACTGTCGGTGGGCATATTGGGGCTTATGGACTCTTTATGTGACTGGTGCTGGCCCTTTAAGCACCTTTTTTTGGGACATCAGGAAGATTGGGACCCTACCCCTTTAAGACCGTGTCCCCAGACTTGTTGGGGACACTGCCCCTTTAAGACGGTGTCCCCTGTGTCCCCAGACCTGGTGCAAACCCTTTGTGCCTGCCTGGCTATTTTCCACTTGGTTCAGTGCGTGGGGCTTTACTGAACCAAGTACCACCTGAGCAGACCACCCAGGAAATTGGGAAGTGTGCAGGCATTTTACCTCCAGAGCTCACGGTTAACGCAGCTTAGTGTGGCTCACTGGGAGGAGGGTCTTTGTTACGTTGCCGGGCTGCATTGGCGTGACCATCTTTGATCATTCGGCGAGGGTCAGCCCCGGTATGTGTAATTCATGGAACTAAAATCGGCTACATTTCCAGCAGAACTTACCTTCGAGCTCTACCTTCTCCCTGCTGGTTTTACAGCTGCAAGACTAAGTCCCATTACGTGATGGGACTTGAGTGGATTTCAACCTGAAATAGACCGACCTCACAGCCCAAATCTATGGAACTGTTTTGGGCAGGAAAATGTGCTTGCGGTCGGTCATAAAGGGACCTCCAGCTAACTTTTTAACCCCTGGATGGATTTGGCTGATTTTTGGTTATGTTTATGTTTTAAGTGTGCTGATTCCAAATATGTAATTGTTATGAAGATGGGATGTGTAGTTATAAAGTTACATTGTATGGCTAAAAACTGTAATTAAGTTAATCTCTTCCCAAACGTCATTTCGTTCAAAGTGGAGAGAATGTTAAAAAAATATATTTTTGTTTAGAGTGTGAGAAATGCTTTTCAGCCGCTTCTAATCTTAAGCATCATTTGAGGAGCCATACAGGAGATAAACCTTATTTGTGGTGTGTTTAGTATTGTTCTGATCAGTTTAATACCTTCCGCGTCTCCTATCAGTGGATGTGTATATGGCAGCCATTTTAGGAACCGTACACCTGGGACCCGAGCAAGGTCACCTCGTTCAACAGGCTTGCAGCGTATCCTCCAGGAAGAAGAGCCTGAACCCTTACCGGCTGCACGTGTCTTACCTGTACATGGAAAGCTGCTCTGGTTCCTTGATGAGCCAGCTGCCCGTGAGTTAACATGTCCCGTGGAGAAGCACTCTGTCCTGTAAAGCCTCACCAAAAAAAAGGAGTGGTGTGTTTAGTATTGTTCTGATCAGTTTAATACCTTTCGCGTATCCTATCAGTGGACGTGTATATGGCAGCCATTTTAGGAACCGCACACCTGGGACCCGAGCAAGGTCACCTCGTTCAACAGGCGACAACATTTGTCCCTGGAAAACTATCCTGGACATTATGTACAATTTGTATGGATATGGCAGTGATTTCTGTAACAGGGAGATGGAAGAAGATGCTTGGTCGGTCCTCTTACTTCAAATTTGGGGCACTGCGCGGTCAAGCTAATGTGACACCAGATAGGAGTGGTGTGTTTAGTACTATTTTTATCAGTTTAATACCTTCCGCGTCTCCTATCAGTGGACGTGTACACGGCAGTGATTTCTGTAACAGGGAGATGGAAGAAGATGCTTGGTTGGTCCTCTTACTGCAAATTTGGGGCACTGCGCGGTCAAGCTAATGTGACACCAGATAGGAGTGGTGTGTTTAGTACTAGTTTTATCAGTTTAATACCTTCCGTGTCTCCTATCAGTGGACGTGTACATGGCAGTGATTTCTGTAACAGGGAGATGGAAGAAGATGCTTGGTCGGTCCTCTTACTGCAAATTTGGGGCACTGCGCGGTCAAGCTAATGTGACACCAGATAGGAGTGGTGTGTTTAGTACTATTTTTATCAGTTTAATACCTTCTGTGACGAAGTGCCCTTCGCCACTTGTGCCTGGAGAGGATTGCTTGCCCGCCTCTTGCCCTGTGACTATGGCCCCTGGTTTGTATTGCCCTTTAAAGACATGATTTGGCCAGCGACAGAGTGAGTTACAGGGAGAGGAGAGCAGCGACCTCCCTTCCCAGCGGCAGTGCACCATACAGAGGGAAGAGACAACCGGTCTCTCTCCCCAGCGGCGGCCTGAGTTCCACGAGGAGGTGATGGTAGATCCCTCCCCCGTACAGCAACCAGCGTCCTGGGGAGGGGAGGCAACCGGCCTCCCTCTCCAACAGCAGCCGGAGGTGGGCGACCTCATAGACTTGTTCTGGGGACACAGAGAGATGGCAAGCGGAGATGGGACCGAAGTCTCTCTGCCAGCCCTACAGGGATGCTGGGCAGTCAGCCCAGGTCCCCAGCGGCAGTATAATAAACAGGGAGAGGAGACAACTGGTCTCTCTCCCCAGCGGCGGCCTGAGTTCCAGGAGGAGGTGATGGTCGATCCCTCCACCTTACAGCAACCAGCGTCCTGGGGTGTGGGGGCAACCAGCCTCCCCCTCCAACAGCAGCCAGAGATACCGGGAGAGGGGGAAGACAAACCTAACCTCACTGGCGCAGATGGGACCGCGGTCTCTGTGCCAGTCCTACAGGGAGGCTGGACGGGCGGTCCAGATCCTCAACCAACCCCGCAGGGATGCCAGGAGGAGGAGGTAAGCAAAACTTCCCCTCCCCAGCTACATCCCAACCGGGTCCTGGGGGCAGTGGATGAGCCTGCGATACCCACTGAGCCCCTCCCAGCAGAAGAGCTGGCCTCTGGGCAGAGCTCTGTTAGCCTCTGCCCCCCCTTTTCCCCGGTATCAGAGCCTGACTTACCACGGGTTACCCCAGTGGAAGAGCTGGCAGCAGGGCAGAGCGCCGCTGGCCTCTGCCCCCCAAGCAACACCAGCAGTTTGCCTAGCTGCACCAGGGAGACCGAGAGTGCTGCGCTGTCCCACTACAAACTTGAACCTACAGGCCAGTACTATTTATTGTGGGGGGGTTACTCTGTATATTTTTCATTGTGGGTGGGCTGCCCGACTAATCTAGGTACTGACCGGCAGAAGGTCAGGTACCTGTTTAGTCTTCCCCCCAAAGGGAAGATGTGTGACGAAGTGCCCTTTGCCACTTGTGCCTGGAGAGGACTGCTTGCCCGCCTCTTGCCCTGTGACTATGGCCCCTGGGATGTATTGCCCTTTAAAGACATGATTTGGGCATAATGGATTTGTGTTGTGCTGCTGCTGGCCCTTTAAGAACCATCTGGGGACATACTGTGGAGTTACTGGGTGGCCACCATTTCCTGTATCAGAAGCACATGGTGAGAACAATGGATGGCGGCCATTTTAACTCACAGACACTGTTTGGACTTTTCAACACGGTGCCATCTCGCCAGTATTTGTTGCACAGAGACATCGTGCGGTGGTTTTGGACTATACAGCAGGGGACACATTATACAGTGATTGTTTTTATTTAGCCTGTATATGTTCTGCAGAATCTGCATTAAACTGTATTTTCCAAAGTACTGAACGGATCTGGGTGAATTTTGGATATGTGGTTCACCCAGATCCCCGGTTCCAAGGATATACTTTTATGGGGTTATTGCATGTTTTGGGGTCCCTGTGATGTATATTTTAGAAGTTATGAATGCTGTAAAAATTGTAATGTTTCTGGCCAGCAGATAATTGAGCTTTGTGTATTGTAGAAACTCAATTATCTAGCCTGGCCCAGAGGAGGAGTTTTGTGTTGCATAAATTGTGAGTTCTGTGTGCCAGTAAATCAGTCTTGTTCCAGCATTAAGCCTTGGCTCATGTCTGGGGGAAGGGATACCTACACTCTGGGGATTGCTATAATCACTATACTCCCCAGGGTATGATCACTAAGTTCTGCTAAGAGCTTGTTCCTGTTCCTGTTCCTGCTCTCTGGGGAAAGAGAGGTTCACCCACTGGAAGCTGGATCCTGGCCTTGGGTCCAGGGTGGGTGGAGACAGCAGAGACCCCGGCGCAGTTTCATCGCTGGAAGTGGGGTCTGCAGTGCTGATGGTGTCGGTTGGAGTGCTTGGAGTCCTTAGCGAGCACTAGGAGCATCGATTGGCGGAGGTACTCAGTCGGAGTGCCAGCGTTCCGTCACACCTTCCGCGTCTCCTATCAGTGGACGTGTACACGGCAGTGATTTCTGTAACAGGGAGATGGAAGAAGATGCTTGGTTGGTCCTCTTACTGCAAATTTGGGGCACTGCGCGGTCAAGCTAAAGTGACACCAGATAGGAGTGGTGTGTTTAGTACTATTTTTATCAGTTTAATACCTTCCGCGTCTCCTATCAGTGGACGTGTACACGGCATTGATTTTTGTAACAGGGAGATGGAAGAAGAGGCTTGGTCGGTCCCCTTACTGCAAATTTGGGGCACTGCGCGGTCAAGCTAATGTGACACCAGATAGGAGTGGTGTGTTTAGTACTATTTTTATCAGTTTAATACCTTCCGCGTCTCCTATCAGTGGACGTGTACACGGCATTGATTTTTGTAACAGGGAGATGGAAGAAGAGGCTTGGTCGGTCCTCTTACTGCAAATTTGGGGCACCGCGCGGTCAAGCTAATGTGACACCAGATAGGAGTGGTGTGTTTAGTACTATTTTTATCAGTTTAATACCTTCCGCGTCCCCTATCAGTGGACGTGTACATGGCAGTGATTTCTGTAACAGGGAGATGGAAGAAGATGCTTGGTCGGTCCTCTTACTGCAAATTTGGGGCACTGCGCGGTCAAGCTAATGTGACACCAGATAGGAGTGGTGTGTTTAGTACTAGTTTTATCAGTTTAATACCTTCCGCGTCTCCTATCAGTGGACATGTACACGGCAGTAATTTCTGTAACAGGGAGATGGAAGAAGATGCTTGGTCGGTCCTCCTAACTGGAGACTGTGTTGCTGTACGGGTGGCAGGTGGAGCCATTTATAAAGTACCCACTGCTTTGCAGACCAGGTATCAGTGGCCAGATGGACCCTTGCCCCAACACTGTGTGCCAGACATGCCATTACTTCCTTTTGCACAGTCGAGTACAGGTTGGGGATTGCCTTTTGTGCAAAGAAATTTTGGCCGGGTACCTTCCACTGCAGTGTCCCAATAGCTAAAAAATTTTTGAACACCTCAGACTCCACCAGATTGTATGGTAAAAGCTGGCAGGCTAATAGTTCAGACAAGCCAGGTGTCAGACGCCGGGCAAGGGGGTGACTTTCTGATGCTTGCAGACAACTAACTGCTATTCAATCTATAACAGTGAAAAAAGTTTTGAAGCCACAGTGCAGCACCAGAGGGCCTAAAAATTAGGCATGTACACATGCCTGAAAAATTCGGTATTGTTGCAGCCGCTGCTGTAGCAGCGACCAGAAAAAATGATGTTTGTTTCACAGGCAGAAAGTGCCCTAAAAACATGGCGGCTTGAACCCTAGTTGGTGGCGGATAAGTCACGCAAGTCAACCGGCATTCAGAGCTAAAATACAGCAGCGTGTGGACCATTTTTAGCGCAAGGCAGCTCATCTCATCAGGCCTTTTTTACATAGGGTCACTTGGCAGATATGGATTGACACCTGTCCTAGGGATCCCTGATACACACTGACACAGAGCAGAATAGGGACTGTTCCTCCTACATCGGGTCACTTGGCAGATGTGGATTGACACATGTCCTAAGGATCCCTGATACACACTGACACAGAGCAGAATAGGGACTGTTCCTCCTACATGGGGTCACTTGGCAGATATGGATTGAAACATGTCCTAAGGATCCCTGATACACACTGACACAGAGCAGAATAGGGACTGTTCCTCCTACATCGGGTCACTTGGCAGATATGGATTGACACCTGTCCTAAGGATCCCTGATACACACTGACACAGAGCAGAATAGGGACTGTTCCTCCTACATAGGGTCACTTGGCAGATATGGATTGACACTGTCCACAAGGACAAGCTGCAGACTTCCTGGCAGGGCCCATACAAGGTGGTAGAGCAGGTTTGTGATACCACCTTTGTGATCGGTGCGGTCACAGGCACGGGAGGCAAGTGCATGCTCCATGTGAACAACCTCAGACGCCTATCCTATGCCCCGGATAGACGAGCTCCTAGACAAAATGGCCAGAGGCCAGTACCTCACCACAATAGATCTGTGCAAGGGGTACTGGCAAATTCCATTAGCCGAGGACGCCATCCACAAGTCGGCATTTGTCACCTTGTTTGGCCTGTATCAGTTTAAGGTCATGCCATTCGGGATGAAGAATGCCCCGGCTAACTTTCAGAGGATGGTAGATCGGCTACTGGATGGGTTTCAGGAGTATGCCTGCGCCTACTTGGATGATATAGCTATTTTTAGCTGCTCCTGGCCCCAACACCTGACCCACATAGGAGCCGTACTAGACCGGATTAGGGAGGCCGGACTGACCCTAAAGCCCAGTAAGTGCCATATAGGAACGTGTAAAAACCTCCCCAAGATAGTAGTATGGGCCCCAGAGTGTGAACAGGCCTTCCAACAGCTCAAGACGGCGCTCATTAAATCACCTGTACTTTCTGCTCCTGATCCAACTAAACGCTTTCTCGTCCATACAGACGCTTCTATGTTTGGATTGGGAGCAGTACTGAGCCAAGTCGGAGCAGATGGCGGCGAGCAACCCGGGCTTATCTAAGCCGGAAACTTTTGCCCAGGGAAGTAGATACACTGCCATTGAAAAGGAGTGCCTGGCGGTGGTGTGGGCCCTCAAAAAGCTGCAACCTTACTTGTATGGACAACCGTTTACCTTACTCACAGATCACAACAAATTTGGGGCACTGCGCGTGCAATCTAATGTGCCACCAGATAGGAGTGGTGTGTTTAGTACTATTGTTATCAGTTTAATCACTGTTACGCCCCCTATCCGCTGATGTGGAGCAAGACGCAGCAGCAGAAGAGGACTAAGCCGAGGAGGTTATGGAAGAGGATGGAGTAGGAGGAGTAGAGGAGGTGGCAGCAGGCCTGCCTGCAAGTTGTGGTGGTGTCACCAACTCCTCTGCAGAGCCACGTATTCCATGCTTGGCAGCCGTCAGCAGGTTTGCCCAATGCGCAGTGTAGGTGATATACCTGCCCTGACCATGCTTTACAGACCAGGTATCAGTGGTCAGATGGACCTTTGCCCCAACACTGTGTGCCAGACATGCCATTATTTCCTTTTGCACAATCGAGTACAGGTTGGGGATTGCCTTTTGTGAAAATAAATTTCGTCCGGGTACCAGTGAGTGATTGGTGGCACTGGGCACAGTATCCACTGTGAGCCTGACACACCTGCTGGCAGAGAACTAACTGCTATTCAATCTATAACAGTGAAAAAAGTATTTTGTTTTTAAATGCAAGCTATTATGACACCAGATATGAGTGGCACTGTAAACTGTCAGAGTACACGCTGTAGGGCTGACACACCTGCTTGAAGATAACTAACTGCTATTCAATCTATAACAGTGAAAAAGTTTTTTGTTTTTAAATGCAAGCTATTGTGACACCAGTGAGTGAGTGGTGGCACTGGGCACAGTATCCACTGTGAGCCTGACACACCCGCTTTGAGACAACTAACTGCTATTCAATCTATAATTGATGTTTGTTTCACAGGCAGAAAGTGCCCTAAAACATGGCTGCTTGAACCCTAGTTGGTGGCGGATAAGTCACGCAAGTCAACCGGCATTCAGAGCTAAAATACAGCAGCGTGTGGACCATTTTTAGCCCAAGGCAGCTCATCTCATCAGGCCTTTTTTAATCGAATGTATCGCCCAGTGACAGTCCCTTCAGGATCCATCCCTCATTCATCTTAATAAAGGTGAGGTAATCTAGACTTTTTTGACCTAGGCGACTTCTCTTCTCAGTGACAATACCTCCTGCTGCACTGAAGGTCCTTTCTGACAGGACACTTGAAGCGGGGCGGGCCAGAAGTTCTATCGCAAATTGGGATAGCTCAGGCCACAGGTCAAGCCTGCACACCCAGTAGTCAAGGGGTTCATCGCTCCTCAGAGTGTCGACATCTGCAGTTAAGGCGAGGTAGTCTGCTACCTGTCGGTCGAGTCGCTCTCTGAGGGTGGATCCCGAAGGGCTGTGGCGATGCGTAGGACTTAAAAAGGTCCGCATGTCCTCCATCAACAACACGTCTCTAAAGCGTCCTGTCCTTGCCGGCGTGGTCATGGGAGGAGGAGGATGATTTCCACCTCTCCCCCTGTTAGATTCCCGTTGTGCTGTGACATCACCCTTATACGCTGTGTAAAGTATACTTTTCAATTTATTTTGCAAATGCTGCATCCTTTCATACTTGTTGTAATTCGGTAACATTTCCGCCACTTTCTGCTTATACCGGGGGTCTAGTAGCGTGGACACCCAGTACAGGTCGTTCTCCTTCAGCCTTTTTATACGAGGGTCCTCAACAGGCACGACAGCATGAAAGACCCCATTTGCACAAGGTTGGATGCCGAGCTACTCATTTCCCGTTCCTCCTCCTCACTGATGTCAATGAAGGTATTTTCTTCCCCCCAGCCACGCACAACACCACGGGTACCAGATAGGTGACAACGAGCACCCTGGGATGCCTGTTGTGGTTGGTCTTGCTCCTCCCTCCTCAAAGCCACATTCCTCCTCTGACTCCTCTTCCTCACAATCCTCTTCCAGCATTGCCGCAGGTCCAGCAAGGCTGGTTCTGGTGGTGATGGTGACCACAACTCTTCCTCTTCCTCTTCACGCTCATCTACGGCCTGATCCAGCACTCTTCGCAGGGCACGCTCCAGGAAGAAAACAAATGGTATGATGTCACTGATGGTGCCTTCGTGCGACTGACTAAATTTGTCACCTCCTCAAAAGGACGCATGAGCCTACAGGCATTGCGCATGAGCGTCCAGTAACGTGGCAAAAAAATTCCCAGCTCCCCAGAGGCTATCCTAGCACCCCGGTCATACAAATATTCATTAATGGCTTTTTCTTGTTGGAGCAGGCGGTCGAACATTAGGAGTGTTGAATTCCAACGTGTCGGGCTGTCGCAAATCAAGCGCCTCACTGGCATGTTGTTTCGCCGTTAGATATCGGCAAAGTGAGCCATGGCCGTGTAGGAACGCCTGAAATGGCCACACACCTTCCTGGCCTGCTTCAGGACGTCCTGTAAGCCTGTGTACTTATGCACAAAGCGTTGTACGATCAGATTACACACATGTGCCATGCCCTGCACATGTGCCAACTTGCCCAACTTCAATGCCGCTAACAAATTTGTTCAGTTGTCACAAACCACTTTGCCGATATCCAGTCGCTGCGGAGTCAGCCACTTTTCCACCTGTGCGTTCATGGCGGACAGGAGTGCTTGTCCGGTGTGACTCTCTGCTTTCAAGCAAGTCAAACCCAAGACGGCGTGACACTGCCGTATCCGGGATGTGGAATAGTACCTGGGGAGCTGGGGGGGTGCCGTTGATGTGGAGCAAGACGCAGCAGCAGAAGAGGACTCAGCCGAGGAGGTTATGGAAGAGGATGGAGTAGGAGGAGTAGAGGAGGTGGCAGCAGGACTGCCTGCAAGTCGTGGCGGTGTCACCAACTCCTCTGCAGAGCCATGCATTCCATGCTTGGCAGCAGTCAGCAGGTTTACCCAATGCGCAGTGTAGGTGATATACCTGCCCTGACCATGCTTTGCAGACCAGGTATCAGTGGTCAGATGGACCCTTGCCCCAACACTGTGTGCCAGAGATGCTATTACTTCCTTTTGCACAATTGAGTACAGGTTGGGGATTGCCTTTTGTGAAAAGTAATTTCGGCCGGGTACCTTCCACTGCGGTGTCCCAATAGCTACAAATTTTTTGAACGCCTCAGACTCCACCAGCTTGTATGGTAAAAGCTGGCGGGCTAATAGTTCGGACAAGCCAGCAGTCAGACGCTGGGCAAGGGGGTGACTTTCTGACATTGTCTTCTTACGCTCAAACATGTCCTTGACAGACACATGACTGTGGGAAGATGAGCGTGAACTGCTCAAGGCGGGAGGCGGAGTGGCGGATGGTTGAGAGGGGACAAGGAGGACAGCAGTGGTTGACGTGGCTGAAGATGCTGGACCAGGAGGAGGCTGGCGGCTTAGAGTAGGCGAGCTGCTTGTACTCATGTGTTGATCCCATAGGCGTTTGTGATGTGAGATCATGTGCCTACGCAAAGCAGTTGTACCTAGGTGGGTGTTGGACTTCCCACGACTCAGTTTCTTTTGGCACAGGTTGCAAATGGCATCGCTGTTGTCAGAGGCAGACACACAAAAAAAATTCCACACTGCTGAGCTCTGCAATGACGGCATTCTGGTGGTGGACACAGCATGCGTTGATTGGCGTGCTGTCGGGCTGACCCCGGGTGTCGATGCATGCTGTCTGACTGTGCCACTAGCTCCTTGCGACGACCTCCCCCTGCTTCCAACTCGTCTCCTCCTCCTCCCTGTCTCCCCATCTGAACTTTGCCCTGTTCTTCTTCTTGACGAGCGGGCACCCACGTGACATCCATGGACGCATCGTCATCATCAACCGCTTCACTTGTATCTGACAACTCAGCAAAGGAAGCAGCAGCGGGTACAACATCATCATCATCATCACACCGTACGTCCATGTGTGTAATGCTGCCTGCCTGAGACATATCCCTGTTATCTACATCCTCTGGCAATAATGGTTGCGCATCACTCATTTCTTCAAACGGATGTGTGAATAACTCCTCTGACATACCAACTGAAGCGGCTGTGGTGCTAGTTTTGGTGGTGGCGGCAGGCGGGTGAGTGGTATCTTGAGAGGTGCCTGAAGCTAAGCTGGAGGAGGATGGTGCGTCAAGGTTCTGAGCGGAGGCTGTAGAAGATTGGGTGTCCTGTGTTAGCCAGTCAACTATGTCCTCAGAACTTTTCAAGTTCAGGGTACGTGGCCTCTGAAAACTGGGCATTATTCTAGGGCCAAAGGGAATCACAGCACCACGACCACGATGGCCCCTGCGGGGTGGCCTGCCTCTGCCTGTCATTTTTGTTGGGATTAGTGGTACTATGCGTGCAAGCTACTGTGAGACCAGATATGAGTGGCAATGTGCACTGGCACAGTTGTGCAGAGCACAGGCTGTAGGCCTGACACCCGCTTGAAGATAACTAACTGCTATTCAATCTATAACAGTGAAAAAAGTTTTTGTTTTTTTAAATCCAAGCTATTGTGACACCAGATCTAATTGGTGGCACTGGTCAGCGTATCCACTGTTAGCGTAACACACCCGCTTTAAGGACACTGACTGCTATTCAATCTATAACAGTGAAAAAAGATTATTATTTTTTTTAAATCAAAACTATTGTGACACAGGATCTAATTAGTGGCACTTGTCAGCTTATCCACTGTTAGCGTAACACACCCGCTTTAAGGACACTGACTGCTATTCAATCTATAACAGTGAAAAAAGATTATTTTTTTTTTAAATCCAAACTATTGTGACACCAGATCTAATTAGTGGCACTTGTCAGCGTATCCACTGTTAGCGTAACACACCCGCTTTAAGGACACTGACTGCCATTCAATCTATAACAGTGAAAAAAGTTTTTTGTTTTTAAATGCAAGCTATTGTGACACCAGATATGAGTGGTGGCACTGACTGGGCAAATAGGCACAGTATCCACTGTGAGCCTGACACAGAAGCTGGCAGCAGTGGCAGACAACTGACTGCTATTCAATCTATAACAGTGAAAAAAGTTTTTTTTTTTAAATCCAAGCTATTGTGACACCAGATGTATTTGGTGGCACTGACTGGGGAAATGGGCACAGTATGCACTGTGAGCCTGACACAGAAGCTGGCAGCAGTGGCAGACAACTGACTGCTATTCAATCTATAACAGTGAAAAAAGTTTTTTGTTTTTAAATCCAAGCTATTGTGACACCAGATGTAATTGGTGGCACTGACTGGGGAAATGGGCACTGTGAGCCTGACACAGAAGCTGGCAGCAGTGGCAGACAACTAAGTGCATTTACATTAGATAGAAAAAAAAAATCCAAAAAAGCATACCCTTATCCCTAACCTAGCTATGCTTTTCCCTATCTTATGAACAGCAGCTACACTTTCCCTCCTCTTACTAAGCATGCAGCTTGAGAATGAATCTAAAATGGATGCTGTCCAGTAGGTGGGAGGGTCTGCTAGGGAGGGTGTGCTGCTAATTGGCTGGAATGTGTCTGCTGACTGTGAGGTACAGGGTCAAAGTTTACTCAATGATGACGAATAGGGGGCGGGTCGAACCGCGCATATGTTCGCCCGCCGTGGCGAACGCGAACATGCTATGTTCGCCAGGAACCGTTCGCCGGCGAACCGTTCGGTACATCACTACCGGTAACCCACAAACTTCTCATCCTGAAATTAGTTCCATATCAGTCGTGGCTAAGTACCGCTGAGGACCATTGGTGGGTTTGGTTCATTCGAATGCTTGCCAGGGAGCTAGCATCCGGTTCCATTTGAATGAAGGGAAAGTGCCGAACCAGGGGCACCCACGGAAAGCTGCTAATGGTGGCTGTGCAGGGTAATTTTCAAACAGGGTCTCAGACCTGGACCATAGTCGATGTGCAGGAGGCCAGCTTCCACACTCCTCCAGGAGTTCATGGCAAACAGGAAGGAGTGTTTGTCACGGGGGGTTTTCTTTGTTTTGATTTTCCCGGGTTCCTGCTCTCAGTCAGATTGTGATATTTTTTATCTGGTAATTGGGCCTGTACTGTTACCTCATTTACATTATGCCCAGGTGCCACTTTTGCCCTGCTGTGGAGTCTTTTGTTTCCCTTTCTGTTCACAAATTGAGGGGGCCTTTTGAAATTAACCTATCTAACATAAATACTGTTTGGAAATTACCTACCAACAGAAGGTTGTCTCTGCTTAAGAAAGGGTCTTTGAATCTAAAAAAATATAACAAGGTGGAAAGGGAAACCATATAATATTTTACTAACTTAAACTTTATGATAAAACTCTATTTTCAGTTAATTCTAAAGAATACGTATTTGTGCCCTGAATTTGATCCTTTAATAAAGAAATGAAGCAAAGAAATCCTAATTAGGTTTTCAAACGAGATTACATATAGGAGGTGGGGGGTATAAAACACATTAGGACAGGAAATATTCATCAAATAAGGTGGGAGTGAAGTAGAGTGCTTCCCTTTGGGAGAGAGCAAGAGACAGGTATGTAAGGTAGAGGTTACTCTGGGAGGCCATAAGCTTTCCTAAAGAGACAGGTTTTAAGGCACTTCTTAAACAATTGAAGAGTAGGGGAGAGTCTGATGGGGGTAGGCAGGCTATTCCATAGGAAGGCAGTCGCCCGCGAGAAGTCCTGCAAGTGCGAGTTGGCCATACGGGTGCGAGCAGCGGACCGTGGAAGGTCATGGGCAGAGTGGATGGACCGAGAAGGGGCATACCTATGGATCTGTGAAGAGATATAAGAGGTGCTAGAATTGTTCAGTGCTTTATATGTATGGGTTAGCACTTTGAATTGACTCCTATAGGATACAGGAAGCCAATGTAAGGACTGACAGAGGGGTGAAGTGTGAGAGGACCGACTAGAGAGGAAACTCAGTCTGGCAGCAGCATTCATTACAGACTGTAGCGGAGTAATATGGCTTTTGGTAAGACCAATCAGGAGAGGGTTACAATAATCCATGCGGGAAATTACTAGAGCATGGACAAGCTCCTTGGTAGCATCTTTCGTAAGAAGGGCGGATGCAGGCTATGTTTTTAAGTTGGAATCTACAGGATTTTTTCAACATACTGGATGTGAGGCCAATTTCTAATAATGCCAAACCAGGAAAAAAAATCCTTGACTTCATAATTGCAATCAGGCTTCAACTTGGATCAACAACCTGTTCACATACATATTAAAGGAACCCTATAGTGTCAAGAATACAAACTTGTGTTCATGACACTATAGCTCTAAGATTGCCATTTAGGGACTGATCCAGCTTACCCCCATTTTTCCAGTGTCACGCAGGTCTGTCGTGGCTGGCTCCACACCCTGTTCTGCCTCCTTGGCTAAGATCATAAAACAGGAAAGCATTGGGACACTATTGCTCTTGCACTGCAAATCAAATGCATCTCTATGAGAAATGAATCAATGTATCTCTATGAGAAATGTTCAGCATCTCCATACAGAGCATGGGGATGCTGAACATCAGTGCTGCACAATGTGCAGTACTGACCCTGGAAGCACCTTTAGTGGCTGTCTGAGTGACGACTCAGAGGGCACCCCGGCATAAAAGGGGTTAACAGCCGTTTAGGAGATATTCCCTTCCAGATATTCAGGCAGCTACTGTAGACACCAATCCACAAAACTGGAGAAGCATACGAATGCTCTCAAACATATGAATGCTGTAAACAGCCGAATAGCAAAAACCATACGAAAAGGTTTACACTCCTAGCAGTTGAACTGGAACAGCATACAATAAATCCCCCCCAAGAACAAGACAAGGCTCCGTTTTAAGGGGTCAAGCAGGAACAGACTGAGCTGTGTCTTTATTGGCCTTATATACACATTTTACAGACAAAGTCCCACCCACAGGTGGTTTTATCTCCGAGGACAGAGGCAAAACTCCATTGAGCACATGGCACTAAAAAGACAGTAAAATACAATAAAATACACAAGGTTACATTTAATACATAAAATAGAGACATGCAACATATCTCCAGATAGCTTAGGTCTGAGTGCACATTATTACTGAATGGTGCTCAGACCACATACATACAGTTCAATTGCCATGGAGCCAAAGTCTTTTATTACACGAATAGGCTCCATGGCATAGCTCTCTGGGTTAAATGAGTTAATTCAGTAAATCCGTGAATGAACCGGCCGCGTGTGAACTTCAGACTGCTGCCATCCAGTGTTCAGTATGCGTAGCCGTGGCCACCCGGTATAGTCAATTAAGCTGCGTTTAACTGCAGCTACTGGGTGGTCAGTTGGCGGCACTCGTCAGCTTCTGGGTGGCCAATTAACGGTGCCTGCCAGCTAACCGCGTCTCCTGGCCAATAGATGGCTGTTTGTTCAGTAGCTAGAATCTACCGAACGCCGGGGCAGAAATACATGAATAGACCTTTCTGCATAGGAAAATAAAGTATTTAAATGCCGGTCCATAGTCAAAAAGCAGCAGGCAGGCAACCAGGCTCCTCCAATGCACAGTGGCGAGATTGGTCTCGTTACAACGATTACTATAGGTGTTACAAGGCAGTTAAGAACATGCAGGGACAGGCAGTAAACACCAGAGCAACTTCATTAAGCTGTAATGCACTTTAATTATATACCTGAACATTCTGTTTGTGCAAAACAAAAATCAGGCCTTTTAAAAAAAAAATACCTATAGAATCTGATAAGGCAACTTATTTGGGTAGAAAACCCCAAATCTTTATTTTTCTTACTGTAAAGAACCCTTTCATCTTATGTAAGTGACATGCTTCTCTTCAAGTCTCAGTCGGTGCCCTACTCTCTGTTTTATATTCTTGCTAATGAACAGGTTAGCAATTTTTAATAATCCTTCATATATTTGCTATCATGTGCCAAATGTGACACATTTTTCTAAAGAAAACAGATGTAGGTTTTTTTAGCATTTCTTCATAATTGATGTTTTCCATCCCATTTTTCAGTTCTGCAATATCCTTTTACTAAAGAGGTGCCCACCATTGCACCACATTCAATGTGAGATCTTACTATTGATTTAGAAATAGACAAATGTATATTTTTATTATGCAAATCAATACCATATTTTTATACATAAGCAAATTTGTAGCCTTTGCAGTGGCAGACTATAATATCCCCATTTAATATATAAATGACTAGTGGGTTTCTTATTCCAAAATGAATGACTTTGAATTAATCTGTATTGAAAATCAAGCTATATCTTAAATATATTATCTTAACTAGTTTTATGTTACCTGCATTACCAACACCTGACTTTCAATAACCGCTTCAAGATCGTTTATAAATAAATTACAACTTCTTATTTTTGGCAAATTTGAATGTTTCCACTTTCAACTGACAATGGTTTGTCATCAAATCCAACTGTTTTGTTTTAATAGTAACCTTTTGTGTGGAACTGTCAATGCCTTAGCAAAATTCAAGTAGAATAAATCGACTGAGCACCATCATTTAGATTTCTACTTTTAGGTCAGTTTGGCCTGAACTGTCCTGTTTTAAACTTCTGGTTAAAAAGATGATAAAAAGCTTGTAAATATTCTCCACTAAGATAGAAACATGTTCTATCATTGTTTCCAAATATATGATTATACATGTCAATCAATAATCCAAGGGTTGATTAGATCAATATTTCTGTTTCAAAAACAGAAACTTTTATCAGGTTTTCAACTCAATAGAATTTGCTGTTGAGTAAATTAAACCTTAAGGGCTACGTTTGCAGACTATCACAGGTAAAGTGTGCATGTGCTGAGCAAACAAAATGATGAAAATGCATCTTTCTGTCCAGTTTGCAAAAGAATAAATGCTAACTGGTGTTTGGTATCAGTGGAGGCAGACCTGAGTAGTATAAAGACATTGAAGGGCGTGATGGACCATGAAAACCTGACAGTATTTTTTTAGCCACAGTGATCTACCAGCTATTTGTATTATCAAATATTAACGACTTATTTTTACCAACACTCATGGTAAGAAGCCTTCAGTCATTAAGGAGTAACATGTTTTTATGTCTACACTTAAATTTGCATCTCAACAATCTCTAGAGCTGCAGTGTTATCACAGTTGTGATACAATTAATAAAACCTGTTACATTTAGGAATTAAGCAGTATAGAAAATGGGCTGGGATACAAAATAATCATAATTTAGGATCATGGCTGTCTCACAGATATAGGCATTGTTAGATAATTAGACATTCAATCTAGCCATGAGTACTTTAGCCCATTAGAACTGAATGATATCCTTATGTTAACAATTTTACTATCTTGGGAACAGAAGAATTGTAGATGACTATAGACAACATGGCATCCTAATAGAAATCCATAAAATTACATCAACAGAAGTGGACACAGAAAACAAACAGAATCTTTAAACCATTCCCAGAGTCAAGGTTCACTCATTATTCTCCATTTCTGTGGCATTATTTTGCCCTTGTGCTGCACCGAATCAAATATTTCACTAGTGTGGATTTCCCAAAGGCTTGTATCTTTCTTCTCCGTTAGATCTTCTTGTTTTTAGGAATGATTCTCCAAGGTACAACACTTCACAGGTCTCTTACTTAGAATTTACCATTTACCTCCCATCTAATAAAATCATTCTAGCAATGATTCTCTAAACACAAGTCTGCTTTAATTTTCATTCAGAGAGGTCATCCCTGAATTATTCCATATTTCAAAAAACAAAATACATTCATATCAAATTACCTGTTGCTGTAACTTTCAAATATTGTTTTCTGTTAAAGTGAGATGTTTAATTGTATTATTAATGCCCATAAAGCTTTGCTTGAACCAAAACATTTTTTATTTTAACTGCCTTCTAGATTACTAATCTTTTTACAAGAATGTATAAAAAATAATTCCTATATAAAGTTTATACTTTAAAATTATTTATTTTAATTGACTTTATTTCTTCATAGTTTATTATCTGTTACTTTTGTTATTAGTATTGATTTTACAACTATCTGAGATTATCTTCCAAATTTTACTTTAAGGTTTAATTGTGTCTCAAAATATATTTTAAACCATTTCTTCCTGGATACTGTAATTGGTCATGATTTGCACCCTGTAATTAGACATCTCCTGCTTAAAAAAAAAACAGCAACAGAAGAACAAAACAAACAAAAAATAAAACATGTGATAACATGTTCCACCGAACCATATAAACTATTAAAGTAGTGCTAGTCTATGCCAAACTAAACAGAGGTTCCAATTAATGTCTAACAGATGCCATCTTAAGGGCTCTCTCTATTGATAAGAAAGTAAGAAAATGGTTTATACTTATTTTCCTCTCCCATGAGAAACTCTAACATCTTTTTATATTTTTCTTTTTTCTTTTATGTGTGTGTGTTTTACTACCCATTAATGAATGCTGCATGAAAATTATAATTAAAGTGACATTACTTTCCAAATCCTCTTCAAATGTATGCCTGTGGTCACCTCCAAAGGTGTACTGTGAAGTAGTGGTGGGCTTAACACAATATGGCCATATCTTCCTTGGAACGAAGGAAAAATGTGCTTGCTGCTTTGCCATCCATTTATTATGAAAAGGAGGAGGAAGTTTCCAGCATCCCACCCTATCACTAAAAAGCCCAGGATGTCCTCAATACAGAAGGGATTGATAGAAGTTGGTCAAAAAAATAAAATGAGATGTATGTGAATGTCCAGTACAGAGGACGCAAGTTGATGGGCTGGGTCTCAGGAGGATAAGGTGGAACTGATTCCCTATATTTGTTTGCGGAGATAGGTGATTTAAGTAGTTCCTTAATCTGTATTATGTATGAATTATGGCAACACCATTCCTGCAAAATGCATGTTTAAGGTGTGCCCCCAAATCCCTTTTGTCTTTACTATGTAAGTTTGAAATCCAGACCAGATTTGCTTTGGGGTTAAGCACCCCGCCCAGTGCCCCTGCTTCAGAGGCCCCTTTGAAGGTGACCACAGATACATATTTGAAGAGATTTTGGATAGTAATATCCCTTTAAAGGGACACTATAGGGCAATGGTTCCCACAATAGTCCTCAAGGAACCCCTACCAGTCCTGGATTTAGGGATTACCCGGTTGTGTCTAAGGTGTTTTTATAAAAAAAAACAAAAAAAAAAACATTAGGCACAACTCGGTAATCGCTAAATCCAGGACTGGTAGGGGTTCCATGAGAACTTGGTTGGGAACCACTGCTATAGGGTAAGGAACACAAACAGGTATTCCATTTACAAAATTCCATTTACAAAATGTTCTGCCATAGGTATAAGATCATTTGCATAGTTCTTATTGATATTATGTATTTATTTTTTTATTTTTTTTTGGCAAGAGACTGAATATACAATTTAGATAGTACGAGTAAGCATAACATAAGACAGAAATCAAATTATAAAACATATCACAAGATATAAATAGACATAATTACAAAACAAATATCACGCTCTCGATAAGGGGGGTACAGGAGGAGAGGAGAGAGTTTTAAATTTTCTTAGACTTCCCTTGATTTTATATATTATTTCCTTATAACATATTAATTTTTTTAAATTGATTCATCCCAAAAGCCATTATATCTATATATTTAATTTTTAGGGGTTGGGATATATTTTTCCATGTTCAATTGGAAACATATTTGGTGTTTTATTAGACACCAGTCAGGTTTTGATGGTCTAGCTATGATTAATTTGGCAGCAGTCAGCATGTATAGTAACAGAATCAATTCTTTCATACTGGGGATATTAATATGTAAGAGCATCAAGTCAGATTTAAACGGTATCTTAGTTTTGATATTTTATTTATATTTCTACTGAAATCTTGCCATAGTTCTTTAATGATTGGGCATTCCCATCATATATGTAGGTAGTCTGGAACCTTTGTCCCACATCTCCAACATTATGAGGAGTGGTTAGGAAAAATTCTATTGATCCTTTTAGGGACTATATGCCATCTGTTTAAAAAGTTGTATTGTAGTTCATTTACATTCAAGCAGTGAAGGTTTTTATTTAAAACCAAAATTGATCTATTCCATTCTTTATGCAGGATTTGAAAACGCAGATCTCTGCTCCATTTCTCTATTGCTTTTGGGAAATATTTATTTTCTATTTTATATAGCAGAAAATTATATTTAGAAATGATTTTTTTAGTGTCAGTTAGATTCATGATTTATTCAAAATATTTTACATTCTCCTCATAGATTGGTTTTAGTCTTTTTGTTATATATGATCTTACTTTCATATAATCAAAGAAATCTTTATTCGTAAGATTTATTCCTGATGGACGCAAGTCTCTTTTCAGCTGTGTAACTATGTAACTATGTAAGGCCTAATGTCTTTTGTAAATCAATATAGTATCTAACTTTTCCAGATGTAGTTATATCTTTAACAGTTCTGATATATTTTTCAGACCATGAAATTAAGTTAGTATCAGGTAATAAATCATTTAATAATTCAATTTTAAGAGAAGGGAAGATATTTTCTTCTATATCTTGCTTTCGTTTTATGTCAAACCAATTTTTCAGTATAGAGCAGACGTTTCTCCAAAAAAATCTAACCTTCTAATTTCTTGGGTTGATAACCAGAAAATTGAGGAAATATACCTGTAGGGACCAATTCTCCTAGCTTCAAATTTATACCAACTTTCCTCTTGGGATGAATCCTGAAAAGTATGTATAGCATGGGTTAAAAGAGTACCCTGGACCAATCTTGTCAAGGATGGAATTCTTAAGCCTCCATCTTTTATTTTCTTTGACAATAATTTAGTACTAATTCTAGGTCTTTTTTTGCCCATATAAATTTAGTGAAAGAAGATTGTAATAGATTTATCCAGTTTTGAGGGATATTACTTGGAATTAAACTCAAAATGTAGATGATTTTGGGTAAAACATATGCTTTTATGGTGTTAATCTTACCCACCATGATATATCATTATTTGTCCACATATTTAGTTTAAAATTAATTTCCTTTATAAGGGGGGGCAGATTAATCTCCATCTTTTTTGGGGGGATTTGTTGAAATTTTTAATCCCAAATAAGAAAAATACTCTTTTGCCCAAAGGAAATCAAACGTATCCATAAAAAAAAGAGAAGGGCCATTGTTTTAGAGGTGCTTAGTTTGTAATTCGAGAAATGACTATATCTGTATATCACCTCCATTAGTTCATTAATTGAATTTACTGGGTCTTCCAGCAATATGTGTACGTCATCAGCATATAGCTATATTTTGATTTCCACCTTGTCCTTAAAGCCTTTAATTGTTGTTATTCTTATCTTAATTGCCAGTATTTCAATAGTCAAAACATAAAGAAGAGGAGAAAGCGGACAGCCTTGTCTAGTCCCATTATTTAATTTTAAATAATTAGAGATGCCCATAGGGTCAGAGTATAAAGCCATTATGGCTTGATGGAACCAACCCATAAAGCCGAAAGCTTTTAGGGTATTTGAAAGGAAATCCCATCTGCCCCTATCAAATGCTTTCTCAACATTTAATAACAGGGCCAGCATCGGGATCCTTTTGCGCCTTGCAATCTCAAAAATATTTGACTATGTTCGGATATGGCTTGCTGATGATCGTCCTGGGATAAATCATACCTGGTCAGTATAAATTAAGTTGTTTATTACAGATTTAAGTCTATTTGCCATGATGCAAGAATATAATTTTAAGTCTTCATTTAAGAGAGAAATAGGTCGGTAGCTTGTTACCTCCCAAGGATTTTTCTTTTGCTTTATGATAGCAACTACACTGCTCAAAAAAATAAAGGGAACACTTAAATGACACAATGTAACTCCAAGTCAATCACACTTCTGTGAAATCAAACTGTCCACTTAGGAAGCAACACTGAGTGACAATCAATTTCACATGCTGTTGTGCAAATGGGATAGACAACAGGTGGAAATTATAGGCAATTAGCAAGACGCCCCAAATAAAGGAGTGGTTCTGCAGGTGGTGACCACAGACCACTTCTCAGTTCCAATGCTTCCTGGCTGATGTTTTGGTCTCTTTTGAATGCTGGCGGTGCTTTCACTCTAGTGGTAACATGAGACAGAATCTACAACCCACACAAGTGGCTCAGGTAGTGCAGCTCATCCAGGATGGCACATCAATGCGAGCTGTGGCAAGAAGGTTTGCTGTGTCTGTCAGCGTAGTGTCCAGAGCATGGAGGTGCTACCAGGAGACAGGCCAGTACATCAGGAGACGTGGAGGAGGCCTTGGAGGGCAACAACCCAGCAGCAGGACCGCTACCTCCGCCTTTGTTCAAGGAGGAAGAGGAGGAGCACTGCCAGAGCCCTGCAAAATGACCTCCAGCAGGCCACAAATGTGCATGTGTCTGCTCAAACGGTCAGGAACAGACTCCATGAGGGTGGTATGAGGGCCCAACATCCACAGGTGGGGGTTGTGCTTACAGCCCAACACTGTGCAGGACGTTTGGCATTTGCCAGAGAACACCAAGATTGGTAAATTCGCCACTGGCACCCTGTGCTCTTCACAGATGAAAGCAGGTTCACACTGAGCACATGTGACAGACGTGACAGAGTCTGGAAATGCTGTGGAGAAAGGTCTGCTGCCTGCAACATCCTCCAGCATGACCGGTTTGGCTGTGGGTCAGTAATGGTGTGGAGTGGCATTTCTTTGGGGGGCCGCACTGCCATTAGGTACCGGTTGTCCCTGGGTTCCTCCTAATGCAAGACAATGCTAGACCTCATGTGGCTGAAGTGTGTCAGCAGTTCCTGCAAGACGAAGGCATTGATGCTATGGACTGGCCAGCTTGTTCCCCAGACCTCAATCCAATTGAGCACATCTGGGACATCATGTCTCGCTCCATCCACCAATGTTACGTTGCACCACAGACTGTCCACGAGTTGGCAGATGCTTTAGTCCAGGTCTGGGAGGAGATCCCTCAGGAGACCATCCGCCACCTCATCAGGAGCATGCACAGGTGTTGTAGAGAGGTCATACAGGCACGTGGAGGCCAGACACACTAATAAGCCTCATTTTGACTTGTTTTAAGGACATTACATCAAAGTTTGATCAGCTTGTAGTATGTTTTTCCACTTTAATTTTGAGTGTGACTCCAAATCCAGACCTCCATGGGTTGAAAATTGTGATTTCCAGTTTTGAATTTTTGCGTGATTTTGTCGTCAGCACATTCAACTATGTAAAGAACAAAGTATTTCAGAAGTATATTTAATTCATTCAGATCTAGGATGTGTTATTTTTGTGTTCCCTTTATTTTTTTGAGCTGTGTATATTCCCTCTTAATAGATCTTCCAGAAGGGCTCCCTTTTCTGCAATCTCATTAAAAGTGATCTGCAGATAGGGCACCATTTCTCTTTTATATTACTTGTAGAACATAGCTGTCAAACCATCAGGTCCCAGTGCTTTATTGGGTTTTGAATTATCAATTATATCTATAATCTCTTTCAATGTGAAAGGTTTTTTTAATTGTACAGGATTTTTTTTTTTTCAATTCCTTCTCTTGACAATATAGTTCAGCATTCTCTAAAGGCTCCTTAAGATTGATGCTATATAGGCTACTATAATATTCTTCAAAAGCTTTAGCAATTTTATCAAGGGATAAGAGAGTCTCATTATTCTAAATTATTTTAGATATAGATTTTGTTTTTTGAATATTTTTTAATTTGTTAGTTAGCATCTTATCCGCTTTATTGCTTTTATAGTATTGAAAAGATTTCAGCCTTTCTAGCTTCTTATATGTGTCTAGGATTAGTTTTCAATTAATAGTATTTTCAAGATCATCAATCTCATTTGAGATATTTTGTGAAGGATTAATTTTACAACGATTTAGATTTTCCTGCTTAATATAAAGTTCGGACAGATTTTTTTCTCTACTTTCTTTGTTTTGGGAATCAAGTTTTATAAAATGGCCACGAATCACACATTTAAAGGCAGCTCATATTGAGACTGGAGATATGTCATTAGAAAATTTTTCTTGAAAATACAAATTTATATATTTTTTTATGTAATCTTTATTTTGTGTAGATTCTAGTAAAAATTCTTTAAGTTTGCATTCAGGTATCTAAATAAATTTGTCTTTTAATTCCAAAGTAATTATGTTGCGATCTGACCAGGTCATCTCATCAATATCGATTTTCTTGACTCTTTGTATAGAATTTATATCAGTCAGAATATAATCGATTCTCGAGTAATCAAGGTGTATCTTAGGAAAACATGTATAGTCTCGTTCCTGGGTATGAAATATACGCCAGGTATCAAAGAGGAAATTTCCCTGGGCAAAAGATCGAAATTTTGATGCTTGTATGTGGACATTTTTATCTATCTGTCTACCTTGCATTGTCTGTTTATCCATCCCAGGAGCCATCATACAATTGAAAGCCCCCATCCAGATGATATGTCCCTGTTTAATATTATTCAATCTTTCACAAAATCTTGATATAAACTTGACTGGTGCGACATTTGGTGAATAAGTGTTAACTAGTGTGTAAAGAATATTATTTATCATGCATATCATAATTATATATCTCCCTTCTTGTTTGGAGTGTTTAATACATAAATCTATATGTCGTGAAAAAAAATTTGCTACCCCACATTTTCTTTTGTCTTGTAATGATGATGTAATGATCCTAAGGAAGTCTTTTAAATTTTGGAAAAATGTATCTATACTCTTCCAATGCGTCTCTTGTATAGCACATGTATCAATTTTATATTTTTTCCAAAGGGTACTGTGAAGTAGTAATAGGCTTAACACGATATGGCCATATATGGCCATATGGTGGAACTGAATCTCATATTTGTTTGCTAAAATAGGTGAATTTAAGTAGCCATATAAAGTTTAAAATTTTTTATGTGTACGCTGTACCTTAATCTGTATTAGATCTAAGGTTTTGGCAACAACACCAGGCGGATTTTATTCCTGTGGGCTCTGTCTTCTACATCAGTTACTTTTTTTTATCTAGGTCCTGTAATCCCCTGTAATTAATAATAGAGGCATTAGCTAGGTTATTATGGGTCTCTATACCATTTCCCCCTCCAAATGAGCTCTGCGTTAGCAAATGGACTGCATGTCCAACTTAATTTCAGCAGATAATTTCTGGAAGTCTTCCCTTAATGTAGACTTGAGATCCTTCAGCATTCTCGTCACTGACGAGCTTGTCATGGGGAATGAAGGGTGCAGCAAAATGATTGTGCTATCACAATGGTCTGATCCGGAGACTGGGACTGTTGCACTTACTTTGCCATCTTAGGCCTTATGGTCCGCCTTGTGCAGAGGAGAGAGGGCAGCGATTTGAGGTGGAGGAAACCTCTGCTTAGATTTTTGGACTGCTTAGCCAGTCAGGTCTTCAGTACAGATAGGAGATAACTGCCGTGTGGCAGTGTGGAATCAAATAATATCACTATGCACACTAGAGAAGCCTTGCGTTCACATGTCTAGTGACATTAACATCCTTATATACTGCATTTTTCTTAAAATATAGATACTGTCTTGTAATCTCAAGTACATTTTTAAAATAACATTGAGTAGGACAAAACCTTTTTTAAACTTAAGGAGTAATTTTGCATCTCATCATAACAGGATTGTCACAATTGGGTTTATTCTCAGTCTGGTGTTACAACCTGTCTGTAGTGCTATTCCTGGCTGTTTCACCCAGACTGAGATCTCTCTCTGTTGCCAGCTGGCCTTACTTTGAGATTAACACTCCCTATTTAGTTGAGCCTCACCCTTTCTTGTTTGCCAGTTCATTAATGTTATGTTGTTTGTCTTGTCCTCTTGTCCTGCCTTCCCTGTATCCAGAGGCCTCTCCTGCATTCCCAATATCTAGAGGCCTGTCCTGCATTCCCTGCATCCAGAGGCCTGTCCTGCATTCCCTGTATCCGGAGGCCTGTCCTACTTTCTCTGTATCCAGAGGCCCTTCTCCTACATTCAGTTATTTGTGTTTGTATTTTACTTAACTGTCTTCCTTAAATATCAATACACTTATGTTTTGCCTTTATTTGTGTGTATATTGGTTTCTTTGCATTCTGGGTTCCACCCTATAGAGGTTGCTGCACTGGTCAGCACTCCTTCCCGACCAGACCCCCGACAAGGATTAACCATTTAGGTTAAGATACCTACTCAATGCGCTAACAATAATAACTCTGCTTCACAAGAAATTAATTGATTATCTTAACCAAATTGCCTATGCCAGTTTCAAATGAAATTGAACTATGCCAGTCAAAGAAACTTGCATATGTATATGTTCTCATTGAACAGATCAGCTGAAGAAATATTTTAATGTTGTTGGCTCACTACTCCAGCAAATTGACTCAGGGAAAACATAGAATGCTTCTTAAAAATTCATGTTGTCTTCTTAAAATCTTAAGTGCATTTTGAATGTAACATTTGATTCTATTAAAGGAGTAAAAGTTTTTTTAAATATACGCAGCACTTTAAGACCTTCTTGGAAGGCCGTTCCTTGATGCCATATATAAATAGTTTATTGAATGTTCTTAATGAAGTTCTGAATTTGCAACGGAAAAAATATCAATCCAATACAATTTTACCTTTTTGATTAATTCTGTTAAAATGTACTGTTTTTTTAAACATTCATATGTAAATAAATATGGAAAGTTGATGGCAGCCATATATAAGCTAGGAATAAAACAAAATCCTAAAAAAAACTATATATGTATGTATTGAGCCACAATAAGTTGGATACAGTAATGGGCTTGGATGAACATTGGAGCCCACACAGACATTTTAATGCTGTGGACTCTTTTGCAGAACTTTGACACAGAAGGCTACTTTCCGTATATACTCAAGTATGAGTCGACCCGAATATAAGTCAAGTCCCCTAATTGTACCCCCAAAAACTGGGAAAACTTATTGACTCCAGTATAAGACTATGGTGGGAAATGCAGCAGCTACTGGTAAATTTCTAAATAAAATTATAACCCCCAAAAATTATATTAATTGAATATTTATTTTCAGTGTGTGCATATAATGAATGCAGTGTGTGTGTGTATATATAATGCAGTGTGTTTGTATGAATGCAGTGTGTGTGTGTGTGTGTGTATGAATGCAGTGTGTGTGTATGAATGCAGTGTGTGTGTGTGTGAATGCAGTGTGTGCATGTGTATGAATGCAGTGTGTTTGTATGAATGCAGTGTGTGTGTGTGTGTGTGTATGAATGCAGTGTGTGTGTATGAATGCAGTGTGTGTGTGTGTGAATGCAGTGTGTGCATGTGTATGAATGCAGTGTGTGTATGAGTGCAGTGTGTGTATGAATGCAGTGTATGTGTATGAATGCAGTGTGTGTGTATGAGTGCAGTGTGTGTATGAGTGCAGTGTGTGTGTGTGTATGAATGCAGTGTGTGTGTGATGCAGAGTGTGTTTGTGTATGTGATGCAGAGCCTTGGTGGGGGGTGGGCATTTTTATTATTTTTTTAATTAGTTTGCAGATGGCACAAAACTCTGCAAAGTGATACAAAATTAGCAAGATTTTACTTTGCTGCAGCAGGATTTAGACAGATTGGGGGATTGGGCACTCAAATGGCAGATGAAATTTAATGTAGAATAATGCAAAGTTATGCACTTTGAGATAAAGAATGCACAAGCAATTTATACCCTAAATGGCAGTGAATTAGGGATAACAACACATGAAAAGGATTTGGGATTTGTTATAGACCACAAACTATGCAACAATGTGCAATTTTAGTCAGCAGTGGCCAAAACCGGTAAGGTATTGTCATGTATAAAAAGTGGCATACATTCTCGCGATGAGAATATCATTTTGCCTCTTTATAAATCACTGGTAAGACCACATATTGAATATGCTGTGCAATTTTGGGCACCTGTTCTAAAGATGGATATTATGGCACTAGAAAAAGTGCAGAGGCGGGCTACAAAATTAATAAGAAGAATGAAACATTTTAAGGTTAACAAATTTAACCCCAAACCCTTTAGCTTAGAAAAACATCTCAGAGGGGGTATGATAGCTGGGCCAATACAAACCATTGTATGGAAATCTATTCATAAACAAGGCTATACACAGGACACAAGGTCATGTGTTTAGACAGGAAGAAAGGATATTTAGTTTAAGGGAAAGGAAAGGTTTTTTTTTTTTACTGTAAAAACAATAAGGATATGGCATTCTCTGCCTGAAGAAGTGGTTTTATCAGAGTCTGTACAGATGTTTAAACGGCAACTAGATTCATACTTGCAAAAAACATAATATTCAGGGATATAACTTTAATTTGTGGTGTAATAGCTTCTTAATCCAAGGATAAATTTGACTTCCATTCTGGGGTCAAGAAGGATTTTTCCCCTAGTTTCTATCAGAATTGGAGGTCCTTCAAACTTGGTTATTTGCCTTATTTTGTATCAACAGCAAAAACAGATGTGACAAATCTTTTCAGCCTATGTAACTATGTTTGATAATGTGTGCATATGTATATGAACCTGGCGGTGCATATCTGTGTGCACACATGTCTGACAATGTGCATTGGTATGCATATGTGTCTGACAGTGTGTCTGTAAGTATGTGTTTATGGTTGTGTGCATTGGTATCTTTATGTCTTTATATGTTTGGCATTTTTAAATAGGCACTTAACGTATCAAGGAGTTTTCATATTTGAGAGAAGTGTTGCTAAATTGTGATTTTGTTGGTGAGGGAGAGGTCCTTATGACGGTCTGATAAATGGCAGTAAGGGATAAAAGGGTAACAGTTAGACATGAGTTGCCAAATGAGGGAATAAAGAATGAGGGCAATTCTGTTTTATTCATCTGATAATTTTTTTCTGCTTGAGCAATGATGCTAGGAGTGTCAGCTCAGGTGTCGCTGTGGTTGGGGATAGATTGTCATAGTAGGGGACTATTATTGAAGGAACAGATGGGGAATCTGTCACTCTGATCACCTCATACAAATTTTGTTGTCAGTGCTTGGGTTTAGCATTTTGTTTATAGATTGGATAGATTGGTTAGGAAGGCTTGAGAAAACAAGGCTGCCATGGTTAATAATCATACCATGGTTTCTATACGAGGTGAGGTAGAGGCAAACAATATGCCTACAAAATAGCAGTCTGACAAAGAAAGGTTAAACCTGTGATTCAGGAGCTCCACACTGCATTTCCAGCACTGTAATATAAAATAATAAAGGAAAAGGAGTCCTGCATATCCAGTATACATGTGAACACCCAGGTGCTACCACAGTTTATTTGAGGGCAAAGAACAAACAGCAAACGTTTCGGGCGAAACCCTTTCTCAATGCTAATGTCCTACCTTTTGCCCCAAAATGTTGAAAAAGACCTTCAAGGTAAGAAAGTAAATGTGTGGCTGAAGTCTTGGTGTTTTGGTGAAGCACTGGGAAGCACTGGGATGATTTTACACTTAAACACACTTATACACTCTTTATATTTGTGAAGGATTGTACTTGAAGAAAAGCTGGTCTACTGTGCTATGGCAGAAGATTATTAGCACAGAGAGCATGGTGGAAATTGAAAGAATTTTTCAAAGTATAAACGTCTGATTCTAACTTTAAATGTCTGCTTGGTAATACAAGATGATTGAATAAAATTTTTCCATTGTATTGCTTCTTTTGATTCTGCTTCATTTAGATGGTTCTCCTTACCCATAAAAGGAGAAGATTAAGTAATTGAAGAATTTATCACTTATGCATATGGAGTCTGTCACATTTGTGACATTTGTGACTTATAACTGGAGGGCAGAAACACCTCCCTGGCTGTCAATCAAACAATTCCACTTCTGTTAGCTCTATGAAAGGAATATTACAGCTTATTGAGAAACTATTCTGGTGGAGAGTATTCTGAGTCTATGCTGGGGAAAATGGGAGAGTTTTAAAGGGATGTATTGAAAACATCTGCAGCCTTTGCAAAATGTTTTTAGATATATCCTAATAAAAAAAATGCATAAATAAATGCATGCACGTTTTTATTTGGATTATATCTACTAACTGTGATTTTACATTTTGGGGATGAAGAGGGGACAAGGGCATGTTCCTTTAATGGTGTTTCTATGTCATTACTTAAATCTATGGTGATAAATTCTCATGGTCATTACCTCTCCCTTTTAGGCAACATTGGCCCATATTAAACCAGATCCCTTCAAACATATCTCACCATATTTGCCTTTCATCTTTTAGTTGTTAGAAAAGGCTTTAATGCAGGTCTTTTCCTGCTGTAGATAGATGCTGCACCAAGACATCCAATTCCTCAAAACTTCCAAACCAGATTGGACAAACAGTTTATTTTGGAGTATAGAATAAGGTGATAGTGCACAAATGGTTATTGCAAATCACAGCAATACGGGTATGTTTGAAGGAATCTATTAAAGGAAACATAAATGCAACATAGCAGAGATTGTTTAACATGGTATATGCATAAAGGATATATAGGACACTCGCGGATTAAAGAGCCCTCAAGGTTGGCTCGGAACACTGTTGGTATTTTCAACACTTTCTGGTTGATGTAGTGTATTACATTTCCTCAGTGTGTTCCTTATGGATTCAGGGTCATAATTCAGAGATCAGGAACCAAATAAATATAAAATACACTTTCTTTAAAACACAACAAACGGAAAGGTTATAAATAATAAATCACTATGCGTTTTGACCCACTTCAAGTCTTCCTCAGGTGCATCTACCAACAAAGGTAAGGACATTCTTTATATATGCTGCTTAATAACAGAAAGAGAACCGGGTGTGTAAATATAATAACCATATATGGTATTTCCGGTTGTTATTTCCGGTTTCCCAATATAAAAGTGATGAACACATAACAAATGCCCTTAGTTCCCTTCCAATCTCCAACCTCCCAACAGTCAAAGTGCCCACCCCAAAGTAAACATCATCAAAGTGCTGCTGAATGTTGTGTGCACCAGAATGTAAAAAATCCAAGATGGCGATATTTCCATTTCCGCTCAATAGGCGGCCCATCCGTTTCCGGTTTCGCTATGATACTGTGGATGACGTTCTTCTTAGACACAGTTGCCTCCCACAGGGAGGTGGGAGTATAGATACATAGGTCCATAGGGCACCATATTAGTTAGTGGAATAGGTAAGGGCAAAGAACAAATAGTTATTGAAAATATATATAAACTACCTTTACTAAATAAAGCAAGGCATATTAATAAGTGGAATACAAATGTAACCCAAGCAATTGAATGCAAAAGCATATGTATTCCCTATAATTACTAGGGACACAATATAAAATATGCAGAATGAACACAAGCTAAAAAATACATAAAGACATTAAAATATACGGGAACTTAACAGAAATAGTATAAACTTTAATATAAATTAGCATAAAGTGCATGTAACACTTCTAGAAAAACACTTCTAGAAAAAAGGGCATATGTTGTGTACAGAATCATAGGAGAGTACCGATATCAAAATCGATACTGAGTCCTTTCAGGCAAAGTGTCCGCAGTTCAAAAATCCATATCTGTCAAGACTGCTGGCACTGTCATCTCCCCTCCAGTGATTCTGTATTCTGTCTATGCCTAAAACGAATGGAACTTCAGGATCAAGGTATGTATCAAGGATATACTAATTTATTCAACAATAATATTAAAAACAGAATATTGTAAGAAATATAAAAATGACTGATCCAGAGTCCTTTGCCAAAACGCGTTTCCCCCTCCATGGGCTTTCTTAATTGGCATGTATTTCATTTACTTCCCGGTTCCGTTTTAACCCCTTAAAACCGGAGGGCGTACTATTACGCCCTATTCTAAGCGTCTCTAAACACTGCAGGGCATAATAGTATGCCCTCTGTTTTTTTGTTACTTACCCGGTCACCGGCGATCCCACGCCAGCGATCGCGGTTGGGGAGACTCACTTGGGATCCCAGGGAGTCCCCCGCGGCGGATCCTGTCTCCTCTGGCCCCCCCAGGCCATGTGAGAGTGAGGTCCTTGCGAAGACCTCACAATCACATGGCTGGGTTAGCTGGTTGCTGCATTGCCAGCAGGGGGGCTGCCTGTAATGACAGTAAGTCCCCCTGCTGGCTGGAAATAAAATTAAATAAAATTAAAGTCAGTGTAAAAAAAAAATAATATACTTAGCTTATATATATATATATATATATATATATATATATGAGCTAAGTATATATATACACATATACATACACACACATACACTGTCTAGGTGTATTTTACTATTAATATATATAGAATTATATATATATATATATATATATATATACATATATATATATATATACATATATATATTAATATTAAATTACACGTAGACTGATACTGATTAAATATATATACAATTATTGTTATATATAAATTTATATATAATTAAAAAAATATGTAAATAAATAAAATTAAAAAAATAATTAAAAATAAGTAATTAAAAAATATATAATGTGTGTTATTTCGTTCTAACTGTATTGTGATATTAATATATATATTTATATCAAAATACACGTAGAATGAAATAATATATATATCTATATACATAAATATATACGTATATATCACTATATATACCTATATATAAATAAAAATATTTTTAAAAAAGTATATATATATATATATATATATATATATACTCATATGTATATATATACTATACAGTCTCAAAGGCATATGTATATATATATATATATATATATATTAATTCTACATATATATTTATGTAATATTTTTACATAATTAGGTATCTTAATTAATTACAATTAGCGGGACCTGCCTGACAACCCATTCCGAAAGTATAGGGAATTTAATTTAACACTATACTTAACCCTATAACTTTCAAAGACACCATAAAACCTGTACATGGGGGTTACTGTTTTACTTGGAAGACTTCGCTGAACACAAATATTAGTGTTTCAAAACAGTAAAATGTATTACAACGATGATATCACCAGTAAAAGTGAAGTTTTTTTGCATTATTCACGCACAAACAGCACTTACACGGACGATATTATTGCTGTGGTACTTTTTACTGTTTTGAAACAAAAATATTTGTGTTCAGCGAAGTCCACCGAGTACAACAGTACCCCTCATGTACAGGTTTTATGGTGTTTTCAAAAGTTACAGCGTCAAATATAAGGCTTGTGTTTAATTTTTTTCACATTAAAATTCGCCAGATTGGTTACGTTGCCTTTGAGACCCTATGGTAGCCCAAGAATGAAAATTACCCCTATGATGGCATACCATTTGCAATAGTAGACAACCCAAGGTATTGCAAATGGTGTATGTCCAGTCTTTTTTAGTAGCCACTTAGTCACAAATACTGGCCAAAATTGGCGTTTTTTGAATTTTTCACACACAAACAAATACTAACACTAACTTTGGCCAGTGTTTGTGACCAAATGGCTACTAAAAAAGACTGGACATACCCCATTTGCAATACCTTGGGTTGTCTACTATTGCAAATATGGGTGTAAATTTAATTCCTGGGCTACTATACAGTCTCAAAGGCAACGTAACCAATCTTGCGAATTTCAATTTCAAATGTAATGTGCTATATTTGACCCTGTTACTTCCCAAAACACCATAAAACCTGTACATAGGGGGTACTGTTTTACACCTGAGACTTGCTGAATACAAATATGTGTATTTTATTTCAGTAAAAGCAAACAGCATTATGACATTGACAGTTAAAATGTCATGTAGAATTAAAAAAATAACATTTCTTATTTTCTCCCATTTTTTTCATATTAAATTATGTTTCATAGCTAAATATTTGATATTAAATGAAAGCCCCGTTTCCCCTGAATAAAATGATATATAATAAGGGTGGGTGCATTTAATATGAAAGAGTTGAATTACAGTTGGACAGACATATAGCGCAAATGCCAGGTTTTGTTTACGTTTTGTTTTGTTCACAACGTGTACATTTTGGCTCAGTCCTTAAAGGGTTAAGTGCTTTTAGGGTTCGCTCCTTCTAAAAGTACCGAACGTACCGGTTCATGGGTACACTCAGTCTAGGTCCCTCATTCGGGAGCCCTTGGACAGGAGGCTGGTAAGCAGGCCCCTCCAAAAGCCTGTGGCGTGGTTCTGGTCTCCACACATTATTTGGAATTGCCTGTAACGTCATTTTCGGTTGTCTCCGACTACATAGACCATGATGCTTTATGCTTTAAGGAAATGCTATCAGCCATGTATGCCATAACTTCATATCCTCTTGGCATGTATTACTACAACAACCATCTTACTTTGCAAGATTATGAGGATTCTTCCTCCATTTGTTTCCTTTATTCAGCTGTGGTCTTAATTAGATAGTTCAGAGTTACCTCCACGAAATGAAATAATGTAAATTAGATAATTTGAACGAAAAATAAGATAAAGGTTATAGAAACATATATTAACGCAAATCAACTTTCACAATTAAAACATAAATTATTGTTATTAGATTCTTTCATATGAACTTATTAAAACAGACATGTTCTCAAATGTAAAAAACATAAAATAATAAATAATTTATAAAACTCATTAGTAAGTATTCATTTTTAAAAGTGCCCAACCAGGATTTTTGTGTAAGAGATAATTTTTTGTAAGAAGGATGTTATAAAGAATTTTGCTAAAAAGGTTTTATAAGAAATTACAGAGTTCAAAATTCACATTCAATCCATATGGACTTGAAGTGTTTAAAATAAATATCTGTTTCATTTCTGTTCTCCCAAGTTTCTCAATATTGTCTTCCCCAATATTGTCTTCCAATTAAAACTCACTTTTTCTATTGCCATAAATTATAATAGAGTTGGATCACTATTATGTACTTTTTTGAAATGTAGTGATACACTGTGCTTTTCGAAACCATTCTTTATGTTTCTGATGTGCTCATATATTCTTATATGTAATGGACGTTTTGTCCTACCCACATAGTTAAGATGGTAGGGGCATGAGAGTAGGTATATTACACTTTTTGTATAACACGTAGTCATACCTTTTATTTGGTATTCTTTATCAATTTGTGCATCTGCAAATTAATTTGCATGTCTTTTTTTTACTTTTAGCATTCTTACATGTTTGACATAGCCCACATATAAAAAAACCTTCTTTATACAAAAAAGTAAGTTTTTTTGTATTTCTTATGTGGTTGTAAACTAGTGTCTTTTTCAGATTTGGTGCTCCACTGTATATTATTTTTGGATTTTCTGAAAGTAAACTATGTAAAGTCAGGTCATTTCACAAAATGGGCCAAAACCTATGTATTATTCGTCTATTCTGTTGATGATTTTGGTTATAGTGGCACATAAAGGATATTTCCTCTTTTAATTTTTTTTGGATTATATTTCAAAAGAGATGAGCGATTTACATTTGCAACTTCATCTATAGTTCGTTTTAAAATTTGCGGACTCTAACCCTTCTCCACAAATTGATTGCTCTTTTTCTTAACCTGGTACTGGAATGCATCAAGGTCTGTACAATTCCTTCTCATTCATAGTATCTGTGACCTCGGTACATTCCACAACCATGGCAAGAAATGGCAACTATCCAGATAGATATAGTTATTTACATCAACAGCCTTAAAATAGGTTTTTGTTTGTATTTTGTTATCTTGGATATAGACTGTAATGTCCAGGCAATTAACCTTCTGCATGCTGTAATCCATGGTCAGATTAATACCCAAATCGTTCGTATTGAGAAAAAGAAAAAAACTATTGATCTGTCTTTCAGATCCTTTCCAAACGAAAACAATATAATCTATGAGACCAGGTTTGCACTTCACCAGTGTTGTAGATAAAGGATCTTTCCCATAATGCCATAAAAAAATTTGTGTAGCTGGATACAAACCTGGTCCCCATAGTAGTACCACATGTTTGAAGGTAAAAATCTTCTTAAAACCAAAAGTAATAGTTTTGGAGAATTAATTCTATTCCTTTTATGATATAATCAATTTGAGTTTATGGATATGTTCCACATTCTTGTAAAAATGTTTTCGTAGCCAGGCAACCTTGTTCATATCTTATTATCATATACAGAGAGCTAATATCTGCTGTAACGGCTACCCCAGTGGAGAGGGGGTATCAGCCGTTGGGGACGTCCTTTATCCTGGCATGATGCTGTGCAGTAATGGAGTAGCCTTCTTTCTATCAGCTGGATCCAAGTAGAGAGAGAGGTAGAGCTCTTTAAAGAGCTAGTGATTAGCTGAGCAGGTTCCCTTTCAATAACGAGACAAAGCTACGTTTTGAAGGGTAAAGTAGAACTGAGGTTTAATGACAGGTACTCTCCTTTTATGTGGTGCTCCCATGCAAGGGAGACGCCCACAGCCAATTAGACATTAACCAATCAAACAATGGTTACAACCCACATATTCCCTCCCCTCTGATTGGGAGATAATTGAGTTTCTTACTGATCTACTCAATTATCTCCAAGTTAAAACTTATACTTTTTATTTTTTTTTATAACTTTCTGATTTTTCATCATACAGGAATAAAACTTATATTTTTGTGAACAACACAACTTGGGGAAAAACATTTTCAAAATTAGTACAAATCCGTTCAGGGGTTACAGAAATATTAAAAAGTCTCTTTGGACCAACCGCATGCCTGTTTGCATGCCCAAAACAGTTACACAAATTAAGGCTGTGCGGTCGGAGTATTTCTGCCCTGAAAAATAACAACGTCCCATCCAAAGGCAGCGTTCGAATCTTCAAACGCACTTTGACTTTTGTCGAAGTGTTAAAGTGAAACCGGGGTTAAGTTTCAGCGGTGTTCGTTAGTTAAGTGGAGGTCTATTTTACACTAGTCCCATTCGAACGTGCGTTCTAATCTTCAAACGGGACTTCGTTTCCAGCCGCAGTGTTGAAGGGTAGGGGAAGGTACAGGTCAGCGGTGTTCATTCAAATGTGTGGCCGATTTCCGATCCAGGGATTTGACGGTACACACCGCTGACCACGTTCGACTGGATTAAATTGGCCGCCGCCAAGTGTTCGATTGTCTAATGGTGGCCACTTCGACTACTTCGGCACTTCGGCTGTATCTGAAGTGCCATATCAAACATACCAATCCTTTGCACGAAACAGTTAAAGGGCCAGACACAGTCTTTGTTCTTAGGTACAGGCAATGTGGATGATGGCAAAAACAAAACAAAAGGTAGAGGTTCCCAGGCAACATGGTAGGGGGTTGTTTCATCTGCTGTCACCAAGAACAAGAGACGACGCAGGGAATGATAGCATCCTCTCTGCGTATTATTAATCTCTCTGATACCATCCTTGGTCAGACCGAACTTAGCGTATTGGAGAAGGGTCTTTCATTCGTACCCATTCCAACATTCAGCAAGTTCAACTGGACTAAGGATGTAAACCTTTTTGTGAGAAAGCTTGCCTTGTATAAATACCATGCAGTACGTAAAGAAACTAAGGCCCAAAGCTTGGGTCTATCACCAAATGACTTAGAGTGCTTAGACACTCTGGTGGAATTACTTAACTCTGGAGATGGTACTATACAATCTGATATGCCACATACTAATTTGAAACCCAAGAGTAAGTTTACCCCTCATTTTCAGGATTATAAAAATTTGGAGGTATTTTTGGAAATGGTTACTAGGGAAATAGATAAGACAAAAATGGATGATTTTTATCTATCCCCTAATGGCAACCTTAATACTCAGGAACTAATAGCCCTGAAAAAACTACAGAGCTATACAAATTTGATTTTCAAACCCTCTGATAAAGGGGGCAATGTGGTGATACTTGACAGAGACCACTACATTCGTATAGCTGAAAGACTTTTATCCGATAAAAATACTTACCGCATACTAGCAAAAGATCCTACAAAAGCGTTCCAAGCTGAGTTAAAAACTATGCTTACTAAGGCTGTGAATCATCAACTCATTAATCAGGATGAGTTTGAATTTATGTGCACCAAACAACCATGTCTATCTACTTTTTATTGCTTGCCTAAAGTGCACAAATCACTAACCGATCCGACCGGTAGGCCGATAGTTTCTGGTTGTGATAATCTAACTCAGAATGTAAGCATTTATGTGGATAAGATTCTGTCCCCAGTAGTACAGAAGCTACCATCTTTCCTTAGAGATACTAAACAAATGTTGCATTTATTGACCAACCTTACTTTACCTCCAAACGCTATCCTGTGTAGCCTTGACGTGGAGGCCCTTTACAGCTCAATTCCTCATAACCTAGGTATTAAACATACCCGTCAACTATTAAATCTTGATAGTAAAACAATACTTGATTAAGGACCCATTTATATTTATACCCCATTTTCTAATTAATTATAGTACACTATATTTGTTATGTTTTTTCCTTGTTTTTTATGTGATTTTGTTTCTTTTAAATGTAATTCTAATAAAGATTTTTTGTTTTGTTTTTAATATATAATCCTGCATTGTTTATTACCTCTAATCTGAATCAGTCACATATACCAACAATAGGTGAATCTTTACACTTGTCTATTATATTCTAACTAACTAGCTCCCTATTGGGCCCACCTTACTGCTACTAGTTTAGTTCACATACTTTCCAGGAGTTATCCCCCATTCTTGTTCCTGTTTAGGATATTTTGGGCTCAATTTCCTTTATTTTGGTAGTTCTTTTAATCATTTTTTTCAGCAAATGACCATGAGTCTGATTAAGCTTTTTACTCCCTAGCGTGTTGCCCCAGCTAGCCCCTATACATGAGCCTCTGCTTGATATATGCTATGTTTGTGTTGTTATGCATCATATGATTCAACCATTAAGTTACTATATTTTTTAATGAAATAAGGCTTGAGGTTAAGTGGTTATTATGTGATGCAACATAATATATTTAAAGACAAATTATAATATTATAATAATAAATTACCCTTATATCACATCTTTTGTGCTACTTTCAAATTTGAAAAAAGGACAAATTTATGTTAAAATAATTACAATATTGTAAACTTTAAGACCTAGCAAAAATAGGATACATTGATGTTGCGGCGGGCTTATGCAATGTATGATTATATACTGTAACTAAGCCCCCATTATTTTTGCCTAGATTAGGTGTTTAAAAAAAACCTGATAAAATCTGTAAACTTTGAAGTTGCTGTTTAGTTGATAAGTGAGTGTGCTTGATCTTGGGATATGGTATAATATTGTAAACTGCACATTATATATTTACTAATACACATGATCAGTTCTCAAAATATGCTATTGCATGTATTTGTAAACAAGTGTTTATATTTACTACATTTGCGGTTTGTGAAAACTGTCAGTGGCGAAGACTAAAACAGCCAAACGGTTGAACAGAAAACTTTTTCCAGTACAGATATTTCATCCTAAGATAAGTTATCTCGTCAATTTTTCACAGTTCCCTGTTTAGTCAACAAACCCTGTCCACTGATAGCATAATGTAATTAAAGATATGTGTTAATTGAATTTTGCAATGCCAAAAGAATTTCCCTGCACCTTTGATTCATAGTGATAATTAAGGTGCTCCTATTCCTTCCCTTGCAGTGGGAATTGTCTATTTTTATGAAAGATCATGGGGATATTTATTTAAATAGCTGTCATCTGTAATCCATCCAGATAATAACTGTCAAATTATCATCACAAGCCATTTTTCTTCTAATTATTAAAGTAAATCATTAAAACATAAAGTACTCCCAAAAGATCAAAAAGGGAAGATCGCTAACTCAAATGCACTAACTAAAACTGCTGCTGCACTGTCATATCCAACACATTTATTAATTTATTAATTAATTAAATACTGGCTTAAAACAGAATCTCGTGACTTGCCATTATATGTTTGCTACATTATTCAATGCTGTTAAATAAAAGTTTACTTAAAGTGGTGACTACAAAAACACTTTATCTGCAAGAAACAAGCAAAACATAGGACACCACGCTGGTGGTTACAAGCATTAACTAAGTTTCATATTAATGACAGAAAGAATATAAAGATTTGCCTGTAGCTAACCACATCTCATAAAGCAATCATATATCTTTCTAAGCTATTTTTACAAAACAAACATTCAAATTGCCTAAAAGAATAATAACTGAATACTCAAATTTTTATTCGAACATAATTATGATATAAATGATATTTGCATTTGGCTCAAAGTTCTCTTTTCAGAAATGCATCTGATTTTAAATTAATACATAGACGATACATTATAATACTGTACTTAAAATTTACACAGCACTTTAGTAATTAAAAAGGCATTTGGCGTGTCATACTATTGTACATTATTACAACAGGTTTATTTTTCTTACTTGTTTGTGTATTAATCTAGGAGTGTGGTAAGACAATTAAAACACACCAAAATTGAAAAACATAGAATAACAAAATCTTTGAAATTGCTAAATGATCATGGTTAAATCTAGGCAAGGATAAAATAAGTAAATTTTCATTACCATCTACTTATTTTTCCAGGTATGAAAATTCCTGGAAATAGTTAAAAGATCTCAAGAAATAATAGCACTTTCCCCACACCAGCTTGTAAAATTAAATAGAGCCCCCAATCTCGGTGTGAATGAGTGTGATCATGTAGATAAATGTGTCATATTGTAATATATATATATATATATATATATATATATATAATGCTTTTCTGTAAAAAAAAAATGTCTATTTATTCACTGATGTAATCAATCATAGGTCTTTTATTTATTCTTTATCAGATATTCCCAAGTATTTTGTTTCATTTGTATTTATTAACCCCTTAAGGGCAGAACTTGTCCTTGAGGGGTTAAAAGCATGTTTTCCAGGAAGAAAGCATAATTGTTACTAAATATTCCTATAGACAATTGAAGACATTAAACATGTCACCTTGCTTGAGAATGAAGAGTGCAAATGTATAATGAGCTTTCAAGTGATAAATAAATTCAATGGCAGCTTAAACTTTTGTCTAGCTTGTGGCCATGAAATTTACATGTTCTAAGTATGTTTGTACACACACAGTTAGGTAAGGGCTCTGAGATCAGTACCTTAATTTCATTCATGATGTGGGTGATGTCTGCAGTGAGAGTCATGAGATGTGCACTGATGAAAAACCATAAAAACCACACATTCCTCAAATTGTACAACAGCTCAGAGCAGGAAAATACTATGTCTTGGATATCCACTACTTTTGCATGTTTTTTGCTACTGGTGAAAGTTTTTTGAAGCTTAAAAGAAATGTAAGCTCAACAAATCACAGCAGCATTTGTCATAGATATTGCAATGTGCGATTTATAAATCTGTCTAAATTTACATACATTTTTACACAACAATTGGAGATTTGCTACAAGAAAATTGAGCTATGAGTAAGAATAAACAGTAGTTTAGTTTGTAGATGCAACTTGCTGTCTAAATATAGTATGGAATATAGTTCCTTTTATAATAATCATATAGTTTGCAAAACTTCTTGTAATGTTTGTAAAACATTAAAAGTATAGTTGTGCATAAGCAAATAACATTTTAAGAGAACATCTAATTTTACTTGGGATTATTATAGAAAATAATGTAGACGCCTGTAATCAAATAGATGTACCTTATAAATTGAGGTGGATCTCCTGCTTAGAACAAACAGAAATTTCACTGGGGAAGCACCCGTTTTGGAATGGTTTGAGACCTTCAGATTCTGTATGATCTTAGCAGATAAGTGATGCTTTGGACCAGAGAAGAGTAAGAATGGCTGCCTTTACAGGGCAAGGGTAAGCCAAGTAAATGCTCTAAAACAGTCATTAGGATGCATTTAGAGGCTGTATTATATGCAATCTTTTCTTTTCAGGAATAAGAGAAACATATGACAGTTTTCAATTCACTCCTTCACTAGTGATCACTTTTTGAATGAATACATTTTAACATAATAGTTATTTGAAGCAATGGATGCATAGCTAGCATATAATAAAACAGCAATTTTGTGTACAAACTTTTTAAGACAAATGTGAAAAATAAAACTGTGTGAATTTACCCGATTTTCTATTTTTCATTTATTTTTAAGAAATTAAAATTAATAGACAGTATGTAGTGTCCTTTATCTTGAAATATTTCAAACAGGGTCTCTAATGCAATTTTTTTTTTTAATAAAAAAAAAGGTATGACAAAAATAGATTAATAAAAATGGTCAAATAGCCTGCTTATATGTATTTGTAACGACCATGAAGCCATTTCTACCAGTACAGCTAACTAAAATGGTAAAAGTAAAATAATGAGTATAATGCCCACACATAGCAAATACAGTTAACTCATAGCAGGGTTAAAGGACCACTATAGTGCCAGGAAAACATACTCGTTTTCCTGGCACTATAGTGCCCTGAGGGTGCCCCCACCCTCAGGGACCCCCTCCCGCCCGGCTCTGGAAGGGGAAAGGGGTAAAAACTTACCTTTTTCCAGCGCTGGGCGGAGAGCTCTCCTCCTTCTCTCCTCCTCCATTCCTCCTCCTGGGCTGAATGCGCACGCGCGGCAAGAGCTGCGCGCGCATTCAGCCGGTCGCATAGGAAAGCATTCATAATGCTTTCCTATGGACGCTGGCGTGCTCTCACTGTGAAAATCACAGTGAGAAGCACGCAAGCGCCTCTAGTGGCTGTCAATGAGACAGCCACTAGAGGAAATAGGGGAAGGCTTAACCCATTCATAAACATAGCAGTTTCTCTGAAACTGCTATGTTTATGAAAGAATGGGTTAACCCTAGCTGGACCTGGCACCCAGACCACTTCATTAAGCTGAAGTGGTCTGGGTGCCTAGAGTGGTCCTTTAAGCAGGGTTAACATTGATTGCCAATTATATGCCAAATCTTACTAATAACATTGCATGTTATGGTATATGAATACCAATAATTTACCTCAAGTGACCTATAAGTTTATAATTACTGTATTAATTAATGTAAATAAATATGCACAGTTATTTAAATAGTGTATTTATATAACTAGTAGTATAAAAGTGAGTAAAAACAATAAAGAAATAATAAAAAAGTAAATTTTATTTAATCCCCACAGGCTGTGCATATTTTTTTTATAAAGCCTATCACTTTCAAACTTAATTGCACCAGCTAAAGTATTATTTATTTCAAATAATAATATTTCCATATGTTCACCCACTACTGAAAGACATTTTACATGTTTTAAGAAAACAGTTTAAAAATACAAACTAAATAATGCCAAGCAATGTTCATTCAGTTTACAGTAATACTGTAACTGCTGCTGGCAATGCCAGCTTGAAATTAGCTGCCATCTGGTTTTAATTTTTTTAATGCCGTATCAAGTTTATAAAATAAAATCATATTCTATATTAGGGCTATTCATTCCTTTTAACAAAAAATGCATATAACTATTTTTTTTTTGTTAGATTTGTAATAATGACACATAAAACATATATTAAGAGAACATAGGGCACGTGCATAATATCGCCTTGGTTTGCACTTTTGTAGAAGATAGGTATCGCTATATATAAGTACTCCCAAAGAACCAAAAGACCCAATGGAAAAACAATATGTATGCTAAAGGCTATGCCTTGTAAACTACTAAAAGAAACATACTGTCCCATAACCTAAAAAGCCCACCCAGAGTTTCTGAACGGGAGCATCAGGGGGGGACATTTTGCAGAGAATGAAATAATTACAATGGGACTTAACATAGTGGCTTTTAAAGTTAGTGGTCTGAGTATACTACACATGTGGAGACTAGTGTTGAGGGAAGCTGGCAGATTGTCAGCTAATGTATTATATGTTTAAGAAAGGCAATTTAAAAAACAAAATCACCCTTCATACTACTCAAGAACATTTTTGTCACACAATATCACTCCACCTTCACAACCCCCCCCCCCTCAAAAAAAAACAGAGGGTCCTCTATTTAGCTCAAAAAACAAAATAACATTATCTTTGGAAAATAAATATTAAAAACTCAAAGGCACTGTGGTGTATCACCAAATTAATATATATATTACACAAGGTTCGTCTACATTAAAAGGTATTTATTAAAAGGCAACAACACAATACTATAAATGTATCACAAACACAAAACCCTAGACCCACGGAGCAACAACCCTTTTTAAATCTATCTATCTATCTATATAGTAACCCCTTCCCCACACGTTTGATCTCACCCACAGTTAGGCCTTCACATCTAGTAATGGCTCACTGCTGCAAGTTCAACATCACATCCACCAAGGAAGAAAAGGAAGCAACAGACAGTAACATGGTTCACCAAGATAGCACATGGCGTCTGCACATCTGCTCTGCAGCACAGCCAAGAAGGAACAGAGAGGAATGGAGAAAGGGGGAAGTAGTAATCGCTTTCCTGACTTGTAAAGGTATTGAATTACCCAATTACCATTTTAAAAGGGTAAAGCTTATCCCACTGTAAGAAAGGCAAACATGAGCTTGGTCACATGACCCCTGGTCACCATATTAGTTTGATGACAGAATGTCACCACAGGCACATTTACTTATATGGATAGGTAAAATAAAACATTACTTTTTCCAACTCTGGACAGCCCTGTTAGAAATAATCACAAGGGTAAAGATGGGCTTAGAAATGATCACAAGGGTAAAGATGGGCAAGTTAATTATATGTGGCAACACTAACTTTGTATTAGACCTTGCTTGATGTCTATAGACAACCACAACTAAGATGAGTGAGTCTTCCTTAACCAAACAAACTAAACAGTATTCAGAACTACTAAGGACATTTGAATTATATGATATTTAGAGAATGAAACAGATGAGAGATTATATATATTACCCCATCTCATAAAATGCATTCACATAATGATAGGTTCTTGATTGAAGCTGAAACAGAGAAGTCTAAGATTTCCCAGATCACTTGGTCAGATCATGCCCCAATTTTATCACAACATCGGAACAATTCTTAGGTATGTTTGAGAGATGAACTCATAACAGTAGGATCTAATTTAAAGTCAGATTAACAGTAATAACACCCTAATCTCTCCTGGTGACTAAATTGAGCCAGAAAACAGCAGCCATGACAATAGCATATATATTAAACTATAGTGGGAAACAAATTATGGACTCATCTGCTATTGGTGATACATTTACCACATACTATCAATTAATGTATAATTTAAGGGAATGATCCCTACATAATGCAGCCTCATAAAGGCCGCCAATAACAGAGGAGGAGGCAGAAAAAGTCACGTCTAGGCTACTAATGGATAAATCCAATTGGCCGAAGGGTTTTACTAACCTATATTATAAATTATTTAAGAAAATATTAATGCCTTTTTTAGTACATATGTTTAATTCATGTATGACCTTGGGTCAAATTCCCGTAGAAGCCCCGAAAGTGTAAATAATAACACTTCCAAAGTCCCTGAATGTGCACATTTTCGTCTGATCTCGCTAGTTAATGCAGATGCAAAATAGTAGTCAGGGATGTCATGGTATAATTGTCCAGAATACAGATTAAGGAACTGCGCACACATAAAACTACATCTTATACATTTTATAAGGCTGCTTAAAATCACCTATCTCAGCAAACAAATATGGGGGGGTTCAGTTCAACCATATGGCCATATTGTGCTAAGCCCACCACTACTTCACAGTACTGTACTCCAATATCAATGGGTCCTACCCTAATTCCAAAGCAGGAGACAAACTAAATAGTGCTAGTGCTAAATAAGCCAAAGTATATGCGGCAAACGTGCCTATGCCACAAGCTCCTGGAGGAGCCTGTAGGTAGCCTCCTGCCCAAGGACTATGGGCCATTTACAAAGACCCTGTTCGGGAGTTAACTCTGTTCAGCCGCCATTAGGAGCTTTCTCTGGGTGCCCCTGGTTCGGCACTTTCACTTAATTCAAATTGAAACGAACACTAGCTCCCTGGTAGGCGTTCGAATGAAGAAACCCATGTTATGTCTTCAGCAGTAATTAGCTGTGTTCGTTATGGAACTAAATTCATCATGAGGTGACCGTGCGGTTCTAGGACAACTTGTTCCGGGATTTTGAATGACTCTGCAACCTGCCAGGATAGTGCTTTTTGGAGGGAAGGTGACTGAGACTAAGGGGCACAAGGCTAGGCGGAGCACCCCATATTTCGGATGCAGGGGCTTCCGAAAGTTGACTAGCCAAAGCACCAAACTCCCTGGAACTATTTTGAGCATAGGAACACTTTTTTCCCCTACACTGCATGGATCTGAGCACTATTTGGAGAACTTGGGCGCTCAGATCAGGGCTATTTGGGGATGTATATATTTTTATATATTATATTGTTGTTGTTATTATATATTTTTATGATGTTTTGGGGTATTTTATGTTTTATATTTTTGTGTTTGCCTTTTTATTCATGGGAGATAATTAGCTTATCAATCTTTAACGCAATTATCCCCCAGGCACAGAGATTTATGGGTGGGGCTTGTCTTGTATTGAATGGAGGCTTTGTATAAAAGTGGGCAATTTTGCCATAGTAAACGAGTACCTTTACACCCTTCACTCAGTCTGGACTGGTGTTTGGGTGGATCAGCTATACTCTCTGCAGGAGAGCTTAATCACTTGAAGCTGCACCCTGGACCCTGTTCCAGGGCAGGAAGCGATGAAGAGACCCCAGCCAAGCTGTGGTGGCTAGGGGCTGAAGCACTCCTGCGTCCCAGAGGAGAGCTAGGTGCCAGGTGGTCCATCACAGTGTTTTTTTAACAATCTGTTGCAAGAGAATTGTGAATATATATAATGCAAAATTAATGTGATAAATGCAATTTAAAATATGCAGTGTCAAAACTAAACAAATAAACAATTAAAGTGGTAGTGCTTTGATGTGTATACTCACAATGCATATCAAATACCTGCTTTATGATAGTGATATTACTATCCAAAACCTCCTCAAATACATACATGTGGTCACCTCAAAAGGGGCCCCTCAAGCTCTGGGACTTTTTGTCCTTACCGGGATATTTGTCCAGGACTAATTTGTTTGTGAGACTCAATAAGCGCAATCACTAAGGAGCTAAAGAGACATATATTATCATCAGGAGGCGGGTGAGCAGTTAAAGATAAACATAGACATTGATTTGTGATTCTGAAATTGTTTCAGGGATTTTTATGATAATCCTTCTTTTGCTACAGGTCTGTTAATGCAAAAATAGACAATAATGTTATTCTGTTAACAGATCATGAATGTCTGTCAGTTCCTCATAATGTTGTATTTGTTAAATTTTACAGGTGGTCTGTTCCAGAGCAAATTTCAGGGATGTCTTTTGCTTCACGTAGCGATGGGTTTTGTTTCATTCACCTAAATATCAGTTCTGAGCATTGATTTCCTTTTTGGCTAAATGGATTTTCTTCTCTGAGGCAGAGGCTGAAGCATCAAATTCAGACTGAGAATCATCTGTCATCAAAAGCTTCCCTACCGAGTCACCATCTTTCATATGATGTGCTCATCATGGCAGATTGATAGTATTTGTGCATTGTACCCTTATGCTTTTTCAAATGCCAGGAGGTCATTTGGAAGAAAAAAAATAGACAAAAGGTATTTTAAGCCACTAATATCCCATGCATTGTCAGCTGACATTGCTCTTATATATCTTAGATGTATAAACAATGTAAATATACAGTGACACCAATGATAAAACACAATTCAAGGAAAAGAGCTATGTATATGTGTATATGCATAAAACAATTATAGAGCTTACTTATTTTACAACAAAGGTAATATAAATTGTGCTCCACAACCACCCTCTTAATCCTGCATCTCCAGAATGCCATGTGATCTAGCGGTGATCTAGTATGATGAATTAAGAAAATCCCCTGTTTCCTATGTTTAAAACACAAAGTATGACATATAATTACACACCTGCATTTTTGAGACAGGGAAGAAAGACATGACTCCCTGCTTCTTCTCACTAAATTACAGAACATAAGACTGCTTCCTACCAAGGTAAATACATGCTAGAAGGATTCCTTAAAAGTTACCAGCTGTTGCTTCAATATATATCACTGGTTAAGAAAATGTTTCGATGCTGTTTTCTCAGCTGCAGTTTTCTTGTAAACGATGAATGTCTCCAAAAAGGTACCGTGCTTTTTTAGTGTTTAACCTTTTCGTGTTGACATACAAAATTGCAAGGGTCTGCACCCACACCCCAATATCATGCAAACATGATTAAAATCATTGCAAATTCAAGTTAATAATTACAAATGAATTTCATTTGAAATTATCTTGTTGATAGCAGAGATGGTGCAACCTTTCAGCCAGCTCTATGAGCTCACCCACAGCCCACCTATGCAGTATTCGCCAGAAGAGAGATCTAGCGATCTCCCTGTATGGTACTGCACTACTCAGTGCACTGTGCAGTTTGCCCTCTGTCTGAGAGCAGCACTCGACATATGCATTAAGAAGGGGGCATTCCAAGGGGTCTAATTTCAGCCAGAGGGCAGATTCCACTGGCCGACCACCAGACCATCAGGAAAATAGGTTTCACTGGACCACCAGGGAATAAGGATTAAAGACCCCCTCTCCACTGTAAAAAGTTAAGCAAGAGCGAGGCTCAGCTAAAAATAAATATAATAAAAACAAGCACTGTGTGGGGAGACTAAACAGGAAAATAACATCTCCCCATATATCTACTTCCCCCACACTCATGCTGTCACATCAAATGCTCCCCCACAGACTCTCAGTCACCCTGTCACATCACCCATCCCAAACACACATATACCCTAAGTCACAGGCACCACCCCACTGACAGTAACCATCATACTCACACTATTACTCCTTACACACTCACACAACACAATACAGCCCCACCATAAACACAATGCACACTGCAAGCCCACAAGCAGCCCCCCTATACAGGGACACACAACACAGTGCAAGCAGCTCCCTTCACAATATGCACAAAAACACAGAGATACATATGCTCCCAGATATAGAGATACACAGTCACACACAGACACAGATATGCATTGCAGTCTCTGATTCACATACACACACAGATGCACAAGGATACTCACTGCCAGGCCAGACATCTAACATGAAAAAATGATATAAGACTACATAAAATAGCAATCCCCATTGGAAAAAATGAATTTTTGCACACTTTTGCATTAAATGCTATGTGTCCTACTATGTTAAAATGTCTCAGTATTAAACTGCTGACTAATCAAATGTCAATTATTTTGGCTCTGTATATATCTTGACTGGGTTAGAATTTCAGTAGAATTCCAACACAGTGAAAATGAATATTTTATAAAAATTCTATCTTTATGAAATACAAACTTTTCAGGTGTGTGAAGGTGACAGTGCTGCTTTAAACATCTTACATGTTGTATAGTTTGCCAATTTATGACTGTATTGTGGCACTGTGGTTCATTAAATCCACTTACCTAAAATCCATTCATCCCTTCGGTATAACAAATAGCCAGGGTTTTAAAAGGACCTGATCTCAGTGTGTGTTGTGACAAATGTTTATGCTTCAAAACATGCTAATAAAATACTGAGGCTATTTCTTTATTCTTGAATTTCTCAAATCACATTTTAAGCTTGTGCATACATAACATTTTACCCTTACATTCACTGTTCAAGTCATTACTGAAATCATCTGCTTATGATGCAAGTACTACAATCAAAATGCAAAAATATCTGTAAACAAACTAAAATATATTTACTATAGCAGCAGCCACATTCAAATACTTTATTGACACCTAGGGACTTCATTGAATCATGCACATAATATAATTTCCAACAATCTTTTTTTGAAAGCTTATTCTGCATTCTAGGGACGTGGCAATATATTAGATGTAAGAAGGCAGTCTATTACAGATGGAATATCCTAACCAGTGTATGATATTTGCAGAATGCTTAATGAGCCTCAGTAAGAAGTAATTTTAAACAACTTTGTGGGATAATGTACTAACTAAAGAGATAATAAACTCTACATTAAGATGCATCTCCCTTCTGCAGCTGCTTTCTAAATGGCTTTAATATTGATTGATATTGCCCTTCCTTTGCTACTAACAGTAAGTGTACTATTTTCTACTTTATTCAGCCATGTCATTACAACATTCCTACTGTGACAAATAAGCAGTTTTGCATAGTACATACTACAATTTTATTTATTTTTTGCATTAAGTTTATTTTTAGGTTGACCATTGGCAAGTCTTTGGAAACACTGAGTAATAAAAGTCTATTCATCTTCAGAAAAACACATTTGTGTTTTGCTAAATATTCTAGGAATCTAAAATAACGCCAACATTTTTTGTTTCTTAAATTTCTGCACGTTTATGTGTGATGGGAGTGGGCTGAAAGGATGAAGTGTGCCTGCTGGCTTACTGTTTGTGATGGAAACTCCCTGTGTGGCCATTATCTACACTAGCTTTACTGATGGTATGCAGGAGGGAAAAAAAAAACACACTTGCTATAGATCACAATTGAAGATTATGCTAGCGTTAGTGTACTTATAATCTTAATTTTAGTAATGACAGGAGGCGAGTATTTTGCATTAACTCTCTTTACTAACTCCACACAGCAGTAAAGAAAAGTGAGAAAACATTAACCAATCAAAAATGCAGTAGGAGGTACAATATTCACAGTGATGAGGCTCCTCCCCCTCTTTCAAAAGCGACATCAGAAAACAAATTTCCCTCGATAAATCCAAAGTCTTGTAACATGCACCAACGGGTGAACTTTCCAACTGAGCCGGTCTAGAGGCCGGGAGATGGTCCAAACGTGTCCATCCTGAGTGTGAGCTGCAATATCCTGAAGTTATGCTGAAAAAGAACGTGGAAAAGGTTAGGTACCGATCTTGCAACTGTTTGCAGTAATGAAATAGACCAGATACAAATTCCACTGACAATGAGACATTCATAGCAGAATGACAGTAACAGATAACAGGGACATAAATAGACCTGGTACAAACATGATATCCTGCAGAGTGAGAAGGAAGATAGTAGAGGGGTGAAAGCCCACAGCGTAGGTATACTCACTTGAGAACGCATCCCTTGCAGGTGTGGTGGGTGGGAAAATACTCGCCTCCTGTCATTACTAAAATTAAGATTATAAGTACACTAACGCTAGCATAATCTTCAATTTTACAACATGACAGGAGGCTTCATATTTTGCATTTTTAACGCTGATGAAGGAGAGACGCGGCTGCCCCCGTGTTCGGGCGGAAATAGAAGGTCCGAAAGGTCGCTTCGCGTGACCAATCCACGGCTCGTAGGATGTCTGCCAGCGATGCGCCCGCGGTGAAAGCCGACGAGGCCGCCGCACCGCGAACGGAGTGGGTGCTGAAGGTCTCCTCCACTCCTGCCAGAGACAGGATCCATCGCACCCATCTGGCGAGGGTGGTAGTGGAGACGGGTACGTGAGGTCTAACGTAAGACACCAATAGTTGGCCCGAAGATGAGACCCGAAGTGGGGATGTGATTTGTACGTATCGACGCAGAGTGGAGACCACGCAGAGCAGCGGTTCCGTAGGGAAAAAGGGGTAAAAAACCGACGAGGAGTCCGATTTGGTACGACGTGACACTTGGAAGGTAACTCCCTCGGGGGAGACCGAAAAGGCGTCAATGTCGAAAGCCCGCACGTCCGAAACTCTGCGGAACGAGACCAAACACAGAAGAAGTGTTAGTTTGGCCGACAGTTGTCGGAGTGAAAGTCTGTCGTTATCTGGCCAGTCCCTAAGGAACTGGAGAACGACCTCCACATCCCATAACCGGGTGTATTTGGGTTTGGGAGGCCTCTGGAGTCTTATGCCCCTGAGAAGACGGCATACCAGAGGATCTTTCCCGACGGGCATCCCCCGGGTCGGAACGTGAGCCGCCGAAATCGCGGAGCGCACAACGTTGAGGGATCGGTAAGACCGTCCCATGGAGTACAGATGGGAGAGAAAGTTCAGGATGGCTGTTACAGGTGCCGTAAAGGGATCAAAGTTCCGTTCACTGCACCAAGCGGCCCAGGAATTCCATGCTCCCAGGTAGCATCGTCTGGTTCCTGGTGCCCATGAATCCCATAAGAGGTCTCGAGCCGTCTGTGATAGGTCCTCAGTTTGCCAGGCGCCCCTGAAAGAGTCCAAGCTACTAGAGTGAGGCAGTCTTCCAGAATGAGAGGATGGAGGTTCCCTCTCGGTTCTGTGAGGAGTGTCTGGTAGGACGGTATGAGGAGAGGGTCCCTGTAGGATGATACTAGGAGGTCCGGGAACCACGGTTGGCCCTGCCATAGGGGGGTGATGAGGAGCAGAGACCCGCGTTGCGTCTTCAGGTATTGTATCGTCCTTGCCACCATGGCGAATGGGGGAAAGGCATAAGCGCCCTTGAGCGGCCATGGTTGGAGAAAAGCATCTACTGCCTTGCTCTCCGGATCTGGTAGCCAGCTGAAATACTCGTCCGTCTGCCTGTTGTTGCGCGATGCGAAGAGGTCTAGGTGGAGGGGGCCCCTCCTGGCCGAGAGGCGCTGAAAGATCATTGGGTCCAGTCTCCAGTCGCTGCTGTCCCGCCAATGGCGAGAAAACCAGTCCGCTGTCAGGTTCGTCTCGCCCGGGAGATATTCTGCCATGAGGGAGATTTTCCGGGGTAGGCAAAACTGGAATATTTCCTTCGTGATCTCCGAAAGGAGTCTGGAACGGGCCCCTCCCAGTCTGTTGATGTAACGGACCGCTGAGACGTTGTCCATCCGGAGGAGGATGCAGCAATTCGTCCGGTCTTTCGCTAAGCTGCGGATTGCAAACGACCCCGCTAGGAGTTCCAGGCAGTTGATGTGGAGGTTGAGTTCCTGGGAAGTCCAAGTGCCTCCTGTTGAATTGCCTTGGCAGGTGGCGCCCCATCCCCAGAGGCTGGCGTCTGATTCCAGGACTATATCGGGCGTGTTCCCGAAGATGGCTCGGCCATTCCACGCTTCCATGCTGTCCAACCACCATCCGAGTTCGTCCTTGACTTCCTCCGTCACCGGAACAGTTTGGTCGTACGAAGGGTTCTGGCGGAGAAAGGAAGCCTTCAAGCGTTGCATCGCTCTGTAGTGGAGCGGGCCCGGGAATATCGCTTGGATAGATGCGGATAGTAAGCCCACGATCCGAGCCAAGTTGCGGAGTGGAATGGTGTGGCAGCGAATGGTTCTGCGTAGCTCCTTCTTGATGGCTGCGATCTTTGAGGTCGGGAGCCGTAGTGTGCCGGTCTTGGAGTCTATTTCGAAACCCAGAAATTGTATAGTCTGGGTTGGGGATACTTCTGACTTTTGGAAGTTCACCACGAAACCTAGGGATGTGAGGAGTCGGGTGGTATCTCGTGTGTGTTGCGTTAGACTGTACCTGTCTGAGGAGAACAGTAGCAGGTCGTCCAGGTAGATAATGCACCGAATTCCTTGACTTCATAGTCGAGACACTACTGGTTTCAGTAGTTTGGTGAAACACCACGGTGCTGAGCTGAGGCCGAAGGGGAGGCACGTGAATTGCCAGGGGCGACCTTGCCATCGGAACCTGAGGAATTGTCGGCAGGAAGCATGGACGGGTACCGAGAGGTAGGCGTCCTTGAGGTCCAGTCTTGTGAACCAGTCCCCGTCCTGGAGCACATCTCGTAGAAGGTGGATGCCTTCCATCTTGAAATGTCTGTACAGTACAAAGGCATTGAGCCCCCTCAGGTTTATAACCGGCCGGAAATCTCCGGATTTTTTCTTCACTAGGAAAATGTTGCTGAAGAAACCGTTTTGGTCATGAGCGGGTTCTATCACTCCTTTTTCCTTGAGTTCCCGTAGTTCGCCATCGATTAAGTGGCGATCTTTCTTGGAACAGTGAATGGGGTGCGGAGGGGCGGTCTGGAACGGGGTTTCCACGAAATCTATGACGTAGCCCCGAACCGTCTGGAGGATCCATGCGTCCGTGGAGATGGCTGTCCAGTTCTGAAAAGACAGAGCAATACGACCTGCAGTACATGGGGTAAGTGGACATTGAGACACTAAGGTGCTTACCTGTGGAGAAGCGTGCTCTGCCATGGTTACGAGGTCCTCTGCCTCTGTCGGCTCCTCGGGTGTAGGAGAAGGGCTGTCTGAAACCCACTTCTGGGTAGAAGGGTTGGGGTCTGTGCGAGCGGGGGCCAGAAGGCCAAAAACGGCTGGCTGCTCGGCCCCTGTAGCGGCCAGCCCGTCCAAAAACACCCCGACTGGGGTGGCCCCTGAAGACTCGCTTCATGGAAGTGTGAGCCTTATTTAGTGAGGTGAAAATGTTTACATGCTTGTTCAGTTCTTTGAGGAAGGCCTCCCCAAACAATTTGCCCTGTGCAAGCGGTCCCAACTCCTTGGTGCCCAATTCCACCAGCTTTCCGTCAATACGGAGCAGCGCTGCTTTACGCCTCTCAGAGGAGAGGGCTACATTGGTGTTGCCCACGAAACAGAAGCACCTCTGTGCCCATTCTCGTATATCATGTGCCCACTCTTTAACCATACTGGCATCAAATTCGTCAGCCCTTGTAAAAGCATCGTCAGCCAAAAACATGATGCGGGAAAGTGGGCCAATGGAGTCTAGGAGTTTGTCCTGAACTCCGTGGAATCCTTTTTCAACGCCTCTCCTGGGGTCACGGCCACCCCGAGACATGAATGTGTTCATGACCTGGTCGAATTCGGGAGTCTGAGCCACGTGGTCGGGAAGGGAAGGGCGAGGGCATTCAGAACGAAGTCGGTTGCGCACCGTTTTGTCCAGGGGTTTGCGGAGCCAACGATGCATAAATTTGGAGAGATGATCCGGGGGGGTCCAGTCCCCCGAACGCGGGTGTCGTATATTGCGAGGGTCGAATAGACGCTGGCCCATGGGGTCCAGGATGGCTTCCCCTTCGTCATGGACTGGTGTGGGGTCATCCGGCAGTTGGGTGTCGTCCAAAAAGGTGGCCTGCAGGAGGCCCGTATGGGATCCTGTGTCCGAACCCCAGTCATTATCTTGTGAATCAGAATCTGCTGCCTGCCACTCGTCCAACACGGCCATGGAGCGTGTGTGTTCTTCCCCCTCATCCGAGGAGTAGTGGGCGGGAGTGGGTGGGACTGGCCTGTGGCGTTTGGCCGGTGCCTTGCCTTTGCCCGGGTTGTCAGCCCCTTTTTCGCCCTTCCAGTGGCGTTTGCTGGGCCGTGAGTCGGCCTGCGTATGGGATTCTGAAGCCTCAGAATCATAGTCATGGGCTTGGGCTTTTGTGACTTTTTTAGCCTGATCGGCAGTTGCCGTCATAACCCTGGATAACGCTTTCTCCATAGAGGCGGAGATGGCTTCCGCGATCATGGTTTGGAAATCCGCAGGGTTTTGGGGTGTATCCATAATGATAGGAGTAGGACCGCTGTAATAGAGAAAGCACAGTAAACGTTGGGCTAGGGGTCAATCCCAGTGAGTGAAAAGGTACCTGCAGTACCCAGGCAACCCCAGCAGGGTAGTGTGTATATGTATAATAACAATAAAATAGGAATAAGCACCCCGGCAGGGTGAGAATGATAAATCTGGCACCCAGTTATATATGCATGTACATATATAGGTGGCACAAAATCCACCTGATAGCAGCGGTAATTAGATGATAGGGCCTCACCCTGAATGTAGCAAAATGGCACATAAATACACTGGAGAGCCAGTAATGATAATCAGTATGAGGCCTCACCCCAATGCACAGTTTTATAACCTTATATGGGAAGGCTGACTGACCTGGGGACCCCTGCCTGATTGCGTCCGGTATTGAGGTGATCGGGTGCCGAAATGAAGAGACCGCAATGCTCCCAAGATGGCGGCCGTGGATCTCGCGAGACGCGAGATCCAAGATGGCCGCCGGAGAAAAAACGGGAAGTAATTTCCCGCCGTGCGGTAGAAACAGCGGGGCTGTGAAGCCGCGAGGTGGGGAACGGGTGGAGGAGGGTGAGCGTTACCCTCAGTTAGGAGAAAAACGGTCGGTCCGACGGCGGGGAAAAAGCCGGCGGACCGCGTGGGAACGAAAGGGGGGCAAGGGAAAAGCCATGAGAAAGGGACAAAAGGAGAAAAAAAAAACCCCTCCCCAAGGGACAAAGTCCCAGAGAGCAAAACGTCTATAAGAAGATGTATAGAAACCACCTATGTAAATACAAATATACAGTACATAGAAATACAGCAACTACAAATGTAATATAGAGCAAATATAACAAGTAAAAGGGAAGAGCCAAAAACTCTGACCTGTCTGCTGATGGAGCAGTAAAGAAAGAGGGGGAGGAGCCTCATCACTGTGAATATTGTACCTCCTACTGCATTTTTGATTGGTTAATGTTTTCTCACTTTTCTTTACTGCTGTGTGGAGTTAGTAAAGAGAGTTAATGCAAAATATGAAGCCTCCTGTCATGTTGTAAAATTGGTTTGCTGCAAAGCTGATTGCACATCAGGTTCCCAAGTCCATATCAGCTAACTAGGGTGACTTTGCAGACCTGGATGTCCCAGAAGGGAGAAAAATGCATAATATGTTAATAATAGGTCAAATGAGAAGATAAAATAACACACTTGGTGATTTCAAATATGTATATTATGTAATCCATTTGTGAGTAAAGAAGAGCACATTTTGGTTTAGGACTAAAAAGAGCATAAGCCTCCCAACTGACTTGACCATCACCATTTTGTGCTCCTGATTTTGTACCCTGGTGTCCTCAGATCAGTGGCAGGACTAAAGTAAAGAGGACCCTGGTGCAATAATTTATTGGGGACCACTCTATCGCATGGATGGAAAAAAGGGAGATCCCCATCTGTCGTACAACTTCCGCAATGCTTTGCCAGCTGGGAATCAACAATTGACTATCCTTGTAGGGTTGTATTTAGCATTGAGCAGTTTGTATGTTCAAATATAAACATGTTTTTGGGGTATGTGAGTGTTAATGTGGGGTTGTACTTGTGTGTAGTGTTGTGTGTTTTTATGTATTCATGCCATTTTAAAGTAATGCTTGTTGCATATACATACACATATACACACACTGACACACATCCAGATACACAGATGCACAGGTACACACACATACACACATGCTGATACAGAGACACACAGATGTGCATGCTGATACACATGCTGATACATAAACACACATATACAAACAATGACACACATACAGATACAAACACTGACACACATACAGATACATAGGTACAGACATGTAGATACATAGACACACACTAACACACATACAGATACACAGTCACACTCACTGACACACATATATATACACAGGTACAGAGATGCAGATACAAACACACACACACATACAGATACACAGACATACACACTGACACACAAACAGAAACACAGACACACACTAATACACATACAGATCACAACTAAACACACTGATACACATGCAGTTACACAGACACAAATTCACATACATAAAGTAACACAGCCATAAAGATACACACAATGACACTCATACAAATACTGACACAAACACAGATACACACAAACAGATATACAGGGTTACACATTGACACACATGCACACATACAGGCAGATACACATACAGACACACAGATTGATACACAGAAACACACCTATACATACACTGACACACATACAGACTCACAAATAGATACACAGACACACACAGATAAATACAGTGAAGGAAAAAAAGTATTTGATCCCCTGCTGATTTTGAATGTTTGCCCACTGACAAAGAAATGATCAGGCTATAATTTTAATTGTAGGTGTATTTTAGCAGTAAAAGACAGAATAACAAATATAAAATACAGAAAAACCATGTCAAAATAGTTATAAATTGAATTAGACCATGCAGAGAGTGCTATGATAGCACTTCCCTCATGGTTTGCCCTGAGTGGGGCCAGTCAGTCCAAAGTCTGTCAGTACACTTGGTGTGTATTCACATCAAGCTGATACTCCCCTTCTGATACTCCCCTTTTCAGACGTTTCCACCAATTATGGTTATTATCAGTGATGGAAGTGGCATCATTGGAATGCCACTCTAGGCTTGCCATCCCCTGTCACTTTTCATACCTTTTTTTTTGCGCAAGTTTCTACTAAGAAGCTTATTCATGCATCTGTAATTTCTCACATTGATTACCGTACCTCTCTCTTTATTGGTCTCTCTAGAAACTGTACTGCCTCACTACTGCCTGAGTCCATAAAGAATGCTGCTGCCAGTCTGATTTTTCTCTCACATTGATCCTCTTAAACCTTGCATTGACTTACTGTATCCTATAGAATTCAATTCAAAATATTAACCCTTACCTAGGAAGTTCTAAACAACTCTGTCCCCTGCTACATTTCTTCCCTAATTCTTGGTCTCTCTGCTCTGCCTGTTATCTACACCTGTCTGCTGTTTGTACAGAGCCTGCCTACAACCATCAGTCTCTCCACTAGTGTTCAATCATTTAAGATGTCCCTCAAAACCTATCTCTTCAGAATAGCCTACGGCTTCCCAGGGTAACTGTAATTTCACAAACATCTCACTATCTTAGAGGGTTACACTCAACTCTCATCTTGAAATTCTGCTACTATCTCAACCTGTTGTTGGTTGCTATCCCACATTCTGCCTTTCCAATTGCGTTTTTATAACCCTCTCTTCTAGATTGTATGCTTACGATCAGGGTCCTAAACAACCTATTGTTCCTGTGACAATTTGTAATTTTCTCATTTATTGTTACATTCCCCCTTTTTTAATATTGTAAGGTGATGTGGAATTAGTTGGCTCTATTCAAATCATAATAATAATAATAATAATAATAAGAGAACATATTTAGAGCTTGATACTTTTACAATACCACCCACATTATCTCAGATCACTTAAAATATTTAATTGCATTAGTCCCTCCACTTTAAAACATTAGCTTATTCACTAAATAGCAAGTTTAGCAAAATCAGCTAATTTAGACCAAAATGACCAAGATATGACCGAGATAGTACAAGAAACTTGCTATCTTTAAAACTTTTCCCCCTGTGGTGATTTTACAAATGAGCACTTATCACACAGAGCACTTTGGAAAAACAGAGCTCCTGAACACAGGTTTCATGGTGCCATGAAAGGTAAAGTGAATCTTTTCTTCTAAACAAAAAAAAAAAATGTACGTACTCTAAAGTGGTGAGTATAGACAACCCCGTCCTGCCACATTGGCTACAACATAAAAAAAGAGATAGTCCAACACAAATTAAAATTATTTGTGCCTCTATACGGGTTTTTGACAATTAATATTAAATTGTATTGCCACACATCAGTAGATGCGATGGATATGCTCCTTTCTCTTGGAAAAAAAATAGACCCAGGCTCATTTTGGAAAAGCTCTGCCTACCTCATTCAGTATTTTTTCTTGAAAACTAGATTTTTCCACCTGTTGCCACACTGCCTCCATGTTTTTGAGCTATTGATACCCATTTATAATCGAGTAATGTGTCAATGCATAATGTAATGTGATTTCAATGTAATAGTTTATTGGCACTGCAGTTGAGTTGCTTAAGACATGCAAACTTAATAGCTAGTTTTCATACAAGTCATCGTAAGTCACTGAGGGATTTACTGTCAGAAGGTATCCCTATCCATGCCATTTATTGATGTGTCTTGAGAGGTGACGTATTATAATCGTTACTCGCTCAATCTAGTATTTAATATGTCCTGTAATAAATACTAGCATAGTGTAGTGTTGCATCAAAACATTATAGAAGTAGTCTAGTACATTTGACATTTAATTAACTAATCCAATAACAGTTAGTTGAGATTATCAAAAACATCCTCAAAATTGTTAAAAATACATTAGTAATATTCATATCTCCTCCTTCCTTAGCTTGGATACATTTCTGGATGGAAGGGACTTTCTTACAATAATCTTTACAATAAACCCAGTGGGGAGGAGGTGGAACCAGAGAAGGAGGCACTAAAATGAGTTTTCAGAAATACAGAATAAAAAGCAGGAAATTATAGTGTCATAAAGTCCAAGGTTTTGAAGGGTTTGAAGAAGAAGAGAGTGGTCAACAGTATCAAAATCAGCAGAGAGGTGAAGGGGAATTAAGAGAGATGACCTTTAGATTTAGTAGTTACTAAGTCATTAGTCAGTTTGGTAAATTTAAGTAGCATGAAGGGAGTGGAATCCAGATTGAAGAGAGTCAAGGAGGGAGCAAATACTGAGAAAGTGGGTTAGATGAATAAACACAAGCCTCTCAAGAAATTTAGAAGTGAAAGAGAGTAGTAATATGAGATGGTATATTGCTATGCTATATATATGCTATATAGAAGTAGGGTCAAAAGATTTTTTTAAGAAAGGATTGACAATTGTATGTTCAAGGGAAGAGGGGAAGATATCAGAAGTCAGAGAGAGATGGACAATACAATAAAAGATAAAGGAGGGGAGGAAACAAAAAAAGGGGAAAAAGAGAAGAAAAAAAGAGAAAAAGTAAGCACCTTAATTGTTTAAAAATGCTTAATTTAAAACAGTTCATTGATATGCAAATCAAGCATTAAAAAAGTCTCACAAAGTCCAACAAACACCCTGTCTACTCACATTCATACACAATTCAGGCCGTCATAGCACCAAAATTGTACATGTGAATAATAAACTACATATACACTGGTCAGCCACAACATTAAAACCAGCTGCCTAATATTGTGTCCCCTTTGTGCCTCCAAAACAGCTCTGATGTGTCAAGACATGGACTCCACAAAACTTCTGTATGTGTCCTGATGTCACCAAGACATTATCATCAGTCTTTTAAATCCTGCAAGTTGTGAGGTGGGGCCTTTATGGATTGGATTTGGTGTTCCACCACATACCACAAGTCAGCCTTTCAGTCAGATTGAGATCTGGGGATTTATATGCCAAGGAGACAACTCGTTGTCATGTTCCTACATTATCATAATTCCTGAATTTTTTTTTGCATTAGACTAACTTTTTTCTCCTGAGGGTACATTTGATTTTTATATAATATATTCTTTGTATTATAGAGAAATTATATGTCTCTAAATTCTAGTTTTTAGACATATTGTTGTATTTTTTCATTATTTGTTTACTTTCAATTAATTTACTCTGATTTAATGGAGCATCGTTTGATGCACTACATATATTTCCTGTTAATTTTTAGTGTGAAATCTCCTCCGCCTCCGCCCCCAAGACTTGCACAAATTTGTTTGGTTTTCTCAGAGTTACTCAAGGTGTGTGTGACTGTTTACATGTAACTCTGTTAAAGAGTTTTCTCTATTTGTGTTTGTTATTTCACATCCTTCTCCATTTTTTTATTTTGTTTCTCTCCTTCTCTTTTCCTTACTTGTAGATCTTGTTGGGCAATTTCACTCCTATGCAACTTACTTTTTAGTCTCTTAATGTATGAGGCCTTAACATTCCAGAAATGAATATCTCGGTTGCTTAGAGATTTATGGTTAAATTGAATATATGTCTTCTTATTAGAAACTAATTTTAAAGCTGGTGTTGCATCTGCTCTTGAAAAAAAAAATGCTACCCTCATACAAGTTTTGCCAATCTTTATTGCACATACAGATCCCTTCATTAATGCACAGTCAATAACAGATGAGGCAATCTGCTTTATATTTATTAAAGGGGCTATTGCTTCACATATGTACACTTTTGCTTCTGTTTATATTCCCAATCAAAGGCAACATTTCTTCACATTTGCAGCCCTGCTTGGAGAAATTTGGAGATGCACCTTAATTGTTGGTGGAGACCTCAATGGTTGTTTGTACCTAGGATTAGACACTTTGAAAGCTTTATTCCTTTGTAGCGGATTGCGTTTGGCTACTATACATCGTCTTTAATTTTAGCTGTCCATAACTTTTATTGTTACAACATTATGTTCGATTTCCTATGGTTCGTTACTTTAAGATAAGAAGTAACCAGGGAGCTGCTGAAGCATTCGTCTGGTTGTTCGGTAGGAACCCAATTGCCAACATGTTAAATATCTCTGTTCGACAAATGAACAAACTACCGAACAACCAGACCACCCCGGAGACGAACGTGGCTCTAATTGACCTCCTCATCGTTATTAACACTATCCTAATTGAGAATCATACAAACACACTGTGTATTCCCTGGGTGGGCGCCGTTCGACATGCGAACACGTGGTGGTGGCCATCTTGCCATACGAACGCACCAGCGGTGTTTGGTCGTCGAGTGTCTGGAACCCAAATCAGATACTTGTGGGAAAACACACGAACGGCACGGTGTTCGGTAAAAAGATACCCACAAACAAGGGGATTCATAAGAACTCAGGCATAGCCCATTGCATTGACTATTTTCATGTTTTTCACCTCACAAACGGTGAGGTGTGCCTCGTGTGCGGTTGGTAAAACAAAGACCTCCACGAAATTCCCGAACCCCTGATCAGATCTGGGTGATTTTTGAGTATGTTGCTCACCCAGATCAGGGCTATCAGGGGATATGTAATTTAGGGGTGTATGTCATGATCTTGGGGTACATCCAGAAAACGGGGAAAATGTGTGTTCCAAATGTATAGTTAATTGTGTTATTTCTCAGGCTAAGGGGAGGAAATGTGTGGGCTGTAACCAGTTTGTGATTGGAGAATGTATAATTTTCTGTGGGTGTCTCCCTTGCATTGGAGAGTTGCATAAAAGCAGGGTATATGACATTAAACATCAGTTCTGCTCCTGATACTGTGTGTCGTCCAGTCATTGGGAAAGGTGATGGAATATTCATGGATTATTTTATTTACTACATTACACGACTTTGAAAAGGTTTTTTGATGTTACCTCACCTAACAAATGAAGGAACTCTCCTCCGCTGATTCTGGTGGTCTCTCAGTCCAAGGGAACCGTGGTGAAGCAATAAATGAAAGTTTCACAGGCTTTGGCTAGCAGGCCTGGATGACCCTTGGATCAAAAGAGGGGATTGTGATAGAATTTATCTTGACTCAATCTTGGCTCAAGCTTATAGGTGTCATATAATTATATCCTATATTAAAATTGGCTAACTTGGACTCAGGAAATGCTTGATGCTTAAACAACACTTAAGACCATATATGTCTAAGTTCCGGAAGCAGAGAGCCCCCACCTAAGATGTTTCTGCTCTAATCTTTTTGTTCTCTCTTACCTTGAAACTTATTTGTTATGTGTACATGACGCTCATCCCTATGTCTTATCTGTACTCTATACCTATTACTGTTCTAAGAGTATTTGCACGTAAGCACTTACTTTTTAATGTATAAAACCCAGCTGATGAATAAAACGTCAGAGGCTTATTTTGAATACCAACACGAGTCTGGTGTCTAATTCTCGCTTCTCCAAGTGCACTTGGACAACAACAATTTGGGCTTCCTCTGAATATAACAAAGATCAACATTGCTGATCCACAACAATTTGAGGCCCAACAGAGTTGTGACTACCGGGGTATACCTATTCTATGTATACCACCTTGTATGGTGATAATGAACGGCATATGGGGTACAGATGGAAGCCTATAGTTTAAACAGTTTGGGCTGTCAGTTGTTCAAATCACCATTTTGCCGCTGAAACACAGGCCTGCAACGGTTCAGGTAAGTGCATTAGTAATTTAGATTAAAACTAGTATAGGCACCTTGGTCTCTGTTCTTTCAGTCCCTCCCAGCTGCTTACATTAGGCTTCCTTCTAACAAATAGGTCACATTTAGGAGATTTGTGTGGTGAGCATTTAGGTAAGTTTAAACAAGGATGTTTGGTGCAAAAGAGTGCTGATAATACAAGTATGCATTGGGCAAAGTAGTGCTGATAATGCAAAAAGAGTGCTGATAATGCAAGGAGGCATTGTGCAAAGGAGTGCTGATAATGCAATGAGACATTGTGAAAAAGAGTGCTGTATGAAGTCTGCTCGAATTCCACAGCCTGAAGACAGAGAAATATCCAAGGTAAGAGAACTTTCTTGGGTGTCTGATTAAAAACCTAACTCTAAGTCCACACACACACTTCTGTCCAGTGCTGCTATCATAAATGTTGGGGCCCCTGACAAAGCTCATGGTATGGGCCCCCAGAGCCCACCCACTAGTCCGCCCCTAAATCAGCCCACAAGAATGCAGTGTGTAGTCAATGCACAGTGTGTGTTTAGTGGATGCAGTGTGTGTAAAGTGGCCAAAATGTAGATCAGAATCTGTTGTACAAGTCCCAGTAATGCTTTGCTAGCTGTGGATTTACAATTTGCCAATTCTTGCCGGGCTTTATTTAGCACTCAGCAGTGTATGTGTGTTTAAATGTAAGCATGTTTTTGTATGGAGTATGTGTGTATGTGAATGTTGGTGTTTGAATGCAGGCGTGCATTTGTGTGTAGTGTATACACACACATACAGATACACACATTGACATACATGCAAATACACAGACACACAGAAACACACATTGACACATACTTACACACACGCACACTAAGGTGCACACTGACAGATAGAAACACACACACAGATACCAACTGACACAGATACATACGGACACACAAATACACATACACGCACATACATATGAGATACCAACAGACACAGGTACATATAGACACACACGGCTACACACATACACTCAGATGCATACACTGACACTGATACAAACAGACACACATACACTCAGATGCACATTGACACATATACATAGAGCTACACACACACACACACACACACAGAGATACACATAAAACCAAAATATAAATAAAATATGGTTTAAAAGTAAAGAAACAATAAAATAATCAAGTATATGGGATTCACATCAAATAAAATTAACTTTAGTTGAAAATCTCTTAAAACAAAGATAGTGTGAGCGCTCCAGCAATAAAAAAAAAAAAAAAGAACATGGGTCATGCACATAATAAAATATCAGAAGGGGTGTGCAATATAGAAATGTACACAACATGACCCTAATTGTTGCATTCTGTATGTAAAGATCAAAAAGCAGTCAGCACCAAATAGAAAAGATTAACATTGCAACAAAATTACCAAAACAAACAGTAACAATCTGATCAAAACAGTTAAATAGAGCCAAACTAAAACTAAAAAAATGGGGCATATCAACTAACTAGTGAAAAGGATTGTGGAAAAAAAAGTGTACATAAAAATCAAATACACAGTCACTAGAAAGCATGAACATAAAAGCTGCAGCACTGCTATAAAATAATGAAATATAATAAAACAAAAGACTACAGGCCTGTTTAAAAAAAAACAAAAAAACAATAACATATACAAACACACACACTGACAGATACACACAAACACTCTGGTACACATAGATACATACACACTGACACTTTTTTTTTTTTTTTTTTAAACCACCCTCCTGTTTTATACCTTGTGGCTACAGGAGGGTGAACTCTGCTGGCTGGGATTGATGTGGGTTTGGCTCTCTCTCCTCCTCTCACTCCCCAGTGCTTCCTCCCACGCAGGTGTTAGCTGGGAGGAAGTGAGCTCACATCCTCCTAGAACTGCCAGAATCCTTAAAGGGGCCCAATCTAGCTATTGGAAATCCACAGCACTGATTGGGCCCCTTTAGAGATATGCCCATCGGGTGGCCCTAAGTGCATGGGCCACCTGATGGGCCCCCTCAGGTAATACTGCCACTGCCAAAACACACATATATATAGCAATACTCACTATATATATGGGTGTGCACATTGGGAATAGGGGCCTGGGTGTCTGGGTGCCTGGCCATCACCCCCTGATGGCGGCCCTGCTTGTTTCTATCAAGGTATGTGGCATTGATTGCTGTTATCTGTGCATTATCACAAATAAGCAGGCTTTTGCAGACAGTGGAAGAATATACTGCACAGGAGACCACTGGGCCTCAGTATCTGTACATAAACTGGTGGTGGTACAGCATCGGTATGTTTCCACTATATGCTCTGATGTATGAATTGGTATGAAGTCTCAGTGTGTGTCCAGTATATGCTCTATGTATGAGTAACTATGAGGACACAGCCTCAGTATATATATATCCACTATATGCTCTATGTATGGGTTACTATGAGGACACAGCCTCAGTATATGTACCCACTATATGCTCTTGGTATAAGTTACTATGAGGACACGGCCTCAATATATATATATATATATATATATATATATATATATATATATATATACACAGGGCCGGTGCAAGGATTTTTGCCGCCCTAGGCAAAAGTAAAGTTTGCCGCCCCCCCATATGACATCACAATGCCCCATGTTAACTAACGCAAGTGCTGCAGTGCCGCCGTGTTTACATTAAAAGGCCTGCAAGGACAGGCTATAGACACCAGAACCACTACATTAAGCTGCAGTGGTTCTGGGGACTATAGTGTTTCTTTAATGTGAGGTAAATTAGAGATTAGTGCCACGAATAATATACTAGATTGCCTACTTACAACCAGATGAGGATGGTGATGGGCTCTAGCTGCAGTCTGGCTCCACTCGTCTGGTGTAGAACAGGCTCTCTGGAGGCTGTTTGTGTTCTGGGAGAACGGGAAGCAGCTCCATTTTTTTAAGGCCCTTTACACAGCTCAAGGTCTGGGCCCCAGGGTCCACCTTCATGTTCCACCAATTAGTTTGTTCACAGGAGTAGGGGATGTCCTGATATGTGTGTAAGGAATGCATTGTGTGAATCTGTGTTTGTATGTGTAAGGGCTGCAATGTGTGTTTCTATGTATGTACGGGATGCAGTGTGTGCGTCTGTAAGGGGTGCATTGAGTGTGTGTAAGGAATGCATTGTGTGTTTCTGTGTGTGTAAGGGATGCATTGTGTGTGTGTGTGTGTGTAATGCATTGTGTGTTTTTCTGTGTGCAAGGGGTGCATTGTGTGTGTGTGATGGATGTCAATCTCTCCCC